>JAGQAX010000003.1:38476340-39201480 GCA_019142605.1 Cephalopholis sonnerati | reverse complement strand
ACGTGTTGCAGAGGTATACAGAGTATGCAGACATAATTGTCTTAACTGCTGAGAAAGAGATTTGGTCAAGGCAATTATAATTCAGCCAGGGCACATCTGCTTGCTTAGCACTCAGTCTATTTGCCTAAAAGACACAAATGACTGCAATTTAACAGCAATAGAGGCAGGACTGTAATGAGTTGGTAACTATTTGCCTGATGTGAGTGTGTTGCTCTAAGGTGGGAAGAATAATCAAAGGAATAGGACTATATTTTCACTGGCATTATGTCCAGTGGCAGCAATGGAGATTAATGAGCATGAGGTTTATTAGCTCCTCAAAACTATCCTACTGCTTTTTTTTCTCTTTTCCTTAATAGACTCGGAATATAGCTTTAATAATACTTCTGCTGAAATTATTCCATTCCAGCCTGGTCTCACTTTCAGGGCATCAAGAAGCACTGCTTGGTCAGGGGTCCTCTGAGTCAGATAGGGATGCACAATACACCCACTGGGTTTGCAGCCAACTTCAAGGTAAACCCATCCTGCATCATTACTAGATGTTCAGAGCAACAGACATAGTTTAAAGAGCTAAAAGTCCGCTTAGGGTAGCTGGGAGGGGAGGTGGATGGGTACAAGCTCAGGACTTTGACCCAGGAGACAGCCGACCCCCTTGTCAAGACACAGAAGACTGCACAAATGGGAGCGCATCCATGTTCCCAAGGTTCTTCCCGAGTTCAGCATTCTGTTTACACATATCAACCCTTTTTGTTATTTTAGTTTTGCACAATTTAAAAAGCACAAAATGACAAAAATAACAAATATTATACAGCACAGAGAGAGGCAAAAAAATGAGTGGGCTTATTTGAAACCCCTCCTATTGTGTTCATGCCACTTTCTTGTCACTGCGTTTCCCTAAAATAGCTCTGCTTTACTCTGCATATCAATACATAAGACGCACTGTATCAGACAAAGTGTTGAGTATTATCCTCCCCCTCCACTCCACCGCTGCTCAGCCGTCACACTAGTGATGTTGCTCCGTACCTGCGTACACTTGTGTCATGATATTTGTTTATGTTGTCGCCACAGTGCAGAAAAGGCGCAGCAATCCCAAGATCCCATGCTCATATAATGGAGTCCACCTTCGCTGTACGCCTACTGTTGTTTATATGTTGGAGACAATGTCAAGAATGAGCCACTTGCCTGCCTTTGTACTTTATCACCCACGGCCGTGCAGATGAGAGGATGAGTTCGGCACGTGCCGTGAACATCTGCAGATTTCAGTGGACACCGGCAGCACAAAGAAAACCTTGCACTCTACTCAGTCCTTTTGTGTTTTCTTTTGTTTGTTTTTTGGCTGAAAAATTACTTTTTGGAGTTTTTTTGCCGTTATTGATAGAACAGCTCAGTTACATACGAAACACAGGAGAGAGAAGGGAGATGACACGCAGCAAAGGGCAGCAGGCTGGAATTGAACAAGGGCTGTTGTAAAGGACTCAGCCTGTATGGGGTGCACACTCCACCAGGTGAGCCAGAGGTCGCCCCAAACGTTCTTGTTTTGGTGCAGTTGGTTCTCACACCTGATTTAAACTGTACCCAAGGACACGTAAACCGTACTGGAGACCACCTTTTCAAAGGGGAGCTTGGCACAAATGGAGAAACGGCACAATACAACGTTCACACTAGGGCTGAAACTAATGATTATTTTTATTGTCGATCATTTTTTCGATTAATTGATGAATTATTTGGTGAATAAAATGTCAGAAAATGGTAAAAAAAATGTTGATCAGTGTTTCCTAAAAAGAGGACATCCTCAAATGTCTTGTTTTGCACACAAGCCAAATATATTCAGTTTACTGTGACAAAAGAGCAACGAACCTGGAAATCATTCACATTCAAGATGCTGGAATTTTGATTTTATTTCTCAAATAATTACTTAATTGATTATCAAATTTGTTGCTGAAGTTGATGGCTAATCAATTAATATATACATATTTGCAGCTCTAGTTCACGTTAATCAAATGAACTGGACTTTGGGATCAAGTGTACTGCCCGTGCTCGTGTCCCTGATTTGAAAGCCGTGTTACACACAGGAGAACCACAGCCATCACCATGAAGGAACAGGGTGAAGTGAGGGTCAAGCCATAACGCTCGTCTTTGCCACCCCACCTCATATTTATAATATTAATGCAGACTTCAGGGTTAAACAGCTTCCAGTGGTTTCCTATTATACCAGTTTATTTGCTACAGTATGTACAGTATGTACATGCATGTCATGCGCTCTGTATGCACACTGCCACATTGATCCTTTTTTTTTCCTACACCGGGGGCATAAGTACAGACCACTGACACCAAGGCGAATTCATTTACATTTTTGTGACTCTACAAAATCAAGTGAGAACATAATCCCCGTGAGAAGCTACAGTGCTTTATATACTGATTTATAAATGCAGTGTGAGTGTGAGAGATGCCTGATATCAAACGGTTTGTCTCCAACGGGACTTGTGCTGTCGTTCATGTGCGCTGCATACTTTATATATCGTGTGCAGAAACCCAGAGGAGTGTTCTTATGTTTAGTGTATGAAGGCTTGTGAGTTCATGATGGCTGGTGGCTCTACACACTCTTTCTATGTGTGTGTATAGAAGTGGGGTGCAGGTTGAGTAGATATGTGCATGCTGCATTGAACATCAAAGGTCAGGGAAGGTGATAGTTCTGCCTCGTTCTGTATGTGTGTGTGTGTGTCTGTGTGTCTGTGTGTGTGTGTGTGTGTGTGTGTGTGTGTGTGTGTGTGTGTGTGTGTGTGTGTTGTGCTCCACATGGCATCCCAGCCTGCAGCGGGCCCGATGATTCAGAGGACACAGGCTGCATGACGTGCACTGTCTTTGACCCTTCTCTACAGCAGCTGTTAATATAACGCTGCAGCTGTGTGTTTGTTTATGCTGTTGTGTTGTGCTGATGAGGGGAGAGGGCTGTGTAAGTGGGACTAAATATGTACGTTTGTCATACACTTGTCACTATTAGTATGCACTCGTCGTGAATGATATGTACATCTCTGTGTGTTTTTCATATCAGTGTACAGCTGTGTGTATTTAGTGCCTACTGGGTCACCCAAGGCCCTCTGCGCTCTTGCCAGTTGCCCTGCTTTGGCTCTCAGGGGCCCCAGAGGATTTTTGCCGGGATATGCTGACAAATTGATGCTGCCGGACTGGCTAACTGCTCCTTCTGTGGCTGGCACCGGCCGCAAACGTCCTCTGAATACCAAGCGATGGCCGCGAGCGCTTTTCTGTCTCTTTGTTTCCCACAAACACACAGAAACAATATGACATCATCGAGCAAACCCAGAATTTCAGATGGGCCCAGCTTGAGGGAAAAAGCCCCAAATCCAGCCTAAAATCTGGATCAAAAACCTAATCCTCAACTCTGGGGGATCCGATCTGAGTCGCTGCGGGGTCTGGCTATTGGCCATCGCTCCATTCCTCATTGCCCTCTCATTCTCTCCCTTCTTTCCCCTTTTCTCTCCCTCTCCCCAGCCCGCTCTCTCAAATGTTGGACAGCTGTTTCACACTGTGAAAAGGGGGGAAAGTAGCTTTAATTTTGCCAATAATGCCTCAGTCTGTGCATCTGTTATGTCGGAGTGATTAGCGCAGCAGAAGCTGTCTTTACTATGGTGACAAGCCCATATGGTTTCCGTATGTACTAGTAAGCAGTGGGCTTGATCTGTCACTTTGTATTAGAATTTGTTCTACATGGTGATATGATCATTAAATCTTTCCTACTACGCAGTGGCAACAGGGAAGTTTGTGTTCGATTGAAGTACATGAGCTTGTAAATGATAGTCCGTGATGAGTGAACTCTTAAAGGGACAGCTCAGCCCTAAATCCCAAATACGTATTTTTTTCTCTTAACCATAGTGCTATCTATCAGTCTAGATTGTTTTGGTGTGAGTTGCAGTGTTGGAGATATCGGCTGTAGAGATGTCTGCCTTCTCACAAAATATAATGGAACTAGATGGCACTCAGCTTGTGGTGCTGAAAGCAGCAAAAATACATTTGAAAAACTGAACAGCAATGTCTCTTTCCAGAAATCATGACCCAGTTGTTGAAGATAACCCACAGACCTTGTTGTGATCAGTTTTATTTACAGTAGCAACTATTTTCTTTCTACGTGACTACACCCCCCAACCATACCACTGTGCAGAGGGAAGTGCGCATCCACTGCTAGCTCACCTAGCGTCACTGAGCTAGCTAACATTACAGCTCAGCCAAGGAAGATGCCATTAATGTTGACATCTCACGTTGTCAAGAGCACAAACCTCTCATCCATGAGTAGATGCACGCTTCTCTTGGCATAGTGATGCAGTTGGCGGGCATGGATGGTTTACTTAAAGGGCCTACAGGGCACAGGCCAGGGGCCCAAAGTGTCAGGGTGCCCCCCCTGGGCTTCACCTGCAAAATGTCACTCAAATTAATACATACCAACAAGATAGAGACACAAAAAAAACCCCACAAAGATATGCAAAGGACCTGCAAAGAGACACAAAATGACCAAAACAACAACAAAGAGACACAGAACAACAAAAAAAAAGAGGCAAAACCACCACAAAGTCTTTGTGTCTTGCTCCTTTGTTGGAGGAGTGATGGAGTCTTTGGCATATCTCTGCCCAGGGGCCCATTGTCTCATAGTCCACCCAAGTTGGCGGGTGTAGTTTGGTAGAAAGAAAATAGTTTCTACATGAAACTGCCCACAACAAGGTCTGTGGGTTATCTTGAGCAACTGAGTCATAATTTCTGGAAAGAGACATTGCTGTTCAGTTTTTCAAATATATTTTTGGCGCTCTGAGCACCACAAGCCGAGTGCCATCTAGTTCCATTATACTGGAGAGAAGGCAGACATCACCACGGCCGATACATCCAACACTTGGTTACTCACACCAAAACAATCTAGACTGATAAAAAGCACTACAGGTGGGAGGAAAATCTGTATTTTTGATTTTGGGGTGAACTGTCCCTTTAAACAAAGAGTCTGAGTGGTTTTGGAGGTCAAAGATGGTTTAGAAAAGACATCAGACATAAATGTAGAGAGTCAATCTAAATGGAGTGTGTCTGTGTGTGTGGGTGTGTGTTTGGGAAGACAGTGGCTTGTGATTTGGTAAATGTATGATAGATCAGAAATTACAGTGCTGCACTATTGAGTCTAATCTCACACACTCCCCCACACATGTACACACACACAAGCACAAACACACAAAGCAGTTTTTACATTCACAGAGTGAATGAACCCAGTGAACCTCAGCTATTCCTACAACTCCTCAGCAGAGGTACTCCTCATTGCATCACACACACACACACACACACACACACACACACACACACACACACACACACAGAAAGGGCCCTGTATGACTGTGGGAGTTTAGCTCCAGCCAGGTTTTCGGTTTGCCACACAGTACACCACTGTAGCCGGCTAGCCGTGCCTTCAGCTTCCGGGCCTTTAGCTGTACCAATAATCAGCTAACCCTCCTCCACTTGCCAAGGTTAACCACATAATTACTGCACTCATCTGGCCGAATCTCTTCTCAATTCAGCGCATAAGCGTGATCCTGCAGTTGCAGAGAGCCGCTTTAGCCAAACCCTCAAGCACCCGAGACTACAAGGCTAGAGCTCAGCCCTCATAACCCTCGCTGCAGTGCGGTGAAGATAGAGCTGACTTTCTCAGCTTATCTTTCTCAGAAGGTCATGGATTAGCAATCCACGGGCCTTGTAGTTCTGACTCATTCTCATGGATCAGCATCGAGTGCAGTCAACAAACCAGTATCGCTGTATGGACTGCTCAGAGTTGTGGTAGGAAAGTCTGATTGGTGGTGGTCGGACTGTGGTGGAACTGGATCTTACTGGCATTCCTCTGGAGGACTGGAGAGTCACTCTGCTAGACCAGCGCAGCAGAGGGGGGGCAGACAGACTGAAGAATTTGATGAATGAGTTATTGGGGTGCATGGAAATGTCAGGTATATATGCACTTGCCTGTGTTCCTGAGTGCCTGTGCCTTTTCATACCTTTTTTGTGTGTACAGTATATACTGTATGTATGAGTGAGCAGACATGGATGACATGGGTTTCCCCTGGCTTGATTCTGTCCCATAACAGGAAAAGAAGTAGACAAAACCCAGCCAGGAAATACTTAAATTGAACGTCTCTCTGCACAGTCATTCATGAAACATGGGGACTTCCTCAGCCTTATATTTTTTCCTGCGCTGCACGTCAGAGTAACAGTGGAACTGTCAAGACTGTTAAGATCTAAAGGAACTGGATTAGTGTCTCAGCTAAATAAATAATGTTATTTTTTCTGTAATTTCAAACGCCTCTCTCTGCTTGAACTCAGTGTCTCACCGAAGAAGAAACAACCTTTCTCCTCAACTGATACTTCTGGCTTTGGGATAAGAGGTTTCTATAGTAACTCTGGGATTATTATATGGTTTATTATAGGATTCAGTTTCAGAGATAGCTTTTTTCATTTAATTAATTTTTTCAGTTTTAAATACTGATAAATCATCCTGCAATGTTTCACGTACTTTTATTTTTATCTTCAGTTCAGTAGTTTGGTAATCGTTTGGTCTATACACTGTCAGAAAGTAGTGAAAAATGTCCTTCACAGTTTTCCAGAGCCAAACTCAACAATTGCTTGTTTTGCCCGAACAGCAGTCCAAACCGTTTGTCAGGGTCTGTCAGTAAGAAGAAGAACTACTGTATTAATCCTCTTGGGGAAATTCCTTTTTTTCATTCTGTTGCTATTTTTTCCTTTACACTTACACACACATACCCTCACAGGCCTTAAATACACAAACATACACACATAGGACCGATGTGGTTCAGCACCTTGCTCAATGGCAACTTGGCAGTGCCCAGGAGGTGAACTGGCACCTCTCAAGTCACCAGACCACGCTCCATAGATCAATATTCAGCACTCCTTACTCCCTGATCTGTGGTGGATTTCATTCTCTGCTTCCCAAGACAAGTTAACATTTGCTGCCCCCACCTGGGATCGAACCAGCGACCTTTAGATCGTCACTTTTACAGCCTAACTTAGCTGTTTCAGCAGTTTTATATGCAAGCAAATATTCATATTCGCCAAACTAGACTTTTTTGCTTAAAAGAAACAATTTGCTACAAATTTGTTGCAGATACATTATCTGTCGATCAACCTATTGATTAGTTAACTAATTGTTTTAGCTCTACACTCGTCCCCTAACATCATACTGTACTCCAGTGTGAACAGTGCAGCAATTTTTTAATGAACTGGACAGCTCTGGAGTGGTGTGAATATGTGATTAAGCCAAGCAAATTTACAGTGTCAAAAACTTGTGTGTGTCAGTGTGTTGCTGTGACGATTACACTCTTCACCTTCTTCCTTTCAATGTCTAATTAGTTTGATTGGTATTACTGACATCTCTGCCGTGCACGTTAAACAAACTGCCCCTAAAGAACTGATGCATTCAAAGACTAAAGTGATTGATCAAAGTGATCACATGCTTTAAATCTCTTGCTTCAAGTCGCTCTTGAACACATAGCAACAACCACAGCTAATACATAAGTAACATGAGACTGTGACCTTAATTTAGCAAAACATGATCATGAATAAGGTCCAACTAGAGCCAATGGTGTCATACACATCATCAAAACAACATGCAGTAGGCGATTAGAAAGGGAATGCCCTTTCACTTGTTAGCAAAATGCCATCCCTCTCCATCCACTGTGTTCAGACCCAGATGCCATGTTATGAAGACCTACACATATACCCAATAAATTACTGAGAATTATAAAAGTTTGACGTAACCGGCGCAGCATCTGTAGCACTGGCTTAGCAACCAGGAAACTCACAAACCAATTGCATGTGTTTAATTATCTCAGGTGATGCTACTCAGTCAATCAAATAAATGCATTCCCGATTAGCATTGCGACTCGAGAAAGTGAGATACGCACACGGGAAAAGGAGATGAGAGACAACAGTCGCAGAAATAAGAGAGTTAATGATGAGTAATTTCACGTGTTGAGTTCTAAAGAGAGAAAAGTAGACAGTGAGAACAGTGCTTTTAATCAAGAACAGACAGACTCTTAGGGTGGTTGGTGAGTTTTTTTTTAGGCTGGTATGAGAGCTGTCAGTTGAACACCAGTGTGGACTCTGGTGCAGATATGGGATTTTAGCATTATTTCAAAAGCTAAACTACTGGTTGTGTTCAGCTCTGTGTAGTTTGTCAGGTTATTAAGTCCAGTCAAACCTGTGAGACAGTAAGCCCTGAATCATTACTGTACAAGACACCTTCTTTTTGTCCTGTCTCAACCTATTAGCCATTTAAGGAGGGTAATGAATCCATAGTTGAATAGGGAACTCTCCCCGGGTCTAGACGCTGGTGGTGGTAGAGGTGGAAATATATGAGGAGAAGATGGAGAAGGGCCGATGATCTGGATGAGCGGAGGAATGAGCCTTTGTTGAGCTTAGCTTCTTCTGGACTCTGAATACGATGGCTGGAGGTGAACAGGTCGGAGGAGGGTGTGACAGCTGACAGCTGACAGCAGCAGAGGACAGAACGGCATTTAAAATTTTGCAGTAGCATCCTGATTGGCTGATAGAGATCATGGTGAAGTTTGACTGGATAACTAGAAGAGTGAACACTCATAGTCAGCTGATTAGAGCAGTGGGAGTGGGAGGGAGAGAACTGTGAATGGATGAGCACAAAGAAAGTCTTCCTGATTGAACTTACGCTGAGCTTCATGTGTACTCCTTTTGATTTGTTTGAAAAAAGTCACTGTGACCAGGAAGCGGTCCAGAGCTAAAATACAATAGTGCATCATTTTTTTCCTCTGGGTCTGGACCAAAAGAAGCCACTACAGGTGTGAAAGCATCTTTTGAGCAAACATACCCACACAGATCCAAACCGAGGGCACAATCAGTTCACCTGATAAGATCAACCTGATGACGTGAGCTCAGATTCTGTTTCACTCTCTGTATCAGTCTGGACTCGTTGCCGCCTCGCCTTGTATCTAGAAATTAACTTCCAGTCGGGGCCAATCAGGGATCTGCACCATACTTGACAATGTAAGCAGTTAATCAGGGACTGCATTGCAGTTGAAGCAACAAGCGCCAACTCTAACGTTAGTAGAGTAAACACAGCAATAAGTCATTACAGAAATAGAGTCAATACAACAATTAAACAAGAACAGTATGCACTTGTGGAGTTTCTCTGAGGAAACAATGTTTTCGCTGTTCTTCCAAGTGGATTTGGCAAAAGCTTGATTTACCAACTGGCTCCATTAGGGATGAAGGAACTGTTCCCCGGTGTTTTGTTACGCTGATTGACTGAAGGAGTTTGTCAAGGCGAGTACTCCCAACCACTGAAAGTGTCTGTAGCGTCACTGAGTCCTGACTGATACAGAGAGCGAACCAGAATGTTGAACTCATGTCATCAGGCTTGTCTTACCCGGCTAACAATCAATCAATCAATACAATCAATCAGTTTCTTTGTCACATGAAATCACATAGGGGGGTTTCATCCCTAACGACTGGCTACAGGCAGTGGTGGGTCAAAGACATGCTTCAATGACTGCCAACAGCCAGCTTGATGTGTCGGGGCGCTTACACCTACTGACTGATCGTAAAAGAGAATTGCAGCCAGAAAGGTAGTACCTCAGTTGTGTGTTCGACCCCCTCAGCAAAACACTTAAGTCATAGTAAATGTCCTGCTGTGCCGATGGAAAACGTGTAAAAGATTTTTGCCTTGTCAGACGCTTTGTAGAAAAGTAATTTCCTCTTGTTTCTATTGAGGCTGGAGATAAGCCAGGACTCCTGGCACACTGAGGAACAACTTACAGATTATACACACTTTCTGCTATAGTAGAGAACAGACGCTCTCACACAGCACACGCAAACACACATTACAAACCTTGAATTAGGTCTGATGAACAGCAAAATATGAACTTACACCCACTCGTAGTTTACTCAATGACCTGCATTAACATACATGTGCACTTGAATACAGACATGCTGGCACGAGGCCCAACATACACACATCTAAAACTTGACTTCTCAGTTCCCTTTTAACCAATCTTGTAATTTTCTTTCATCACAGAGACACCGAAAGGAGAGTTCTTTCCTTTAACTGCCCATTTATTTAATTCCACCATTCAATTATGTATTTACCTCTGCAGTATTTACTCATGGCAGTGGCAGGATTTGGTCGGAAAAAACACCGTACATCATTAGTAAGATAACCCGCTGAGCAAAACTGACAAGTGCGAAAAAAAAAGAAAGGAAGAGGGAGAATGAGAGACGAAGGAGGCAAATGACAAACATGATGAAATAAAAGTTTTTCGGAATAACGCTGCGTGGGAGGAGATTTGGAGTGACCTAATTAAAATGTTGGAATCCTGAGAGGAATAAATTAAGAAAATGTCAGTTAGGCTGAGCCGGAGGAGGGGAGATTAAGAGGCGCAAGCTCGAATACTGTCTTATTTCTGCTCTCTTTTTATCACTGCTGCATGGAACATTGGTCTTTAACAACAACGTAGCGAGTCGGTGTTGCCCTAATATTAACTATTTGAGAGTTTGCAATGACACGTGTGAAAAGAAAAGGTGTTTCAAGTTGAGAAAGTTTTGAGCTTTAGGTGTCGTGTTAAAAAAAAGTCGAATAGGATGTAACTGGTCTGACACGGCTGATGTTCTATCCTTCAGACTTCCTGGGGAAACTTTGAAATGAAAATGGAAATCTGAGAATAAAAAAAAGAGACAGGAAGCTACAGAGCCTCGTCAAAATAGTCCCACCTTGCAGTTTAAGCAGCTTAAGGTTTCCAGATCATTACTGTACGGTAGCAGTATGAAAGCCACCGGTCTATTAGCATCATGTAGCTAGCGTCCTTGCTGACTTCCACCAGCCGTCCCAGATACATTCCCCCTGTGGGGAAGCTCCATATGGGGCCGACATGTTTCTGCTGTGCTGGGCAGGAAGGGACCATACGGATGCTGTCGGACTGCATGTAGCGTGCATTAGAGCAGATGACAGCAATGGCAATGTGTCGATTGTCAACACAGGAGGAGGGGAGGGATGGGATGAACAATGAGGGGGGAGGGCGGGATGGGGAAGAAGGAAGAAAGGACAGCTGGTACCGAGATTGGTGTTAGTTAAGGATGACTAAGTGACATGTTGACAAGAGACAGATAAGAGGACTCCGTGGAACAAAGATGAAAAAGGCAAGTATCAGTGAGCCTCTGATGCCAGTGTGCTTTAGTATAGTACAAGATCTTTGATTCCACTTCCCTTTGAAGTGATCCATGGAAATAATACCATGTGGCATGCATGAATTTCAGCATTGGATGAAACAGTCTGGTGCAGCATCCCTAATGCTGAGCCTTCACAGTCCACATTGACTTGCACAGCTGCAGCGTTTACGGCCTCCTTTGACAACATTACACCAGTGTGCAAACCTCACACTGTTGGTGCAATAAACACTCACTTTGCTTTCAATTGCAATCAATTCACAAAGTTGAATTTCATCAAAGTTTTAACAATGAAAAACTTCTGCACTGAAAAGGATGTTATATGTAATCTGTTGGACAATAATCGCTTGCAAATGAACAGCAGTTTCAGTTTATATTTCCAGGCGAGCTAAAATGAAAGTGAATTGCCCCCCCAGCACTTTTGTGCCACACTCCAGCACCCAGACGCACACTGTGCAATCCAGGCGTGTAGTGTTTGTTCAGAAGGCATCCATTTCAGCGCTGCGCTCCACAACAACAACAGCAGGTCGTTTGTTTCAATCTAACAAGAGATGGTGGCAACAAAAGGAGGATGATTTTTTCTCTCTCTCAATTCCTCCCAAACCCTTTGCGTCAGCCGGGGGAGGCTTTACATAATTTCTGTCATCATTCCTTATCCCAACCTTAAATCTCCCGTGGACTCTCAGGTGTGTGGTGCTCTGCTCTCCTGTGCGGTGCCATGCAGCGGCGGCTCTGTGTTGGTGGTTATTGGTGATAGTGTAACAATGGCTGTGGGGCTACACTCCACTTAAGCTGTCACGCCTGTAATGAACAGCAGATTTCAGTGTGAAGCAGCTCATCTATTGGTGTGTGTGTGTGTGTCTGAAAGAGAGAAAAAGAGAGGGGAATCTGAAGCATAACACGGCGAACATTGTAGCTTAAGGGAGAGGGTCTGACTGACTGCTGCAGTTTCACTTGGTGTGTTTCCATCCACCTGTTGATTTGGGCTCATGTAAATTTGAAACATAGGCTCTGATTTTTAAGCCACGATAGCAGTGCAGCTGTAGTGTCGTAGTTTGTGCTAATTAGAAAATGTTAGCATGCTAACATGATAAACGAAAATGGTGATCACAGTAACCATCATACCTGCTAAACATCAACATGTTAGCATTTTCATTATGAGCATGCTAGTAGACTGATGTTAGCATTTGGCTACTTGGTCAGCATGGCATTGAACACATATAGCACAAGTGCATTTAGGGTGTGTCTAGCTCACATTTCGCGAGTTAAATTTCATGTAATCTGGGTGCAAAGTCAGACACAAGAGTCAAAGAGGTCGTATTTAACCTTGAATTTCCCATTGCGGGATTAATAGAGTATATAAAATAAAAATAAAATATTTAGTCCCTTAATTAATCATAGGTGTGTAGTTGGCGTAACATGACTTAAATCGATCAGAGTGTTGATCTCTCGTTTAAAGCCAGCTTCACCTGCACGCGGAACACTTCTGTTTACATGGCGGAGTCTGTAACCTGGAGAAGTGAGTGTTTTTTTGTGCTGTGAGTAATAAGCAGTAACGTCAGTGCAGCAAATATTGTGGGACATGTAAGCGGCAAAACTAAAAAGCGTAGCCATAAACTTGATAGAGGAAACTGAACTAAACTTTTAGCTTCCGAAATAATCGATGAAGTTATGCTGCTCCTCGTGTGTAAATGTGCACAGTGTCTCTTAATGGGGAGTCGGAGAGCTGCTCTGCTCTGCTCTCTGCTATGTTCACATTTTACAGAATGTAATTAATCATTTCCTCATTAATGGTGAGTTATTTCACCCAACTGCAACCCATCTGCGTGTCCCTGTGTGTGTAACAAACAGAGTGTACATGCATTGTAAACACATATGTAGGCACATCTTACTATCTGAATAATGTGCCCTTTAGATAGCAGGAAAATAGTGAGCCACTGACTTCAGACCAGGTATTTTCTTGGTTAATGGCACAATCGCTCTCTGCTGCCTCAAAATAGCAATGCACCAACAATGCCTCTGGCCACAACTCATTTTAAGACCTGCACACCCATGGGCACAATGATGGGGGCGAGGACATTTGCTGCTTATACAGCGTGGGTATTAGCCATGAAAATGGCAACTGCACTGGTCTGGAACTAGTAACAACAGTAACTGTGCTGTGCGCCACTTTGCGCTGATGTGAGATAAAACCCTTTGACTTGTTCTAGTCTCACTCAATTATGTTATAACAGTACTTTATTTAACTTTATTATAACATGTCTTTATTTAACTTCACTACTTTATCTAACTTTATAATAAAACTACTTAATTTATCTTTATTACAACACTACTTTATTAACCTTATCACACTGTATTAGTAATTGTATTTAACTTTATTATAACACTACTTTATCTAACTTCATTACATCAGTACTTTATTTAACATTATTATAACAATACGTTATCTAACTTTATCATATCAGTACTTTGTTTAACTTTTTATAACAGTAGCTCATTTGACATTACTGTATATTAATAGTAGTTTATAGAGAATGTGAAGCTGACGTCGCGTTAAATGTTAATTTTCTGGACAGGGCCTTCTTGTTAGGATTGCGCTGTGTTATTGTGCCTGCCTCAGGGGTCAAACAACATTTTTGGACAGACTAATCATGATAAACCACATATATTCATATGATTTTGCAGCCCAGGGCTGAATTCCAGACCGTTGATGCACTACTTCCACTCACATATCCAGACATTGGTCTGTCTTGTTTTAGGACTGCATGCATAGTAGTAGAGATCACAGAGTACAGTCCTCACAAGGAGGCACCCCCATCCTACACAGCGTGACATACCCTCACATTCTCTATTTGGCAGTTCAGTATTTTAGTAGTCTACTTTAAAGGAGATTTCAAAATATCGCATATATATCTTGTATGCATTATAGCCTGAAAATATCATATCATTTGTAGGCCATATCCCCCAGCCTGAGGTCCTGGTTGCATGTCAAATCCACCCCCTTTATTTCTAAAGCAGCTGATAAAAACATCACGTTCATTAAAATCAGTGATAAAATGTCATAATTTATCAGACTTACCGATGCTCAATTAATTATGTAATGTTGTGATGTCCTCCTGAATATATTCAAATCAACAGTAGCTGAAGGAAGCATATGTTCACTCACATTTTATTTTGCAGGAATTTCACTGTAATGAAAACACAACTAGCGAGGCTCAACAGGACTCTGTCGTCTGACAGAGCTCGGGAAGCTTCTCTGTCTCTCCCCCCACTCTCCCTTCCTTTTCTCACTAGTGTTTTTTTTAAATCATTTTTCCTCATTTGCGCAATACCGTGCATCTCTTTCTCCCCTGCTGTACGTCTGTGTCTCATTCGTCTCTTTTTCCTCTCTCTGTTTCCCTCTTCTTACTTTCTGCTTCCACTTACTTTCACACAGTAGCTCTGTCGCCTCAGCATTTCTCCCACTGTGTGTGTCTGCTGCGCCCAGTGTGTGTGTGTGTGTGTTGTGTGTGTGTGTGTGTGTGTGTGTGTGTGTGTGTTTCTTTTCCTAGTGACATTTCCGTGCCAGGTGTGACAAATGGCAGGCAGAGAGGAAACATTTATTCCCTGTGGTGAGCTTAATTAGCCTATCAGCTAAGCCTTGGCACCAGCTTGTTTTGAAAACCCCACACACACACTTGCATGCACACACATTTATCCTCAAGTAAGAATCCACCAACAAGTGCACACTCAGGCAGACACACACACACACACACACACACACACACACACACACACACACACACACACAGTAGACAAATCACTTCAGTACATGAACCACATAGATAATTGGACAGTACAATTAAATGATGTCTAAATCACAGCTCCAATCCTTATTTTTCTTCTCTGGCCTCGCATCCAGAGGGACTCAACTGTAGCCAACCTCATCTTTTCTCTATTAAAAGGTTAAATCATTTACAAATTACAGCTCTCCTCCAGCAGTTAGCATATGGTGGGTGTGTAGAGGCCATACAAGGCCAGCAGGCAAGACTGGAGGAGAGACAGTGAAGAGATTGCATGTGTGTCTCTTCTGTGTGTGATTCTGTGAGCGGTGTATCATGTTCAGTGCAGTTATACATCACATATCCATCTGTGTGGATCTGTGTGTGCATGTGTGTGTGTGTGAGGAAACATCTGTCCACTTCAGTGTCGGCCCATTGTCGTGCCAAATCTAACATCTGCAGCCGAGGGATGGAAGGTGGGGGGCGAGGAAGGAGGAGGAGGAGGAGGAGGAGGAGAAGGAGTCCAGGTGTCCACTACAGCAGGGTTTTTACTTCTGTATCAAATGGAAGTCGTACCTTCGGCGTAGGCTCTGTGTACGCAGTGCACGTCCGGCTAGCGTAGGGTACGCATAACTACACATCATGGCGACGCAGGTCCTTGTGTTTATTTTTGTAAGCTGAAAATTATTTCCCTCAGTCAAAACAAAGTTTTTATTAACGCTTATTTCACAGATAAGAAACAATAAATTGCAAAGACAATAAAACCTTCACAAAATAACATTTTAATTCCTATGTGTGATTTACTCTGGCTTCATATGAGCAGAGAAAAGTCCATTAGCCACTAGGCTAATTTATGTAATGTTAAATGTCACAGGCTTATGCAGTGTCTGAAATTAACTTTTTTGACTCACAGACCTGAAGGTCTAGTGGATGAAAAAAACCCACCGGCCAAGCATATTTTTTTTATCAGCCAAAATAATAAATTGGCTTTTGTGTCACATATATACATTTGTTTTAGTAGTTTAATTAAGATAACAAGGTATCGTGATGAATACACACATAAAGAAAAGGCCGCAGAAAAGTTTGAAGCAAAATTATTTTACCATATAAAACACCTCATCACCACAGCATTCAGTCATGTGAATAAGTTTGCCCCGGTAATCAGTGATGTAGTGTATGTCTGGGGCTTTTACTGTGAAAGGTAAGAACAGAAAGAGTGGTGTCTGTAATGCCTGCCGCTCACTTTGTGGGAGGCAATAAAGAGTTTGCCGTCTTGGTTCAGACAACGGAGCCTCCATGTTATTACGTTAATACCTTTCTAACTATGGGTGCAACTCATAACCTTCAGCTATACATTAGCACAGCAGGAGGTAGCTTCAAAATGGCGGCATGTGATAGTTCAGTGGATCAGTTGATGTGTTGTTTGGTAAACAGTGCCGCAAAACTAGCGACACATGAGATGGTTGGCTTTGCGGCACAGTTTAGATGGGCATAAAAACATCTGTAGTGTGTATATGTGTGTGTGTTTTTGTTGTGCGTCAAACTCTGACAGCAGGGTGACCCTAGCATGTTGTTTATGTGGGGAAAATGTGGCTAGTATAAGACAGGTGTTTTGTCTGTGAACCTTGTGAGTTATAATGGAGCTGAATTTTGTAACATTACCTGTTTTAAATGTTGCTGTTGATCCTGGTTTCATATAAGTAGGGAGAAAACTCAAGCCACAAGCCACTAAGCTAATTTATGCAACTGTAAATTGTCATAGGCTTATGCTAATAATGTCAGCATGTTACATATGTGGGGAAAGCACGTCAAGCGTTTTGTCTGGTGAGCCTTGTGAGTTATAATGGAGCTGAATTTTGTACCTGTGTTTAATATTGTTGCTATTAAGCCATCTTTAATGTGGGGTTTGAATCAGTGTAACTTGTACAGCCCTGTACAGAAACTAAACACACTGTCAGAGCACTCCACCTTTAAGTAGCATTGTGGAGGTGTAACTGCAGACCGGCACAGACACACCATCGCAGAAGTACATACGTCACTATGGCGTAGGCACCGTGTGGAGCCTATGAACAACTTTAATCAGCCTCAACCCCGCAGCCAAGGAAGGGAGCCGTAACGCAGCGCTGCTAATTACACACACACATGAATACAAACACACACACGCAAGTGCTAAATGTGCTGAATGAGTGGTGTCTGCGGGCCTTTCTTTGTCTCCTCTCTCCTCAATCTGTGGACAAATTACAGACATTATTGGCTGCAAAAGAGACTCCCTGTCTACCTCCGTCTTTCTCTCTCTCACTCTGAGCCGGGGCCCTGGCATGTCCCTGTGCACCCCCGCTGCGGAGAAGGAAATGAAAGCCAAAAATGTTGCTGATGTGTCTCCCCGCTCAGCACTGGGTTTCTGGGCTTTGATGCCAGCCAGGTGGTGATGGTGGTTGTGGGGGGATATTAAAGGTGCCCTTTAAGAGTAGAAATGGGGGAGGTGAACATTGTAATTTGACCAGATTGTGTTGCGACTTGTTTTGGGTGTGGCCTGGTCCGGCAGCCCTGCTGGCAACAAATGGCTTTTGATGTCGGGGTTAAAAGGTTTGGTGGGATTTTAGAGAGACTTCATGCTGTTCTGAGGTGGGATTAGTGTTGGAAAGTCAACAGTGAGAAGAGAAACGCATGTTGTTCTCCAGTGCCTCAGCAGTTCAGCTGATTAGCTGTAATTGCTGGAGAATTGGATGGTGTGTTTGCCTGTGAATGAGTCTGTGAAGGCAATATTAATGTGTTATATTACCAAGTTAGGCTCAAGTCGGTTTTAGGTGATGAAAATCAAGACCACATGCTGTAGTGAAAAGGTGGCATGCCTACATTCTGTAAGTCTTTCCTGTCTTGTCCTTCTTTATCTCGACAACAGCACAGTTTCCATGCTTTATCCTTGTCTGTCACAATCCCTACCCATGTATAAAAATAATTGACATAGCAATCATGACATCATCCATTGGTTGCAATGAAGAAGGAAAATAGCCATGGAGACCAAAACTGTTGTTTGTACCAGGCTGTAAACATGTTTATTTCTGCTGTAAAATGGGGCATTTTAACATGGAGGTCTATGACTGGCTTCTGGAGCCAGCCTCCTCACTTCCACACTGGCTTCGTCTTTTTTCAGCCCTGGAGGTTGCTGCTTGTCTCTACCGCTGCAAATTCTCCCCCGAGCTGGTGTTGTAGATTTAACACGACTGGGCTCGTAGTCCTAGTTAAGAAGGAGTTAATAACATGTTGACCCACTGGTTAGTGAAGACAATCCACTTTGTCCAGTCAGGGTTTGGCATTTGTAGGAAGCCACTTGTTGGCTGCCAGGAGATTAAGAGTCATGATAGAGTGAGAGAGGAGAGGAGACAAGCAGCTCTGACCAGGGCTGAACGATACAGGAAACTAATCTGATAGCAATGTTTTTAGACCAATATGATTTTACGATTTCATAATTTAATTTTTATTATACACATGCTGCTGCAGAGTCAAGGCCACCGAGCAGTTATGAGTGCAGAGCATTGCTCAAGGGCTCAATGACACTACCACAGTCGACAACATGTAGCAACTGGCAAGCTTATGGTTTCCAAGCCACGACAGTTACCCCTGAAAAGCATCCACAACCACTGCCGAAACCCGGGATTGAACCAGGGACCTTTAGATCTTCAGTCTAACGCTCTCCCAACTGAGCTATTTCGGCATGTTCTCTCACAGCCAATTGCCTGTTGATGGACTTATCAAGTAATTGTTTTAGCATGGTATTGTACTGCAAGTGGAATATTGTTTGCTTTTTTAGAAATGGATACCTCTGGTCTGATGTAATGCTGTGGCTTTTCCAGTTCCCTGTGGACTGAGCTTCTGCCACCTGCTAACCTGCCACAGTGTGAAATGTCTTAACAGCTATCGGACGGATTGACATGAAATTTGCTTTGGTGAACTTTAGAGATCTCCAGACTTTTTGTTTAGCACCATGTGTCTTATTCTCTGGTTTTGTTTTGCAGTTTTGCAGGTATCAACCCTTCTTCTACTTTGTGTTCATTGCTAATTGCCAAATACTAGCATGCTTAACTAAGATGGTGAGCATCTCATAGTGACTTAAACATCACTTTGGCACAGCTAGAAACTGTTTCTGTGTTTGAATAAGCGCTTTCCACCTATTTATCCTTTTATCTCTCTGTCACTTGTTGGTTGATGCTTTTGAGCTGTCACTCACCTGCATTATTTTTATTACATCTGAAGAAGAGCATTACATTTAAGAGCCAGTCAAATCAACAACATCCCCATTCCCCTCTCTCTTTCAGACAATAGAGTAAGTGATGCAGTGGTTGAGAATGTAGCAGTACAGTGTCCAGATCATCTGCAATTAACTTGATCCCCAGAAGTCTATTGCTTTGATAGGAAAACACTGATCACAGCAGTGTTGTAAAAAAGAAAATAGAAAACTATAGGTAAATGGTGCCAAAATTAATACTGGGGTCAGGCAGGGAAATCTCTGGCAGTGTCGTTCCAAATAGGATTAGAATGAATCAATAGCTCCTTTGATAAACACACTCGCTGTAGTTATTGCAGCAGAGGAACTCATTCTGTCAGACAGTGACTTAAAGGAATACTTTAACCGCAAAATGGCCATTTGTATATCAATTACTCACCTCGTGTTACCTCGGATTTGTGAAGAGAACTGTTTTTCTCGAATGCCTCTATAATGATGGAAAAACACAAGAAAAGGGGAACAGTCTTCGTGAGTTAAAGTAAATGGGAACGACAGTAAAACTATATCAAAACATCAGTTTACAAACTCCCACACACCTCATGCAGTGTAATCCACGTCTCATTTATCCAGTTGTATGCTCAGTACTTCCCGAACACAAGCATTTTTGCTAAAAACCTTTCAATTTATAACACGTCAGTACAAACTGGGCACACGCATGCGTTTGAACTCGGAGCTCAGGGTACACAACTCGTAGGCAGTAGTGTTTTATACTGTAAAGTTTCTGCAAAAAGGCGTCTGTTTATACTGTAGAAGTTGTGCTAGAGTTTGTAAGTGGATGTTTTTATTTAGTTTTGCTGTCGTTAAATGGTCCCCGTTAACTTTAATTCATGAGTGATGTTTGTCTTTTTTGGATTCTCCGTTCACTGAGGGGGCATGCAGGAAAATCTTTACTTCACAAAGTCAAGCTAACATGCTGTGAGTATACAAATGGTCATGTTACAGGTGAAGTATTCCTTTAAGACTTGTTTTGCTGCAAGATGACCGTGTAACATTTTCAGCCTATTATAATTAGACTGTCTTTTGGATCCGTTTGTCCTTAAAACCCTGCAAACAAGTCTGGAGTCTTCCGTCTGCCTCTGGATGTGCTGCGCTGGACAAGACAGTGGGGTCTTCAATCATTTCGATGTTTTAATGATGTGGTGTCACTCTCAAAGATCATATCAGCAGTCTCTCCACTCGTTATTGCTAGTTTAGGTGCTAAACTCCTCACCTTCACTTTCTCTTCCATCCCTCGCTTTCCCTGTTTTCCTCTGATCTTTATCTCCCTGTCATTCCATCACACTGATGCACTCTGCAGATTTTTGTGACTTTAGAAAGTTGTCAGCTACATTCCTCTGAAAACATTGCTTGTTATAGGAGTTTACCTTTTTTTTTTTCTCATTTTGGGGTAGCCAAGCATGACTGGCAGTGTGTCGCACAGTGTAACCTCACTGGAGTATCACAGCTGTTTGGAGAAAAGCCATTAGTTGCTTGCATTTGTTGTTTAAATGCAAATCTGACCACATGATGTGACTTTCAAATGAACTGATTATAATCATTTGGAAAATTATATTCAAGACAAATGTTTAACTGCTCGGCATGCAAAATGCATTAAGCAAATGTAAATGCAACAACTGGACCATTCACACTTTAGAAAAAGTAATTTTTAGTGTATTTCTGCTCCAGTAAACATTTGTGCTGCACCCTGACAGATTTTCGCCCCCAGTTCTCTGGGCGGATACCCGACCAACAACTGTCTCCATGGGCTACTTCTGATTCCTGCAACACAGCCTCAACAGTTTTTGTCTGACAGACACGATGTGATCATAAGACTGTGACCAAATTCAAAATGTTCCCTCTGGAAGTAATTGGATCCCTATGGGGTCCTCACTTACACTGTAATGCATCATGCATTATGCATACATGACACCTCTGTATATGACTTGCTCTGGTGGCTGTATGCCAGCCTAAGAACTGTGGTTTCACCCTTATTGAAATGGTGGCTGTACATGATACAGTTCTATTTATCTGAATGCCAAGTTTCCTTAATGATAATAGTAAATGTAATAATAATATTTATTTATAAAGTGCTTTTTAAAACAGTAATTAAAACAGACAAGACATGAAAACAACTTTTGAAAGAACTGATAAAAAACTTAAGTATATAAAAACCAAGGAAATAAAGACAGTCTAAATAAATTTAAAACTCAAATAAAATCAGGAAAGGCTCTCCGATAAAAGTATGTTTTAAGAAAGGACTTAAAAGAGATCACTGACACGGCCAACCCGTTTTCCTCAGGCAGATTGTTACAGAGCCTCGGGGCCCTGACAGCAAACGCTCTGTCCCCTTTAGTATTCAGGGGTCCCCCAGAAGGAGCTGGAAAGCGTTGCTGGGGAGAGGGATGTCTGGCGCTTTGCTTGGCCTGCAGCCACCACGACCTGGCCCCAGATAGGCGGAAGAAAATGGATGTACGTGTAAACAGATGTATGTGTGCAGTCATTGAGGCTAAGCTAGCTGCTAGTTGGTTAGTAAACTCATCCAAAATTGTATGACTGCTTATTAATTCACAGTGTCTTGTTTTCTATTTATTCACGTGTTAAATGCAAAAGCCATGCAACATGTGGAGCTGGGCTGGGTAATGACAGTAAGTAATAAGTAATGTTATACCTTATTTTGCACAGTAGTTGAGTATTTGATTACAGCTTTCAAGTAACTTGTCCAACACTGCTTATGAGATATGTGGCACTCTGTATAGAGCTCTGTTTCACTGGTTAATACATTGAGCAGGATTTACCTTTTATCTCATGCCCCAAAGTGCTTTTAAGTACATGAGGACCAGATTCCTCCACCTGGCCCCTCCTCCCCACATCCATGACTGACTCACAGAAAACGTCAACATGCTTCAGTCTAAGTGCTCGAATTCAGGTGGCTGCGGTCGCCAATTTTTGTTGCTTTTCCAAAACCAACTATCCGACAAGCACGACCACTTTGGTTTTGCAATTGGGCAATCAGCCAGGTGTGCACAGGATAGAAGGTATGCAGGGTTTGAACTTCTCTCTAAAGCTCTTTTTATATTCTTACATAACTACTTCCGTCACCTTTTGTGTGTACAACTGCTCGCAACACCATGAATGCCTTCAAGGAGAGACTGTCTGAAATTGTGCGCCGTTATCCCCATTTGTATGATTATCACCTCTCTTTCTGATGACAGGCTTATCGCCCTGCATTTGAGTGGCACCATTTGGACCAGCTATAAACACTTAACGTCGACGGGTGACTTTTCATATGAGCTAGTTCTTTTCAAGCATACCCCGGCTGTAAGGCCTGACTTGAGCCTTGTGCTTGGCTCACATAGAAATCTAAATATGTAGGTATTTTTAATTAATTTGTGTCCTTCATGATGTTTTTTTTTAGAAACTGGAGCCAGAATGTCTGTGACTGACATCTGAAGCAAGCCAAATAAATCCCTTAGCTTCCTCAGCATTAAGACTAAGGCCTGTATGTACAGTGAAATCAGCTGTCTCTATGATTCAGTCATCCATCCTGAGATCTCCGCAGACGTCTTTTCCTCCTGTTTTGCCCAGGCGATCAGTATTTCATCTAATCTTAGCTCAATGTTTCTGTGTACCCGAACTCTAATTAGGCTAAATCTTACTCTTTCTAGTCTGTAGCTCTCTAAGTAACTTGCAGCTGTCTGTGCAGTTGGGCACATAGAGGAAGCTCACACATAAAGCCTCAGGTGATGAACATTGTGCCTCCTCCCCATCTTTTTCATCTTGTTTTTCGCCCCACCATCAGTCTATCAGTGCACAGAAATTAATTTCCTCTGCAGTGTAAACAGAGCAGATAGGGTCCTAACCTCAGTGCATGGTGTGTGTGCTCTTTGTATTGTGGTGACACAGGTCACTGAGAATTTATGTCATTTGCAAAACTGTGTGCCCGGAAAAATGCTTCTTGTTATTGCCTGGGCCTGATGCATTCAGGTGTTCTTTTCCAGAGCTGAATTCTTCTTGACTCTGCATACAGATGAGAGAGAAACGGAGCTGATGTGTGGCAAGGCATAAGCCTCATTGAAACCCCTGCTGATGTGCAAATTGTGCCTCTGAGTCACCAGACCAACCAGGAAACCAAAACTTCATTAATAAATATAATTAACAGGTGCCTTACGTTCCCATGACATCAGAGACGTGAAAGAAGATGTATCAAAGCAAATTAAAGCAATCCCCTGGACTGTTTTTTATCTCATAAAAGGAGGTAATGTTTCTCTCTACTTGTCAATAAGCAGAGATCTCAAAAAGATTCACACTTCATTTGCGACCTGACAGACATTTTGCCACATCAGCAGACTGAATTTGCTCAGTTGTTGTAGAGTGCAGATGTTTATTCTGTCCATGATTCGAAGCATTTTTAGGACTTCTCGTCCAGGTTGGCAGTCTGTATCAGCAGAATGGAAGCACAGTTGAAAGCTCTGGAACAAGCCAGTAAGTGACTGGAGGAGCTGAGGATCGGACCGCTGATCTTCCGATTATTGGATGACCCGCTCAACTTCCTGAGGCCACAGCCGCCTAAAAGGCATCCACCATTGCTGCCGAAACCCGGGATTGAACCAGGGACCTTTAGATCTTCAGTCTAACGCTCTCCCAACTGAGCTATTTCGGCACGTCTTTGAAAGATTTATGTAAAAGGAAATTCCTGCATCTATATCCCGTTCTTCTTCTTCACATTATTATTATTTTATATTATGTGTTACTGTGATTCAGATGCAGCTCCCAATGCACGTTTAAGGCCCTAACACACCTAACTGACGGTTGGTCGTCGGGCAATGTCCGGCCATCAGTCAGCGTCTGTTACCCTAGTATTGGCAGTGTGTCCCACCTCACTGGCACCAGTCGGCCCTTGTTGGCCCTTCAGCTGATTCATCACGAAAGGATAAACGTGAGTGAGGAAAGTAAAGAAATGGCTAAAGTAAAAAGGGCGTGAAATCGAAGCCAACATGTTGTATAAGGTAAGATTGTGTTTTTAGCCATTGAGCTCTTTAGCAGAAACAGTTCGGAATTGTTTGTGTCATTGTTCGCGAGCACACGGTAAAAATTCTTTGTTCTTTAAACACCAGGTTGTTATGTGCTAAGTGGCTAACTAGCTTCTTAAATCTGTCCTGTCGGTCTTCCTGTTTCGCTTTCTTGAGAGATGAATATAGAGTACCTTCGCCTGCTGGTGTGGAGGGTTAACTCCTCTCGTGTAGTCGCAGAACATACGTGTATTTCGCTTTGGCTGTAGTCACTGCGGTGTGTTCAGGTGCAACTTTTTGTCCGAGACACAGGCGATGTGAGGCAACAGCTGGACTTCGTCTCCACCAGTTCTTTGATGTCACTTTGGTGAGTTTGGGTCTTTAATATGACTAAGAACCCACAGCCATGCTAGCAGCTCTGTGAGGCTGTAGGCTACTATTTAGAATGCAAATTTTCACAACAAAAATTTACAGTTAACACAGTTTGGCTGACGCTGATGGGAATGTCATGAGTTTCACAGGTATTGGGGTCATAAAGTATTGAACAAATTGAACTTTCACCTGTTAATGGCGCTGGATGAAAAGTTGAAAAGAGTTATTACAATTCATCCTGAGGAAAGCATCAACAACATTATGTCTGCACCACATTTTACTGCAATCCACCCAATAGTTGTCAAGATATTTTACTAAAAAGACGAAATATCAAAGTCATGATGGACTGGAGGTGAAGTCAGGGCATCACCAACATTAGCAGGGTTCATCCTCTAAGGACCATAAATGTCTACACAAAATTATATGGCAATCCTTTAAATGGTTGTGAAGACATTTCAGTCTGGACATAAGTGACAGATGACACAGCCACACCACCATGGCTCAATATGTTATGTTAAAAATGTATTCTCCATTATTGAAATAAACATCAAATCTAAAGCTTTGTGACTCTCTCTGGGTGCTCTCTAGTCCTAATTCATTTTGTCATCTATTACCTTAATAACTGAGATGAAACTACTCAGACATCAGGGAGAATAATTATGTCAAATTGTTTTGTTTTCGGTAGAGCTGGTCATCAGGGAATCATCCTTCACTTCTCCATATCATTTACGTTGCACAATAACGTGTTTCTGGGGGCTTGTCCTGTCGGCAGAATTAGTGTCTGCATTGTGGAAGTGAAACCAAAGCTCTCGCCGCTGTGATATATTTGCACATCATTAGCATGCTGCACTCAAACACAGGCACATGAGAGAAACACACACTTCCACCTCATCCCATAAAAGAATGACACAGCCAGTGAATGGCTCTTGCATAAATCCAGGGCTCGTCATTTTCTGTCTTGCGGTGACATGAAAGAGCTGACTCACTCTGACCTCTGCCATCGGGGTCATGCCGGGGTCACGCCAGGGTCACGCCGTGTCACCGCAATGTCACACGGATGCCTGGAATCTCAGCTATGTTCCCTGACACACTCGCTACAGACCTTACATCACACATTCACATGTCGTTCCCACCAAGCCATTCATGCAGAAGAAAGAGAGGGGATTGGGGTCTCATACCCCATCTCTCAGCCTCTCCCTTGTTCTCCCCCTCTCCTCCTCTTATCCACTTTTCTTCTTTTTCCCTCAGGCTTTATCTCACTGTGTCTCCTCCACCCTCCTCCACTTGTAATCTCTCTCTCAAAACCTCTTTTTTCTCCTCTTTCTCTGTTATTCTTGACCCCTGGTCTTTTAGGGGCCTATATAAAATGTTTGTGTGAAGGGCTGTGGCACACACACACACACACACACACACACACACCTCCTTTGCACTCCTATAGATCAGCTGTAGGATCCCACTATGCTGCCCGACCACGTGGCCTCGATGCACAGAAGGGACCCTCTGTTGCGGTGCCATTGAGCGGGGGCCCATGATGTCACAGGGAAATCACCTTCATCTCTCAAACACACACACTGCACAGTGCGCAGCCCCTCCCCCGCTCTCTTTTCTTCTCATCGCCGTGGTGAATGGAATTGCATGGCTGTGCAGTTCAATCACTGTCAAGTGCAAAGAAAAGGGGTCTCTTGTGCAAAATTTCATGATTCACAATTGATTAAATAGGGGTGTCATTTCATGGCTGAACAGGGAGGTGTGCGAAGAGAAGGGGGGGGGTAGGGTGAGGCTTTTTTCCTGCCCTTGTGAGATATGGCTCAGAAATCGCTTGATGGGCCCCATTCAAAGCTGGAGATGTAAAGTTCTGGGGTTTATTCATGGAGGAAAATAAGAGGCCGGTATACGAGAGAGGAGGGGGGGGGCAGAGGGACACAGTAGGAGAATTGCCAGTATCTTCTCATGGCTTGTTAAAGGGCTTTCATGCCCTTGAGAGATATGGACCTAATATACTGTATGTAAGCCGTATGATTTAGATTCCTGTTGTCATGTGGAAACTCTCAGGGTTCACCCAGTGGGGAAGCAGAGGACGGCAGAGAACAGGAAGTGGTTTTTGAGGATAAAAGAAGGAAAGAGGTTTTTTTTTTTTTTGGAAGAGTGAGTGGGCACATATCATTTCAGTGAACTCCACAAAAGGACACTGACTACAGTGTGTTGAGGTTAGAGAGAAGTATTTCAGCACTGTATAGTGGGAAGTGTATTGAGTTGCAAACCTCAGACTGTAACCAGTGAGGTTACTGGATTGAAATCCTTTCATTTAAAAGCTAGAACTGTGTCTGATGTGGAGACGCATTCTAATGCCAGGTGTGAGCAGACGGACTTGGAGCTGTCCAGTTGTGATCCGATCCCCCAAGACGCATGTTAATACAAGGTCTGAACAGGCTCTGTGGTTTTGAACACTCAAAGGAACAGTGGAGGCTCATATGTGGTCCCTTTACGTACGAAAATAAATATGTCCGTTATAAACATTGTAAACGTCACTGCTGTCATATTGCCATGCATCCTTTATGATGGCATAGATACAGCCAATAAATGGCACCAGAGGGCAGAGTCAACAGTTTCATGCAACAATAAACGAGGCAATGGTGGAGGAGGTCGTAATATTGTGTCTTTAAATGGAGGCAGTGTTGTAGAGGGCTTTGGTCTGCGCGGCCATTAATTACAGCCCGGCATGTGGATGGAGAATTCATCTGACTATTTCACTATATATTATTATATATTACCAATTTGTTCCAATGATACTGCTTCCTTTAGTCCAAATCTGTAAGCTTTCAGAAAACGTGCACAAATTTGGACGAAATGAACGCAAAGTACGGACAGAAGTCTCCATACTATCTTTAAGCTTAAGTGAGCCCTTACGGGGATTTAGTGGAAGCTAGCAGTGAGGACTGCAGATTGCAACCGACTGAACCTTCTCCAGGTTAGAATTCCTTGAGTGTTTATTGTCCTTGAGGTTTTTACCGGGAGCCGAATTATCCGCAGAGGTCTCCTCCTCTCTAAAACATGGTGGACCTGGTGATTTAAACAGGTAAAAAAATTGAATGAAGCATCCTGAGGCAAAAGAGGCATTAGAGGCGTGATGTTTGATATAGCATGGTTGGCCTCTGCAGACACATATAACATATGTGTCGGCAGAGCTTTTTAAAGAATAACAAGGGCACAACATAGCAATAACAATCATTTACCATCCCCATTATATGGCCGCTGATCTCGTCCTCTGCTCAGAGAGTAAGGAGCTCTCAGGGCCTCATTAATTCCCCAATTTGTGGACATTTTCGGCCGCTGTTCTTCTTCTTTCAGTTAACTGCTAACTGCTGCTAGGTGCTTTTTAAATCTTCTGGGGGTAGGTAGCACACATAACACATCATCAAAACTTCACACCCATCTCATCCATGGTCCCGTGCTGCCGGCTGTCCTTCTTACACAGCTGTCGACAACTCTGTCCCCCAATTCCGTGACTGTACCTTTTAAAAGGAACAGCGAGGCAGATTAACTGCGTGAAATTCCCGCCTTGAACAGGAAGTGTAAAAGGGGCCACAGAAATGAAAATTCATGAAGACTGAATTCATGTTGTTCTAAATGTGTATTTGTATGTGATGGATTAACAAGTAGCATTAACATACTTGTGAATGCCCTCTTGTTTTTGCATGTCAGACATGAATATGCAAATTGCACTTTTACAGTTGATCTTTTTTACACCTCAGCACCGTCTCTACTGTACATAAACACTGAGGCACTCAATACCCTCCCTGGGTTCTAGCGTCTGCTGCCTTCACAGCAGAGAAATCATATATTACTACACACACACACACACACACACACACACTTGCCTCAGGATAAATGTGACTTGCACTAAACCAGTCTCACAAGGGACTAGTCGTGTGTGTGTGTGTGTGTGTGTGTGTGTGTGTGTGTGTGTGTGTGTGTGTGAGTGTGTGTGTGTGTGTGTGTGTGTGTGTGTGTGTGTGCGTGCGTGTGTGTGTGTGTGTGTGTGCGTGTGTGTGTGTGTGTGTATAAGAGTTTGCAGACTTTTGTGGGTACAGTATAGTGTGTGTATTTGAGGACAAGTGAGTCTGGAGATGGTGTGTGTGTGTGTGTGTGTGTGTGTGTGTGTGTGTGTGTGTGTGTGTGTGTGTGTGTCTAGTAATCCATCTATGTAAGCTGCTGGGATGCCGAGTAAAGATTTTTTAAAGGGAGAAGGCGAACCAAACCTTGTGAGACTCAGGCAGCCCGGCTTCACTTTTGCCACATGCTTTGGGGATTTTAGCTCTAACATTGTTCTCAGTGTGAGTTTGCTTGTTGTTAGTACACACTCAGAATAAATCTCTGAGGTTATTCGAGGTCGCCTCTCAACTCCATTTCTTCTTAATCCAATTTAGGGGGAAAGTTCCAGAAGATATCAACACATTTACGGTATTTTGTTATTTTTCCACCATAGCGTTCACTTCAGTTCATTTCCACAACAGCGAGCAGGTTCTGGATTAAATTATGGCCCATTAGGTGAACAAGCATTTATCTGTTGCTCTAATGCAGGGGGACTTTTGTAGTAAGTGCAATAGATAAATTAGCTTGAAATCCCAGATTTACGATCCTCAAAAGAGTGAAAAAATTAATGGTGAAGAGTGTGAGCGTAGAACACTTATGTGTGATTGTGAAGTTAGTCGCTAAGAGGAACAAAAACTTGTTTGCAATGTTACGGAGAACATTAACTATGGCTCCGTTCAACCCGGTCTCACTCCGAAGTTGTCGAAATCCAGCGCTTGGGTAGTGACTTGTGGCGTCAGATACTGCGGGAAAAAAATCATTTTTTTCACGTCAGCATGATACACAGCTGATCGCCATTATAGCCTAAGGGCGCTCAGCAGCATCAGGGGGAAACACAACGGGACAAGAACGAAAGTTAAGGTGGCGAAAGTCAGAGTGAGGCTTGTGGGAGGGGTGATGGATGGCTCCAACAAACGCTGGCTTGCACCCGGGGGAGTGGTGTTTGCGTCCTGTAAGATTATAAAGCCAAACCCTGTTCTTTTTCCTAAACCTAACCACGTGTGTTAGTTGTTGAAGGGAAAAAAAAACTGGGGAGAGGGACGTCTAGAATACTTCGCTTAGCCTGTTACTCCCGTGCTCTGGCTTCAGATAAGCAGTTGAAAATGGATGAATGGATGGTGATTAGATCATGCTTGATTGACAGTGTCCTTTTAGTTCAAGTAACTTTGTTTTGCTTTCAAGCACTCTCATTAAAACGTTTTGCTGCCACGGAATAAACGACTAAACATATCAAATGGACCCTACTTGGTAGAAAAACTTATTAGGCTAACTAGCAAACTGGGTAAGACCACCCAAATCTGTGTTTCATTTAACTATACATCCTGGAATATGGCGCCAATAGTGTTAGCATTTTCTGATGTTATTAGTGAGTCATCACTGTTTCCAGGGGCTTTTAACACACCAAATGTGGGGTGTTTTTTGAGCAATCTGTTTCTTACTTTCCTTTGAGATTGCGGCAAGAAAGTATTTTTTTACAGAGACATTACTGTGGCTTCTCAATTGTGACTGTACCACCCATGCTGTTTTTTTTTTTTAAGCCCAAACATGATCTTTTCCTACTTATAACCAGTGGGTTTTTTTGTGCCTACACCTAACCACCATTAACCACAGTGTTGTTGAAATATAAAGTTTCCACATATCTGCTTCATAATAATGTACAAATATCTGTGGTTTGCAAAAAAGTTTAATGCTAACATTTTTTCTGGCAATTGGATAGAAGAATTACAGAGGCATGCAAACATACTGTGAGGAAAGCAGAAGTATTTTTTAATTCCACTATGGTCTCGGAGGAACTCCTCTGAGAATCCCCCACAAATACATTTCTTCAGACGTGTCTTTTGTGGGGTATTTCAGCAGCTTTGCTGTAGGCTATTTAAAAAGGCTTCTTGTTTGAGAAAGAGGAACTCCGTCTGTCTGTCTTGTTTCTGTGGTTTGGAGGGCAGGAGTCCCGTTTTTTGTGTGTCCTTGGCCAGTTGAAGTCCACGCATGCTAATACAGTCAGTGAAGCCAAATAATTACAACACAAGAATATCCGAAAGAAGTGGAAATTCAACAGCAGCTTGCGAAGTCACCTCTGACTTGCGGAATACCCACGAGTCTCAACCCCAGTAACATTGTCTCTGGAAGACTTTGATCTTTGTTCAGTGGTTTCAACAGTAAGCAGTCGATTGCAATCATTTATCTGTATAAAAAGATTCCCAGAGGAGTACCATTTTTATCATATTTTTGCTTCCTTTTCAGATAATGCATCCTTTCTCCAAATTTCATTTCCCTAACGTAAAGCCTTTAAGTAGTTTTCAGAGGTTCTCGCTGTCTGTCTTCTTGAGGTATTTGTAGCACATTTTGCACACACAAAGACACACATCCCTTTTCACCACTTTCGCTCCGGGGCTTGTCGCAGGGCACACAACAAGAGGCTTCTGTGCATACCAAACCCAGACTGTTCATTCAGAGCTGCCGCTAATCGTGCATTTGCGCGCACACACACGTACACACTTACATTACATGTGACCAGCATTCCTAAAGTTTTAGCCCTTGGGGGAGAAGGGGATTGAAGGGATTGACCAAAAGGGAGAAAAAGAAAGAGAGAGGTAGCAGCAGCTCAGGAAACATTCATAACTAGGAGACAGAGTGCGATGAAAACACTACAAAGTGAACCCAAGCACAGCATCTCTCATGAAATCTTTGTATACTTTTAACCTGTTTTCAAGTTTATTGTTTTTATCGTCAGATGACTTCAGTTTAGCTCCTTTGAAACCTTTTGCTGTGTGCCAGAGCTTTTTAACTATGTTGTTCAGGGGGCCACATTCTCAAGTAAGGGCCCGGGAGCTGGACATTTGTGGCTCATTATGTATGCACTTGACACAACACATCACATTTAAAACCACATTTTAATATTTTTTTTATTTTGCTACATTCAAATTTACATTTACTATTTACATTTTCAAACCACTACTTGAAACTGCGTTTGTCCCCTTCTCTGTGTGAACAAGCCAATAATCAGTCGAAGTTTTACTGAGTTTTTCCTCATGTGACTGTTGGTCTCAGCCAAGTCATTCATGGCTTTCAAGTTGCGCTGAGGAGTGGAGATTTCATGTTTCTTTACAAGATCTGGTTGATGTAAATGGTTAATTTTTGGCAAAATTTTAAATGAGACATGTAGCATAAAGTAATTCTGATGAAATACCATAATTTTAAGCTCAGATTTTGTTACTTTTCCTGACTGAAGTATTCGTCATACACAACGACCATCAGAAATTTGAAAATGCAACAATAATTTTGTTTTTTTTTTACAGTTTCTGGCCATAATAAATGTTGGAATTTTGCAATTTTTAAAAGAAAACATGCCTTTAAAAGCAGTTTGCAGGTTGTGGAATTCAACAGCAATTAGGCCAAGTACAAAGACGCGCTCTCCTGGTTTGAAGGATTTGTTGTGACTCTTCGGGTGCCTTTAGACGATGCATGAGAAGATGCATAATTTTTTTGGGGGGGGGGCTTTGATGGACAGGATAGTGTGAAGCAGGGTAAGAGAGAGAGAGTAGGGGAATGACATGCAGCAAACGGCTGCAAGCTGGAGTTGAACTCACTGCAATGAGGCAGTGCCTCTGTTCGTGGGGTGCTGGCACTATCCACTAAGCTACCAACACTCCACAAAGAATTTGCCTAGAGCTGGTTTGTGTTCTCAGCAGCATTTACAAGCGGACCATATGAAATGCCTGTCTGAGAAAGCTGCTCTTGATTGGTCAGAATTTCTTAGGGGGGAAAATCCAGGATGTAAACAAAATGAAGAGTACACTTGCAAGATAAATGTGACACTTTCTAATGTCACAATGGAGGGACAACTACGCAGGTTGATTTTAGCGCTGCTCATCGTGGACTATGTTGCTGTCATTGTTCATTTGAGTCAAAGCATACAGTTTGAAAACGAGGTGCGGCTCCAACTAGAAAACAATGTTTTGATGCATTGGATGTGCTGAATGTGCATATTAAGGCAGTACAGGAGGAGGCGCACATTAATAATCCTCCAGGACTGTAACATGCTCATGTTTAACCCAAACAATGTGTCATGTGACTGCAGTTGCTTCAGATCGAGGTCAGAACACGTTCTCGCCACAAACGAACCACACCAGATAGACCACCTCTTCAAGAAGGTCTCTGTCGGCCTGTTTTGCTTTGCACCTGAGACATCAGTGCGATTGCTGTGTTCACACCTGCCCAAATGAACCAAACAGGCAGGTGTGAATATTTGCTTGATGTTTACTTATTTGCATGAGTTCTTTTCTTAAGGTTTTAAATTTTATTCATTTATAAACAGAATTGTTCGGTGGGCTGGTCTGGCTTGATCAAAGGGCCGGAGTTGGCCCACGAGCCGCCAGTTGACTAGACCTGCTGTAAGCCATTTGTCATTGAACTGAATTAAAGCTCGGTCTGCTTTGCCATACTTTGTAAATCTTTCCAGATTGCGTTTGATACCTTAACTGTGAATCTAAGAAAGCAGAAGAGAACAGCTGCTCTCGCCCCCAAACTCTCCAGCTGATAAGCTACGATAAGTAAGACTTCTAAGAAGTCACTAAGCATTTAGGTCGTCCCCACTCTACCCTGGCTCATTTCTCCGTGAGGTGTCCTGAGGTGCTAGAGCAGCTGTGAACCAAGTCTGTCAGTGTATCAGTCTCCCGTGTCATGCCAGACGCCACATCTTGCTCCGAGTATCGCAGGGATTCTGTCCAGGTAATTAATCTGAGCTCGTTAGCCACATGGCAGCCAGGTCGTAGCAGAAGCTGGCCTGCACGCTGCAGAGGTGACTCAACACCCGCCCACTCACACATAGGAAGTACTGTATTTCCTAATAAACTTATTATGTACATGGCGGTTGTCTGCATGGCTGTCACCAGCTTGCGTTGACAGAGAACGGGCTGCTGGCACACACAGTAGCTTATCTCCGCCCGGCCCCATAGGAATGATGTCTTTTAAAGAGAGCGGGCTGGAAGGGTGGGGTGAAACTGATATGTGCTGCTACCTAGCTCTCCCTCACATCTACCATGGGACTGCAACAGTAAATGATGGCATTAAGGAGGAGGGGAGGGGGGCGGAGCAGATGAACTGCTTTCCTTCCTAGAGCGAGGGATGATTCGTTGGCCAGGGGAGGAGGAGAGGGGTGAAGCTGGACAGGTGCTGAGAGAGAGATATGTGCCTTTTTTTCTCTCTGCTGCACAGGATATTCGGGGGAATGGAGAGAAAAAGAGAGAGAGGGAAAGAGAGAATAAAGGACAGGTGAAATATTTCCCCCTGTGGCAGAGGAAATGGGGGAAAGTGGAAAGGGCCAGCTCTGTGTTGAGAAATGGACTAAACCATTCCCGGAGGGGGTGCTGAAAGTCCCAGCCCCACAGGCCTCTCTCTAAATGTACCTGCCAGTGATGGATGATATGAACGTTTACCCCCTTTGCTTTTTCCTCACTCCTCAGCTTAGGGAGGGCTGTTTGTGTGTGTATGTGTGTGTGAGTGTGCACAACCGGCACACCGCATGCCAGGCAATCCTGGCTTGGCCTCCTCGACACTCCCAGGGAGTAGAAAACATATCCCCTGTAACAATCGATAGCTACCCCCAGCTCCCAGCCCCATCTGCAGTCCAACGCAGCTCCTATCTTCAATGGCCGCCACTACTATTAATTCTGTGCCCCACCGCTTCCTGCTTAGAGCCCGGTCCCTGAGATTAAAGAGCAACACAGCTACTGGAGTCCTTTGCTCACAGGAGGAGGGAGGAGAAGGAGGGAGGAGGGAGCACAGTGTGAAGATTGTTTATCCAGAGGAATCTCCTCAGTGCCAGCTTTATAAATTCTACTCATTTCCACTTCAGGGCCACATGGGGCCAACCTCAGCTCTTATCCGTGTCAATTAATTTGCAACAAATCAACATCTTTGTGATGCTATTTGCTTTTTTCCCCTAAAAAAACAATTAAAGCAGACTGAGATGCGTTCAAAGAAGTAGTTTAAAACACAGCAATCTCGAGGTAAAACAATTAGTTGATTAATTAGTCACATGATCAAATTCTAGAATATTTTTAGCATTTTAGTAATTGTTGATGAGTCATTTATCAAGCAAAAGTAATAAACATTTGCTGGTTCTAGCTTCTCAAATGTGACAGTTTACTGTTTTTGTCTGTCTTATGTAATTGTGAATTAAATATTTTTTGGGGTTTGAAGGGTTGGTAGGACAAAAGATACAACGGCATCTGATTATGACTGATTAGGCTCTTTGTACTTGCAGAAACTCATCTGGTTTTATTTTTTCCTCAACATAGCAGTGTGCTGCTCTGATTAATTACTGCAAGCGAACATATAATGTGATCAATCAATCACTGTCATCTGTATCTTGTCTCGTTATCAGTTTAGTTACGAGATTAAAACAGTCGTCTTATTATTAAAGACATGGACTTTGGTGTGATGTAGTGCCACTGCTTGCTTGTTTTCCCTGAAATTTAAAGGAGTAGTTTCGCATTTTGGGAAGTATTGCTGTGTTGCCAAGAGCTGGATGAGAAGATTAATAGGGGTTTAATTATTTTGACATCTTAAGATTTAATTCAACTTTGATTCTTGGGGTCGTGATTGGATTCAATGTTGATTCTGGATTTAAACTACTACTATTCTACTTCTTTAGACTCTGGTTGATGGCATTGGATGTCAGCCTGGGCATTTGAAGTGTTCCCGAAGTACATGACTTTTATTTTATTTATTTTTCATGCACCTTGTTTGGCAAAGATTGTAGAATTCAGTGGCACCCAAACGCTTGTCTTCATTGAAGACGTGACTGGCTGAACTCCTATATTCAGTATTACAAGGGACTGACCAGCCAGTAGCCATACTGCTTGTTCAACTCCAGCTTCCATAGCATCTATGTAATCAATGGCTATGTTGTCCACTATGTAAACCGGACAATGAAAAAAAACTACTTTAAAAAATATTGTCTAAGCCGTGAAGATTAATACCACTCTCATCCTCTCTGTGGGTAAATGTAAAGCTCTGGTGATCAGCTGGTTAGCGTATCTTAGCGTAGCGTGACTGGGAGCAGTAACTCCCTAAAGTCTCGTAGCCCGTTCCAGCCAAGAAGTAGTCTGGCACAAAACATCATTCAGTCAGGACCACTTTGGTTAGAGAAGACTTTATTTCCATTTGCAGTATTATATTTGGCGGTATGACTCTGCTCTGGGACCTCTCTGCCTTTCCTAGGCCTACGCAGAAAGCCTCTTCCACGCACCTATGTGGAAAGCCTTAAGGCAGAGAGAGCAAACTACCCTGCCCTTCCATGCGCCTACATGGAAAGCTTAAAGCAGAAAGAGCAGCAGGAAATACCCCTCCAGGTACAGAACAGAGCAGAAGAACAGTAGGCAGACCAGAGCAGTTTAAATGGGGCACCCTGGGTGAGAGTCACTGATTGGTTGCGTATAAAGGAATCATGTGATCTATCAGCTGACTCCCTTCCATCAATCAGCTGCTCCATCAGTTGATTTGGCTGTTTGAGATCAGCTGATGTAGCTTGGATGTGAGCCGAGCTTGACTTAATGTCCTGACTGAACAAACGCTATGCTCATTAAACAAAATACACTATTTTAATTAGGCTCTAGAGATGCTGGTTGGTGGATTTTGTTGCCACTGGACAGGGCCAGGTTAAAAGTTTCCCCGTTTCCAGTCTTTACATGAAGCTAAGCTAACCATCATCTTGGTCAACTGTCATATTTACCATACAGACATGAGAGTGACATCGATCTTCTTATCTAACCCTCAGCATTAAAAATAAAGAAACGTATTGCCCATGATTTCAAACCATTCCTTTAATTAGCCCAATATTATATTTCCTAATAGTGTCATAATTTCCTCTGACTTCAGCGGAAGCTTTCGTTATTTCAGGCGAGGTGAGATCCCTCCTCCGAAAAATTCTGCAGGAAACACTGCTGTGTGAAAGTGTGATGGACTCTTCTTTTCACAGTTTTGCAATCTTATTTGGACAAAACGATTACTGGAAAAAAGATGAATTAATACTAAAATACCTATGTGTTGCAGCCTTACATCAGTTCTTTATTATATACAGTGCAGACAGACATGCCAAAGAGTGTCTGTAAAGAGGGGCTTGGCATACTTTTGTCAATATACTGTGTGACGAGAGAATATGGAGAATGCTTCATCAGCTTGCTGTAAGAAAAACAGATTTGTTCCATCAGAATGGGTTAAGGGGCATTCAGGTGCTGTTGTTTTTAACATTTGCTCACTTGGACATTTTTCCAATTTAACTGTGTCCCTCATCTCCTAATGTCTCTCACAGTGGGACTCAAAGCGAGAGTATCCGTTTCTCTAGGGCAAACACATGCTGCTTCTACTTTACTTGCCTCTCTTCCTCCCTTAAACACACACACACTTTTAGAAAAAAAAAAAAAAAAGCCACGAGAAGCATTCACTGTACACACATAATCGTGAATGCACACAGACTCATTTCACCTCTGCAAACATCCAGTGACTTGCACTGCATGGATTAGCCCCCTAAAGCATTCCCTTTGAAACTCGGCAAGTAGGGATTTCTTTTTAGGTGATCACTGGCCTAAGCAGCTGTTACATGCAGGATTAGCAGGTTCTGCCATTCAGACAACATGGTCTGTTTAAACTGGCGGGGTGAAGGAAGCAGAGAAAGACAAGGAGGGGAGGGGAAGGGAGAGGTTATGACAGGCAGAGCGGAGATGGAGGTGAAGAATAAAGGGAGCAGAGAGGAGGGAGAAAAGGAGGTGCGAGAGATGTGAAATGAGGAACAGATGATGAGGGAAGAGGAAGCGAGATGTGGAACAGGGGGGATCAGGGGTGAAAAGAGCAAAGGAGAAGAGAGGAGAGGGGAGGAGAGGACGGATGAAGAGGAGAGGCAGAAGCTTAAAGGTATCCGGTGTTGTGAGAATCAGACCTCTGCCAAGGAAGCAGCTTTAAAGGAGCTGACAATGACAATAGTGTTTTGTGTCCTTCTCTGTTTTTCATCCTGTTTTTGTTCCTTGTTTCACTTCTATAATATCATCCCCCTCCTGTCTCTCTGAGTGTGAAAGTGTGTCATCCAGCCACCTTTTGTAATTGTGCTGGTACAAGGTGTTTGCAGCGAGGGAAGGTTGATGGGCTGATAACAGGCCTGGCTTTAGGGGTGGAAAGACATTTCCATGCTGCCGCGTCTGCCTCACAATAGCATCTCACTTGCCTCCCTGTTTCTCTCTCACCTCTCCTGCTTCCATTCTGTCTCACACACCTCACATCACACTCTCCCTCCCCCCTTTTTTCCTTCCTCTTCTCTGTGTCTTGTAAATGGAGAAACACATCAGGGATCCCCGTTGTTATGAGCTCTATCTTTCCCCGGCTGCTGTTTGTCATTCCGTTTCCCCCCCTCTCAGTTTTTACCCCCTCCGCCTCTTCACTTGTGTGTCTAGCAAGGTGTGCAACAGTGGTGTGGCAGCCAGTCAGCTTTCTTAGTTTTCCGTTTGATGCATCGTGGCACATTTCACTGGAACACGCCAGCGCTTCCTGGGAGCAGAACTCATGCCTCGTGTCAGCGCTCCATCGCCTTGCACTCCCCACTTTCACTCATTACCCTTTCCCTCTTTCTGCTCTCCCCTGTGCCCCTCCTTTCGCTTTCAGCCTATTCTGCTGGAAAGATAGGGAAATTGTACATTCAGACGTTCACACACACGTACACACAACACACACACACACACACACACTATCTCACATATGCAGACACACGGCGCTGACAAGTGCAGCCTTTTCCAGTCACACGCCACACCACTACAATTTCTTCACATTCTCATGTGGCTCGGCTGAAAAAGGAGTCGTACACATGCATGCACACACGCGCATAAACACAAACACCCACACAACCTCACAGTCATATTCTGGCCCTTTATCCCTTCTTGGTAATCTGTTTACGGAGTGCTGGGCCCATTTGAGGGAGAATTTAATTGAAACCGGGGCTAATCTGATGATGGCACGGAGCGGCAGAGCCCTCGGCCCTGCATCACCTCCAGTTAGGTTGCACCTTGTAGTCCTCACACTCAATACCTTGCTACTTCATTTCATGCCTCACGGTTCAATGCAGCGCTGCCCACTCATACATTCAACATTGATTGTTAATCCGACATTTGATATGCACCGCGCTCACTCAATTCTGATCTTGTTTTTCTTGTTTGTGTCCTCCCTCCTCCTCTTTTCTCACTCCCCACCACTTACCCAACGCTTCCCTTGTCTCCCTCCTCCTGCTCCCTGTCTCTTCACCTAGGATGGATATTACTCCCACCGGCCGAAGGAGAAAAGCAGAGTGGACAGCAACAACGAGAACTCTGTGCCCAAAGACTTTGAGAACATAGACAATAGTAATTTTGGTGCACGCTCACAGCCACACCGGCAGTCTGTTGGGGCCACCAGCAGCAAGCAGCAGCGGGAGCATCTGCAGGAGAAGGCCCACGCCCAGCAGCAGGCCTGGCGGGACAACTCCCCGAGTCTGGGCCGCAGCTCAAATGAGGTGCTGCCTGTAGGCCACCAGCCGCTGGCAGGTCGGCAATAACGCCTCCCACCCAGGCGGTCAGGGCGTCGCGGGACTGTCGCGGCAACACTACCGTGCCTCACAGGCCCAGCAGGCCCAGACACAGCACAGACATCAGCACCCGCACAGGAGGCAGGTGACTGCAGCGCCGCTGGAGGTGACCTACGACCAGCCACCCAAGTGCGAGATCAGTGGGAAGGAAGCCATTTCAGCTCTATCCAGAGCCAAGAGCAAGGAGTGCCGACAACAGATTGCTGAGGTGTACTGCAGACACAAGGAAGGGCAGTTAATGCCTGAGAAGGTCGCTCGCTTCTGCCCCATCGAGGGTGAGTTCATCATTGTAATTAATATGATTGATTATTTGATTTTGATATGATTTCAATACAGGATTATTCATAGGCTCTACATAGAGAAAAGGATTATTAAAATTGGTCTGTGCATATTGCACACAAAACAGGTGGCATAGTCGATGCAGTGGTTAGCACTGTCACCTCGCAGCAAGAGGGTTGTGGGTTTAAACCCTCAAGTGACTTTGAGTTTGCATGTTCTCCCCGTGTCAGCGTGGGGTTTCTCATTGTTCTCCAGCTTCCTCCCACAGTCCAAAGACATGCACGTTAGGTCGATTGAGGACTCTAAATTGGCTGTAGGTGTGAATGTGAGTGAGAATGGTTGTCTGTCTCTATGTGTCAGCCCTGTGATAGTCTGGTGACCTGTCCAGGGTGTACCCACCTCTCGCCCAATTTCAACTGGGAATGGCTCCAGCCCTTCATGACCCCTACAAGTTAAGCCGTTACTGAGAAGTAATGAATGAATGCAGACAAAACACCACAGACAGTGAAATACACGCACACCAATTCAACCATTCTGACTGCCACATCCTGGAGATACACTGATCGTTCAGCTGGGGACTGGAACCAGCTGATTATGAGCTTGAGATAGATATTGCTGATCCTGCATTGCATGATGGTTCACGTCATGCATGCACAATTTAACCTAGCAGACTGGGGTACACCATCCAAATCTGCACACAGAGTTGATAAGTAGCTCAAAAGTGTAGCATAGCAAAGCTAATGTTAACTGTTTCATGTAAGCCAATGGAAAATGCTAAAACACCTAGCTTTTTAGTCTGGGAGGTATAACTCAATAAAAACACAAATATTCCTTCTCCAAATGCAGCATTATGTGAAAGCTTGATAAATAGATGAGACAGAGGAGCCACTCTTAAGAGGTGCTCACTGCAGCACTCTGTAAACAGTTGTTCATCTCAGATCACCTAAAGGAACAGTGTGTAAGTTTTACAGAGATTTAGTGTTGTCTGATGAGGATTGTAGATTTCAGTCAACTGAAACTTCTTCAATAGAATTTCCTCGGTGTTCATTGTTAAGGAGGTCTTTACTTTTCACGCAGTTTCACGTTAAAAATCAGTGTTTCTCTGACGCTGTTAGCCTAGCACCTGCTAATGTGTGCTCACCATTTTCTTCGATAACTTAAGATCCAGACATTTTGACTAGAGCCGAATTACCTGCTTCTCTCCAAAACAAACAGAAAAGTGATTAAAACTGGTAAAAAAAAAAACATTTCTGTTATTTTTCTAGTGCTGCTTGTTGCAGTTTGGTTTGTCTGTTCTAGGCTACTGTAGAAATATGGCAGTGCAACATGGCGATCTCCGCAGACAAGGACCCGCACCCTATGTAGATTTAAACGGCTTATTTTAAGGTACAAAAAAACACATTGACTCTTCTTCTCAAATGATTATACACTAAAGAAAGTATACTTAATATCTTATACTCCACCTCTGCCAGTATACCCCTAAATCATACACACTGGACCTCTAAAAAAACTTCACGAATAGATTCAATAGCCGACTAGCAGACTTACTAAAGTATAGGATACAAAGAAAAATTTACTGAATGTAATGTTGACAGGTTGTCCTTTCTTTGTATAGTTTGTATTTTCATTATTTTTACAGTGTTTCCTCCTACTCTCTGCTGTACAAGATTTTTTACAGCAGAAAAGAAACATAATATCTGCAAAGCTAAGTACAAAGCGTGTGGTCTGACCTGTCAGGCTTTACTACATGGTCAAATATTTCCTGTTCTCGTAATTGCAATTCTTGTCAAAGGCAAGAAATTTCCTTTTTTGCCGATATATAATTGGTGAAGTAAATTGTTGGAGAAAATGGGGATGCTGCTTGTATTCTCTCCAAATTGGTTTTCAATTTTCATTTGTTTTGTCAAGCTGGCCACAGAACACAGGTTCTCCTTTCTTTCTCTCAAACAGACGCACACAAACACACACGGGCTTTTTCTTCTCTAAGAATTTATGGACATCTGCAGTCTGGTTGTGAATTCTGTAAACATAATCTGTTGCGGCTGCCGCCATCGGTGGGCAGCACGCATCAGCAACCGTGTTGAATCGAACAGCACGTACACACACATGCATTTACACACATGGGAGTGGACTGAATGCAGGGTGTGTGGACAGCAGGGGAGGAGGAGAAAGCTATTATACATCCTGCCTGTTCTAGTCAGATACCTTCCTGGCCCTCGCCCGTGTTATTAGAACTCGAGTAGGCACCATGACTTAGCAACTTTTGTACATTCCCTTTCCCAAGAGCAGGAGTATCGTTTGTCTGTGCCTAAGCTCCTGTCATCTCACACAGCAACTCACCATCCCACTCAAACTGACAGTTTGATCAAAGGAGACAAAGAAATTGAAAAGGGCTTTCCCCTGGTGGCTGGGCTGTAACAACACGACAGCTAAATTAAATCACTTTTCTTTCTTACTCTCAGTCTGCCTGCCTGCTGCCTGCCAATGTGTTATCACTCTCTCTCTCTCTTCCCTCCTCTGTTCCCCTTCCAAATTCAAGTCCTAACCTTGTTAGCAGAAAATTGTCCAATTTGATTTGATCGGTATGCTGTCCTTGAGGCCTTGGCTAGATTAGCAATTGTGATAGCTTTGTTATTAGCATCATTGAATACAGGAGGAACATGTTTAATTTCTTTGCCTCCCATATGCTAACTTGGCTTATAATGATATAACTGGGCTGCGTTGCTCCGGCGGGGTTACTGCTGTGGCTGGCAGTGACCTTGTACACACAGAGCTTTAGCCTAATGGCCTTTGTATAAATTATACTTAAAAGAATACTTCACTTCTGTATCAGTTACTCACGGCACATTACTTGAGCATGTGAAGAAAACTTTTTTTTTTTCCTTGCATGCCTCCACAGTGAACAAAAAGTGTCTCCATTAACAGCAAAACTATATCAAAAATTTATGGATGGAGCAGCTGATTGATGAAAGGGAGCCAGCTGATAGATCACATGATTCTTTTCTATGCAACCAATTGGCGAATTTCATTCAGGCCGCCCTATTTAAACTGCTCTGGCCTGCCCACTGTTGCTGCTTCCTCTCCAAGCTGCTTTGCAACCTGCCTCCACCCCAGCATCTCCTTTTCCTTTTGTGTCTGACTTATCAATGCCATTTCTGTTTGTCATTGAGGCTCTGTTCTGTTCCCGGGAGTCTCGGCCTCTGCTTTCCATGTAGGCGCATGGAAGGGCAGGGGGGTTTGCTTTTCCTGCCTCTGGCTTTTCTTGTTTGTGTGTGGTAGGGTAGAAAGGTGTGCTCTCTCTGCTTTAGGATTTCCATGTAGGCACACAGAAGGGTGGAGAGGTGTGTAGGTGCAGGGAAGAGGCTTACTGCGCAGGCCTAGGAAAGGCAGAGAGGCCCCAGAACAGAGCCATACCGCCAAGTATAATACTGCAAATGGAAATAAAGTTTTCTTTGACTAAAGGGGTCCTGACTGAACTTCCATTTAGAAACTCTCACATGTCTCGTGCAGTATAATCCAAGTCTCATTTATCCAGTCATACGCCCAGTACTTTACCAAACCATGTATTTTTGCAAAAACACTATAATATAAAACACCTCCTCCTTTTGTAGGCGAAGTATTCCGTTTAAGCCGCTAAAATCAATTTATTTATTCTAACAATATGTGTTATATGAAGGCAGTTGCACAATAGTTACACAATCAAAGAGAATTAGCATTAAACTCAGCATTTACTGCTGCAGCAGACAACTGTTTTCAGAAGCTCTTATATGCTACCTGTCCTGCACCAAACAGCAGAGAGTTGGTGATTTTTAGTGAACCTAGTGGAGAATTTAGCCGATAAAGAACCAGATACTTCACTCAGCAGGTTGTTGTCGACTAGCATCTTGTTAGCTGTGGTGTTAGTTGGTGATATGACAGACAGAAGTGTGTGCTTTGTAGCTCGTTAAAGGTGACATGGCTGAGGACACGTTTGGTTGTTACGTGGTGGGTTGAGCAGCGTGATAGAAACATGCTAGTTTGCTTAGTTGGTTAGCTCGCTCCAAGGGCAGTTTGTTTCAACATTTGGGGGGATACATATGAAATGTTGAACATCAGACTGTTAATTTCCTGCATTCTGGTGAATTTTTATGCACCAATTTTTGCCTTTTCTGCATCAATTAAGGGTGGAAATGTCTTTAATTTTGTCAGATTAGTCATCTGCTACTTCCATGTTTTGTTATTTTTTTATACTCTCAAGAATCAGATTAGAGTCTGGGGCGTCATTCATGTCAAGTCTTAGCCGAGATGCGCTACCACACCCATCCTGGGTAATTTCTTCCAGTATGCTGAGTTTGGGCCGATGCTGGGCCAGGTCATTTCTGATAAGGGCCCAGTGATGGCAGTGTCAACAGCCAGAATCAGGCCAGCTGATTTGGCCCAATTCTGGGGCATCATTCAACCAAGTCAGGCAACCGGATGTGACCCAGCTAGTTTCATATGGCATGCCGAGTTCAGGCCGATTCTGGGCCAGGTCATTTTGGCTAAATATTGGATAGAAAACTAGTTTAAAAATATGTACAGTGTAACTGTTTAAAATGAAAGGGCTAGGCAGGAATGTGCAGAAATGTATTCTAGGGGATGCGCAAAGATTCCCAGATTTCAGGATAAAAAGAGGATGCAATGTTCAGAGGTGAAAATGTGTCGGTGCTGTGTTCAGTGATGTGCTTGCTCTGACCCCAAGAAGCCCAAAAATCTGTCATTACAGGTTTAAAGGGAAGGAAATGACATTTGTTATTGTATTCATATAAATCAAACCCATGGATATGATTTATAAGTCTGCAAACCTGGCTCTATGAATGGTTTGAAGGAACAGACGCCATCCCCGAGACATTTTCAAATGCAATTTGGTACAAGCCCTTTGGGATATAGCTCAGCTCTTGTTCTAACCTCTCATATGAGCAGTTAAGATGGAGGGTGGGTAAGAGCCTGAAGTTACACAAGATGATGGAGGAAGAGAGTAGGGTGATAGCAGATGAGGGAGAGGCAGTTTAAAAGATTGATGGCGATGGGAAGGATGATGAAGAGTGATGAGTTCAAGAGCAGGGCTTCTCTTTTTTTTCTTCTGGAAAAAAAAGCCTGCGGTGTCTTCAGGTGCAGTCTGTTCAAAAAATACTACACGTGAAGCTCTTCTGCAGATAAACACACATGCTCGACAAAACTGACAGTAAAATTTGACTTCTCACACACACACGCACACACACACACACACACACACACACACACACACAGCAGTGCTCATTAGTTCAGCTAGCTAGCATAGCACACACTCTCAAAGTGCTTTGTGAAGCGACTGGCCAATTATCCGTGTGCAAAGCAAACCAGTGAACCTTCTTAGCTGGCCACCAATTACCGTTCAATCTGATACGGCCCACAGCAGATCTCCCCCCTGAGCTGTCACACACACTCACACACACACACGTGCATGCAGAGTGAGAGAGAGGGAAGCAAGAAATAAGTATGAGTGACTGACAGGAGCCACGGCCAATTGGGGCCAATTGGAGCCAAGGGAGCGTGTCATTAACCCCAACCTTGTGGTCAACCTTTAAACAAAGCCATGCTGGACACCTGCCCTTAAATTTGAATGAATGACATCAGTTGAACGGGAGGCCTTTTTGGCCTGTCCCTGTCGACTCATAAAGAGAAGACATGTCGGACACTTGCCTTTAAATTTTGAGTAATTGCAGGAAGCTTTGGGCCAGACGGGAAAAGGAGCCGGGAGGGGCATTTTGAGGAAACGTAACCTCAGGGGAATAAACAGCCCCCACCTCCCTCAGCTCCCTCTACATCTTCAGCACAGACGGGCTCTTGGGAACTGAAGTCCCAAATTATAATCATTAATCTCCTTAAGGCACGTTCTGTGAACAAACATGTCGCATAAGCTGCACATTTGCTGTAATAACTGAAGATTTAAAAACAAACATTGTCTGCGATAATGTTGTGGGACTTGATGGTGCAGAACTGCTTCGAGGTTTTTTTATTGTCAGGTTTTGAAGTGCAAGTGTTTGTTTTTGAGCGGTTAAGGGTGGTACAAAACCACACAATGGAGCTATGCGAGGTTACCAGTGACTCTCCAGAGATGGTTGGAATTGTTTAATTTGATAGTGGCTTGGCAGGCCGCGACCGGGGTGGGTATTTGCCTGCATGCTTATTGTTGTCATTTGTGTGAAATCCAAGGCATCTTCAGGGAGTTTTGCCTGAGAGGAATGATGGCACATTGTCAAACCGTGCTCCACCCTGAAAGCCCCAGAGGAATCGCTTATAGGATTCCTGTCTGAACGAGGATAGTAGTTACAGTGTGTGTAGTGTCTGGTTGAAATTGTCATAGTTCCAATTCAATCACATAAAAAAAATGGATGAGTGAGTCATGGTTTTGTGGTTATGCTTTTTTTCTTCCTCAGCAGGGCTGCAATAGCTCTATGAGTTTTTTTGTTCTTATTTATTCATGTATTTATTTATTAATATCTCAGTTGTAGCACGGCTTTCTTTCTTTCTGCATAATCCTGACCTCCTGAGAACATCTGATGTATTTAATGACATATTTCACTGCTGGAAAGATGGTCCTTTCATAAAACTAAGCTCACAAAGCAGCGATTTCAGGAATACTTTTGAAATTGGTACTTAATGAGCAGAGAAAACAGAGGGAAACAGCTGTGGCACTTGTGTTTGCGTTTGTAGAAAACCTACAACTTCCACAATGCACTGCAACACAGAAGGCCAGTAAACTTTTGTGCTGGTGGATGATGTAAAACAATTTGGAAACATTATGGTGGCCAACTGATATCAAACAATCTGGTAATACGGTAAAATATTTCTGAAAACATTTTAGGCGAGAAATAGGCAACTTAGCAACAAATGTCTTGGGTCATATTTAATCAGCGCTGTTTCGATTTTCAAGCCTCTGTTTTTACAATACAGGAAACAATATGGCACCCATTTCTTGTTCACTAATTCTTGTAAAACAGCCAAACAGTGCACAAAAATATGTTCTTAAAAGCATTTTAGATGTGAAATACACAATACAGTATGGCAATCTTGGTTTATATATGATCAGCATTGCCTAGTTTTACCATTTGATTTGAGTTTCAATTCTGAGTTTGAGAGAGTGTGCGAAAGAGAGGGGAGGCTCTGTTTTGATCTGCTTCAATACCCTTTGCATGCATTCGGAAATACTCACTCTGAGTGCTGGAGCTCACTCTGGCTCAAACAGGACAATCTGTAAATTCGGAGTGCTGTTGGAATGTACGGTTCAGGACACCACACTCTTGGAGCAGCATAGTGTACTCTGTGCACTCTGTCCGTGGAGACGGAGCAGCAAAGCGCTAAGCAGAGTGAATGTGTGATTAACTTAATGGTTTGATAATTCATGTAGAAATAGAACACTCTGTTTCTTCGAACAACAGTGCTCTCATCTTAATGTAGAGCGTCAGATTAGATAAGTGAACGCACCCTTGAGTCCGTGGTGGCGGCAAGGAAACTGAAAAGAAGGAAAGGTCATGGCGACAGTGACAGCATTCGAGGAGCCAGACTTCGGTGTCAGTTCTACTGGAGTCAATGAGGCGGGCACTGCAAATCACACTTTAACCCATCATATCTTTGTTGTTGAAAAAAAATCCTTTCACCAGATTGAAAAACACATTATGTGATGTTGACTGACATTTTTTTAATCTAAATATGTGTATGTTTGATTTTCTTGTTACTGGTCTCCAAACAGATCATGGGTCTGTCCTGCAGAGGCTGAGATGCAACTGACTGACAGAGCCATGATCTGTTATGATACGATATACAATACAATACAATACAACTTTATTTGTATAGCACATTTAAAACCACAAAGGCAGCCAAAGTGCTGTACATAAAATTATTAAAATAAAAAATAAAAAGTGAGAAGAATAAAAAGAATAAATAAAAGTCAGGCAAATATAAAACACTTAAAACAGAAACCAGTTTCGGGAGATGCTAGTCAAAATAAATTAAGAAGTGTTAAAAGCCAAGGAATAAAAATGTGTTTTTAGCAGAGATTTAAAAACTGGAAGCGAGGGGGCCTGTCTGACATTCAGTGGTAACTCGTTCCAAAGCTTGGGAGCTGCGGCAGCAAACGATCTGTCTCCTCTTAGCTTAAGCCTTGTGTTGGGGACTGTGAGCAGTAATTGATCAGCTGATCTCAGGGGTCGAGGTGGACAGTAAGGCTGAAGCAGATTGGAGAGATATGGAGGAGCGAGGTTATTCAGGCACTTAAAAACAAATAGCATAAGTTTAAAATTGATTCTGTAGTACACGGGGAGCCAGTGTAGGGAAGCCAGGATGGGCGTGATGTGCTCACGCCTATGGGTCTGGGTTAGCAGGCGTGCAGCAGAATTCTGCACAAGCTGCAGACGGGCAAGAGAAGCCTGGCTAATTCCTATGTACAAGGAACTACAGTAATCTAAACGAGTTGTGATAAAAGCATGGATTAATTTTTCTAGGTCAGGTCTTGATAAAATGGGTTTCACCTTAGCAATCTGTCGTAGTTGATAAAAACTTTTTTGTACGACACTGCTGATCTGTTTTTCAAATTTAAAATCAGGATCGAATTTGACCCCCAGATTTGTGACACAGTCCTTGAGATAAGGTGAAAGAGGGCCAAGATCAACACTGGGAGGGGGGCAGTGGCTTGGTCCAAAGAACATTACTTCAGTCTTGTTTTCATTTAGACTTAAAAAATTAATTGAAAGCCATGCTTTCGTGTCAGCGAGACAGTCTATGAGTGGCTGGACTGAGTCTGCATTGTTCTGAGGCAATGGAATGTAGATCTGGCAATCATCAGCATAAAAATGAAAAGACATATTGTGTTTCCTGAAAACAGAACCGAGGGGGAGAAGGTATAGTGCAAATAAAAGAGGGCCAAGGATTGAGCCTTGGGGGACCCCATATGGAAGAGGGGCTGTTGAGGACACAGTGTTGTCAAGCTTAACACAGAAGCTTCTGTCAGTCAGGTATGATCGGAACCAGTCGAGGGCAACACCCTTAATGCCCACACAGTGCTCAAGGCGAGAGATTAAAATGCTGTGGTCGACAGTGTCAAAAGCAGCAGACAAATCTAAAAGCACAAGAACAACAGACTTCCCAGAGTCTGTTGACAAGAGTACATCATTTGACACCTTCAGAAGTGCTGACTCTGTGCTGTGGAGGGCTTTGAACCCAGACTGGAACAGCTCAGTGATACAATTATCTTTTAAAAAGGGCAACAACTGGTTGTAGACAACTTTCTCTAAAATCTTGGAGATATACGGAAGGTTAGAGATAGGTCTGAAGTTGGAACAGAGAGAGGGGTCGAGGCCTGTTTTTTTGAGTAGGGGCCGTACTACTGCATGTTTAAAAATTACAGGCACTGTACCAGAGGAGAGACTACTGTTGATAATTGCAAGAACACTTGGTCCAATAGTGCCAAGAACCTCACTAAACAAACGAGGGGGCATGGCATCTGCAGGGGAACCGGAGGGCTTCATGTGATCAACCGTGACCTTCAGGATGGAGAGGGACACCGGCTCAAACTGGACAAATACAGATGTGCAGGGCAGGGGAACCGAAGGGTCATAGGAAGACTGAGAAATACAGGCTCTTGTTGACACAATTTTCTCAGTGAAAAAGTGGAGAAAGCTCTCACAGGATTCAGGGGAGGCATCAGGACCGACAGACTTGGGAGCGTCAAGGACTGTATTTATGGTTTTGAACAGAGCATGGGGGTTATTACAATTAGAAGCAATTATTTCTGAGAAATATTTATTCTGATTTATTCTGAGACACTGACTGCACAAAGTTAAAAGAGTCAATAACATTTAAAAAGCTCCTGGAGAGCGGCTCGTCTGGGCAACAGGTGTGAATATTAAAATCACCAATAATAAGAACACGGTCGTATTTAGGCAAAATTTCGGCCAGAAATTCAGAAAAGTCACTTATAAAATTCTTATTGTACTTGGGTGGTCGATAGATGACAGCGCACAAAACAACACGAGAACGGCTCAGTTCAAACAAGCAAAGTTCGAAGCTTGTGAAGGAGGATTGCAGGGAAATCTGCCGACATTTAAAGACATTTTTAAAAACAACTGCTATTCCACCCCCTTTTCTACCCGACGCCCGCGGGGAGTTAAAATAGCAGCAATCCGGTGGTGAGAGTTCAGTAATACAGGCCGAATCACCAGTACCCAGCCACGTCTCCGTTACACAGAGAAGGTCCAAACCACGAGACATAAAGAAATCCCTCAGAATATGGGTTTTATTTGCTAGTGATCTTGCGTTGACCAGACCAAACTTGGCAGGGACCAGTATATCCGAGGCATCAGCTGTTCGTGAAGCTCGATGCAGGGTCCGTAGATGATGGGGGTTCACCCCACGCCAGCGGGGATGTGATGTGATGTGGCGCTGTAAAACGATGGTTTCAATGGGGAAGGTGACCGGTGGAGGTGGCAGTGATGGTGACAGTGGTGGCTGGGGTCTGTAGGGGGAGCTGGTGATATGACACGATACGATACGATACGATACGATACGATACGACATCTTGAACTCAGAAGCTGCACAAGTATTGCTTCTTTACAGTAATAGTCCAGAAGAAATGAAGGAAACACCATAAAAAAACATAACAGAATTGCACATCAGCTACTGTTTTTGCACATAACGCCAGCACACAACAGAGCACCATAAGCAAAGCACACCACAACCCCTAAAGCATCAAGGGACGTTATTTAAAATCTTGAGGTTGGCACAAATTAATTTTTGTTTCAAGAACAATAACAAGCAAATGCGCATTTTTAGATAACAGTGCCTGTCCCATTGTCTTTCATTAAACTGACACCAAAGTCTGGCTCCTCAAACACTGTCACTGTTGTTGTGACCTGTTTCCTTGGGTGGCAGGCATATGAAAATAAGGAAGTACAATCTGTAGTTTCAACATCAGTCCTAGAGCCATGAAAATCCAATAGATGATGTGTTTGGCAAACAGATGAGCAGGGAGATCTGGGCGCTGGTAAGATGGAGGGAAGTTCATTTATGTGTGCTATCCACATTGTTACGGTACAAAGCTGGTTGAAAATTGGCAAAGTATCCCTTTAAATGAGACAGAGGAGGCCTGCTGCAGTCAGTGTTTTTAAGGCTCGGTGGCAACATTATTATCTAACTGTATATCTTCATAGAGAATATTGATCGGTAGTTATAAAACAGGTACTTCCTTGGGGAAATAAGTTAGTGAAGAGAATAAGAGCTACCACCTCAGGGGTTACTTACTTCACTGAACACTCTCCTCTGCCTGACAGGGTCAAAAACATAATCCTTAAACACTGGAATGTCCTCAAAAGTGATGCATCTCTACAGAGCTTCAGCTCAGTGCCTTTCTTTATCCTGTTTAAATGCAGTCTGAGAGACAGACTGGTTTATTCTGATGCTAGAAAACCACCTAACGCTGTGTCCTGGCTGCATAATCAGCCTACAGTCTTTTTTCGCTGAGGCCACTGTGCACAATGTTCCAACTCCTCGGACACCAAGTACTTTAAATATCCATGTACTGGTAGGAAATGCTCCATAAAATTCTTCATGGACTGCAGCAGCACACGTGTTGTCTACATGCTGACATGTCTCTTTGGTCCGATTTATGTTGGACAAACTAAAAAAGCTTTAAAGGCTCACATATCTGAGCCGAGGCTGCATTAGATTTTTTCAATGTCTATCATTTTGATGGACAGGGTCATAATAATTCTGTCATAATGTATTATTACCCCTTATTTTAATTTACTTTTTTTTAAATGATAATCAGCCATATTTAATAGCATTTAATTTTCATTCTTTTTTTTATTATTCATTTATTTATTTATTTTTTAAATTTAAGTAATATAAAGAAAAAGCGTATTGATTATTTATTTATTTTGGTTACATACATCTGGAAAAACAAAGATTTTAGGACAACCCAGAATAGCAACTATACCAAATAAAGGAAATAAATAATTTAATAATTAAATACATCATACTTATACATAAAATTATAATCCAATATTCTTTTACATTTTGATTATTGTGCATGGTTAAGATGTGGTTTGTTTTGAAGGTTATGTAACCACTGTTCCTACAGTAGCAAGATAACATACTTAAGTCATCTATAACTATAAAATGAAAAGATGCTTTGCTGCCTCTTCAACTTTACTAGTTAACAGTCAGACCAACACCAGCAGCTACCAGCAACTTTTAAGGTGGAATGCTCCCTTGTACGTTACTCAGTGCATGAGATGACATCGTGAATCGACACCTTAAAGCTCAATATGACACCACTGACTATCCCACTTGTCTTTGTTGGCTCTCTTGCATTACATATGCTTTATTAATGATTGGATCTTCAGTTGCTTAAAAAATATATTTGAATCTAAACTTTATTTACTTACTTAGAGGAAGAAAAGTGGTGAAGCATCGTTTCGTTCCAGCACTACACTCCTGTTTATAAAGGCATGGAGAGAAAGATGAACAGAGACTGGATTTATACTTTAATTTTATACTTTTTCTATCTGTAACTTCAAGAGATTATTGTGTTCTTTTGTTCCTGATGTGACTGTGGTGCATGTGGTGTGGCTTTAACAATGGCAACTCCCACTTGTGGATTCACCATCCAAAAGACTTTAAATCCTCATCAGCCAATTATTCAATGAAATTGCTCACCTGCTGTAGGTTGACTTTACACAGCATGTATGTGTCTGTTTGTCTTTGCTCTCTCTGACTCTGATGAAGACACAGTGGTGTTGAAACATTAGACTGTTTGCACTATCAAAGGTTGTAAATTGATCAGTGTGCTTTCGTCTCCCTTGGAAGGTACCGACACACTTAGAGACAATATAGAAAAATAAACCTACTGAACATTGACTGGCGACATAGCAGCTAATTATTATGAATATACTAATCATACCACTCCAACTGCTGCTTAACGTGTTGCCTGGCAACCTTGTTGTTTAGCTATATCCATTTATTGTTTAATGAAAGAATAACATTTAATTATCATTAATAACTAAACTCATTATGCAGTTGCTTTCCTTTTCCCTCGAGGGTATTTATTGGTGCTCACTATCATATAGTGACTAATAGCACCGTTTCTGCAGCCACTCACAGATTATCAGACAAATAACAGATTGGATTTGGCAATCAAACGTGCAAACAACCCCTGATTATATTACTGATAAAGAGTGCATGCCATGTTGGGTGAATAAAGTGCGGTTAATACAAGATGTGTATTCACTGGTATCATTAAGTGTTGTCTGTATACCTCACAGGTAAAGCCAATGCTAACGTGCAGTGGGATGAGGACTCTGCGGAGAGCTTTCCATCAAAGCCGGTCAGGATAGCGTTTGTCCTGGTGGTCCATGGACGAGCCTCGCGGCAGTTTCAACGACTCTTCAAAGCCATCTACCACACCTCGCACTACTACTACATACACGTCGATCAGGTGAGCCTACAAACAGGAAGTGCCTTTAATGTGAAAGCAGTCGAGGCCTTTTAAACCTACAGTTTTATCAGTGTAAAATGGTTAAAATAAAATGACACAAAGCCCCTTCTGGCACCAATTAAACACCTAAAACTCATCGCTGTTCATCAGAATTGAACATTTAGAGTTGTTTATCCATTAAAAAAAAACTTCATGCCCTGAAATGACTTTGATGTAACTCTACACCTATGCCACATTTAATATGACCTGATCTATGAATATTCAGATTGGTCCCCACCTCCATTTCCACCCACCCTTCAGCAGCTCGAACGTACCCACTCATCTTCAACTCTGCTCATCTTTCTCTACAACATTAGAAATGTGACGGCAGTAGAAAACATTAGCTTTCAGCTTGACTGCACTACCAAACAGCTAATAATGTGGAGCCCAGTCATCAGAAGAAAACACTGGCATTGTACTGCAGTTTCTGCAAACCAGGGAAACATTACAATTGTACATTATATACATATTATTTTGTTTCTAAAGGGATGTAGTATATGAGCTGACTTTGTCATCGAGAGGTGAAAGGGGACAGTGGTTGGCATGCCATGTAGGCCAAGGCTGCAGACCGCTGTTCGAGACAACAAACATCAACATCGCTGTGTTTCCGGCGTCTTTTTGATGAGCAAACGTGGGTGTTTTTTAGCAACCTGTCATTTTGTTTCCAGTGGTTATAGTGCCACGAAAAGCAGTTGTTTTTTACCCAGACATCACTGAGTTTCCTGCTGGGATAGTGCTGCCAAAAGCTACTACAGTATGTCAAGCCGAAACTTGATCTCTTTTTTTTTTTTAAAAAAAGGAAATGATAAGTACAGTAAATAACAAATGTACTGATCCATGGTTTGCAGAAATGCACAGTGCCAGCATTTGTTAGACTGATTTGTGCAAATGTCAGATAAACCTTGTTTCTGACTGAAGTGAGAGTGAAACTTCCAAATACTGATATGTATCCTGGCTTCTCCTCTGATACCCCTCGTTTCACTGCTAATTATATGGAAAGTCCCACTGTGCGTCTTGACTGGATTGGTTCCCTAAGTATGTCACATATGAAACCCTGGTCGCCTGAACAGTGTTTTTGAGATTTTCAGTTCTCAGCCATGGTGTTGATGCTCATTTTGCTCATGATATGTCTTGTAGCGTTTCAAAAACACCATATTCAATTTCAGTTCATTTCAATTTTACTTATAAAGCCCAATATCACAAATCACAATTTGCCTCAGAGCATACGACATCCCTCTGTCCTTGGACCCTCACAGTGGATAAGGAAAAAATATGCCTAAAAATCTAGGAAGAGCAACTGAGGGGGGATCCCTCTTTCAGGACGGACAGAAGTGACACAGATACCATGTGCACAGAACAGATCGACATATGGATATGTTGATAAGGTTAAAAACTTGGTTTCAAAGAAGGGAGTCTTTAACTTTTAAAATGTAATCTCTTGGTATCAGACACAACATTATGTGTGATCATTTCCTGTGTTTCAGCGCTCCAACTACCTGCACAGGCAGGTGCACGCCTTGGCTGCCCAGTATCCGAATGTGAGGGTCACACCCTGGCGCATGGCCACCATCTGGGGTGGTGCCAGTCTGCTGACCATGTATCTTCGCAGTATGGCTGACCTGCTGGCCATGAGGGACTGGAGCTGGGATTTCTTCATCAACCTCAGTGCTGCCGACTACCCCATCAGGTAACAAAGATGGATCTCACAGCTAGAGCAGCTCAGTAAAGGGGAGCAGTGGAGGCCTGAGGGGTAGGCAGTCAGGTAATTTAAGTAAGAGTTGTCCTGTAAGGAAATGAAGCGAGGTGTAGGGACAAGCTTTTACAGTAATGCAGGTGACAAAGGTGGTCACCAGGCGTGCACAACAATAGTCGACCGCTCTCAGCCAATATGGAAGAAATTCAATACACGCTGGTCTGGGCTCCTGCGGTTAACTGTGAGCTTTAAGTAAAGACTCACTCCAAACCAAACAGATCAATGAAGTAGAACCTCTGCTTTTCCTTCACAACTTCTCTTCCAAGTCCACGCTTCCTCGCTTGCACTCCATTGAGTGGGTTACATGGTGAACTGATTACGATTTAATTGGCCAGGGTCAATACCTATTGACTTTTCCAGGCCTGTTGTGTACTGTACGGTCTGAAAGTCATCTCTCCACTCCAACACATCCCTTCTAAGAGGCTGTAAAAGGTAATTAAAGCCACAGAGTGAACGTGAACTGGACATGAAGTCATGGAAATAGCCTATTGGAGGAGAAATTTTGTGACTTGTACTTTTTTATGTGAGTTTATAGTCCTTCTGGGAGTTCAGGGTCTGCTGGGTTTTTGATGTAGCTCTGCAGCAGCCAATTAAAATCCTCCTATTAAGGAGAGAGTTATCTCTTGTGCGCAGCCAGATGTCCACCAGTTGAATTTAGACAAGCTTTAATGGCCACTGGGTAAAAAGAAGCTGGATCTGATGTCTCCACAGCTGGAGCCAATATGCAGAGGCAAATGTGGGTTTTGTACATTGAAGGCTTCAGTCTCGTTGTGTTTGAGTTTTTTTTTAATATATCCATGAACGCTGCTGACATGCTGTCTGTTTGTCCATGTATGGGTGTCTGTGTTTCTGCACCAGTGTGTGCATGCCTGAGTTTATGTCTTGCCATCTGCATAGTTGAGTGTGTCTGTGTACATGTGTGCATATTTATCCTGTCTGTGCTCCTGTCTGTCCGTCTTCGAGAGCATGATTAAAGGTATTTTTGAGTGCGTGCACCGGGACACTGTTTTCTTCCCGTCTTTTGCCTCCTCATTTGCATGAGGGTGATGTTGTTGAGAAAAGGGCTGACAGTGGAGGTTTTAAGTCCCATCTGTTGGGAAACGAAACGATTGATGGAGCGAAAGAGGGAGCCGAGAGGCAGAAATGACAGGGAGAGGCGAGGGAGCGAGAATAAGCAGTTAGGGTAGGGGAACAAGAGGGGAACTGCATGTTTTGGATCCAATGCAATATGGAAATATGTAAATGGGACACTTGTATCTTTGCTCAGCAAGTGCATTTGTAACCACAGTTTGGATTTGACCAAGTCTGCGCACTGCATATTTACTGAGCTGAACTTGCAAATGGCCTTTTGAGTGGCAGGCCGGGGCTCAGACCCCTGAGAGAGGAGGCATCCTTGCAAACTCGAGTGTCCTCAAGCAAGAAACTGAAACCCATTCAGCTGGTTTGTCGCTGATAATCCTTTCTGATTTCTTTGGGAACGGGATCAGTTGGAAAGAGACATTCTCCCTCGGAAATAAACACCTCAGCATTACATTATCATTATAGACTTACTATAGCAGACTATAGCACAGGAAAACAAGTTGGAATAAGCAGATGCCTCACTCCTGCCAGACTGCAAATGCAACCATGTGTTAAGCTGCCAGTGTGCTTCATCAGAACTGCGTGTTGGATGGTTGAATAGCTTCAGAAACTGGCTGTCCCCACACCTTTCTGACATCAGATTGAGGAAGTGTGTCCATTTGTCCTTCTACCTGTAGTGCTATTTATCAGTCTAGTTATTTGAAGTGTGAGTTGCTGAGTGTTGGATGTATCGGCCTTAGAGATGTCTGCTTTCTCTCCAGTATAATGGAACTAGATGGCACTCAGCTTGTGGTGCTCAAAGCGCCAAAAAAATACATTTGAGAAACTCGACAGCAATGTCTCTTTTCAGAAATCATGACCTGCTTACTCAAGATAATCCACAGACCTTGTTGTGAGTAGTTTTATGTAGGGACTATTTTCTATCTACCAGACTACCCCCGCTAAGCCTATCACCGTGCAGAAGGAAGCGTGCATCAACTGGTAGCTCAAATAGCATCACTGAACTAGCGAAGGTGACAGCGCAGCTGAGGAGGTTTACATCTTGGCTGTCATGAGCACGAGCCTCTTGTCCACGATTAGATGCACACTTTCTTCTTCTCTTCTTCTTCTTCTTCACGCTTCTGCGTGCTGATACGGTTGGTGAGTGTAGTGCAGTAGAACAGGTTTCCCACGATCATCAAATCCTGGGAACGTTACGGCACTAGAAAAATTGTTTCCAGGCCTGGAAATGGTTTTTGGTAAAGTTTTGAATATACTTTGTCTAACGCTACACAAAATAAGTTCACACACGTCATATTGCATTAACAATTACGTTTTCTATCCCCGAACAAGGGGCACGGCCTTGACGTTTTGAGAAGTACCAGTATGTACCAGTATAGTCCATCAACATATGCAGCGGGAAGTCTAGCGAGTGAGTAAAGTTAGACAGTGCTAGCAGTTTCCTTATCTGCAGATGCATGAGAAATGCGTGTACCACTATAAAGGCCCCACCCATTTGAAACTACTTGAATAAAGTCATAATGGAGTCAAATTATTGTGGAAAAGATTTAAAAATTCTTTGGTAAAAATGTGCAGAAAAGAAAGAAAATAGTTCCTTCATGAAACTGCTCACAACAAAGTCTAAATTATCTTGAGTAACTGGGTCATGATTTCTGGAAAGACACATTGCTGTTGAGTTCTTCAAATGTATTTTTTGGCACTTTGAGCACCACAAGCTGAGTGCCATCTAGTTCCATTATATTTGAGAGAAGGCAGACATCTCTACAGCTGATATATCCAACACTCAGCAACTCACCAAAACAGTCTAGATTGATAAATGGCACTACAGCTGAGAGGAAAATACTTTTATTTTTGATTTTTAGGTAACCTGTCCCTTTATTTTACAGAAGTTTTGCTGACAGACTTTCCAAATGGCACTCGTATTTTTCATCCTGTCCAAACTGCGCAGGTGCAGGCACTAAAGTCGAGGGGGGTGAACTCCTGCCCCGCGCTGCCCTGACTGCTGCTGTTGTTATCAGTAGGACTGGAGACAAGCATTATTTCCCCTCTAATTCCCTGATAATGTCTGTCCTGCCGCATGGATGGCTCTCAAAGGCAAACCCAAGCCCCTCACACCAGCAGAGGGGCTGTGTGTCCAGGGGGAGATATACTATGTGTGCATGTGTGTGTGTGTGTGTGTGTGTGTGTCCAGAGAGGCCAGAGGATGAGTTACACGCTTGCTTTGTCAGAGTGCAACCCTCTTTCCCAGCTTTTATCTACACAGTCTCCTTGCTTTTACCTCTTTTTTTCCTTTAAAGCCCCTTTCATAGAGTTTACAGCAGCTTTTAAGAAGTCTGAGCTTTGTGAGACAATGACTGGCTGCAGGCGTCGTGTCTTCTAATCTCTTTCACTTTGTCATCTCGGGAAAAAGTTGTATTTCACATTTAAGCTTTGTGCCATAAGTGTCATTTTCTGTTGTAGAAAACAACCTTCATAACCCATTAGAATTAAGACAGCTTGTTTGAAAATGTAATTTTAAAGACTTGCTGAAAACCTATCAGAATTGAATTAAGTTGCAGAACTTTTTGTGAGTATTTCTGGGACGAAGGTGAATGTATGATTTATCGCTCATCTGTTTAAAGGAACAGTGTGTAAGATTTAGGGGCATTTAGTGTCATGTAGCTGGGATGATTGCAGATTGTAACCAGATAAAACTTCTCCCGGTTAGAATTCCTTCAGCGTTCATTGTTAAAGAGGTTTTTACCTGGAGACGACTAATCCACAGAGGTTTCTTCCTCCTCAAAACAAATTCATCTGGAGATCTAAAACAGTAAAACCAGTGAATGAAGCAGTTTAACGTCACAAATCAGTGTTTCTCCACTGCTGTTTGGCATGTGAGAGATAAGCTGTTAGTCCAGCACCTGCTAATGTGCGCTCTATGATAACTTAAGATCCAGATGTTCAGGATGAACACCAAATAGAGCAGTTTCATGTTAAAAAAAAATCTGTTTTTCTGACGCTCTTGTCATGAGGGGCTGCTTACTATGGTGGCCGATGCAAAAATGCAAATAGCCCTATCTAGAGCCAGGGTTTGGTTTGTCCATTTGGGTTACTGTAGAACCAGAACACGAAGAGCTCCTTAAACATTGGCCTGCTACCTGTGCAGATATTAAGAGCTCATTCTATGGTAATGAAAAATGCAATGATTTTTATTTTCAGGTGTTTATACACTAGGGTTGCCCTCGAACTAAGAATTTTCCTAGTGGACCAATAGTCGCCATTTAGGGCCATTAGTTGACAAGTTGCCTGCATGTTTACGATATTAATTCAATTATTAGATTATATATTTTGGGTGGGGCAACACAATGCTTTGAGTTGAAGGTGTGAGAAAGAATAGTCTCAGTAACATTGTTAACACTGTGCTACATTACAGAGAAATACAAACCGTACTAATGAACCTTCATTAATATAGGCCTATATTTTATCTCCAAGTGCACGTCACACACTGAGCGAGCCGCCTGTTAATGACGCTGTGGGCTAATGGGCATGTAGCTACTTCCATGTTTCACATGATACGTCATGTTTGTAGTCGACCAATGAAGATGAGTTTACATATCACCTTGGGTTGGTCCTTCACCTTCTCAAAATGATCCCACACTTTGGATTTCCTGCCCGACATGTTATTAACTAGCCTGTGGAATAACCGCAGGTACCAGCCCTGGAAATTAACCTGACTCCTGTCTGACTGCTGAGTGTGGCCACTTCCTGTATCTGTCATTTCAAATTAAATTCCCACATGGTCCAGTCATATAGGTTTTGAGTTATTTTGATAAGGCCCAACTCCTAATAGAGTTTCGTTTTTTCTTTTTTTTTCCCTGCAACTAAGCCACCATTAGTGTTGCCGACTAATGACCTTTCTCGTCAACTAACGTTTGGTCGACTGTTAGGGGGCAGCCCTATGACACACTAAAGACAACATAGGCTACTTATTATATTACATTCCATTTCTGCAAATATATCCTCCTAAATCTCACACACTGGACCTTTAGGTGTTGTTAAAATTTGTAACCTGCACCAATTCCCCTCTGGCATTATATATGCATATAAAGTCTTCGTTATAACAAGGCAAACATTACTAATTTAACAGAAAGACCACTGAAGTAAAACAGTGGCATGATGATGAAGTTAATTTGGCTGTGATATTAAAAATGTGCGCATTTTGTCAGTACCAGGTGGGGCTGAAACCACAGCAGTGTGTGTGTGTGTGTGTTATCGTAATGTGTGCGTGTGAATACCACTGTGAGACAGAGCAGCCACAGGGCTGACAGTAAGCAAACTAGACCCAGTGGACGGGGTGACCACTCAGGTGGCAAATCTGGAGCTTGACATGAATTCCCCTCGCTCTGTGTGTGTGCGTGGCTGCGTGCCTACAAGCATTTGTGTGTCTCTGTGCATGTACATTGCATTGTCGGTGTGCATACTAGCAGATACACAGCGTGTATGTGTGTGTGGGAAGTAGAGACAGAGAAGGGTGCATGTGTCTGTGCAGCACATCATCAGTTAGGCTTTATGGCTCAGGACCTCCTAAGATAAGCCCCCCAGGCTGTGAAATTGCTCCTTGAAGAGAAAATGACATTAATATGCGCTTGTCCCTCCCCCCAATGATCCTTGAGCTTTTTACCAGAGCCTCGCTGCTCTTTTAGAAAGGCAAGCCAAGCCATCATGAAAAGCTCCACCACAGATGAAATGTTAGAGCCATTGACTGTGGCATAGCCTGCAGAGCAAAGCTTTTAGCCTGTCTGGCCTGTGTATGAAGGAGTAGACTGCGCTATAATGTAAGAGCAGCAGGAAGTCATTCATCAAAATCATGGATAGCACAATCTTTTGTATAATCCTAAATAGTTTTAACGGCGTGAAAGGACTGAGGTGCTGACACTGACAACAGCCGAGGTCTTTAATTGTGACTTAAAGCCCCAAACTGAAGTACTTCTCTGTAACATTAAAGCTCCGTCTTCCCTCAAAAAAGTGTTTCTCTTATTGTTGCATCACTGTGATGTTTAAGCTTCAGTGTGCAGAATGATGTATGTGCTGAGTGTGTTTTCACATTCACCTGCAGCAGGAGCAGAGTTTCTCTATGCTCACATTAAAGCTGAGTTTAATACGCATACAGTATGTACCAGCTTCATTTGTTACATCACTGCTTGTTTGGAGCCAATCCTGGTCCAGTGTGCAACTGTATGTGAAGTGTGATGTGAGAAATTGAAGGCCCCAGTGTACGTATACTGAGAATAGTCATTTCAAGGAAACATCTTTTGTCTGGTAGTTGAAAAGATTTTTTAATAGTTAAAGCCTCGCTCCCCGCCCCTGTGGGCTGCCTCACTAGGAGCAGGCAGTAGCTCTTGAGATAGGTCTTCAGTCGGCGGCTGTAGCAACTCAAATTCAGCCAGTGACAGGTGTCACAGCGGGCTGGTGGCCAGCAGCTGTGCTGGGTCTAACCTGTGTAACGGCAGCAACAGAAAGTTTTCTGATTCAGCGGGGAATCAGGGCTGTCTGGTCTCCTGGAGCTGGGCTTTGTGCTGATTGGCTTCTCCTTCTGGAGAGGTGGTCTGTAGCAGCGGGGAGGTGAGGCGGAGGACACACTGTGATTCTAGGCTCAAGTTAACGTCAGCTACATCAACATGAACTTGAAGCCACAGGTGCAAGCCTTTGACTCCAGTTAGCAGAATGCTAACTATTAGCAACATTTTCTATCCATCTCTGAAACGCTTATTTCATATTGACATGTGTTTTGTGTCTTTTATTGTCAGACTCTCTTCTTGATAAAGTCCGTCTTCCTTTTTGCTTTGCAGTGTAGACAGTTGTTGCCCATGCTTAATTAGCAACTTTCACTGCAGGATTCTCCGCCACTGAATCAGACTTTCACCGATGGGACGTGCACGCGCATCTGCTTTTTTAGACCTGCCAATAGGAGCGCCCTCTCTCTGAAGTGACCTGTGATTGGCCAAAGTGTCCCATCGCAATCTAGATTTTCTAAAGCCTGAAAACAGCCAATAGGAGGTGCAGAAGTCTGGTTTTCTCTCAGACCACTTGAATTACAATAAGACAAAAGTTTATCATGGGATTTTTGCTCAGTGACACCAAAATCAAACTGCTTACTCTTTTTCCAAGCAGAGTAATTTATGTGTTAGGATGAAGATTGGAGCAGTCCTAAATTATTCTGCATTAAGATTTTCACACTCAAAAACTTAAACATTTTATTGACAGTGGCAAAAGGGGCGAAAATTAGCGTGTCCACCTGGGTCTCATATTGCTATCTCTGCCGAAGCTGGAGCTGATAAACACCCATGACTATTGCAGAGTCATTTGTCCAGGGACTGAGTGCAGATTGTTACCATTGCCACCAAATACAAAAGTCAGATGTTAGTGGGTTTTTTTGTCCAGTGGGAAAGAGGTTTTAGACAATTTTTGTGTTGTGAGATCCAAACACGCACGTCTTACCCTCATTATTGCTCTGCTACACGCCCCGAGTTAACAGTCAAGGGTGGGTTTATGTGATGGGCAATATAAGCTAGTCGCCCCTAAATCACATTTGATTGGATACATTTGTGGATACGCCCAGAGTTCAGGATGAGTCATCAGAAGTAGAAGAAATTGTATGTTATTTTATTTATTTATTTTTACATGTATTTAGCATATAACAAAAGATAAGTGAACCATTAAGACACAGGATTAGAACTTGAAAAACTTTTTTTTATTACAGCCAACAGTAACAAATTTGCATAACTGTCCTCCAAAACTCACACTGTAACTCTGACATGTGCCGTTCATCAAATCCAGTGTTCCACCCTGCTCTCTCCATATGTTTCCCAGTCAAGAGTAAGTCATCTTCTTCTATTTCAGGACCAATAACCAGCTGGTGGCCTTCCTGTCCAAATACAGAGACATGAACTTCATCAAGTCCCACGGCAGGGACAACGCCAGGTGAGATGCAAATTTCTCAAACTTCATTTTAATCTCCCCACAGCGCTCCCAACCTTTCCTCCCGTTCACAGACCAGCTCTCTGTGTTTGTCTCTCTTACTCACACACAGCAGCACCTAAGTGCACACGCAGCGCACTCCTGCCAGCACGCGTGGTCACTGAATCATAATACAATTAGCTCCCATCTGCGGCTTCATTAATTAACCTTCTTGGTGGGGTGAGCCAGCGAGGTCGCTGCCAGAACGCCCTTTTCTGCTGCCGCCCTCTACTTTCTGCCTCATCACACCCCCGCGACAAACCAGTCATCGCTCGACACTGTGGGCAAAAATACCCCCGAAACACCTAAAAAAATAAAAATCAGCCAGCATGTATGCATGAGTCAGCGTGACTCAGCAGTACCTTTTTTCTATTTGCAGTCACAGTATTTTACCCAGTGCTGTTTGATGAGAGTGAAGCTGTTTTGTTCCTGATTTACTTCAGTTTTGAACAACAATAACGATCTTCATAATCCAGCGCTATATGCATATGCGTGGATGGCTGAAACTAATTGAAAAATGCATGAGTGCATTTCTAAAATGTCATCTGCGCCTGCGAGCCACAAGGTCAATACATCAACACCGTTCAGGTAACAGAGGGAGCAATCCGACCTGGCCGACCTGAATTTGACTCCCTCTATACACTCGATACCTTCACAGGAGTAACACCATCCATTATGTATGCAGGGTGTCACTCTTCTTGTAGCTGATAAAAGTGCAGAGTGACAAGTGCAAACGACACAGTTCTCAAGTCGTTTAAGGCAAAGGATGGGAGACAAATTATGGCAGGGGAAAGTGATGTTTGGACACACAGCTATTGTAATGCTAAACTAATTATTGCTGTAGCAGTTCAGTTGTGTCCACCTAATTTCCACTCGTCTCTTTTTCAGCTCATCTGTTCGGACAGTGTTTCTGCAGCTCCTTAAATGTCTGTCATAAATTTAAGGGCTTAAATAGTCTGAAATTTAAATTTCAAGAGTCTAAATTACCATTTAGATGTAATTTCTAATTTCATTTATCCATTTTTTTTTTTTTAAATTATCTCTACTGTGTGAAAATAAATATTTCTGATGTTACAAAATTTTAAAACCTGCCACTGAACCTAACACTGTCTTTATCTTTATACTTGCACTAGCCTGTTGGCAAACTATTTATTCTTTTTTCATTCATTTATAAAAGAAAAGAACAATTTAATATAAATACAAACGTTCTCCGATCTAGAATGAAAGGGAGCAGAAAGGAGAATAATCTTATTTAATCTGCTCATTTATCCCAAGAAATCAATTTACAAAGAACGTAATTTAAAAAACAACAACACTATAAACAAAAAAATAAAATAAAATAGCTGCTGGCCAACACAGACAGTCACATTCCTTTTTAGTTCCCAAGTTACAATTCAGTTCATACCATTCAAACAACAACAAAAAATATTTATACCTTTCATGACAATGGGTATGACAATCAAACATAACTAACATGTTTCATTATACTTCCTTAACAAACTGGCTTTAATTATTCTTTTAAATGTAATGTTTGATTTGGATTCTTTGGTTTCTTTGTTCAGATTGTTCCATAAACTGATTCCTTTTACAGAAACACAACGTTCCATCAATTTAGTCCTGGATCTTGTTTTTTTTTAAAGATCTCTGTTCCTTTTAAATCTTTTCTGAACTATATATGAACCTAGCTCATTCTTCTTTATTTATGTTTTTATTTAACCTTTATTTAACTAAAAGAAACCTCCTGAGATTAAAAACGTCTTTTTTAAGAGTGTCCTGGCCAAGACAGGCAGCAACATAAGTTACAAACAGACAACACAGAAGAAAAATGTAAAGTTTTAAAACAAGCAATATAAAACACAATGTGAGATTACTACAACAAAAAGCCAAAAAGTATGCAATATATACAAGAAATTAACCATAAAAACGCAAATAAGGGCAACTTCACATGATTACAAAGACCAGCTAAGACACGCCATGACATTGGTGTATAGATAGTTGTGCACAAAAATCCTGCAACAGTGCTCTGAAACGGCCGAGAGGAGCCAATGACTTTAAGTCCTCCTGCAGAAGATTCCACAAGGAGCAGCATGTATAAATGCTCACTTGCCAAACTCTGTACGTACCCTCGGTACAGACAATAAAAACATAATTTGTGAACAAAGAGTGAAGCCATTGTCAGTTTTTTGCTTAATGTACACACATAAGTAAGCTGGAGGTGGGCCAATAATAGCTTTGTAAACAAGACAATGCCAATGAAAAATCTAGAGAGCCAGCCAACCCGAGCATGCTTATAATCATATTCCTTCATAAAACCTTTATACTTACCTGCAATGCTTGATTAAGTGAAAGATTTGTCCAAAATCAGGTGTGAGATTGGTTCAAAATTGTCTTGAAAAAGTCTTAAATGCATCAAAGGGATATTTTGCCGTTTTCTAATTAGCTTTGTATGTGTGAATAAAATACAAAAGAGCCGCTGTGTTCCTTTAAATGTAAAACAAAATCTACAGAGTGCTTGATTTTATGTAAATGTTGTTTTTAAAAGTCTAATTTTCATGTGCATGTATTATAGTTTTTATTTTCTGCCATGTAAACACACAAACAGCCCTCGCTGTTTGTTATATTTAATCGTATTCCACCGTATCTTCATGTGTGCTCGCCAGGTTTATCCGTAAGCAGGGTCTAGACCGTCTGTTCTTTGAGTGTGACACCCACATGTGGAGGCTGGGCGACCGTAAAATCCCAGAAGGCATCTCGGTGGATGGCGGCTCCGACTGGTTCCTTCTTAACCGCATGTTCATCGAGTATGTCATCAACTCCAAGGACGACCTGGTCACCAACATGAAGCGCTTCTACGCCTACACTCTGCTGCCAGCCGAGGTAACACGCGCACTCACACACACACGCAGACACCTCTTTCACACGTTCAAGTGTTTCTTAACCTTCGACTGACAGTTGAGCTTTTTATACTTACACTGCATCGCATATAGAAGAAGTATACACCATTTCCTTTTCATCACTGCGTTAGATGTGAAGGAAGAAAAGATATTGGAGGCAGACGTATAATCATAAAGTGAAGGCGAGATGTAAAGGCTGACTTTCCAACCGTATACAAGGATTGGATGAGAATTGAATGATCTCTGTGGGGAAATTGGATGTTTATCATGAGCTACTGTGAATCTCCAATCTCTGCTGTTACTCCATTTCCTCTCCGTGAATTAAATGGTGTAAAAAATAAAACGTATACAATTTTCTAATTTCGTCTCTCTGTCTCTGCTCCCTCCTCCGTCCCCTCTCCCTCTCATCTCCCTGTCCTGTTCCTCCAGTCGTTCTTCCACACGGTGCTGGAGAACAGTGCCCACTGTGAGAGCATGGTGGATAACAACCTGCGCATCACCAACTGGAATCGCAAACTGGGCTGCAAGTGCCAGTACAAGCACATCGTCGACTGGTGTGGATGCTCCCCGAATGACTTCAAGCCTGCAGACTTCCACCGCTTCCAGGTAACAATAAAACACAGTAAAGGACTGCCATGGGACTGGAGTCCCGCGGGATCCAAAATAAATCTCATGGGAGCAGACAGTCAAAAAAATTTACAGCGGGTCTAGGGATTTAGCCGGCGCTAACCAAAAGGATGGAGTCAACAAATGAAGTTAATAAAAGAGGATTAAAGCAGGTCATTGCAATACAGAAGCAATGTGAGGTAATTCTGACATTAAATCTGTCAGTCTCACTTAAAAAAAGGAAACCAATTGTCTTGAAAACATAATAAAATATAAGTATTAGTCTAAAGTTATGTTTACTTTGAAGGTGTTTTCTAGATTTTCCAGATGTTTTTAATCAACTTTCTGATTTTTTTATTTCATACAGAATAAAACAAAACTCCTGATCACTGTGATAAAAGACACAATAAAACAACCTCAGTAAAACAAACAGCCACAGCCACAGCCAACACCACATCTTCTAAAAGAATAAGTAAGATAATTTTTGCCCTAGAATAGGTGTACATATGCACTATAGAGGTGCACATCTTTATTAGTACTATAGTTTTTCCTGAAGGACGAAAAAAGACAAAATCCATGGATAATTTATTGATAATCTATCTATGTGGTGGGAGTGTATGTATGGTCAGAGTGTTGGTGGGTACAGGCGGGTGTAGACTAGACATGCACCGATTAATCGGCAGTGCTCGGAATCGGGCCGATTTTCACGTGATTGGCCATGACCGGCGACCGGCCGGTCAGTCTAAAATATGCCGATTTAAAACGCCGGTCAAATTCCCGTCGCGCCACATGACTGACATCGTGTAACACCAGCAGCACACACACACGCATATGTGCAACTCACTCCTTGAGCGATGTGAGGAAGAGGACCTCAGGGTGCTTTGGGTAGGACAACTATGGAGTCAGTGATTCCGGCCAGATAGGTTCGAGAGGATACTTTCATTTTCAATGCAGGAGGTCACAACATGTGTGTGTGTGTGTGTGTGTGTGTGTGTGTGTGTGTGTGCTTCTGAAATAAACAAAAGGAAAAATAGCTTTACACTCAATTCTTACCAATATGCACAGTGTTTCCCCTATATGCAACTAGCAGCTGCTGAAATATGACCGCCGCCGCTGATGAGTGTTTTTTTTTTTTTTGTCTCAGTTCTTTAGAAACTGCCGTCATATTATTTGGCGCTATGGACGCTTCATACCCAGGTTAATTCACACAGCTGTGAGTAAAGCATATAAGAGAGAGCAGACAGCTCCGTCTGATCTCTTCATTAACTAAAGTTATATTAATTTGCACGACAGACGCTTCATATATTAACATAACAATATACTATTTATCGTGTTATACGGTGAGACGTTTCACCTTATAATGTGATGACATGTTGTTATAATGTGAGACTTATGTTTGAATGAGGAAACGGTGTGCGGAGAACGGATAAATTGAGGAATATTGCTCATTTACACGAATGGTTTCATGCTTGGGTTGAGACATGGCGAGATTCCGCTGTTAGGAGCACAGTGGATGATACTGTGATAAATATATGGAAGTGAAACATGGGCGGCTTCTCACCTTAATCATTCACGCACACACATCAAAAGAGAGGAGGAGGAAGGTGTTAATTGTCCGTGTTAAACTGAACTGTGGAGCTCTCACTGCTGCACTGAAACTGATGAGGCGCGCAGTCCGTGTGTGGAAGATGCGCGCGTCTGCGTGCTTACTGGCGGGCGTGTCCTCAGCGCTAAGGGCTTTCATACAGGCGACCTGTGTCACTGTTTTTGTTTGTTAGAGATGATTATTGAAAAGCTGGTTGTATCTTGGTTAAAATGTTCTATTAAAGGAAAATATTGTAATATCTTATGTGCTGTAAAATGGTTTGAAAAAAAATGAATCGGCCCAAAAATTGTAATCAGTGCAAGTCTTGTGTAGACCACACACACACCGTGGGAGTGACCGGTAATGGTCAGAAATCCAGTAGACGGGAGTTGAATTAAGGGCCCTGACACACCAGGCCAACAATCCAACCATCAGCCAATGTTGGACCAATGTTGAGTGTTTGTCACCTACTTTTTTTGGTATGTTCTGCACCTTTGGCGATGGACTCTGTTGGTCCTGGTGGGTTTCCCTTTTTGATTGACAACTACAGACTACCGCTGCCTGCTGGTGCAGACGGTTATTTCATCACATGCAGGCACAGAGCGTACGTGCTCGTTGGCCATTGGCTGTAGTCTTTGCATTGTGTTGAAGTGCAACGTTTTGGTTGAGACACAGGCAACAGTCTGCCTTTGTTCATCTCGTCCTTTAATGTTGGTTGGGTGTGTCTGGGCCTGAAGAAAACAGTCCAATGCAGGTCTCTAACACACAACACTAATAAGGAGGAAATTTCTTTTTGTTTGGCAACCTTCTTTGATTAATCAAGTGGCCAAAAGCAGAGCTTGAGGCACAGGCAGGGCACGGCCCATATTTATGAAGAATCACACCTCTGAATTATCTAAGAGCTCTAAAATTGAAATTCATACAAAGGGGTTTGGAGGAACAAATGAATGCTGAAGGCAGTGTCGGGCATTTGCAAATTTTTTGTGGGTCCTTTACATTTTTTAATGTTCAGAATCGAAGTTAATTGCTCTTCTGTTAAATAACACCAGGAGCAAAATACATGATAAACCTATGGTGCAGGTTAAATATCTCCTTGAAATTCGAGCAAGACAATCATCGCACAGAAAAAGCTGCAGGCAAACCCTCTAACCAAGGACGACTGGACTGCAGTTTGCAGTGAAACTGAATTAAGAAATTGTTTTTTCTCAAGACTGCATAAGAACATTATGTAAATACTGGGAAAATGGACTAGACGTATGTGCATATGAAATGTAATGTACATATAAGGCTGCAATAGAGGAATGTTTCAAAGAGCCGTCTCAGGCTCTTCACTTATCTTCACTAAAAGTGGAGAAAAAGACATTTATTGAGTAACTTGTACAGACAGTAAAGTGCACCTTTAAGAGGAGCTCTTAAGTGATCATATGATTAATCACATGTATGTTCCAGGCAGACGCATGTGTTTGCCCGATATGTGCTATGTTGTCCATTCTAGTGGTTCCAGTGGCTTTTAGCACGTGATGCCAGCAACAAGTCACGTCCAAATTGTACAGATGAAACTACAGGGAATTTGACCAGAGCACTGAGGAAAGTTTGATGCATGTTTATTAGAAAAAAAAGGTATGACAAATGCAAACAATCAGTATATAATAGTCATGTTATTTGAACCTCCTAGGAATGAAAAAAGGAGTGGAATATAAGGACTCAAAGTTTTGTCACATACACCAACAGTGTGTGCAGTGGAATACAATGTGGTCTGCTTTAAAGGTTGTGCTGAAAGACTACTGTAAAAAAAAGCAATTAAAACTGAATATTGTGGATAAAAATGCAAGGAAGATTTAACAGCATTTTAAAGTCAAAATAAATTAAATCAATAGCCTTAATTCTTACATCTGTGAGTAGCAGTAAAAGTGAAGGAGTTTTAGTTCCTTCAGTCATGTAAATCCTAAATTTCTCCTTTAGTAGTTTGATAAATACAGGCCCCGGGCTTAAAGATATAATGTGCAACTTTCTGCATTTAATATGTCTAAAAAAAAACACACCAATGTTATACATTTTGTTAAATGTTGACATTATCCCAAACATTTCAAATAGCATTTAATCCCTGAGAAATCTGTCATTTTAATCAAAGCCATGGTCACTGTCTCCTGTCACTGGTGTCACATCCCTTCTCTGCATGCCTCACGGTTGTGGTTGTCTGCCAGGAGCTGTCATAGATTGACTTTTTGTCCAGTTTTAAGCCACATTATTCGTATTGTTTTTAGCAATATATTTTTGCCAAATGAAGGATTTTAAGTCATTGCATGTCTGGATCTTAAGTTACCAGAAAAAGAAGCTAAACAAACATCAGTGGCAACTTGGCTCCAGCCCCTGCTGTGCAGAACAACATTAGAGAAACACTGATTTTTAAAATGAAACGGCTTTATTCATTGTTTTTACTGGTTTGAATCACCGGGTCCATTTGTTTTGGAGAGGAAGAGACCTCTGTGGATAATTCGGCTCGCATTAAAAACCTTCTGAACATCTGGATTTTAAGTTACCAGAGAAAAAAAGGTGAGCACACATAAGCAGGAGCTGGGCTAGCAGCCAGACAGCATTGGAGAAACACTGATTTTTAACGTAAATCTGCTTTATTCAGTGTTTTTTACTGGTTTGAAATCACCTGGTCTGTTTTTTGGAGAGACAGAGACCTCTGTAAATAATTCTTCTGTAAATAATTCTTCTGGTAAAAACCTCCTGAACCATCAACACTGAAGGAATCCTTACTGGGAGAAACAGACTGCAATGATGCCGTTGCTCTGCTTTTTGTTGTTGTTTTGATTGAGAGAATCCTAACAGCAGAACATACTGTACCTTTATCTCAGATGAAAGGCTGTATCCTCAAGCAATCACAGACACCAGATAAACCTATAAACATGCAAAAATTGAAATGAAAAGATTACATCACTTTCAGCGGATGTTTGCAGCACTCACACCTCAGCTTGTCATGGGAAATCAGCAGCAGTCAATCTCTACATTCTGTGGCCTCAAGGTTTGTCCTCCCACTCTGCGCATCTAGTCCATTCCCACAGCTTTCACAATCAATATGTGCAAAATTATGTCTCGATTAGTATGACCCTGAGAGGGGGAAAAAAATTTAATAGTAATTAGATCCTCTTTGCCTTGAGTATGAGGAGGAGAGGGGGGTTAGTTAGCTTTTCAAAATGAAAGTGAGTGAGTGGCAGTGACTCCAGGACCCCAGAGAAAATCAGCATCGCAGTTTGACTTTTAATGTGCTCCTAAAAAGTAAAAGCTGCGGTACAAAGTGAAAACGTTCTGCCACAGTTAAATATCACTTTGAGTCATATCCTTTAAGTGCCGTGACTCACTTTGTCTCTCCTGTCCTTCACACACCAGTCAAAGCTGACCTCAGTTCTCCCTTCGCCAGACCCCGTCTGCCGTCTGTCTCGCCTCAGTCTCTGGCAGTTCAGTGCCAACACATTACCGCGGGTCCTTGGCACTGCCGCTGGGTCTGGTTGGCACCCTGGTATCAGTGAAGTCCAACCTTGGGAACAAAGCAGTCTTTCCACAAGCCAGCCAGGCCCCCGGTATTAATAGGACTTAATATCCCATTGAGCGCACGATCCGAGTTTCCCTTTGAACCTTGGCACTGGGGAAGATACAGACAAGTGAAGTAGGCTTCAATTTGGTTTGCAGATGAGACGAGTAATTCAAGGTAGAACTGTCGAGTTCCCCCGCACAGCGATTTTGAAGTGCACTCGCCATGGGAGGGGGCTGTCCTGGAGAGGGAGAGTGCTGATGTGCCTTTTGTCTTAGTGCATCATTGTTTAGTAATGTGTTTGAGAATGAGGTGCATTTGGGAAGTGTGTTGGAAAGACAGGCTGTGACAGGTCTGTACTTTCAGCCGGCTGCACCGAGGGCATGTCACAACGCACAAAATCTGGATATGTGTAAAAGCCTCCCTCCCTTGGCGTTTCATTTGATATCTGCAGCCGATCACAGAGGGTTAATCCATCATTTGGTGCAGTGTGAAGCCGCACCGACATCCCACAGCCGTCACCCCGGCGTGAGAAAAAGTGTACTTGATTAGGTCTCCTACTTTTTTTTAGCAGGTTGCACCGAGGTGTTCGGTGCTGGGTATCAGCAAATAGTTTTGTGTCTGGGACTGAAAAGATGTCTTTGTGTGTAGGCCAAGCTGTGGAGGCGGCAGATTTCATGATGCACCATCAACCACACAAGTCACAGTGAGGGTGAGAAAGACATGGGTGGAGTGGAGGAGGCCAGACAGGGTGACAAATCAAAGAAGTGTTGGGAAGAGAGGTGATGAATGGATGGATAAATACAGAAATGGACCGTACTGACTGAGAGAGTCATACAGCTGCTGTATCGATTTACACACAGATGCTTATGAGACGTGTGAGCTGTCTCCTTGTATTTCTTAATAATAGTTCCTGTAATGAGACTTTCTGACACAGTTGCTCCATCAAAGCACCCAAATCCTTTCATCAATAGTTACATTTAGACCTCTGTCAGTAGGTGACTTATTTTCTCCTCCCGTTCTTCCTTTGACATCTGAGATAGAAATCAGGTCTTTCTAAATCAATAAAGGTCTTGTTTTGTTTGTGTTTTTTTAAGGATTTAGTTCATAAAGTGTGTACTGTCGTATGGTATTTAAGATGTGTAGCTCCCTTGTTGATTCAAATATTATAGTGAGTGCACTGTTTCGACAAATAATGTATAATTGATTCATGGAAACCACTAAGAGCAGGCGGTCCCAACTTTCCAATACATCAGCTGTTTGGTCAATAAAATGTCATAAAATGGTGAACAATGTCAATCAGTGTTTCCCAAAGCTGAAGATGAAGTCCTCACCACAAAGATAGTCAGATTACTGTTGTAGAGGTGTAAAGAAACCAGAACATTTTCACATTTAAGAAGCTGGTATCAGAGAAATTTGACTTTTTTTTCTTCAAAAAATAACAAACTGATTCATCTATTATCAAATGAGTTGATGATTAATTTCATAGTTAATTGTGTTTTAGCTCACAACAAAGTGTGTGAATTATCTGAGCAACCAGGTCATGATTTCTGGAAAGAGACATTGCTGTTGAGTTTTTAAATTTTTTATTTATTCTTATTTTTTTGGATGCTTTGAGCACCACAAGCTGAGTGCCGTCTAGTCCCATTATATTGGAGAGAAGGCTCACACCAGAACAATCTAGATTTATAAATGGCACTACTGGTAAGAGGAGAAACAATTTGTGTTTTTGATTTAGGGGTGAACTGACCCAATTATTCCCTTAACAGGCCTTTGAACTTTTCTTGTGATTAAGTTGTATAAAGCCTTTTGTAGCTCCAAGTCTGTTAAATGGCCTCAAGTGATGTCAGTATAGTCAGACAGAAGTTAGCTCCCAAGACCTCTGTAGGCCGCTCCTCATCTCTGCTTGTGGCCACCACAGCATGAAGCTGCAGCATAGCACTCCTGAATCTGTGACCAAACTGTTGGCAGTTGAGTTGTATTGTGGGTAATGTAGGCACCAGATTTTAGGGAGGAGGACGTTGACTGGAATCAGAAATAGTGAGGGGTTGGGCGATTTGGAGAAAATCAAATATCACAATAGTTTTGTCTACATAACTAATATGGCTGCTGGTGCGTCACAAAATATTTCACAAAGAGATTTTTGATTAATAATCATCAGTAATGTGGATATAATGACCAAGTGCGTAAAGGCAAGTGATTGAGTTACAGCTAGAACAGTCTGCTAAGTTCAGAGAGTGACATCACTGTACTGTAATGCAGCCTTTGAAACCAGGAAAAGACATATTGCAATATTACATCATCCACAATCTAAGTCGATATCTAGAAGAAATCTAGTCTCATGTCACAGATCAGTGTATCAACATATTGCCCAGCCCTAGTCCTGACCCTCAGGTTGGGAACCAAGTTTTAATGCATACAGACCATTTGTTCTGCAAATGAATAAAAACGAGAGAGTGAGGAGAGAGTCATTTTAATTTAATATATGTAATAATTCATTCACATTTCCATACAGAAAATATTGACCTCCTTTTTATCTGCTACCTTCTACACCCTCCGCTCTATCTCCTCTTTCTTCTCTCTGCCCACACGTCACTTCCTCACACATCTAACACATCGTATTTGTTCCCCTGCCATCCTGGCACACCACCATTTCCTAATCTTCTCCTTTTTCCTTCTCTTTATCTCCTCCCTCCCTGCTTTGCTGTTATGTTCCCCTCCCTCCTCCCTCCCCTCTCCCTCTGCAGCAAACAGTGCGGCCCACCTTCTTTGCCAGGAAGTTTGAAGCCAGCGTGAACCAGGAGATAGTGAACCAGCTGGACGCCTACCTGTTCGGACCGTTGCCCCAGGGGACGCCGAGCCTGAACTCGTACTGGGAGAACGTGTACGACGAGCCGGACGGCGTGGCCAGTCTGTCAGACACGCAGCTCACATACTTCCACTCCTTCTCGCGGCTGGGCCTGGCCAGAGCCGCCGCCTCTCTGCAGGGGAACCCAAAGGATCACAGCTGCAGGTCAGCCTCGCAAACATTCACCTATGCAAATACTTCTCTGCTTATCACAACATCATGACACACCTGCACTGACATCCACAGGTGCACTCGGGCTGTTTTTACTCTCAAAAGCCAGCCACACCCGTGTTAGTATGAAAACACACAGCATGCTGCACATGAAATGCTTTTGTGTTTCTGTTGATGCATCGTCTCTGTCATGGAAATAGGATAACAATGAATAGTTCCAATCAGCAACTGGGAACTCTGGGTAATGCTATTCATTGTGTAACATGATACCACACTCAGTCAATTTATCCCAGAGATAATGAGACTATATGGGTCACAGCACTGAAAGCTGTCCCTTCAGGCCAGTTTATTATTAGTGGAAATGTAGAATTCCAGTGCTGTTAACATACAGTATGTGGTTTAAGTGAAAAAGGGAAAACCACACTGTGCTTTCATATTTAATGGCCAAATGGAACATTTAAGCCTGGTGTACTTCAGTCAGGGTTTTCAGCAGCATATGTTCTCAGTAGCATCTGGTGTAGGAGCATTTTAGGTTAGCTTTCCTTTAGTTTCTCTGCACAGCGATGAAACCCAGACGCAAAGTGATTAAAAAACAGTGACAAATTAAATATGCTGATTCAGAGCAGAAAGCAGAGGTGTAAATTGCTAATTTGTGTACGTGTGAGAGAAAGCGCTGCGTAGCTCATAAAAAGCATCTTACCTCAAAACAAAAGGGAAAACAACAAACGCGACACCTACGATTGCAGCAAACATTGAGATGACATCTTTATGTTCATTTTAATGACATCGACAAACATTAGGACGACTTCTCATGAGACAGGATAACAGAAAATACACGGAGCACAGCTTGAAGGAAAGCAGTTGTTATAACAAGATGTGGAGACACGCTGTGATTGGATCTGCTGCTGTTTTTGTTGGTAGTCATCCAAGCTGCCAGTTCATATTGTTCCAACCAGGAAAGTTTCGGAAATCATCAGGGAAACTGACTGATGGGATCTTTGAGTGCAAAGTCACTCACTGCTATAGAGGAAATCGAGGAGGCAACACGAAAGCAATCGCCTCACGTCAGCTGAGATGGTTTGCTCCAGTGCCACCCGCACGCCTCCCACCCCGCTGCATTGTGGGTGTTCTGCTAAGTCCTGCGGGTAATGCCGAGCAGAGAAAGGAAGCATGTTTCCATCTGTTTAAACCTCAAAACCATCTATCGGCTACAGCTGTTTCTACTCATGCATCTGTTAAGAGACAGAGCGAGAGCAGACAGAGATGGTAACATACATGTGTACGTGTTTTTGTCTTTGAACATGTAACAGAGGAGGCGGGTGTCCAAATCTCTATCATGGCAGATGAGCCTGTGAGAAAAAGCATTTCCTTGAAGTCCCAGTGAAACAGAAGTGAGAGCATCTTTAGCCTCTGTACTGTGACATAAAACAGTGTACAATAACAATAGGAATTTAAATCATATCCTGTTTGCTCCACAGCAGTGTTGCCGGCCTGATGACTTTCTTGCTAGATTTAGCAACTTTTCAGACCCTCTTAGCGACTTTATATCTAATCACTAGTGACAAATTTAGCAACATATTCAGACCATCACGGAGAAATGGGAAAAATATTATATTGTAATTCATTCCCAGGCATGGTGCCCATCAGCAAAGGGTCTCTCAGCCCTGTCTCCTCTTGTGTCATGCAGTAGTTGTGGGACAAGCAGGAGGAGACGCAGCTCGCCTTGGGAGTCTTTAGTTACATGGACGCTCTCGCTCTGTGGACTGGAAGCGTGAGAAAGTGGTGCGAACAGAAAAGACTAAGGACCTGCCGCTAGTCTCCTGAAGGGGCAGGGCAGAGACAAACCCACGAAACGGATACAGGGAATGACTCTAAAGTGTGCCGTCTTGTTTCTAAACCATCTCTACTCAGCGTACGTTTGAATCCCAGTTTTTAGTGAAGTGCACAGACAATCCTCGCCATCAGTAGAGGAATGTGAGAACACCTCTCTGGTGACAAACTCTGCACAGATACAAGTCAGTGTAGTCAAGGTCAGACATTTTAGGAAAACATAAACAGGAGAAAAACACATCTTTGTGTGGAGCGGGACTTTAAGTCTCAAGTCCTCATATGCAAACTGCAAGTCAGGATAAAGTCTGTGAGGTGTTGGAGTGCTTGCAGAGCTGTTTAACAGGTGTTTTTTATGAAGCTGAGGCCAAAATCTTTTATTGCATTTTATTTGGGATGATGCTAAGTGAACACAGATGAAAAGGCGGGTTCATAATAAAAAGAAAGATTTAGGTGCCATGTGCCAGCCTTTCTGTAATCACCAGTAGCACAGCAGGACTATATAATACCTGCAACTGAAAAATATTCCATGTGCTGCAGTGTAACAACGATTTTTAACCTGTTCCTGAAGTTGAGCTGTCTCTTCAATTAACATGTGAATAAAAATGATTATGAACAGTGATATTCTTAAATATTAACGCTGCTTTCCATTTATATTTTGACTGTTTAATAAAAAGAGCAAAAGCATGTTTTGTCAGAGGGTAAGGAAATGCAGCTGTAACTTAAGAAAACAGCTTAAAAACAGTCTTTAATGTCCGGTTTAAGCAAAAATACATACGTGTTATGAGTTTGCCACACCACAGAAAAATGTGTTATTAAGCACCCAGCTACATTTAAATGATTAAGAAAGTTACCAAGTAAATAAAATTACATTATAAAGTCATGAAACAATAGGCAGTATTGTCTGCTCTGAGACACAGAGGGCGTGTCCGCTGAATGTGCTGAAGCCACACCCACTCGTGGGAAAGCCACAGCCTCTTTTAATTGTAGCGCTACAATGGATACTCCATCCAGCAGCTTTATTGGACTGGTGCGGTCATATGTGTTTGAGCCCTCAGAGCCAGAGGACACTGACCTGCCTGAAAATATACCTTGGTCTTCTCAGTCTGCAAAAGAATGCTAACTTTATTTTTTCAAACAACAAAACTCGACGACTTTAGGTTTTATTTAGTGTAGGGGCGGGGCTTATGCTAAGGATTACTTCATTGCATCATCAAGCAGGCTTTTTGCCCCGCCCAAATAATCCTGGACACAAAAATGGTGAAAAACAGTTTAATAGTCTAACCCTACAATTACATACTGTATAGTTCCCAGTATTTTCACGTTTTCAACAAGTGTTTTCTAACATATATAATGTGTTAGGATGTAAATCTCAGATTTTACTTTACCCCGACTTAAAGAGTTCTGCGAATACCATCAGGGCAGCAGTAAATGTAGTTCCACTCTTTATTTTTCCGAAAGGCGGACGCTCTGTGAGTTGAACATAATATTAAAACTTGAAAAGCACAAACTAAACAAACATATCCATTTTATGTGTTACATATGCTGTCATATAATATTGTCATACACATTTTCCAGTGTTTAATAGGTTGTCATAATTAAACACAGTGCCAGACGGCCGCACCAGTCCTCCCTGCTCTATGACGTGTTCTGTCATAAATTAATCACCGCAGCACAACCATTAATAATACACTATTTCTCATAATTGTCGATGAGACATACAGACAAAAAGGCATTGCTAATGTGTTGCAAGATAAGTGTGTGATACTAGACTATGAAGTTTATGAGCAAAAATGAAGAACTTGCAGCTAAATAATGTGAGATGAGTCACAGCTGCAGTGAGGCATCATTAAAATCTCGCTGAAAAAAAAGAATAAAACGTAAAATGAGCCTTGTGATTTTCTTTTAATTCAGCCGCACTCTGGTTTATAGGCCTAATCATTAAATACACACTGTGAGTGTGTGTGTGGCATGATCGTACGAGGCCTGCCTGGTGTGGCATTGATCTGTAATTTTACTAATCAAGTCAGGTAATTAAACCGATCAAAGTCTGAAGTTGCAGCAGATGATTTCTCACTTTGTGAACATATTTCTTATCCAAGTCTTAAGTACAGCCCTACATAATGTGTGTGTGGCCCAGGGCTGTAACCACCTATTAACAAAAGGGGGGACCATTTTTAACTTACACTTTCTGTGAAATAACGCTCCAGGGGGCCATGGGTGTAATTCCCCCAGGAGACATTGTTAGGAATTTAACAGCTAAACTGACCATTGCAGAGCATTTTAAATCATAAATCTCAGATCAGAGGTTCTTAAAGTATCACTGAGTGCCATTTTAGAGGGCCAGGAAAAGCCACACAAGGGTGCACACATTATGACGTTATTACAACATACTATACCATGACTTTTTTAAATTACCTTTTAATGACATTTTATGATATATTATCATATGTCATCTTTAATTACATTTTTATGACATGCTTACACTTTACAAAAACCCTCACAGTCGACAGCGATATAGCCTGCATACTGTAACGCACATATTACAGTCTAGTTTTCCACTTTTTGATACATGTGATAGTAATAAAATAAAGAGACAATACAGTGTTTGACCTTGATTGTTCCGCAGACCACTGACAAACCGATATGGCTCACTTTAGTTTCATTTCCTGTATTTGTGTCACGTGGATTTTGCCAAGATGAACAGTGGTCCTGACTTAATTCACTTTAATGAGCGAAGTGAATGTGAGCACAGATTATGAGCACGTCTTTCGCTCCACAGTCACCAAAGGAAAATTATACACTTTTTACAAGCCACATATCGACTATAAAATATAGTTTTTACACTAAAATGGCAGTTTTTAGGACAGACAAATGAGAAGAAAATTAACTATGTTTGAGTGCTGTCTTTCTGCAAGATCTGGCAACACAGAATCTCTTTGTGTTGGCACTGGGTCGTTCACTGCAGTGCTGCCGACGTCACTCTCCAACCACGCAAACAGAAATTTAAATAGACTTATGCGTGAAACCATGAATTAAAAGTTAAAGCTGAAATAGTTTCTTTGGTTATTAATACTGTTACTGTTAATATTTAACTGTTTATGGAGGGAGCAAATAGAACATTATTAGACTGATATGATCAGATATTGAGCTGGCAGATAAAAACAAGCAACAAAGGAGACTTGACCTTAGGAGACCTGAAGTATACACCATTTCATAACACTGGCGCAGCTTGTAATGCGTCGTCTTTTGTTGTAGAGTCTGTTTGATTGTACCCACAACAGCTGAGCAAAGGCCTTTGCTGTGGTACGGCAACACCACCTGGACAAACTACACGTATAACTGCAAAACACCATAATACTAGAATGGGTAGTAATGATAAGATTATTATGATTAAATGTGTTATTGATTCTTTTGGACAGCAGTGTGGGGTTGCATGCCGAGACATAGAAAAAAACTTTAAATCTGTTTATTAATGAGCTATGAAAGGCATCAGATCATATTAAAACATTAGGAAGGATGTGTCCCCTCTAATGTATATGACAATGATGGCTTAGGTGTGGCCACGTATTCTGCATGCATGTAAAACTCAGACGTGCTACAAACAGACAGATTGGTCAGCCTCAGATTGAGACTGAAGCAGGAGAGAGGAAAAGGCCACAGAGACGGATTTGGCTCTTTTAGCAGCCCGCTGTGACTGGATTGGAGAGACTGTGGAGTAAAAGCCTGAATGGAGCTTCTGTGCAGGCCAGGCTACGCCCCAACCCCTTCTCACTGCCTCTCACACTGGCAGCCACATCTCTTTTGGGGAAAGACAGGGGCAGAGGGAACGAGAGCTGAGGGACGAGGACAGAAAGCAGGATGAAAGAAGGAGAAGAGGGGAGAGGAGCGGAGAGGCAAAGGCAGATGGGAAAACAGAGAGGAGGAGAAAAGGGAGAAAGACAGAGGGAAACAGGAGCATGAGGGGAGGGAGTGTGCTCTGCTATCCTTGTGGGTGTAAATATTTGCTGTTCTGCTTGTCAGGGTAGCATTTACCGGGACGGGTTGACTCCTGGTCCTTTAGTGGAATACTGATGAGGCCACGGGCACTGGGGAGCAGGGAGGGACAGTGTGTGTGTTAATCTGTGTGTGTGTGTGTGTGTGACTGTGCAAAAGAGGGAGAATAGAGACGAACTCAAGGAAGCAGAAGAGACGAAGGATGAGAAATCTGGGCGCGAAGGAGTCAGAGAGCAGCTGTGGAGCGTTCCCCAGCAGTGCCCACCCTGGCCCCTTTTTAGTTTTTCCAGAAGTCACTCGGGCTGGCTGCCCCGAGGGCCCCGGCCCTCTGCCACGTATGAAGCGACACACAAACAAACAACAGACTAATCAGAGGGGCAAGACCTTCACTCGGCTTCAGCTGACTCGATGACCCAGTTCAACTTTGTTTTACACAGACTTGTAATGTGTTTAGTTGGATTGTCTGTGTGCGTTCAGAGCTCTGACTAATCTGAATCTGCTGCCAATACAGCCCATGACTATTCTGTAATTTTCTGTAGCAAGCAGAACGCTGCGGTCTCGACTGTCACATGTCTTCTTTAACCATCATTTCCACTTCAGAACCGGAGCACATGTTGAAACATCCAGCACACAGTAAAGCAATAATTAGCAGAGAAGAAGCTTGTTATTAACTTAGTTAGAGGTACTCAGGCTTTAATAAAGTGTTCACTAGTCCATTATTTATCTTTGATCTACTGCTACAGTTATGTACAACCATAAAAACACTTTATTAAAGGGATACTTTGCTGATTTCAATCAGTTTTGTATCATAACAAAGTGGGTTATATGTGTAAATGAACTGTGGTAAATTTCCCTCCACGTTAGACAGATCTCCCTGATCATCTCTTATCTCAAATCTACAGACACAAAGAGTGTAGAGGCGGATCCAGAGAGAGTGCTACCCCTATCTCTCAAACTCAGACCGAACTCCGGTAAAGCAAGGCAGTGCTGACCAATTAAAACCAAGATTGTTAGTATACTGCATATTTTAGTGCAGTGGTTCCCAACTGGTCCAGCCACAGGGTCCAGATTTCTCTTTAGTCATTAGTTCAAGGTCCATAAAGGTAAATGTATTCAGCATCATACTTGCATTTGGCCACGTCATCAAGCTAGTTTGCTGTCTCTGTTAAGAAACTGTCTGTCATTCATTCACTCTACAACAGGCAACTGCGATTCAAAATAAAAAGCCAGAAATTCACTTTACCTCAAAAATAAGGTGTGTTTTTTACAAACTTGACACATTTGCGAGTCACTTGTGGTCCATTAAGAGTGGACTGGCGATCCACCAGTTTGGAACCACTGTTTTAGTGCACTGTTTGGTTGTAAACTAAGAATTTGTGAACAGGAAGTGGGTGCCATACTGTTCCCAGTATTATAAAAATGTAGGCTGAACAGGGACTGAAATTAACACCCACTAAGCGTTAAATGTGGGTAAATTTTTTGTACAGTGAGTAAATCTCAAAAGGCTATTTGCCACACTGGTTGGTAAAAGTTTGTACCAAAATAGACAAACTATGCTGAGAGTCTGCATTGTGGTTTCATTTACAGTCGCACTGCCTCTGTCCTCTGCTGTCTGTCTGTGTCAGAGATGAGTTTGACACTCACACAGCAAAAGGGACATCATGGTGCATCCTGGTGCACCTTGTAAATTCTGAAGTCTACATTGCTTTGCACAGCAAAGCATGTTGACCTGGACGCCGACCATGGTGCATGCAAGTGCACCTTTGGGCGGCTGTGGCTCAGGAGGTAGAGTGGGCCGTCCACTAATTGGAAGATCTGTAGTGTGATCCCTGGTCCCTATAGTGGTCCATTAAGAATGGACGCGTGACCCACTTTTGGACCGCAACCCACCAGTTGGGCACCATAGTTTTAGTGCACTGTTTGGCTGTAAACCAAGAATTTGTGAAAGAAGTGGGCATTATACTGTGCAGTGTATTGCAAAAAAAGTAGGCTGAACAGGGGCCGACATTAGTACCTGCCAAGCGCTAAATGCAAGTAGATTTTTGGTAAAGCGAATAAATGTCAGAAGGCTATCTGCCACACTGGTAGGCAAATGTGTGTACCAAAATAGATGCATCATAAAAAGGCTATGCTGAGAGTCTTTACCACGTTGTGGTGTCATCAACGGTCACACTGCTTCTGTCCTTTGCTGTCTGTCTGTGTTGGAGACGAGTTTGACACTCACACAGCAAACAAGACACCATGCTGCATTCGGGTGCACCTTGTAAACTCTGAAATCTACACTGGACCTGGACGCCGACCACAGTGCACTAAAGAGCACCTCTGAGCATCTGGGGCTCATGCTGTAGAGTGGGCCATCCACTAATCTGAAAATCTGTGGCTCAATCCCCCGCTCCTCTAGTCTGCATGTCGGAGTATCCTTGATTAAGATACTGAACCTCAAATTGCTCTCGATGGCTGTTTCGTTGGTGTGTGAGTGTGTTGAAGCTGAGTAGCAGGTAGCACCCTGAATGGTAGCCTCGGCCTTCAGTATATGAATGTGTGTGTAAATGACATGTAGTGTTAAAAGCACTTTGAGTGGTTGGAAGACGAGAAAAATGCCATACAGGTGCAGGTCCATTTACCATTTACTTGTAAACACAGTAATCATTTCTCGAATGGCTACAGAGGTTGTTTAAAACAGGAGAGTTTCTATTTTTTTCTTGTTTTCCTTTCCTTTGCTGTCATCGCTTTCTTACTGTTTCACTTCAGCATTTCTAATAATTAGTAATTAATTTTTAAAAAATCTGTTTTTAAAAATCAAATCAAGTAGTTATCACCAAAACGAAATCCTGGTTATCAAAGCGTGGGCATCACAACCAACAAGCAATGCTTAATGGGAATTATCAGCATGGTCGACACATGTCTTTGACCAATTGGTTTTCTGCTAAAGGTCATTGAATTAATGTCCACCATGTCACACAATCACACAGAGCACATTGACTCCCCACTAACCTTCACTGCGAGCACGCATTAGCATCCAGCCACATTAGCATGTCCAAGGCCGGTTCCTTCCAGACGTTATCCAGATGAATCTAGATATCCTCCTCCTCTTACACTGTTGGCCCCAAAAGGTGGCACAGCAGGTAGGTCAGCACGTATCAGGTGTGCTAATGGATCCTCGCTGTCTCTCCGTGTTCTGCCAGGTACTTCCCCATGGGCCACCCAGTGTCGGTGCATCTCTACTTCCAGTCAGACCAGTTCCAGGGCTACCTGGTCAAACACCATGCCACCAATCTGGCAACTAGCAAGCTGGAGACCATGGAGACCTGGGTGGCGCCCAAGAAGAACTTCAAGCTCACCACCCCTCCCAGCAGCACATTCAGCAGGCTGCAGTTCGCAGAGGTGAGTCATTTTATTGGCCTGAGTGGCGAAGCATTTATTTTTAATTTACATTGAAGTCATTTGTTTGGCACGAGTCAAAAAACAATCAGTCAGCCATTGCCAGTGTCAGGAAATGAGTTCTATTAAAACTCTAAGCACCACCACATAGGAATAACACAGCTCTTCAGCATATAATTAGAGGTGAGACATACAGCTCATTGCCGTGGTGGCCTTATATTCATTGCTATGGCGACCTTGCCAAGGCTCATAGCTGCGCATCTCCACACAATTAAACCGGCGCCTGTAATGGCCTTGTAAAATGTAAATTGATTGAATTCATCCAAGTTTATAGGGATGAGCGCTTCATGTGCTGCTTATTTGTTGCTTCCTAATAGAACGTCTTCTCACCTTCACACTGGAATGCTTCCCTTGATTGTCTTGTTATGTTAATCTGTGTTTCTGTTTACCACAACGCCTGTTTAGGATACAGCAGCTCGGCTGTGATGTGACAGCCACAGAGCGTCATTTTAAAAAGGCCAAAATTAACTGAGTGAATGTAAATTGACCTTTTCTCTCTGGTTTATCATGCACAGCTTTGCGGGAAGCAGAAATGTCAACAAACTTGTAAATGAATTTGTTTGCTCTGTTTGCGCCGGCAGACCTCACTTGTACACCTGGACACACCTTCACCCTGTTTTACCTCTTGTACTAGTCCCAGCGTTAACTCACTGTAGAGCTCTCATTCTCTGCTGGATCCAACCTGCAGGGTTCGCGCTGGGTCGGGCTGTAATTTCTCATCATTCCCTGGGCTTGAATTGGGTTGGGTTCTCACCAATTTACCGTTTTTGTTTTTTTTAATGAAACTGGCAGTTCTCGTGCATAAATGGAAGGATTTTTAATGGACTGCATCAAGAGGGAAAGAGAGAGAAAGGAGGGAGACTGCGACTGAGAGAGGGAAAGTGGCAGTGGCTGCAAGCGGACTTGGTTGTCAGTGTTTGCCTCTGCCTCCCCAGCAGTGGGAGAGATGTGCGTAACACGCAGCGAAGAGCGGTGATCATCGCCATGGATCACTTTGTGTACTAAACACGCTAATAGGTTTTCCAAGTACCAAAAGCTGACGGAGCAGTTTAGGAGGCAGGGCTGGAACACCCGCTGTGAGCCTGTTGAGGTAGGATGTCGGGGCTTTTCAGGGTCCTCACAAAGCTGGGGATAGTGGGGCTGGCTAGGAAGAGGGCCATCAAGAATATCATCAGTGCCGCAGAGAGAGAGGCTGATAGGGAAGCCCCGTGGTAAACTGCTGCTGGGATGCAAGCCGAGGACTGAGCACCCCTGGCTGGTTCGCCTGGGTGAGGGTGTCTGATGCTTGAAAAGGTCGAAAACACCCAGAATACATCACTGATGATGCACCCCAGCACATCCACAGGGTGTATTCTATGTGCAGCGGTATAACAGTTTCAAGGTATACCACGATATGATCATCATTTTCTTGTCTACAGAACAAAAAAAATGCTACCAGAGGATGAATCTAACTTTTTTATTATTAATTTCCAAAAGGGAGACTCTTCACCAACACTTAAATAAAAACTGGTTTTAAGTTTCATTTATAATAAAGCATCTGTTCAACAAAAAAACCCTTCTGTTTAATTCCTTTAAAGGTAATTGTAATTGATAATAATAACAATAATAGCATAATAAGAATAAGAATAGTGTAGTACTGTATACCATCATACCATGAAACTGTGATATTTTCTGGGATGATAATTATACCATAAAAATCTGCTTTTCTGCCGAACCAGTCTGCATAAGGAAGAGAAGGAAAAGTGGTGCCAGAACACACGTCAGCCCGCAGCTTGTAATAAATGTTTTAACATTAAAAAATACATAAAATTTAATATAATATATTTTTTAAAGTAAAAATTCAGGTTTTTAACCGGGCTCAGGCCCAAAACTGCTGCTGAGGTTTGGACTCAGTTCAGACTTGGACAGAAACTGTGCGTGTTCATGTACGATCAGAGCTCTAACTGAGAGCGATCCAGACGGCCAGTCACCGTGCAGGTCCCTCTCACTAAGCCCTGTATGTGTGTCTAGCCTATGAAACCGTGAGTGACAGAGAAGTGATGTGGGCTGTGGCTTTTATCTGAACGCTCAGGCTGAGAAAGCATTCACAGTCTGGCACTGTGCAGTGGCTGTCAGTCAGTCAGTTTGTCCATCTGTCATTCATAACGCGAGCAGAAAGAGCTTGAATAAGACAGCACGGCGTAGCGGCAGTAACTCTGCGCTTTTTGTCAACGTAGCAGATATGACCCATTATACTAAAGCTATATGCCCGAGTTTGCTAGATAAACCATATGGTTGGCTTAACAATGTGTTCCCTGTCCTCCTTTAGATATAAAGGAAGACAGATATGTCTTTCTTTTCACTCCTCTACTGCCGCCTCCCAGCTGCCTTTATAGGCCTTTTACAGCATGATTTAGTGCAGGACTACTTACAGCCCACACAGTTAAAATTAGTATTTCACCTCAAGTCAGATTTGACATTGAGAGGTATATTACTCTTTGTTGGACAAATCTTTTACAGCAGACTGACAGACTTTGACTGATGCTTTAGTCCTTGTTCTACCACAATGTATGTGCACATGCATATTGTGCTAGAGGATAGATGGGCTGACAAAATGACGGGAACACATTATGATGTAATTGTTAGCCAGTACAACAGCTTACAGTTTGGAAAATTATAAATGGAGTCAACATTTGTAGAGCTGCAACGATTACTAGATTAATTGAGTAGACAATCGACAGAAAATTAATTAGGAATTATTTCGATATTTAAATAATTGTTTAGTAATTTTTTAAGAAAAAAAACATTTGCTGGTTTCATGCTTCTTAGATGTGTAAAATTGGATGCTTTTTTTCGTCATACATGATAATGAACGACGTAGCTTTGGATTTCTGGACTGGTGGTTGTATAAAACTACACACTGTATAAAATAATGGGAGTACCTACTGTGACATCACCCTTAGGTTCATGTACTCCCATTTTGAAGCCTTGAGGTATTTTGGCCATCGCCATGTTGGATTTTTGGAGCCTGAAGTGGCCATAATTGGTACCCTGATGCTAGCTGCTAGCTTAGTCAATAAGGTGCATTTACAGTTATGGTTTAATGTGTGATTGCTAATGCTAGTACTATTTTTGGCTAGTGAAAAACCAAGCCTTAAATCATTAAACAAAATGTACTACTGAATGTCGGCTCCTCGGAAGTGAAAATGTTACAATTAACTTTCATGAACTGAAAACACACTGAAATAGTGACAGCTACGGCTACACCTATGCTTTGTGAATCTGAGGTTACGCCATGACTACAAGTGGTGTAGTGGAAGTTGATGAGGTGGGTATACTAGGTAAATGGGTAGGTGACCAAGGAGGAAGTAGGTATACTCCCCGATATATTCCAGTGGCTTTTTGCTGATAGGTAGGTGTACTGTAAATGGCCAGAAAAAGAGGTGGGTACACTCCATATACCCGCGTATACCCTCCACTAAATCACTGATTGTTACATTACCTAACTAACATTGTTAGTGACTTGCCAAGTGACAGCAACCGCATTCCCAAACACAGCAGCCACGCCCTTAATTATGCGTAATGTTAAGACTTAACATTATTAACAGGCAAAATTTTAAAATTGACTCACTTCTGGAGCCAGCCTCAAGTGGCCATTCAAGGAACTGCAGTTTTTTGAACTACCGCATTGGCTTCATTTTTTAGCTCGAGAGGTCCCTACTTGAATAAAACTCACCATTTGATTACCTCATCTTCTTGGTTCTAGGAAAATACACAGCACATGTTTCAGCGATTTCTGACTTTTTTTTTTTGGACAAATTAATTGAGGAAATAATGGGCAGATTAAATCTGTCTGACACAGTCTTAACATTTTGAGCTTTTAAAAAGGTGTTACAGCAGCATTGAATTGTTCCTGCAATGTTGTCCACCCTGTACACAAAAAGTCATATACTGTATCATCTCAGGGGCCAGATCCAGTCAGATAAGGCCCCACATGTAATCAACAATTGTTTTATTTGCTGATAAATCTGCAAAATTGGAGCCTAAAAATTGAATTTTTATTTCATATATTTATCAGGCTGAGCCTCAATGTACAATTTTATGAACATACTGTAAATATGGTGCACCTAACACCCAGATGTCTTCTTGCGAGCCTAAAGGAAAGATTGATTTGGAGCACAGACAGTTTGAGGAATGGTTTTTTTTTGGGTTTTTTTTTGGGACATGGAATTAAGTGTAACCACTTCCTGTTTCATCTGCAGGGAGAAAGTTACTGTTCGGAAGATCAAAGGCTAGGCCAGGCTAGCCGTTTCCTTTTGTTTCCAGTCTTTATGCTAAGCTAAGCTAACCAGCTGCTGGCTCCATATCTTAGCTTCTAAAGTGGTATTGATCTCCTCATCTGACTCTTGGTAAAATAAAAAGCGCATAAGCACATTTCCCAGCATGTCAAACTAGTCATTTAAGTCTGGTTTGATGCGTCTCGCTCACTCCACAGTGTGTCTTTATTAGCAAGCGTCCAGCCGTCTCACCCAGAGTCCCTCAGTAGTGTAAACGTGTCCCGGGGGAGTCCTCTGTTGCTGCTGGTGAGCACCTGTGTTTGATTACCCTCACAAAAAGTGCCACTAATAAGCCTCTGAATGGGGCCTCAAGGGGCATTGATGCCCCATGGTTTTAAACAGGACCAGATGTAGTCTGGGACTGACCATGCCGCTGCCTGATTAAATTGACCTGTCTTGTTTAATGGAGCCGTGGGCGCCAGCAAGCCGTCAACGTGGTGAAAAGGTCTGCAGGGTTGCCGGGTCAGGAGGAAGAAATGGAATAGAGGTGGATGATGACATGGGAGCATTTTATGTTTTCTTTCGAATCAGGCAGGGAATTGAGCAGAGGATGAAAAAAGTTATATGGTTAATCGTCAGGAGTGATGAAGGATATGACGAGAAAAGTTAAATGTATAATGTTCATGTCATAATCAGATGTGTGTTTTTCCCTGTTTGGCAGCAGAGAGTGAGCGAGGGTTAAATCTCCCTAAATTAACAGTGGTTGTCAGTAATTGCTGGTTATGAACGGAAAGTCTGAGTAATTGGGTCAAGGGAGTAAACAATGTGAGTAAACAGAGATTGGGAGTCGCTGAAAAAGGGGGGTAGAGGTCACAATAAGGTTGCCAGATCAGCATTAGTTCCTCAAAAGCATGTTCTTCTAAGTATAGCTGTGAGCGAAAGAAGGTCATAAGCCTCCAACTTGGTGAGCGGTCGTGAGGCTTGATTGGGTATTGGTCTTAAGCCAAAGCTTATTGGGTGGAGGCAGCAAGGGACAGGTTGAGTGTGGAGGTCATCGTAAGCTGGAGGCTGAAATGGGCCACAAGTTAATCCCTGTTTGACCCACTGTCGTACTGGAAGAAAGGACTGCTTGCTACTGGTGGCTTTGTCTATTAGCTGCAGATATATGTCCTGAAGAGAGCGATGCTTTAGTCACAGAAAAGAATAACTGCAGCATTTAAAGGAACAGTGTGTGAGATGTAGGGGGATTTAGTGGCAGCTAGCAGGTGAGGATTGCAGAATGCAACCAGCTGAAAGTTCTTCTGTTTAGAATTCCTTCAGTGTTCAAAGTTCAGGAGGTTTTAACCCTGAGCCAAATTATCTGCAGAGGTCTGGCCTGGTTAGCAGGAGGACTGCTAGTGCCACTGCTGTACCACTCAGATGGCTTGAAGTTATGTCTCATTAGGCCTTTAGTTGTGTAAGATTTAGAGGAAATTACTGGCAACTAACAGTGAGGATTGCAAATTGCAACCAGATGAAATTTCTTACAGATAAAATTCCCACAGCAATCATTGTTCAGGAGGTTTTAACCAGGAAACAAATTATCTGCAGAGGTCTCTTCCTCTCCAAAACAAACAGACTGGGTGATAAAAACCAGTAAAAAACACTGGGTAAAGCAGCTTCACATTGCAAATCAGTGTTTCTCTGATCTGTTTTGCATGTCGGACATGGACAGACATCCCTTCCTCCATAAAACAAACGGACCCAGTGATTTAAAATGGTAAAAACACTGAGTAAAGCAAATCTGTGGTCTAACATCAGAGGGGCTGTTAACTACTGTGGCCAATGCAAAAACACAAATGACCCTATCTAGAGCCAGTGTTCGCTTTGTCTTTTCTGGGCTACTGTAGAAACATGGCAGTGCAACATGACAGTCTCGCTATGTGGATATAAACTGTTCATTCTAAGGTAACCAAAACACCACAGTTTTAATTTAAGGTAAACATACTCACCACGTTATATTCCATTTTTACCAGCATTTCCTCCTAAATCCTTCACACTGGACCTTTTAGACAATAAACTGCGAATGTAGTTTAAATGTTTCTACAAGCTTTTAGCTGATGTGGGAACAATGCTGTGTATTTGCGTGGGCATAAAGACCTCGAGCTCTATGCATAGAAGTACAATAGGTCAATATGTAGTACTATGTATTTTACAGTGTGTTTGGTAGGAATGGCCTGTGTGTGCATTATAATCCATATGTATGTGTCGGTGCAGACAGTGAAAAGCCACTCGTCTGGCCTTAAAACTGCTCGAAAAAGTGTAACTGCAGTTGATGCTTGTTGCTGGATAAACTATGGGCAAGAACCAGAAGCAAGCCTCGGGGGTCCCCTCCTACCCACAGCATGTGAATCTTGTCCGGATCTCCCTCTCACAAGTTTAACTTTACTCTGCCTTCTGCAGGCTTATTCCCAGTGGAATACAGTGAGATTCGTCTGTCAATAATCCCCTCATTTCTTTCTGGGGCTCCGAACGAGAGTGCTGCCAATCAATTGGGGATGTAGAGTGTGCCAGCGAGTCAGCCTTGAATAAAGTAATGAGCTACAGAGGTGCCAGACAAGAGAGTTGATTAGTAATTTAAAGAGAAAAAGAACCAAGGTCCAGGGGGCAGAAATGGCAGAGGTCAGTCCAATAATTGAGATGAAAGTGAGGTGTCTTTTCCAGACGGCCAAGACACACACACACACACACACACACACACACACACACACTAATTTATGTAAGTAATGTCTATTTATACTGTTACATTGCAATCTGAATTCTCAAAGGATGTAATACAGAGTCAGTTCCAGTCAGTCATTGATCGTCCAGCAGGGTGAGGCTGTGTTAATCAGCTACCATTGTAAGGATGAGCGCTTCCTAAAGCCGCCATCCCTCTCACATTTCTGCCAACACCCCGGACATCTTTCACTCTCTGTGCATGTGTGTGTGTTGCCTCCCTCTCCATCACCCCTCTTCCTATCAATCTCTATGGCTCCACGTCTCTCATTTTGCATACCGCACGGTTTTGCAATCTCCGCAGTCCAACACACACACAGATCACGCCTCTTCAGTTACAGACTTGACCGCAGTGAAGACATTAAAGGCAATTAGCTGTGCTTATGTATTCATCATGTTCTAGTAATGTGCTCTTCTTCCTCCTCTGCTCTTTTTTTGCCTTATTTCATTTCAGTTGGAGAGGAGTCTTGACAGAGTAAAAGAATCTTGTGAAATCATAAGTTCAAAAGACATGGCCAATAAATTCTCAGTCAAACAAATAAACATGTGTATGCTAAATGTTAATTATGTAAGCTTACAGGACGTAATAATCTTAAATTGGCTCAATGTTCCACTGGCAGTCCTCCAGTGTGTGGCAGGCTGGCAGCTAGTTCCGTGTTCTGCAGCCAGAGGCACTGTACGTCTCATAATTCACCAGAGATATATTTGACTTTGGTATTATCTCTTACATTTTTATTTTCAGTTTATTTGTCTCAAAATTGTCACAGGGAATGCAGCATTCTCGTCTTTGTTGAAGCACTATATCCCTTTTTTTTATGGAAGTTTGCTCCCTTGACTCCCTTTTTTTTTGTCAAAAGGCTGTTTCTGCGTATAATATCAGTATGTACAGTGTCTTCCTATTTTGGCATTTTTAGGGCGGACAGCAGCATGCGTAGGTAGCCCCTACAACACACAGGTTTAGTAAGTGAGTGAAAATATATAGGCACTGACAGTCCTGTATTAATGTGTTCCTCATGATAGCATGGTGAAATTATCAAGCTAACTACCAAACAAGCTAGCAGTTACATGAGTAAAATTAAAGAACTCAATGTTTCATCTACACACTGTTGTGACTAGGGTTGGGTACAACTGGTGCTTTCAAGTAAGAATGCACGATATTGGATTTTTTCCGATATTCGACATGCCGATATGTAATAACTTATCTGGCTGATAAACGACACCAATATCGATATCGATGTATCCACTTTTTTCTCCACCTAATTTTACTGATCATCAGGTCTCCTCTGTAGTGGAATTAACATCATACTATGCACACATACTCTTATCATGATGGCCCACCAGCAGATGGAGACATGAAATAAAACGCTTCTCAATATGTGTAATGTTCATTTATTGTGCAAATTAAGAAAAAGCATGCTGGCCTGATACCAATGACGGGCCGATATTATCAGCATGTTGGCAGATTCCAATATTTCGTTTTTAAGACAATATCCACCGATACTGATGATGTGCTAATATAATCGTGCATCCCTAGTTTTAAGGATACCGAATTACATCAGTACTACTGATTACCAATTCATGTTAAATGAATTGGTGCCAAATTTCCATATGTAAGAATGCACCTGTGTGAGAACGCCAGGTTTAGACAGGACGTAAAAGCACTGGAAAGTGCCCCGATGCTTAGAGGCCACTTGCAGAAATCTGTGACTGGCTTCCTAGCTTTGGGGAGCTTTGCAACGGAGACGACAGAGCTCCGTGAAGCTGCTGAGTTCGGAAAGGAGGCGGAAGCACCGCAAATTTCAGTCCATGAGATGAAATATTTGCTGCAGCGCCAGTAGTTTTTGTCTGTCCGGTCTATTTCCTTCTCTGTGTTATTTTAGAGATATCCTGGAATCACTGCTGTTTTTGATTCCGTTTTTGAAATTACTCAGGCTACTTATTCCACATATTTTACAGTAACTTTAACAGAGACTTTGCTGTATGTGTGATTAGAAATAAGCAAAGGAGCAGTGTCGCTATTGACTGTAGATAGGTTGAAAATTACATTTTTGTTGGTACAGAAGAAGTTAAGTACCAGAAAAGGGTACCATAGGGTACAGGTACCAAAGCAGAGGAACCAGCACTGGTATCTGTATCGGTAGCAAAAGCATATTTCTATTGTCAGATGAGTTGCAGGCTGTGTTTGGCTTATTTCTAAGACCACTTTAATGGTAGCATAAAAGCACAGGGGAAGTACCAAGCTAGCTAGCCAGCTGCAGTCGCAATGGCAGTTTGGGATGGAGGAAAGATTACTCCATCAGTTTGTTTAAGGAACAGGCAGGAGTGATGTTATTGTACACAATATGAGTTAAAGTGTCGGAGCAGGTGCCACCACTGTTAAAGGTGGAAAGTGGAGGAAGTGGAAATAAGACTTCTGAACAGCTGCTGCCTTAGTAACAACCTGTAACTAACCAATGAATCAGTGTGGCCAATTAATCATCACCAATAAGACGTTTTCTAAAACATGGGCTGGAGCTCAACGGCAGGGCAAAGACCTATAGCAGACTTTGACCTAGTGTTGTTCCCTAATGTCAGGTTGTAATCCTCTCCACTGTAGTTTATGTTTACGACAAACACTGCTCACACTGGATCTGCTGTTCATTGCCTTTCTTCTCTCTTTCTATCTCTGAAATCTGTTCAGAGAGCAAACCAGCGTGCATTTGATCTTTGCCCCAAGGGGATATGGTTGGGGTCTAGTCATACACCTTCCTCAGCCTGCCTCTCATGTTCCTTGTCAAAGATATACTCAGGCACACAGTGCCAGAGACTGTGGACAAATAGACTCAAACATGAAGGACGAAGCAATCAGGCTCGTCAGCTTCTGCATTGTAACATTATACAGTGGCTGTGTGGAAGGTTGGGCTGGAGTGTGCTGCCGTTTGATAAAAAATGCATAGTGAAGATTATTTCCCATGATAATTCAGTGCAGATATTGGTTATCTTGATAGTCAAACGGTGCTGCATGCACAGAGTGTGTTATTTATTTATGTGCACTTCATGCAGCAGTCGCAGGAGTGAATTTATATACCCCCATCTCTTGTGCTTTTTGCTATTGCTTCTCTCCTTGTCTTTCCTCTTACCTCATTCTGTCACTCACTCTTGTCTTTTTTTTTTTCTCTCCCTCTCATTTCCTTATTCTCCCCTTCCACTGTCAGATCGGTACTGAGTGGGATGCCAAAGAACGTATGTTCAGGAACTTCGGCGGCCTGATGGGCCCAATGGACGAGACAGTGGGTATGCAAAAGTGGAGCAAGGGTCCCAACGTCACCGTCACAGTCGTGTGGATCGACCCCACCAATGTCATCGCAGCCACCTACGACATTCTGATCGATGCCAGCGCCGAGTTCACCCACTACCGCCCGCCGCTCAACCAGCCTCTGCGACCTGGTGTGTGGAGCGTACGCATCCTGCATCACTGGAGCCCTGTGGCTGAGATGCGCTTCCTTATCGCCCCATTGGCCTATAACAAGCACCAGCCCATACGACAAGGTGAGTGAGATTTAAACAGCCTCTCGTGAGGCTTATTTTCTAACTAGCACTCCCCATTTGTTTCAGCTTCATCATAACACAAAATTACTATTGATTGTGTTATTTGTACAAATAGCCTTGGTAGTCTTATTGCACTCCTGTGCTGTTCCTCAACACATAATCATTCATCAAAAAAGTACTTAAGATGTTAGGCCGGATGCCAAACATTTCACTACATATCTAGTTCAGGTGGAAGCTCCACACTGCACGGGTGAAATAGCGACGGAGCGACGGAGTGCAATCCAACACAACAGCCCTACAATAAAACCTGTGTTTGTGAGGCTTATGGCTCTTTGTTGACACCATGTCACAGAGGAGTTGATTGGTCATTTTTAAAGCTGTATTTTGTGTTTTTTGTATCATTTTACTGTGAAGTGTAGCCAGTGGTGGAAAGTAGCTAAGTGCATGTACTCCAGCACTGTAAAAATATTGAGGAGTTTGTCCTTTTCTGAGCATATTAAACATGAGATCACCTTTTAAAATGTGATTCAGACTTAGCGACACTATAAAAAGCAAAAAAAAATGATATGGCTAAACAGTAAAATGCTATGCATAATCCATTTATGCATCAATAATAGCAATCCAACCTAACGTTCGCCTTTTTTGGATTCTCCGTTCACTGTAGAGGCACATAAGAAAAGCAAAGTTTTCTGTACAAAGTCAAGGTAAATAATATACAGACATTACTTGCAATGGAGTATTTGTGCAGTGTAGTTATTTAAATATTTTTCCCACCACTGAGTGTATCTAATATTTTGTCGCACACCACAGATAAGTGGGGGTGGAAAAATTAATACATCATAGTAACACGGTATTTTGTGTAGCAATATTGTATCATCACTCAGTGCCAAGTATTATTTTTTTATTATATAAATTATTAATATTACAAATACAAATGAAACTTTTGGTAGCCTACTAGAATTTACATTTGAAAAAAGGCAATAAATTGCAATATATCACAATATATTTTATCGCAATACTCAGCGTATCGCAACATTTTTAAAATTGCAATAATATTGTATTGTGAATTAAGTATCGTGATAATATTGTATCGTGAATCCTCTGGTGATTCCCACCCCTACAAATAAGACTTTACAAATTGTTAGCATTCAAACCACAACAGTCTGATACAGTCTGAGCAAAAACTGAGCATTTTCGGAAAGGAAAATCAAAAAGAAAATATCTGTTAGTTATTGCAGAGTTGAGGCCAATACATGTGTACTAGTATTTATAAAGAACACATGATTGACAGGCTTATTTTAGCTTTGAATAACACCAGTTTCCCTCCTTTATCTACTAGAGTCCATATACAGGATTTTGAACATGAAAATACAGAGCTTGAATACACATAGTGGTTATGTTTGGCAGACAAATTCTATATTCAGTGTACATTTTTGGTCCTTTCTTTCCAGTTGGCACAAACAAAGTGTCACAGAGTGACTTTGCATTCACTGTGAAGTAACGATTGCTGGTTTAGGTGCTCTGAAATGTCTGCAAACACACACACACACACACTCACACAGAGCTTTGTATTTGCAGTGATGCCCTTTCTAATCAAGCCTCTGGGCCTCTGCAGGCCCTGGTTGTTTGTCATCAAGTCACCCTTAATAACCCAGCGAGCTGCTCATACACACTAAACAGAGTGTTAAACAACAGCACGCTTAGCCCTCCAAAAACAATGACACAATTAAATCAATCAGCCAGCATGGATAAGGGGCAAGACTCCATTGTTGTAGTCCGTAAGCAGTCAGTTTGCTCTGAAATCACATGAGAGTTGAGACGCTAGCTTCGGCTTAATCGTGTCTTTCTTCATTTAATAATCTCACTGAGCCGTTTTTAATGATGAAGAGAAACAACAAATAAAGTTACAGCTTTTGTGTACGACCTGAGTCTCAGCGGGGCTGTGGGAGGACTGTTATGCGACAATGTGAGTTAAATATTCATCTCTGAGTTACGGCTGTTTAGCTTCATTTGCATTACGCATTTATGCTCTGGCTTCCTATTGATGTATGGGTGGAGAAATTCACCTGGTACTAATTTAACTGTGTGTTAACATGACATGTTGTTCTGTTATCAACTGTCTTCCCCACAGTGTTGTTCAGCTAGCTCAGTTATAAGATTAGTTGTGTCATGGTGTCATAAAGCAGTACAATTCAGACTCCAACCCAAAATGACCATAAAGTTGAATCAGCAACTCTCTGAAACAGTTTTGACAAACCTGACCATTATAACCCTCAGGAAGGTAGAATTTATTGCGGGAGGTGAAAGCAGTACTCTAACTCTACTTAATGCAGGCGTGTCCAAAGTGTGGCCCAGGGACAAAGTGTGGCCCTCTGACAGATTTTAAATGGCCTGCAGCTTGTCTTTCAAAATATTGAGCATAGCATTAGTTCAGGCAGGACATGATGTCAAGCTCAGCTCGCATCCCAGCTACATCAGCTGATCTTCAGCAGCCCAATCAAGTGATGGAGCAGCTGATTAATGGAAGGGAGTCAGCTGTCTACTGTTGCTGCTTCCTCTGCAAGCCGCTTTGCAACCCGCCTCCACCCCAGCTCCTCCTTTTGATGCTGTGTCTGACTTATCAATGTCATTTCTGTTTGTCACTGACGCTGCTTTGTTCTGTTCCCCGGGGGTCTTTGCTGCTGCTCTCCCTACTTAGGCTTTCCATGTAGCCACATGGAAGGGCAGAGAGGTTTGCTTTCTCTGCCTCAGACTTTCCTCATTTGCACATGGAAGGGCAGAGAGGTGTGCCCTCTCTGCCTTAAGGCTTTCCACGTAGGCGCATGGAAGAGGCTTTCTGCATAGGCCCAAGGAAAAGCAGAGAGGCCCCAGAACAGAGCCATAGACACGCACCAAGTAGGAACTACACAGGCAGAACTAGTGCACTTTCATAAAGACACCATAAATAAGCAAATAGATGAAGAAAGAAGAAGCGAGTCAACAGAGATGGCCACAGCTTACAGGAGCCTTGTAAAGTTGAATACTTTTTTTAATGAAAGATGAAAGAGTTGCATTTGTCTCAGTTTTTTTTTAATAACCCATATAATGCAAAAAGTAGCTGGCCCCAAGGTTCTTTCACATTATCTAATCTGGCTCCCATTCAAAAAAGTTTGGACCCCCTGACTTAACGCAACTGTAAGGAACTTTAATTTTGTGTTGGGTTTGGCGGCCCCTGTGGAAAAAAGCACTCGTGTTTCCATTAACATCCCCAACCAGACTCCCAGGAACGCATTGCATCCAATTTTTCCCAGTGGCTACTCCTGGTATTGCAGCGGAAAAATCCCCTGTGGCCCAAAAGACCACCAATATAAATGAGACGTTTGTAAAACTGTTGACAGGACATCTCAAACTGCAAACAAGGTTACTTACGACTACCATGAAAAATCACCAATAAAAGCCTCTAAACCAAAATCTTCACAACCGCACTTTGCAACAGGAATATGGTCCAACATTGGCATTGGCAAACAAGACGACATGTTCCCTTGACGTTAGCATGTGGCTACATGTAGCATTGTATGTAATGTAAACACTTGCAGTAGCGTGCCCGGAGCTGATGACCACATAAAGAAATCCGTCATGAGCTAATGTCATCTCGTCTGGAAAGTAGAAAAATTGAGTATTCAGAACAGTGTAAGGCCTGCGGTTTTTGCTCAGAGCAATTACATATGTTTAGCTCATTATTTGAAACTTTGGCCACATTTAAAATGAACATTTGACAATGTAAAATTATATATATAACAGAAAATGAGGAAAAGCACGATAGGTCCGCTTTAACTGGTCATAGTAAAAAAAAAAATATAGGCCTGTTTTACCCCTGTGATAGTATACTTAAAGTGAGAGTGTGTAAGTTGAATTTAGGGAAAACGCTCTTCCTCTTGTTAATGAAAAGCTAATTCATAAGCAATAAAATGCACCTTTATTGAATTCAGAACACTTAAGAATATTCCTGCTACAGCCTCACTTAATCTGGTATGACCAGTTGCTTATGATGACAAATGTTAGCAAGCTTTAGATAGATATTATTGTATAAGTGACATTATTGAGTCAGTTTTACACTCTTTTGTCCCTGTGTGCTTCTGTTACTCTAGATTTTATAATTTAACAGGTAAACATTTTAAATGTTTTATCAGGAAGTAAAATACAGCAGTCCTCTGCAGAATATAATATTATATAGTTATTACTTTTTTGGTGCTTAAGTGGAGTTTATAGTCATCGTGTAATAATTGTGTGTATGCTTGACTTACTGTTTTGTAATGTGTGCTTTCGTCTTTGCTCTTCCATCCACACTCCTTTAATTTACTGCCATGTCTGGCACCAGGTTTCCCTCCTACATGCAGTGCCAGTAAAACTTTATGACGTGGCCTTCCACCCGCATTGGCAGACGCATGCACACACACACACACACACATGCACAACTACACATTCCTATGCACAAACACAGAACTCTACACAGATGCACTTCATAACACTCTCTGCTACCACAAAGCTAGCTGGCATGCTACAGACATCGCCTTGCCTGGTGGAGCACCTCATGTCTGACTGCATCTTTTCTGTCACCAGTGCATGAAAAGCACTGATGTCTGCTCAGCCATGCTGAGAGAGGATGGCTAGCGCCCCAGTTAGAGTACCAGTGAGGAATTTACAGCTTCAGTGGAGCTCAGGGTGGAGAGGGTGTTTTAAAAGGAAGTTGTGTCTACGCTTTCTGTCTTCCTGCTGAGCTTGACCGTCATGGGAAGAAAGAATGAGGGCGCGTCTGACCGTTTCCATAAAGTCAGCATTGCAGTGGCTTCACATACCACATCAAAGAATAGGATTTAGGTAGTCCAGTCGTAAAAATCAATCCAAGCAAATTAGCAAACAGTTTGAGCTTTTCAGATGATGATAAAGCAAATCACGTTCTCTGCTTTGATATTTTACCATTCATGTCTCATTTTTGTCTCCCTTTCCCTTCCTACATTGCCCCTCTCTCTGTCTGACCACTGATTATCAACTCTCTTTTTCTTCCTTCCCACGTCTCTCCAGAGGATACTCTGAAGCTTCACAACGGGCCAGTGAAGAACAGCTACATGGAGCAGAGTTTCCACGGCCTCAACCCCGTGCTCAACATCCCTGTCAGCCTGGGCTACGTGGAGCAGGCCAAGAGGAACGCGGCCCTGACCGGCCCGGAGCTCGAGCACTGGTTAGACAGCCTGACGGGCGAGTTGTGGGAGGCGGCCGACATCTGCGCCGTGGGCCCGACCGCCTGCCCCGTCATGCAAGCCTGCCCCAAGAACCCTTGGAGCTCCCTGAGCCCAGACCCCAAGTCCCAGCTGGGAACACCGCGCGCAGACGGGCGCATCAGGTAGCAGCGAGGCCTCCAGCTGGACAGGAGGCCACGGCACAGGAGATTCACTGTTGATTTTTATTTATTTAAGGGGTTTGTTGCAGGTGGGGGAAATGTTCTTCCTCTGTCTCGGGAGAAGAAGGAAACAAAAGAAAGAGTGGATTTCTTTGGGAGGTTGGTGAGGGTGCCTGGACGGAGAGCGAGGAGAATGATTTTCAGATCCTCCCACGGGGTTCCTCCTTTTAGGGGATTATGCTGGCTTTGCTATTTCAGTTTCTCAGTGTATTTATTTTTCTTCTCATGGCTGAGTTTTACTGTGATCAAACGTTGCAATTTTCGAGCATTTATTTTGCTGCTGAATGAATTATGAAGTCAGCTTTTAAACCCCTGCGCGGGGGCACGGCGGTCATGTGAGCGTGGATTGTCGACACTGGTAGCAGACGGAGTTCTGCTGCGAAAAGGCCTTAGCTGTAAGACAGACATGAGGAGGTCGTCTGGTACTGAGTTAAATGTGCCTCCTTACGTGTGTGTGTCAACTAAATGAGACATCTGAGTGTTCAGATTCACCCAAACAGTTTAAAAAAAAAACAAACAAAAAGAACGTTATTTTGATACGACTCAAATGCAGCACCGTTAAAATCAAACTTCCCGTTCATGGAGAAACTATTTTAGCATTATTTAAGCCAATCACTTTCTTGAGTTTCTGATCGTTTGGTGACTCAGTTTGTAAATCAGTAGAATAAATCAGTAACAGCAGCACAACTTCTTTCAGTTCAGTGCCTGATCAGGATGTGGAACTGCCGTAGCCGGGCGAACCATCTGCTGCAGTCACATTTCGTAAACATGGAAAAAGAGAAATGCAAATACAGAGGCCTTCTCAGAATAATGAAAACTATTTGGATTATAATAGAAATTTAATGTAGGACATTTTAGTGTTCTGAATTCATAAATGCTTCATTTTGTGGTTGTTGTACAATAGTATTTTAAGACTTAACATTCACATAGCGTAGATTTATTTGAATAAAACCCAGATGTTGTGACAGGCAGAGGACAGAGAGAGAATTGCTTTGTCCGTCTCTTATCAACCTGCCTCAAACTTGAAAACACAATTATCTCAAGCTGACCTTAACAATCTCATTCTTGTTCTCAGTGTCATCTTTTTTTTTTACTTTCTTCCAGTCATTTCAATGACACTTTATGTTGTACATGATTATACAAGAAGTCTCAAAAATTGTGTGAATGAGGGGTGGGGGGGGGGGGTGAGTCCATGAGTCGCTATTTATTTATAAGTTTATATTAATACTGATATTTTTAGTCAGTGACTAAATAACTGCGACGCTGCCTTGGCAGCATGATAAATATTTTTTTGTAAAGAAAGCCGCCTTTATTTACAAAGGCCAACACCCCAAACTTATACTGTACCTTTTTATGGCCCGCACCTGTGTGTTAGTCAGTGTTGTCCTGTCTGAATAGATCTTCTTGTCTTGGTTTCTTACACGGCTGTTTGCCAAGTGCATCACAAGAGAAAGCCACCCCGACCTGCGAGGTCCGAGGTCAGCTACCTAACAACCTCAACAAACAGCGAAGGTGAACAAAAACACTCTTCACAACCGAACACATTGGACAGCGTCTGGAATCGAAGGAGAAACTGTGCTTTTTGGTGTTTTATGGTGTCAGTTTGAGAATGATAGTGAGTGGTAGTGATCTTCCTGCTGTGACAATAATGTACAATTTCAACAAGTGGATATTATATCGTGTCTTGATTGCAAAATGCATCATTTATTAGATCAACTCTATCTACATTTGAAGTACCTTGTTCTGCCATCAAGACAATCTCTGGACATTTGAGACATTTATTTCCTCTGAGGGTGGCTCTGTGCCGCAACTCATCCTGAACAAGAGATATTTGTTTTACTTTGAAATAAGTTTCATCTGAAGCCAATTAGGAGTTCAATCTGTGATTGTCAACATTGTTTAGCCACCACACGAGCTTAGTGAGTGTTTCTGCACAGGCTAATTAAGAGACATTACTGTTCATTAATGTCAAGTTCACCTTGCCTCTCTGTCGGATGTGTCCATTATAACTGCTATCACTTCTTCCCCGTTAAATCTACACTGTTTCTGGGGTGGGGTTGTAAAAGACAGTTTTGTTTTTGTTTTTTTTTCACTGGCTGGCTTCTGCTGCCACCTTTTAACTTATAGTGCCACCGTGCTCAGAACAACTACTTCACACAATACATATTATTATGTAAGCTCAATGACAGTTTTGGAAAAAGGTGAATTAAATAAGTGTAACTCAATGTGGAAGTCCTATTTTGTAACAAAATGATTAACAAATGAAGAGGATGTACATAGGTATTTTGTATTGAAATATTGTTTAAAAGGTATTGTACATGTAAATACAGATGTGGTTAAAAATGACATTGAATTATTAAGAGTTTTTGAAGTGTCAGTAACTGGGCACAAAGAGTGAATTGATGGTGTTTATTGATCAAAGTACATAACCTGTTTCAGTGTTTTTGGACAGCTGTGACAGCGACCTTGTCCTATTTGCCTCTCAGAGAAAATCACATGCCAGATTGTTGTTGTTCTTGCTGGAATGTATTGTCGAGCAACTGTTGCACAAATTTCTCTGAACTGACGTTTTCCCCGTTATTTTGTTCCGGGGAGGCTCTGTGTGCCTTAGCTGACTTTTAGAACCTTCTCTGTCCATTAAAGAAAAACCTTTATTTTGTTATTTGTTTTGATCTTATGTGAAGAATACCATGAGTTTGTCGAGTGATTCACTGGTACTGCAACACCAAAAAGATGTCTGCTGTTGTATATATCATCAGGCCTTCTGTCTTTATCAGCTTTTTTTCTTCCCTTTGGGGGATTTGTTTTGTTGTACTTGACTGGCTTGTCTTACTTTTCTCTGACTGCTTTTTGGAAATAAAATTCTATGGAAAAACAGCTCCTGTGGACTCAAAACGTTAAGCCTGCTCAAACATCTTTTCACCAGTACTCTGCTGTTGCTTATGAAATACAAGTTGCTTTGCAAATATAGTCCAAGTCCATTTAACTGGGTAATATAATGTATTTATTACAGTATTTTTTATCAACTAGTAATTAATTAAATGTGAATAACATTTTATCAATACGGAGATATTCATATGAAATATTAGTGGGAGGAAATTGTTAGCTTCAACTCCTTGTATGTCTCAAAATACCAGTGCTTACACACAAGACAGGCTTAGCAAAATAGGATTTCAATTCCATTAAAGCTGAACTAATCAAAATTTTTACTTTAACAATGGATTTAATGACTATGTGTAATGTAAAAGTGGTCACTCTGGTGACAAACCAACAGAGAATTTGCAGCTTTGTAGCTACCCTCAGCTTAAAGAAGCACGTTGGCTCCTTTCAGCTCATTGTTGTGGCCCAGTCAGGTTTTTATGGCATATTATACTAAGACAGTTATAATGAGATCTTCAGAAAATATACTATGACGTCTTTATTTTTATTTTTCTGACATTTAAATGAGATTTTTCATGGCATAGTATCAAAGACATTTTTGGCGAGATGTTTGTATGACATACTGTACTATGACGTTTTAATGAGATATTTCATGACATACTATACTATGACAGATTTGGCAAGATTATTTATGAGATCCTTTACTATGATGTTTTCACAAGATTTTTCATGCCATACCATACGATGACATTTTTGACAGGATTTTCTATAACATGCTATACTATGACCTTTTTGACGAAATTTTTTAAGACATACATTTTTGGCGAGATTTTTTATGACTTACTATACTATGACATTTTAATGAGATTTTTCATGACATACATTTTCGGCAAGATTTTTCATGACATACTATACTATGACATTTGTTGCAAGATTTTTTATGACATACTATACTATGACATTTTAATGACATTTTTCATGACATACATTTTTGGCGAGATTTTAATGACATACTATACTATTACGTTTTTGATATGATTTTATTGACATATTATACTATGACCTTTTTATGAGATTTTTTGTGACACGCTATACTATGACATTTTTCCCTGATTTTTGGCAACATACTATACAATGACATTTTTTCATGATTTTTGAAGACAAACTATACTATGACATTTTTCCATAATTTTTGGCGACATACTATACTATGACGTTTTTTTGCAATTTTTGATGACATACTATACTATGACATTTTCTCAAGATTTTTGACGACATACTATACCATGACATTTTTCCATGATTTTTGACGACATGCTATACTATGACATTTTTCCATAATTTTTGACGACATACTATACTATGACGTTTTGTCATGACTTTTGATGAGATACTATACTATGACGTTTTTTTGCAATTTTTGAGGACATACTATACTATGACCTTTTTCCATGATTTTTGGCGACATACTATACTATGACGTTTTGTCATGATTTTTGATGACATACTATACTATGACATTTTTCCATAATTTTTGACGACATACTATACTATGACATTTTTCTTGCAATTTTTGACGACATACTATACTATGACGTTTTTTCCATGATTTTTGACGACATACTATACTATGACATTTTTTTGCAATTTTTGGCGACATACTATACTATGACATTTTTCTGCAGTTTTTTACGACATACTACACTATGATGTTTTCTCATGATTTTTGACGACATACAATACTATGAACTTTTTCCATTGTTTTTGGCGACATACTATACTATGATGTTTTCTCATGATTTTTGACGACATACTATACTATGACTTTTTTTTTTGCAATTTTTGACGACATACTATACTATGACGTTTTTTTTGCAATTTTTGACGACATACTATACTATGACATTTTTCCATGATTTTTCACGACATACAATACTATGACGTTTTGTCATCATTTTTGAAGACATACCATACTAAGACATTTTTTTGCACTTTTTGACGACATACTATACCATGACATTTTTCCACGATTTTTGACGACATACTGTACTATGACATTTTTCCATGATTTTTGACGACATACTGTACTATGACGTTTTGTCATGATTTTTAATGACATACTATACTATGATATTTTTCCATGATTTTTGACGTCATACTATACTATGATATTTTTCCATGATTTTTGACGACATACTGTGCTAGGACGTTTTGTCATGATTTTTAATGACATACTATACTATGACGTTTTTTTTGCAATTTTTGACGGCATACTATACTATGACATTTTTCCATGATTTTTGACGACATACAATACTATGACGTTTTGTCATCATTTTTGAAGACATACCATACTAAGACATTTTTTTGCACTTTTTGACGACATACTATACCATGACGTTTTCTCATGATTTTGACGACATACTATACTATGACATTTTTCCACGATTTTTGACGACATACTGTACTATGACATTTTTCCATGATTTTTGACGACATACTGTACTATGACGTTTTGTCATGATTTTTAATGACATACTATACTATGACGTTGTTTTGCAATTTTTGATGACATACTATACTATGACGTTTTTCCATGATTTTTGATGACATATTATACTATGACGTTTTGTCATGATTTTTGATGACATACTATACTATGACATTTTTCCATGATTTTTCACGACATACCATAGTAAAACATTTTTTGCAATTTTTGACGACATACTATACGATGACATTTTTTTGCAATTTTTGGCGACATGCTATACTATGACGATTTATCATGATTTTTCATGACATACTGTACTAGGACATTTTTCCATGATTTTTGACGACATACTATACTATGACGTTTTCTCGTGATTTTTGATGAAATACTATATTATGACATTTTTCCATGATTTTTGATGACATACTATACTATGACGTTTTTCCATGATTTTTGATGACATACTATACTATGACTATTTGTCATGATTTTTCACAACATACTATACTGACATTTTTCCATGATTTTTGACGACATACTATACTATGAACTTTTTCCATTGTTTTTGGCGACATACTATACTATGATGTTTTCTCATGATTTTTGGCGACATACAATACTATGACTTTTTTTTTTCAATTTTTGACGACATACTATACTATGACATTTTTCCATGATTTTTGACATCATACTATACTATGACGTTTTGTCATAATTTTTGACGACATACTATACTATGACATTTTGTCATCATTTTTGAAGACATACCATACTAAGACATTTTTTTGCAATTTTTGACGGCATACTATACTATGACATTTTTTTGCAATTTTTGGCGACATACTATACTATGACATTTTTCCACGATTTTTGACGACATACTGTACTATGACGTTTTGTCATAATTTTCAATGACATACTATACTATGACGTTTTTTTGCAATTTTTGACGACATACTATACTATGACGTTTTTTTTGCAATTTTTGACGACATACTATACTATGACATTTTTCCACGATTTTTGACGACATACTATACTATGACTATTTGTCATGATTTTTGACAACATACTATACTATGACATTTTTTTTGCAGTTTTTGACGACATACTATACTATTACGTTTTCTCATGATTTTTGATGAAATACTATACTATTACATTTTTCCATGATTTTTGACGACATACTATACTGTGACGTTTTCTCATGATTTTTGATGAAATACTATACTATTACATTTTTCCATGATTTTTGATGACATACTGTACTATGACGTTTTTTCGCAATTTTTGACGACATACTATACTATGACGTTTTGTCATGATTTTTGATGACATACTATACTATGACGTTTTTTCGCAATTTTTGACCACATACTATACTATGACGTTTTTCCATGATTTTTGGCGACATACTATACTATGACGTTTTTTCGCAATTTTTAACGACATACTATACTATGACGTTTTGTCATGATTTTTGATGACATACTGTACTATGATATTTTTCCATGATTTTTGACGACATACTATACTATGATATTTTTCCATGTTTTTGACGACATACTATACTATGACGTTTTTCCATGATTTTTGATGACATACTATACTATGACATTTTGTCATCATTTTTGACGACATACTATACTATGACGTTTTTTCGCAATTTTTAACGACATACTATACTATCACGTTTTTCCATGATTTTTGTTGACATACTGTACTATGACGTTTTGTCATGATTTTTGACGACATACTATACTATGACGTTTTTTTGGAATTTTTGACGACATACAATACTATGACATTTTTCCATGATTTTTGACAACATGCTATACTATGACGTTTTTTTGCAATTTTTGACGACATACTATACTATGAACTTTTTCCATGATTTTTGGCGACATACTATACTATGACGTTTTGTCATGATTTTTGATGACATACTGTACTATGATATTTTTTTGCAGTTTTTGACGACATACTATACTATGACGTTTTCTCATGATTTTTGATGAAATACTATACTATGACATTTTTCCATGATTTTTGACGACACACTATACTATGACATTTTTCCACGATTTTTGACGACATACTGTACTATGACATTTTTCCATGGTTTTTGGCAACTTACTATACTATGACATTTTTTTTGCAATTTTTGACAACATACGATACTATGACATTTTTCCATGATTTTTGGTGACATACTATACTATGACATTTTTTTGCAGTTTTTGACGACATGCTATACTATGACGTTTTCTCATGATTTTTGACGACATACTGTACTATGACATTTTTCCATGATTTTTGATGACATACTATACTGCGACGTTTTGTCATGATTTTTGACGACATACTATGTCATAGTATAGTATGTCGTCAAAAATCTTGGAAAAACGTCATAGTATAGTATGTCGTCAAAAATTGCAAAAAAAATGTCATAGTATAGTGTGTTGTCAAAAATCATGACAAATAGTCATACTATAGTATGTTGTCAAAAATCATGACAAAATGTCATAGTATAGTATGTTGTCAAAAATGGCGAAAAAACGTCATAGTATAGTATCTTGTCAAAAATTACAAAAAAATATCATAGTATAGTATGTCGTCAAAAATTGCAAAAAAACATCATAGTATAGTATGTCGTCAAAAATTGCAAAAAAAACATCATAGTATAGTATGTCATCAAAAATTGCAAAAAAAAAATGTCATAGTATAGTATGTTGTCAAAAATTGCCAAAAAACGTCATAGTATAGTATGTCGTCAAAAATTGCAAAAAAACGTCATATTATAGTATGTCGTCAAAAATGGCAAAAAAAACGTCATAGTATACTATGTCGTCAAAAATTGTGACAAAACGTCATACTATAGTATGTCGTCAAAAATTGCAAAAAAACGTCATAGTATGGTATGTCGTCAAAAATTGCAACAAAACGTCGTACTATAGTATGTCGTCAAAAATGGCAAAAAAACATCATACTATAGTATGTCGTCAAAACTTGCAAAAAAACGTCATAGTATAGTATGTTGTCAAAAATTGCAAAAAAAACTCATAGTATAGTATGTCGCCAAAAACCATGGAAAAAGTTCATAGTATAGTATGTCGTCAAAAACTGCAAAAAAACGTCATAGTATAGTATGTCGTCAAAAATCATGACAAAACGTTATAGTATAGTATGTCGTCAAAAATTGCAAAAAAAATGTCATAGTATAGTATGTCGTCAAAAATTGCAAAAAAACGTCATAGTATAGTATGTTGTCAAAAATTGCAAAAAAAAGTCATAGTATAGTATGTCGTCAAAAATTGCAAAAAAATGTCATAGTATAGTATGTCGTCAAAAATTGCAAAAAAAGTCATAGTATAGTATGTCGTCAAAAATCATGACAAAACGTCATAGTATAGTATGTCGTCAAAAATTGCAAAAAAATGTCATAGTGTAGTATGTCGTCAAAAATTGCAAAAAAACGTCATAGTATAGTATGGCGTCAAAAATTGCAAAAAAAGTTATAGTATAGTATGTCGTCAAAAATCATGACAAAACATCGCAGTATAGTATGTCGTCAAAAATTGCAAAAAAATGTCATATGTCGCCAAAAACCATGGAAAAAGTTCATAGTATAGTATGTCGTTAAAACTTCCAAAACATGTCATAGTATGGTATGTCGTCAAAAATCATGACAAAACGTCATAGTATAGTATGTCGTCAAAAATCCTGGAAAAATGTCATAGTAAAGTATGTCGTCAAAAATCATGAGAAAACATCATAGTATAGTATATCGTCAAAAATCATGGAAAAATGTCATAGTATAGTATGTCGTCAAAAATTGCAAAAAACAGTCATAGTATATTATGTCGCCAAAAACCATGGAAAAAGTTCATAGTATAGTATGTCGTCAAAAGCTGCAAAAAAATGTCATAGTATAGTATATCGCCAAAAACCATGGAAAAAGTTCATAATATAGTATGTCGTCAAAAACTGCAAAAAAATTTCATAGTATATATAGTATGTCATCAAAATTGCAAAAAAACGTCATAGTATAGTATGTCGTCAAAAATTGCAAAAAACACGTCATAGTATAGTATGTTTTCAAAAATTGCAAAAAACCGTCATAGTATAGTATGGCGTCGAAAATTGCAAAAAATGTCATAGTATAGTATGTCGTCAAAAATCATGACAAAACATCGCAGTATAGTATGTCGTCAAAAATCATGGAAAAATGTCATAGTATAGTATGTCATCAAAAATTGCAAAAAAATGTCATAGTATAGTATGTCGCCAAAAACCATGGAAAAAGTTCATAGTATAGAATGTCGTCAAAAATTGCAAAAAAAGTCATAGTATTGTATGTTGTCAAAAATCATGACAAAACGTCATAGTATAGTATGTCATCAAAAATCATGGAAAAATGTCATAGTATAGTATATCGTCAAAAATCATGGAAAAATGTCATAGTATAGTATATCGTCAAAAATCATGGAAAAATGTCATAGTATAGTAGGTCGCCAAAAACCATGGAAAAAGTTGATAGTATAGTATGTTGTCAATAATTGCAAAACATGTCATAGTATAGTATGTCGTCAAAAATTGCAAAAAAAAGTCATAGTACAGTATGTCGTTAAAAATCATGACAAAACATCGCAGTACAGTATGTCGTCAAAAATCATGACAAAATGTCATAGTATAGTATGTCGTCAAAAATTGCAAAAAAAGTCATAGTATAGTATGTCGTCAAAAATCATGGAAAAATGTCATAGTATAGTATGTCGTCAAAAATTGCAAAAAAACGTCATAGTATAGGATGTCGTCAAAAATTGGAAAAAAAGTCATAATATAGTATGTCGTCAAAAATCATGACAAAATGTCATAGTATAGTATGTCGTCAAAAATTGCAAAAAAAACGTTATAGTATAGTATGTTGTCAAAAATTGCAAAAAAATGTCATAGTATAGGATGTCGTCAAAAATCATGGAAAAATGTCATAGTATAGTATGTTGTCAAAAATTGCAAAAAAAAGTCATAGTATAGTATGTCGTCAAAAATCATGGAAAAATGTCATAGTAAAGTATATCGTCAAAAATCATGGAAAAATGTCATAGTAAAGTATGGCGCCAAAAACCATGGAAAAAGTTCAAAGTATAGTATGTTGTCAAAAATTGCAAAAAAAAGTCATAGTATAGTATGTCGTCAAAAATTGCAAAAAAATGTCATAATATAGTATGTCGTTAAAAATCATGACAAAATGTCATAGTATAGTATGTCGTCAAAAATTGCAAAAAAAACGTCATAATATAGTATGTCGTCAAAAATTGCAAAAAAAATGTCATAGTATAGTATGTCGTCAAAAATTGCAAAAAAAAACGTCATAGTATAGTATGTCGTCAAAAATCATGGAAAAATGTCATAGTATAGTATTTCGTCAAAAATTGCAAAAAAACGTCATAGTATAGTATGTCGTCAAAAATTGCAAAAAAAACGTCATAGTATAGTATGTCGTCAAAATCATGGAAAAATGTCATAGTATAGTATTTCGTCAAAAATTGCAAAAAAACGTCATAGTATAGTATGTCGTCAAAACTTGCAAAAAATCTCATAGTCTGGTATGTCGTCAAAAATCATGGAAAAACATCATAGTATAGTATGTCGTCAAAAATCATGGAAAAATGTTATAGTATAGTATGTCGTCAAAACTTGCAAAAAAAGTCATAGTATAGTATGTCGTCAAAAATCATGACAAAATGTCATAGTACAGTATTTCATCAAAAATTGCAAAAAAACGTCATAGTCTGGTATGTCGTCAAAAATCATGGAAAAACATCATAGTATAGTATGTCGCCAAAAACCATGGAAAAAGTTGATAGGTTAGTATGTCGTCAAAAATTGCAAAAAAACATCATAGTATAGTATGTCGTCAAAAATTGCAAAAAAAAACGTCATAGTATAGTATGTTGTCAAAAATTGCAAAAAAACATCATAGTATAGTATGTTGTCAAAAATTGCAAAAAAAACGTCATATTATAGTATGTTGTCAAAAATTGCAAAAAAAACATCATAGTATAGTATGTCGTCAAAAATTGCAAAAAAAACATCATAGTATAGTATGTCGTCAAAAATTGCAAAAAAAAAGTCATAGTATAGTATGTCGTCAAAAATCATGACAAAATGTCATAGTATAGCATGTCGTCAAAAATTGCAAAAAAAAGTCATAGCATAATATGTCGTTAAAAATCATGACAAAACATCGCAGTACAGTATGTCGTCAAAAATCATGACAAAATGTCATAGCATAGTATGTTGTCAAAACTTGCAAAAAAAGTCATAGTATAGTATGTCGTCAAAAATCATGGAAAAATGTCATAGTATAGTATGTCGTCAAAAATTGCAAAAAAACGTCATAGTATAGTATGTCGTCAAAAATCATGACAAAATGTCATAGTATAGTATGTCGTCAAAAATTGCAAAAAAACGTCATAGTATAGGATGTCGTCAAAAATTGCAAAAAAATGTCATAGTATAGTATGTCGTCAAAAATTGCAAAAAAACGTCATAGTATTGTATGTTGTCAAAAATTGCAAAAAAACATCATAGTATAGTATGTCGCCAAAAACCATGGAAAAAGTTCAAAGTATAGTATGTCGTCAAAAATTGCAAAAAAACGTTATAGTATAGTATGTTGTCAAAAATTGCAAAAAAATGTCATAGTATAGTATGTCGCCAAAAACCATGGAAAAAGTTCATAGTATAGTATGTCGTCAAAAATTGCAAAAAAAACGTCATAGTATAGTATGTCGTCAAAAATCATGACAAAATGTCATAGTATAGTATGTCGTCAAAATTTGCAAAAAAAGGTCATAGTATAGGATGTCGTCAAAAATTGCAAAAAAATGTCATAGTATAGTATGTCGTCAAAAATTGCAAAAAAACGTCATAGTATAGTATGTCGCCAAAAACCATGGAAAAAGTTCAAAGTATAGTATGTCGTCAAAAATTGCAAAAAAACGTTATAGTATAGTATGTTGTCAAAAATTGCAAAAAAATGTCATAGTATAGTATGTCGTCAAAAATCATGGAAAAATGTCATAGTAAAGTATGTCGCCAAAAACCATGGAAAAAGTTCAAAGTATAGTATGTTGTCAAAAATTGCAAAAAAAAGTCATAGTATAGTATGTCGTCAAAAATTGCAAAAAAATGTCATAGTGTAGTATGTCGTCAAAAATTGCAAAAAAAGTCATAGTATAGTATGTTGTCAAAAATTGCAAAAAAAAGTCATAACATAGTATGTCGTTAAAAATCATGACAAAACATCGCAGTATAGTATGTCGTCAAAAATCATGGAAAAATGTCATAGTATAGTATTTCGTCAAAAATTGCAAAAAAACGTCATAGTATAGTATGTCGTCAAAAATTGCAAAAAAACGTCATAGTATAGTATTTCGTCAAAAATTGCAAAAAAACGTCATAGTATAGTATGTCGTCAAAAATCATGACAAAATGTCATAGTATAGTATGTCGTCAAAAATCATGACAAAATGTCATAGTATAGTATGTCGTCAAAACTTGCAAAAAATGTCATAGTCTGGTATGTCGTCAAAAATCATGGAAAAACATCATAGTATAGTATGTCGCCAAAAACCATTGAAAAAGTTGATAGGTTAGTATGTCGTCAAAAATTGCAAAAAAACATCATAGTATAGTATGTTGTCAAAAATTGCAAAAAAAACATCATAGTATAGTATGTTGTCAAAACTTGCAAAAAAAGTCATAGTATAGTATGTCGTCAAAAATCATGACAAAACGTCATAGTATAGTATGTCGTCAAAAATTGCAAAAAAAAAATCATAGTATAGTATGTTGTCAAAAATTGCAAAAAAAACATCATAGTATAGTATGTTGTCAAAACTTGCAAAAAAAGTCATAGTATAGTATGTCGTCAAAAATCATGACAAAACGTCATAGTATAGTATGTCGTCAAAAATCATGACAAAATGTCATAGTATAGTATGTCGTCAAAACTTGCAAAAAAATGTTATAGTATAGTATGTCGTCAAAAATTGCAAAAAAAGTCATAGTATGGTATGTCGTCAAAAATCATGGAAAAATGTCATAGCATAGTATGTCGCCAAAAATTGCAAAAAAACATCATAGTATATTATGTCGCCAAAAACCATGGAAAAAGTTCATAGTATAGTATGTCGTCAAAACTTGCAAAAAATGTCATAGTATAGTGTATCATCAAAAATCATGGAAAAAGTTCATAGTATAGTATGTCGTCAAAAATTGCAAAAAAACGTCATAGTATAGTATGTCGTCAAAAATTGCAAAAAAACGTCATAGTATAGTATGTCGTCAAAAGTCATGGAAGAATGTCATAGTATAGTATGTCACCAGAAACAATGGAAAAACGTCACACTATAGTATGTCGTCAAAATTTGCAAAAAAATGTAAAATTATAATGTGTCGTCAAAAATCATGGAAAAATGTCATAGTATAGTATGTCGCCAAAAACCATGGAAAAAGTTCATAGTATAGTATGTTGTCAAAAATTGCAAAAAAAAGTCATAGTATAGTATGTCGTCAAAAATTGCAAAAAAATGTCATAGTGTAGTATGTCGCCAAAAACCATGGAAAAAGTTCATAGTATAGTATGTTGTCAAAAATTGCAAAAAAAAGTCATAGTATAGTATGTCGCCAAAAACCATGGAAAAAGTTCAAAGTATAGTATGTTGTCAAAAATTGCAAAAAAAAGTCATAGTATAGTATGTCGTCAAAAATTGCAAAAAAAAGTCATAATATAGTATTTCGTTAAAAATCATGACAAAACATCGCAGTATAGTATGTCGTCAAAAATTGCAAAAAAAGTCATAGTATAGTATGTCGTCAAAAATTGCAAAAAAAACGTCATAGTATAGTATGTCGCCAAAAACCATGGAAAAAGTTCAAAGTATAGTATGTTGTCAAAAATTGCAAAAAAAAGTCATAGTATAGTATGTCGTCAAAAATTGCAAAAAAATGTCATAGTATAGTATGTCGTCAAAAATTGCAAAAAAAAGTCATAATATAGTATGTCGTTAAAAATCATGACAAAACATCGCAGTATAGTATGTCATCAAAAATCATGACAAAATGTCATAGTATAGTATGTCGTCAAAAATTGCAAAAAAAACGTCATAGTATAGTATGTCGTCAAAAGTTGCAAAAAAAAGTCATAGTATAGTATGTCGTCAAAAATTGCAAAAAAAAGTCATAATAAAGTATGTCGTTAAAAATCATGACAAAACATCGCAGTATAGTATGTCATCAAAAATCATGACAAAATGTCATAGTATAGTATGTCGTCAAAAATTGCAAAAAAAAAACGTCATAGTATAGTATGTCGTCAAAAGTTGCAAAAAAAATGTCATAGTATAGTATGTCGTCAAAAATCATGGAAAAATGTCATAGTATAGTATTTCGTCAAAAATTGCAAAAAAACGTCATAGTATAGTATGTCGTCAAAACTTGCAAAAAATGTCATAGTCTGGTATGTCGTTAAAAATCATGGAAAAACATCATAGTATAGTATGTCGCCAAAAACCATGGAAAAAGTTGATAGGTTAGTATGTCGTCAAAAATTGCAAAAAAACATCATAGTATAGTATGTCGTCAAAAATTGCAAAAAAAAACGTTATAGTATAGTATGTTGTCAAAAATTGCAAAAAAACATCATAGTATAGTTTGTTGTCAAAACTTGCAAAAAAAGTCATAGTATAGTATGTCATCAAAAATCATGACAAAACGTCATAGTATAGTATGTCGCCAAAAATCATGACAAAACGTCATAGTATAGTATGTCGTCAAAAATCATGACAAAACGTCATAGTATAGTATGTCGCCAAAAATCATGACAAAACGTCATAGTATAGTATGTCGTCAAAAATTGCAATAAAATGTCACAGTATAGTATGTTGTCAAAAATTGCAAAAAAACATCATAGTATAGTTTGCTGTCAAAACTTGCAAAAAAAGTCATAGTATAGTATGTCGTCAAAAATCATGACAAAACGTCATAGTATAGTATGTCGTCAAAAATCATGACAAAACGTCATAGTATAGTATGTCGCCAAAAATCATGACAAAACGTCATAGTATAGTATGTCGCCAAAAATCATGACAAAACGTCATAGTATAGTATGTCGTCAAAAATTGCAAAAAAAACGTCATAGTATAGTATGTTGTCAAAACTTGCAAAAAACGTCATAGTATAGTATGTCGCCAAAAATCATGACAAAACGTCATAGTATAGTATGTCGTCAAAAATCATGACAAAACGTCATAGTATAGTATGTCGCCAAAAATCATGACAAAACGTCATAGTATAGTATGTCGTCAAAAATTGCAATAAAATGTCATAGTATAGTATGTCGTCAAAAATCATGACAAAACGTCTTAGTATAGTATGTCGCCAAAAATTGCAAAAAAAAACGTCATACTATAGTATGTTGTCAAAAATTGCAAAAAAACATCATAGTATAGTTTGTTGTCAAAACTTGCAAAAAAAGTCATAGTATAGTATGTCGTCAAAAATCATGACAAAACGTCTTAGTATAGTACGTCGCCAAAAATTGCAAAAAAAACGTCATAGTATAGTATGTTGTCAAAAATTGCAAAAAAACATCATAGTATAGTTTGTTGTCAAAACTTGCAAAAAAAGTCATAGTATAGTATGTCGTCAAAAATCATGACAAAACGTCATAGTATAGTATGTCGCCAAAAATCATGACAAAACGTCATATTATAGTATGTCGTCAAAAATCATGACAAAACGTCATAGTATAGTATGTCGCCAAAAATCATGACAAAACGTCATAGTATAGTATGTCGTCAAAAATTGCAATAAAATGTCATAGTATAGTATGTTGTCAAAAATTGCAAAAAAACATCATAGTATAGTTTGTTGTCAAAACTTGCAAAAAAAGTCATAGTATAGTATGTCGTCAAAAATCATGACAAAACGTCATAGTATAGTATGTCGCCAAAAATCATGACAAAACGTCATAGTATAGTATGTCGTCAAAAATTGCAAAAAAAACATCATAGTATAGTTTGTTGTCAAAAATTGCAAAAAAAGTCATAGTATAGTATGTCGTCAAAAATCATGACAAAACGTCATAGTATAGTATGTCGCCAAAAATCATGACAAAACGTCATAGTATAGTATGTCATCAAAAATCATGACAAAACGTCATAGTATAGTATGTCGCCAAAAATCATGACAAAACGTCATAGTATAGTATGTCGTCAAAAATCATGACAAAACGTCATAGTATAGTATGTCGTCAAAAATTGCAAAATAACATCATAGTATATTATGTTGCCAAAAACCATGGAAAAAGTTCATAGTATAGTATGTCGCCAAAAACCATTGAAAAAGTTGATAGGTTAGTATGTCGTCAAAAATTGCAAAAAAACATCATAGTATAGTATGTCGTCAAAAATTGCAAAAAAAAAATCATAGTATAGTATGTTGTCAAAAATTGCAAAAAAAACATCATAGTATAGTATGTTGTCAAAACTTGCAAAAAAAGTCATAGTATAGTATGTCGTCAAAAATCATGACAAAACGTCATAGTATAGTATGTCGTCAAAAATCATGACAAAATGTCATAGTATAGTATGTCGTCAAAACTTGCAAAAAAATGTTATAGTATAGTATGTCGTCAAAAATTGCAAAAAAAGTCATAGTATGGTATGTCGTCAAAAATCATGGAAAAATGTCATAGCATAGTATGTCGTCAAAAATTGCAAAAAAACATCATAGTATATTATGTCGCCAAAAACCATGGAAAAAGTTCATAGTATAGTATGTCGTCAAAACTTGCAAAAAATGTCATAGTATAGTGTATCATCAAAAATCATGGAAAAAGTTCATAGTATAGTATGTCGTCAAAAATTGCAAAAAAACGTCATAGTATAGTATGTCGTCAAAAATTGCAAAAAAACGTCATAGTATAGTATGTCGTCAAAAGTCATGGAAGAATGTCATAGTATAGTATGTCACCAGAAACAATGGAAAAACGTCACACTATAGTATGTCGTCAAAATTTGCAAAAAAATGTAAAATTATAATGTGTCGTCAAAAATCATGGAAAAATGTCATAGTATAGTATGTCGCCAAAAACCATGGAAAAAGTTCATAGTATAGTATGTTGTCAAAAATTGCAAAAAAAAGTCATAGTATAGTATGTCGTCAAAAATTGCAAAAAAATGTCATAGTGTAGTATGTCGCCAAAAACCATGGAAAAAGTTCATAGTATAGTATGTTGTCAAAAATTGCAAAAAAAAGTCATAGTATAGTATGTCGCCAAAAACCATGGAAAAAGTTCAAAGTATAGTATGTTGTCAAAAATTGCAAAAAAAAGTCATAGTATAGTATGTCGTCAAAAATTGCAAAAAAAAGTCATAATATAGTATTGCGTTAAAAATCATGACAAAACATCGCAGTATAGTATGTCGTCAAAAATTGCAAAAAAAGTCATAGTATAGTATGTCGTCAAAAATTGCAAAAAAAACGTCATAGTATAGTATGTCGCCAAAAACCATGGAAAAAGTTCAAAGTATAGTATGTTGTCAAAAATTGCAAAAAAAAGTCATAGTATAGTATGTCGTCAAAAATTGCAAAAAAATGTCATAGTATAGTATGTCGTCAAAAATTGCAAAAAAAAGTCATAATATAGTATGTCGTTAAAAATCATGACAAAACATCGCAGTATAGTATGTCATCAAAAATCATGACAAAATGTCATAGTATAGTATGTCGTCAAAAATTGCAAAAAAAACGTCATAGTATAGTATGTCGTCAAAAGTTGCAAAAAAAAGTCATAGTATAGTATGTCGTCAAAAATTGCAAAAAAAAGTCATAATAAAGTATGTCGTTAAAAATCATGACAAAACATCGCAGTATAGTATGTCATCAAAAATCATGACAAAATGTCATAGTATAGTATGTCGTCAAAAATTGCAAAAAAAAAACGTCATAGTATAGTATGTCGTCAAAAGTTGCAAAAAAAATGTCATAGTATAGTATGTCGTCAAAAATCATGGAAAAATGTCATAGTATAGTATTTCGTCAAAAATTGCAAAAAAACGTCATAGTATAGTATGTCGTCAAAACTTGCAAAAAATGTCATAGTCTGGTATGTCGTTAAAAATCATGGAAAAACATCATAGTATAGTATGTCGCCAAAAACCATGGAAAAAGTTGATAGGTTAGTATGTCGTCAAAAATTGCAAAAAAACATCATAGTATAGTATGTCGTCAAAAATTGCAAAAAAAACGTTATAGTATAGTATGTTGTCAAAAATTGCAAAAAAACATCATAGTATAGTTTGTTGTCAAAACTTGCAAAAAAAGTCATAGTATAGTATGTCATCAAAAATCATGACAAAACGTCATAGTATAGTATGTCGCCAAAAATCATGACAAAACGTCATAGTATAGTATGTCGTCAAAAATCATGACAAAACGTCATAGTATAGTATGTCGCCAAAAATCATGACAAAACGTCATAGTATAGTATGTCGTCAAAAATTGCAATAAAATGTCATAGTATAGTATGTTGTCAAAAATTGCAAAAAAACATCATAGTATAGTTTGCTGTCAAAACTTGCAAAAAAAGTCATAGTATAGTATGTCGTCAAAAATCATGACAAAACGTCATAGTATAGTATGTCGTCAAAAATCATGACAAAACGTCATAGTATAGTATGTCGCCAAAAATCATGACAAAACGTCATAGTATAGTATGTCGCCAAAAATCATGACAAAACGTCATAGTATAGTATGTCGTCAAAAATTGCAAAAAAAACGTCATAGTATAGTATGTTGTCAAAAATTGCAAAAAAACATCATAGTATAGTTTGTTGTCAAAACTTGCAAAAAACGTCATAGTATAGTATGTCGCCAAAAATCATGACAAAACGTCATAGTATAGTATGTCGTCAAAAATCATGACAAAACGTCATAGTATAGTATGTCGCCAAAAATCATGACAAAACGTCATAGTATAGTATGTCGTCAAAAATTGCAATAAAATGTCATAGTATAGTATGTCGTCAAAAATCATGACAAAACGTCTTAGTATAGTATGTCGCCAAAAATTGCAAAAAAAAACGTCATACTATAGTATGTTGTCAAAAATTGCAAAAAAACATCATAGTATAGTTTGTTGTCAAAACTTGCAAAAAAAGTCATAGTATAGTATGTCGTCAAAAATCATGACAAAACGTCTTAGTATAGTACGTCGCCAAAAATTGCAAAAAAAACGTCATAGTATAGTATGTTGTCAAAAATTGCAAAAAAACATCATAGTATAGTTTGTTGTCAAAACTTGCAAAAAAAGTCATAGTATAGTATGTCGTCAAAAATCATGACAAAACGTCATAGTATAGTATGTCGCCAAAAATCATGACAAAACGTCATATTATAGTATGTCGTCAAAAATCATGACAAAACGTCATAGTATAGTATGTCGCCAAAAATCATGACAAAACGTCATAGTATAGTATGTCGTCAAAAATTGCAATAAAATGTCATAGTATAGTATGTTGTCAAAAATTGCAAAAAAACATCATAGTATAGTTTGTTGTCAAAACTTGCAAAAAAAGTCATAGTATAGTATGTCGTCAAAAATCATGACAAAACGTCATAGTATAGTATGTCGCCAAAAATCATGACAAAACGTCATAGTATAGTATGTCGTCAAAAATTGCAAAAAAAACATCATAGTATAGTTTGTTGTCAAAAATTGCAAAAAAAGTCATAGTATAGTATGTCGTCAAAAATCATGACAAAACGTCATAGTATAGTATGTCGCCAAAAATCATGACAAAACGTCATAGTATAGTATGTCGTCAAAAATCATGACAAAACGTCATAGTATAGTATGTCGCCAAAAATCATGACAAAACGTCATAGTATAGTATGTCGTCAAAAATCATGACAAAACGTCATAGTATAGTATGTCGTCAAAAATTGCAAAATAACATCATAGTATATTATGTTGCCAAAAACCATGGAAAAAGTTCATAGTATAGTATGTCGTCAAAAATTGCAAAAAAATGTCATAGTATGGTATGTCGTCAAAAATCATGACAAAACGTCATAGTATAGTATGTCGTCAAAAATTGCAAAAAAACGTCATAGTATAGTATGTCGTCAAAAGTCATGGAAGAATGTCATAGTATAGTATGTCACCAGAAACAATGGAAAAACGTCATAGTATAGTATGTCGTCAAAATTTGCAAAAAAATGTAAAATCATAATGTGTCGTCAAAAATCATTGAAAAATGTCATAGTTTAGTATGTCGTCAAAAATGATAAAACGTCATAGTACAGTATGTCGTCAAAAATGATGACAAAACATTTTCCATGATTTTTGGCGACATACTGTACTATTACATTTTTGGCAAGATTTTTTTATAACATACTACACTATTGCATGTTTTGCAAGATTTTTTATGACGTACTATACTATGACGTTTTAATGAGATTTTTCATGACATGCTATATTATGACATTTTTTGCAAGAGTTTTCATGACATACAATACTATGACATTTTTTGGCAAGATTTTTCATTACATACTATACTGTGACATTTTTTGCAAGATTTGTTATAACATACTATACTATGGAATTTTTTGCAAGATTTTTCATGACATTCTATACTATGACTTTTTAATGAGATTTTTCATGACATACATTTTAGGCGAGATTTTTATGACATACTATACTATGACATTTTTGATAAGATTTTATTGACATACTACACTATGACCTTTTTATGAGATTTTTTGTGACACGCTATATTAAGACATTTTTGGCCGCATTTTTTATGACAGAGTATAGTATGACATTACTGATGAGATTTTTTTTGACATACTACAATGTAAGATTTTCAATCAAGATTTTTCATTAAATACTATTGTTTGAGATTTCATTAAAATTATTTACGACAAGCTATATTATGACATTTGTTATTTTTTCTTTTTTTTTTTTCTTTTTTTTGCTTACTATACTAGGTCATTTTTAAAAACGAGCTTTTTATAACATATTATGCTATGTACAATCCAGTTGCCAGACAAAAATGTTAGCATTGTAGGTGTCTTTAAACGGTGGATAAGCTACATTTGTATGTCATTATGTCACAGATATGTCTAATCTTTCCTACTTAGCAACACTTTTGCTAATGTGTCGCTAGCTTTAGGCACAACAGCCCCTTGGTTAATGTTTAAAAAAAAGATCACGTTTTGGGCTTAGAAACCAAACAACGCTTTCTGTGGCACTATCCTGGCAGGATTTTATGTCACTTTAGAAACATTTGTAAGATATATGAAATATACAAACTTACAATACCAATGTTCTCTTTTGGCAACGGAACTGGTTGGCTTAATGGCCTACAACCTAACTTTTTTTGTTCACTCTCATGGCTCTCATCAGAATAATTTAATTTTTTAGTTTGCACCTACCTGGTGAACAGAGTGGAGCATTCAGCAGCTAGAGAGATTTTTTTTTCTCAGGAGTCAGTGAAGAGAAAACTCATCCGTAAGGAGAGTGAATAGCAGACGTTTATTTGTCAGGTGGTCAGAAACATGATGTTCTGTCTCATAAATGTGCAAATAAGCAACTGTTTCCTAACATGTCAGTATAACAGCTGTACAAGGTCATAGATAATGTCTCAGCTACAGCAATAATACATACACAACAAATATCAGCAAAATAATACAAAAGCACTATTAGACTCAATATGTGAGAGATGTTCCCTTAAGTCTGATCTCTATACACCTCACAGTTGGAAATCATTTTGTGCTTTAACCATCACTTCATTCCTAAAGTATTTTCCTCAGTTAAACTGAGGTAGTTGAATTGTTAACTGTGGGCACAGCTAGTTGTTCCCATATGTTTTCCACCAAATTAGCTTCAACAATTGTCCTCTCACAGAGATTCTCGCGCGACGCCCACCTCATAACACAGCTCTTTAATATGCGGCCACAGGGAATTCAATTGAATGATGACTCTCTGTAAATGGGACAACCCAAGTCATGCTTTTCACACATAAATATAGTTATAAAGTGCAGTTACATTTCTTTTTCTTACAGCTTCTGAGAACAAAACCAGACACTTGTCAATAGAGAGAGACAAATTTTGCATTTTTTGTTAGCGCTTGGTGTGTGTGTGTGTGTCTCCCACAACCCAGCGCTGTTGAGTGCTTGACAGGCCTTGATCAAAAGAACGCTACAGTGCCAACAGATCCCATTTACTGTCCCATAAGACCTGGGACTTGGAGCCTAATTAGTCCGAACTTACACTGCTGTAGGCTCATGTGTGTGTAAATGTATGTGCATGCATTTCCTGAGTGAACAAGTTTGTGAGTCACTAAGTGAGAAATCAAACAACATTGCGTGCAGGTTCACATACATGCGTGGGCGTGCCAGGCTAAGGCGGATGTGAAGAGAAATGTGAGGCCTTGTTCACCCGCGGCAGGATGAGCGGTATGTTTGTTCGACTGCGATGTGAAACACTAAAAGCCATCCTGCTGATGTCGGGAGGAAATGACTCGGATTAATGGCAGATAAACACTCTGATGATCATTCTCAGCTTTTAACTCTAGCTCAATGACACACATGCTGCTTGATTAATTAGCACTCCTGAAACGGAGAGAGACTGTAATAATAGTGATAATAGGCATCTCTCTCACATCTGTAACATGGCCATCTGCACAGGGAGAGAAGAGGGAGGCACGTTTGTCACCACTGAGTTCATTAAATCACAATACAATGATAATAAAATGACTCTCTAATAAATAGCCTGCACATTTTACACCTGTATTACAACCATATTAACTGATAACACTGCACTATTATTATAAAGATTTCAATGTTAGAATGTGGCTCCTTCTGAAATTGTAAATGTAATCAAAGAAAAGCATGATTCTATCCAAACTAGTTAAATGTTAGGTGATGTATTCTTCATATTTTCAACAAAACCCACAGAAAAAGACCAAAATAAACAATGAATTGATCCATCTAATACGTATTGCACATGTAGTTAAAGCCTGATAAAGCTTATTCCTCTGCCTCTTTCTATCACAAACACATCCGTGGGCGACACTGTTGCACTGGCTGACAAGTCATATATAAATGTATTTCAATCAGGACAGACTTCATTTAATTCAATCAGGAGAGACTTCATTTAGAGTGAACAATAATTTATGACACAGTGCAAAATAAAGATGAATCATGAAAAGTTCTTTGGCCATTAGAATCCAACATGACGTAAATTTCGGGGCAGAGACGTCACTGTTAGTTTAGGAATATTCCCCCGATGCAGCCTGGATACTGGTGGTGGAGGTGAAGAGAGAGATGGCTGAAGATGAGGATGGTGTGGTGTGGAGCAAGACTGGGTGCTTGATGTGCTGACGACTGGAGGTGAGAGGGGTGGAGATGAGCCGCATCTATCGTCCTGAGGAGAGAGTTGACTAGAGAAAAAAATATTCATTATCATAGAAGATTTAGGTTTTAACAGTAAATGCCTGGTGTGCAGTGTTGCCTTTCATATGGATGGCTGTGGCTCAGGAGGTAAAGATTTGCAGTTCGATTTTGCAAATTTCTTGTTTCATTTTGTTTACATATTAGTGTCAAAGGTTTTAGGATTTATCATTTCCTAAATCACAAAAAAAACTGACAACAGCTATAAAAAAAAAGCATTTTCACCATATTTTTAGGAATGAAAAGTTCTATAAATCGGACTGTGAATGGTGTATGAATAAAACAGCCGTTAAAAATATGGATTGTAAAATTTCAAACATATTTAAACCAAAAATAAGACACTAAGGTATAATTTTTGGTTAAGCTTTGGTTTGGCTGGGTTTTGGCAGGAAATGACTGGGTTAGGCTGAGGGAACGTGGTTCAGTCAGGGCCACTTTTGTCAAAAAAAACTTTAATGCTATTTGCAGTATTATATTTGGTTACATGGCTCTGTTCCGGGGCCTCTCTGCCCTTCCTAGGCCCACACAGAAAGCCTTAAGGTGTAGACAGCACACCTCTCTGCCCTTCCATGCACCTACGTGGAAAGCCTTGAGGCAGAGAGAGCACACCTCTCTGCCCTTCCATGTGCAAACAAGGAAAGCCTGAAGCAGAGAGAGCAAACCTTCCCACCCTTCCATGCACCTACATGGAAAGCCTGAGGCGGGGAGGCGCCCTGAATGAAATTTGCCAACTGGTTGCAAAGAAAGGAAACATGTGATCTATCAGCTGACTCCCTTCCATCGATCAGCTGCTTGATTCCAGATCTTAGAGCCGACATATTAAAACCACAAAAACTGTGTTAAAACAATTCCTGCCTTACAGACGTTAAAAACTGGCTATCACAAAACCTTCTTCTATTAAACTCTGATAAATCAGAAGCTATTAGGTCCAGATGATGTCATTCTTCTTGGGAGTTGTCTGATGTAATGCTTTCTCCTCACTCCTCTTTCCTATAAATCCTTCTGATAACTCTGATTTTCTCTCCTGCCCCTACCGCTCTATCTATCCTCCATCATACTGTATAACCACCTTGTATAAAGGTTTATAAATGTGATGTACAGTGCCATGAACAGTATGTGCACATCACTCTTCCTCTCTCCAATTTTATTTTTTAAATCCAGTGTAATAAGCTTATATTTAAAGTCAGTAACTCACCATCAAAATAGTGAGATACTCGATTGATTTCACCTCTCATCCCTCATCCTCTATCTACGTAGCCTGCAGTTCTGAGATACTGAGCATCAAGATTTTCACATCCCAGCTGGCAAAACTGTTCTGCAGTCAAACTTATCTTCAAACCAAGCCAGCATCCGCACGGTACACTGAATGATGAAAAATATCAAAAATTCATGACAATTACAAATCGTGTTTTCAAGGCCCAAACAAAGACAAAACAATGTTAAATGCAATATTTATTGTAAACAACTGTGAAAAAGCTCACCACTTCAGTGGAGATCTAGATGAATGTCATTCAAAAGAGACAATGTCTTAAACTGGAAATGATGTTTTATGTGTTAGGATTTAAAAAAAGATATTGTTTAGCACACCATAAAAAGAGTTGAGTGTTACAGTGAAACTTACAAGAGTTTACTTCTGAAAACAAAGACGTTTGCAATGTTCCAACATTCTTCTAACTCAACACAGACATTGTGCTGTGCTTGATGTCCAGACTTTGAAAAGCCACTTCGCGTTTGGAAACAATGGAGACTTTATCAGTAAAACTTGCGGCCGTCTGACCGTGAAGCTCGCAGCCAAGTCAAGTGTCAATCCAAGAAAGCATCAAGTGTCCATCTGGCCACTAGTGCCAGTCGGCCTGCCAACACGCAGATGGCCGATTTTTGATTCTTGTCCATGTTTGGAGAGTCATTCAACTGTTATTCCAAACCCAGCACTTACAAATCTGACATTATTTTGAAAGGAAATTACAGCCATACTTGATATTAAAACTTGTCTTCTTCTCATGTAGCGTTTTGTGGTCTTGCTTTGTTCAAATCTTAGATTATGGGAGAGCCTCCCTGCTTTGTACGAACACACGCATACCAATCACAGACTGAGCTCGGGTTGTGTCCTGATGTACACATCAATTCACCGAAAGCTGCTTAATAATGCTGCCTCATAAAATAACCAAACTACTCTCAAAACAAAATTAGTTCACAGTCATCTGCGGTGCAAATTCAATTATCAACAGAGAGCGGATACAACAGATGTGAAGGTGGAAAACTTCACTAACAATATATACTGTGTATTTCCCAGCGTGTACGTGTCATATAACTCATCGTGACATGAAGTTTCAATTTTAAGTTTTATGAAGTAAAAGTTTTTCAATTTAGCTTTAAGTTACAATTTCACATAGAAAACAATCCAGTCTACACAATAAATATCTGCCGTTATTTAAAGCTGTGTAACCTTTGTAAAAAAAAAACAAAAACAAAACACCTTTTTGACATATTTACTGAAACTGTCATTATATACACACAGCAGTACATGAGACAGTCTGTAAAAAATAAATCATCTTCCTCCTTCTCTTCCTCGTAGTGTTTCTAATCACATTTGCTAGAATCTACCGTGGCTGAAGGAAAACAACCAATCAGAGCCAAGAAGTCTGTAACGCAGCCATCAATCATGTCCATCACTGCTTGTAACCTGCGGTCAAACTGTCAAACTACGCAACGCTGATCAAATATGAACCCAGATTATGTCAATGCATTGCTTATTTTTCACATCAAATGTTTACAGAAATTTATTTTAGTGTACTGTTTAGCTGTGAAATGAGTACGTTTGTGACCCGGCCGCCATGAAGCAGAATTGGTCACTCTTCCTTGATATACTAATATACGATAATATCTGTATGTGACAATAAATCATATGTGTATAATAATAGTATAAATATGACCAATAATAACAGCAGCAGTAGGAGGCATCAGGCAGGACCACAGCAGCAGCATAACCACGACCATGAGCCAGGCGTAACTGCGATTTGAGGGAACCTGTGAGACAGTGGAGCACAAAGGCTTCAGAGAAGAAGCCAAGTTAGTGACATGCATTAACAGGACATGAATGTTAGCAAGTGAAGAATCTAAGAGCAGGAGAGAAGGAGAGAAGGGGCTCAGTGTATCAAAGGAGGTCCCCCAGCAGACTAGGTCTATGTCAGCCTAACTAGGGGCTGGTCCAAGACAAGCCTGAGCCAGCCCTAACTATAACCTTTATCAAAAAGGAAAGTCTTTAGTCTAGTCTTAAAAGTGGAGACGGTGTCTGCCTCCCGGACTGAAACAGGAAGATGATTCCACAAAAGAGGAGCCTGATAGCTGAAGGCTCTGGCTCCACTTCTACTTTTGGAGACTTTAGGGACCACGAGTAACCCTGCATTCTCAGAGCACAGTGATCTGGTGGGATAATACAGCACTATGAGCTCTCTAAAAGTGCTTTCAGACCTAGAGCTGTTTTGCTTTGGTCCGAATCAGGGACTAATTTTGTTCAAAAGAGTGCATAATTGCCTAGAGTTGGTTTGTGTTCTCACAGCAACATTTACCAGATAAAATGCCTTGCATGAGAAAGCTGCTCTTGATTGGTCAGAATTTCCATGCAGAAAAAATCCAGGAAGTAAACAAAACTTGCAAGTACACTTGCAAGATAAATACCATACTGCTGTCATTGTTCATTTGAGTCAAAGCATACAGTTTGAAAACGAGGTGCAGCTCCAACTAGAAAACAATGTTTTGATGCATTGGATGTGCTGAATGTGCATATTAAGGCAGTACAGGAGGAGGCGCACATTAATAATCCTCCAGGACTGTAACATGCTCATGTTTAACCCAAACAATGTGTCATGTGACTGCAGTTGGTTTGCAGTGAAATCGGAACATATTCTCACCACAAGCGAACCGCACCAGAGTTCAGTTGTAATTGGACCAAGGCCACCTCTTCAGGAAGTTCTCGGTCTGGTTGTTTTGGTGCACACCTGAGTGCGATTGCTGTGTTCACACCTGCCCTAATAAATCACACTTAGGGGGCCAAAAAGTTGAGTTCGATTGAAGCGAACCAAACAGGGCAGATGTGAAAGCACCCTAAGATGTGACAGAGTCTGACCATTTAGAGCTTTGTAAGTGAGGAGAAGGATTTTAAATTCAATTCTATATTTTGCAGGGAGCCAGTGCAGAGAAGCTGCCTCTTGGCGACGATGACTGAGGACAGCAAACGTTAAGAGGCTGAAAACAGGCAATTCATTGACTATATATGCTGATAAATACTATTCATTTTTGTTTATTAACTGGCCCCTGGCCCCCTGTCAGTTTGCAAAAGTGGCCGCTGGGCAAAGCAAGTTGAGTTTCCCTGCCGTTACCATCCACTAATGGGAATAAATCAAATACAACGGACAACACAGTTACAGGAAGTCTGTGACTGTGTATTACCACACAACCACGGTATTTAACACTGATAAAACATGTACAATGTGTATAGTTTCTTGTATTTTAATATCAAAAGGCCATTCTATTTACTCCCCGGAAATGTTCTCATTACAGTCTTTAACAACCCCCTTCAATCAAACACACCCTGAAGCTTTTCAAAGTGACACTGCATTTTTCACTGAACGCCCCCAAACAGGGTTTCCTTTTCCGAGGACACTATTGATGCATCTGAGAGGATGAAATTTATTCAGTTTGAAGAATTTGTGACAGCTCAAGGGTGTGCATGTATTCTTTCGTCAGCTACACTGAATATGCGATGAGCTTCACTGACTTTCTCCCTGCGTGTTTGTTATGGTCCAACCCCACTGTTATGCCTTTCTGAACAATTCCTCCTCGCAACATTCAGCAGCACGGCTGAAAATGTTGTTTCCTTGTGACTTTTAAAAATCTACACTGTGGCCAGTGAAACACTCAAGCTGAGATGAGAATCGATCTGAAACTGTGGGTTGGGGAAACTACCATTTGAAGCCGCTATCACCAGCCACTAAAAGATTTAAACGAGATGGAAATGCTTAGACTTTGATCACCAGCTGGCTGGTAATGACACTTATCTCTCCTATCTTTTCTCTAGTGGACAGAATAATGACATCATTTTTCAGGGCCAACATGCTCCTGCTGCTCCGTGGAGAGCAAGCAGACTCTCAGCTGCACATCCGCCCAACGCTAGAAAAAGATCCTTAACAGTCAAATCCGATTTGAAGCACCTCCACGCCGCACAGCTCCGACTTACACTGCCGGGCCAATATACTGTACTTCCAGCCAGGCAGAAGAAAGGCAGTGCATGCTTGTGAGCTGGAGTGGGTGCTAAATATTTCAATAACAGCTCACTGACAGCGAGAAAGAGAGCGAACGAGCAGGAGATGCAGCAAGGCTTGGTGCTAGACGCAGTGGGAGCAGCAGCGAGGGGTGACAGGTTGGTGCCAGTGTTACATGAGGAACTGTCTGAAAACATCAGCAGTCGGACGGATAACAACACCAGGAACGTTAAGAGCGAGAAGTGGGGCCAAGGCCGCATGGTTCATTGATCAGAGATTCTGGGGGAAGGCATCCGTCGAGTCTCCACTCATACACCTGCTGGTACAAGGTGTGTGTGAGCGGTAGACAAGCTTTTACTCTCACGGGAAACAAGACCACAGGTGAGCTGAGATTAACGCGAGTTCATACTCAGTTTTCATAAATTTATGTATGTAGAAGAAAAATGGGGAAGTATCCGCTGAGACGTCTGCTGTACATCAAGCAGACATGAAATCTGAAAGACAGCAGAGAAGGTTTATAGAAGTTGGACGAAGATCCACATTTTCTTTGAGGGAACACAAGAAGCTGTTATTTATTATCATGCAGCCTGGTTCGGTACGAGCATACATATCAAAGTCTGGTTCCAAATCATGAACAACAGTGGGAAAACCACAGAAACACAAGTCTGGCAGTTTGACTCCCCCTGCTTACCCATCCTTCATCCAGACTCTGCCCCCTGTGTGTCCCAGGAAGTTCAACTATGCTAGAATCTGACCAGCATATACACTTGTTTAGATCACAGAGTCCTGGGATTATCTTCGCTGTATCCCAATAAATCCAGTTTGTAACACCCTAAATCTCAAGAGGAAAAAAGCAACAGTGTCTTTCTTTCACATTGATCTTCTATCTTACGCCTGTGTTTTTCAACCCAGGGGACGTTAACTACAAAGATAACTTTATACACCAGACATGGCAAACTGTAGCATGATTTGTACACATCATCCTCCAGGAATAAGTCTGTCTCTAGGCAGTGGCTGACAGACATATGTAATATCATGCTGTGCTGAACTTTTATGAACTGTTACATTTGGGTTATTTCCAGGCTGAGAGAGCATACGTCATGGCGGGGAATATTTCCATATAAAAGTGACACTCCATTAACACTTAAATAATGACTTCACAGTTTTCAGACAAGTTAAACTGTTTGAGATTATTAGGAAAGTTTGTCTTCTAAGTGGCTAGTCAGCTGTACTTCGTTAACATCATCTTATAACCATCCTAATTCTCGAGACCATTTGTTCTTTGAATATGAATATTAACATGAATTTTGATCATTTAACCACTTGTGTCATTCGTGAACTAGTGGTTCATTCTCAGTAAGAGCTCCTTCTCAGTTTGGTGGAATGATGACTTAACCTTACTTGAAGAAGCACTAACCCAATTCCTGTAAAAATGCCTATCTGAGACATACCCAAAGTAAACTGGAAGTTGTTCTTATTCCATTTTTAGTAGCCCAAATATGAATGCATTGTCTCTATTTAAAGGTAACACTCTCCTCAACACTCAGATTTATTGTAAGTGCATTGGGTAATAGAATTTTTAACACACTGGAGTAGAAGTTGTGTATCTCTGCCTTAATAGTTTCTTGAAAAGAGAGGCCTGCAGATGAATCTCACTCCGAAGTCATCGAAATCCGGCACTTGGTCAGTGACTTTGAAAAAAGACGTTAATTTTCAGTGTTGTACCAACATAGTGCAAAAACGGAGAGAGTATTTTTTTTAAAAATACAATGCATGTAACACACAGGATTTCACACAGCATCCCAGAAAGTCAGCAACCAATGCACCCAGGGTACCTTGCATGTCATATCTGGACATGGAAAGTTCATGACCAAACGATGATATGTGACGAGGTCGGAGTGAGAATGTGTTGGATGAATATAGCTGGGACTTATGGGCTAGAAAACAAAGTAAGAACATTTCTACGAGGCCCATTGTGACAAACCATTTTGTATTGGGGTGGGGGGCTCTGTTAGAAACATGGCTGACAGAACTTTTGTTACTTATTTTAAACGTTTTTTAAAAATGCATTTTTCATTAATTATCCATAGCCACTTATCTTGTTAAGGGTCGCGGGGGGGCTGAAGCCTATCCCAGCTGACACTGAGTGAGAGGTGAGGGACACACTGGACAGGTCGCCAGACTATTGCAGGCCTGACATATAGAAATGGACGACCATCACGCTCACATTCACACCTACGGACAATTTAGAGTCACCAATTAACCTGCATGTCTTTGGATTGTGGGAGGAAGCTGAACAACACACTGAAACAGGGAGAACATGCAAACTTCAAACCTGTAATCCTCTTGCTGTGAGCGACAGTTCTAACCACTGCACCACTGTGCTACCCTTTTTCTATGTTTTTAGACTTTCTGAATAAATAACAAATAAATAAAGCTAAGTTTAATGGCTTTTAATTAAGCATTATCACACTCAAGGGTGAGCTTTACTGTTGTTATTGGCACGTCAGTGATGCGGCAGGACAACACGGACAGTGTGGCTGCTCTAACCTGTTACAGTAACGTGTGCCGAAATAAAAAGGTAGCATTCCTGTGATGCACTCATGCTGCAGGCAGTGTGGCTGAGGAAAAAGCTTGATGTAGATAACACCAAAAATGTAATAATATACCATAAAAAACAAATCAATACACCCTTAAAAAATGTGGCTGCTTATTAAACTGAAGCACCTGTACAGCAGAGAGACAAGAGGAAGCTGTTTTTTTAACAGCCTTTATCCTAAAACAAAGCAGACATTTTCCCCAAGCTCACTCTGTTGAATTAACACATTAGGATTATTCAGTCCAAGTCTAACTCAGCCATCGATTCAGTCGGAGCAAAGAGCCTCGGGTCGATTTTAAAATGCTGATCAGCTGTGTGTTCGAGTTAAGATGTACAGTGGAAATAAGTCAGGAGGGGGAACGGAAGGAGACTGAGAAGGATGCAGAGAGACGGAGACAGAGAGACAGGGAAGGTGTGTGTGTGGGTGTGTGTGTGTGAGGAGGGTGAAGCAACTGAGAAAGAGACAGAGACAAGGAGACAGCTCCCAGCAGAACTCTAAAACAACAGCGTGTCTTGCTGACGGATGATACGCAGAGGCCGGCTGGCCAGCCATGCGAGCAACCCATTCCCTCCTGAACAACCCGTCACAGAACAGGATCCACATCAGCAGCACACAAGAGGAGAGGAGAGGGAAGGAAAGAGAGATGAGAAAGGGGAACGGAGGGGAGGGAGAAGGTCAGAAGAGGAGGGAAAAGGGTAGAAGAAGAATAAGGTGAGAAGGGAGGAGATAGGACGATAAGGGGAAGACGTAGATCAGGGGGGTAGAAAGACGAGAGGGAGGGAGGCGAAGTGAATCAGAGAGGAGGCCGGGGAGATTTGAAAAGGGCAGTTAAGCAGGCTTTCTCAATTATTTATTTGGAAATCAATACAACCCCCATGCAGCAGCAAGGCAGGTTAAAGAAAGAACGTCAGAGGAGATGATAGAATTTCACGTGATTTCATTTTTAATTTGTGATCAATTATTTAGCTTTGGATGCTTGCGATTACCAAACAGCCTTAACTGTACTCTCTGACAAGTTGGCCCACAGTTATTTAAAGAAAAAGGATGCGAACGTTGTGGCCTGAGAGGTCGGACTGTCCTCGGTGCTGTTTTATGGCCGAGATAAAGTCAGGCTGATGACTGAAACACAAAACAACATGCCTGTGGTGTGAGGAATGTGTTCTTAAATGACCTGCCTGGCTTAAGGAGAGGGTAGTGAAAATAAAAAGCTTGTAAAAATAACATTAAAATACTTCATGGATTTATCTTCCAGAGTGATCCCTCACTCTTATTTTTTAATGTGGTGCTGTTAAAGGTCCAGTGTATTAGATTTAGGGGGATTTAGTGCCATCTAGTGGTGAGACTTGCAAAGTGCAAGCAGCTGAAAGTTCTCCTGTTTAAGATAAGGTTTTTACCTGCAGCTGAATTATCCACAGAGGTCTCTGCCTCTCCAGAACAACAAGGTGATTAAACTGGTAAATCAGAATCAAAATAAGGTTGTGTGGTTGTGGGTTTTCACTTACAAGGAATTTGTTTTGGATTTTGGTGCATAGATTAAGCATGATAATAATAATCATCATCATTTTAAGAGGAGATAAAAATAAGGCAAAGTACTGCAACACTCAAGAACCTAAATATTGATATAAAAAGTACAATAAAAATATGACAGAGACAAGGTACTGTAACATAAAAATTATGTACAGTGTTTTAAAATAAAAAAAGCTGTACAGTTTTGTACAGGATGTGCAAAATATTAGTCAGGGGCATGTGCAAGATTATACAGTTGATTAAATGTGTGCAACGTGCAGAGATAATAGTCCAAAATGTGCGTTAATGTGAGGGATAGAGACAGTGTGTATTGGGAAACGGGGGACAGAGAAAAAACTGTTTTCACATTACAAATCAGTGTTTCTCCTATGCTGGTCGGTGCATTACAGACGGACTACTAACCCAGCACCTGCTAATGTGTGCTCACCTTTTTTTTCTTAATAACTTGTGTTCAGAGGTCGCTTCCTCTCCAAAAAAAAAAAACAGACCTGGTGATTTAAACCGCTAAAAACATTGAATAAGGTATTTTCATGCTACAAATCAATGTTTCTCATATGCTATTTGGGATGATGGAGACGGGACACTAATCCAGCACCTGTGTGCGAATTGTGAGTTTTTTTCTCTGACAACTAAAGATCCGGGCAATCAGGATTTTTTTTTAATGTGAGCTGAATTATCTGCAGAGGTCTCTTACTCTCAAAACCACTATTTTAAACTCAGTTCAGACCAAAGATTAGCAACAAGACAAAACCGTTTTAGAACATTGCAGAGAAAAGTTGCAGCGGTGTGAACTGTCCGTCTGAGCTCGACTCGACTAAAACGTAAAGCACGTCACCTAATTCTACAGCCAATCTGCATGTAGTGAGGTCAGCTGGGCAAGTCAAAACGACCGCAGATGGCATGTTCACTTACTGCGGCAGGTGCTCCGTCCCAGCCGAGCCGTCTGTTTCCGTCCTCACAGTGGGCCGGTTTGTTGCTGCTCGCTGTATGTGCTTATGCCCCCTCACACACACACATTCACGTTGACTAATGGCGTTGCCTACTTATATCATTGTGGTGTATTTGTTATAACTACAGTCCATCTGATGCTCGTTTTATGTTTTTCGCAGTTACATCACTACTACAGATGCAGCTGTAACCAGTATCTCACTATCACTATCCTCATTCATATTGTAAGAAGCTACAAATTATATTCAGCCACAGAATAAGCCCGCAAAGCTGGAACACAGAACAGAAGTACAGAGAGTTGTTGCATAGAGGTGATACACCATCTCATCTAGTTGCATTGGTGTGAACCAGCAGATTTTTAGAATGTTGCAGAATGGTGCATTGCAAGTAGCTGCACGTTTCAACTCATCTTGGTGCAAATCTTTGGTCTGAACTGGGCTTTAGAAACATGGCAGTGTAACATGGCTGACTCCGTGGACAAGGATCAGCTCCCTGTGTAGATGTAAACAGCTCAATCTAAGGTAATGAAAACACAACAATTCTTATTTTCAGGTGCCACTAAACCCTAAATCCTGCACACTGGACCTTTAAGTTGTGAGGCGAGGAAAGCTGCTGGCTGCTCTAATGAGAAAAATTACACATGAAGTGAGGGCAATAGCCTTTTGTTTGTGATCAGATCAACCCATTAAACCTCCTGACTCATCAGGTCCTCGCAGCTTCCTCTCCAAACTTTTCCTCTGTGTGCCGTGGCCACAGGGATCGAGGGATAGATCTCTTAAATGTCATGAAGACTGATGGCGGGTGCGTTAAAGTGTGGTGACATTACTGCCTCTACTCTCCCTCTTCCTAAGTCAGGCTTGTCTGCCTTCCGCACTGACATTTCGCCGGCCGTGTTTACGCGGGACTCGCCGGCCAAAATGCCAGTCCAAGATTTATAGCTGTGAACACTGGCTGGTGGAGCGGAGAGAAGGTGTGTGCAACCAGGTAGAGAGAGGCAGAGAACAAATGAATTTGAGAATTCATTGGGTCTCCATCTTCTCGCTTTCCTTTTTTAACTTTCATCTCCTCCTCCTTCCCTTGATATCCACTGTCATCTCCTCTGTACTGTGAAACTCTCCTCTCCTCCAGTCCAGCTTATTTTATTTGTCCAAAACAACCGATTCTCTTCTCATCTCCTCTTTTATGTACGTGTTTTTGTCTTACAGCTGAAGTTGCTAACTTTTATAAAAATAACTTTGTCATATTTGCTGAAACTGTCACTACATCCACACACTGTTACATGAGACAGATAATCTGTTAAAAATAATGTTTCTCCTCCTCCTTGTAGTCCTAGTGGCTGGAAAAAAAAAACATCCAATCAGAGCCGAGGAATCTCTAATGCAGCTGTCAATCATGTCAATCTCTGTTCACAAGCTGCAGTTAAAATGTCAGACTGGGCAGTGCTGATGAAATATGAGCTAAGATTCTGTTTCTGCATTGCCTATTTCTCATCTTAAGAATATTTTAGTGTACTGTTTAGCTGTAACATGAGGACGTTTGTGACCCAGTCGAGCCAAAACAAAGCATCACCAACCCACCAGAGCAAACTTTCTCATCATCATGAGGGTATTTCCAGTCTTGTGCAGGTAATTCATGTTTAGCCGTACTCTGGAGAGCAAAATTGTCTCTGGGTTTTGTCACAACATGTCTCAGCCTAACAGGATGTTTATTATTTTGAAGACGGATTAGACTATTGAGAAAAGCAATAGTTTGGCTGTAGTGGAAAAAGTACTCAGATCTTTTATTTCAGTAAGAGTAGCAATACTACACTGTAAAAATACTCTGTCATAAGTAAACGCAGGGGCGCTCTTAGGATTGTTTGTATACATTCTGGCATCTTATTTAACATTAAAAACTTTTTCTTGTTTATTTTTTGTTGTTTTTTTTCAGTATAATTATGATGATGTTAAAAATATTAGTAGTTGTTTGTAATTAGTATTGAGAAAAACAGAATACTTTACAACTATCATTAAAATTCAGAAATTTTAAGGTGCTTGCACTTGAGTATTTCCATTTTCTGCTTCTTGATATTTACACTTCTCTACATCTCAGAGGGATATGTTGAACTTTCTACTCTACTTCATTTATTTGTCTGCTTAGTTACATTGAGAACTTACATTATTAATACAAGATATAATCAACTAAGAAATGAGGATGTATGATTATAGATTAAACAACCCAGCAGTACATAAAGCATTTAAAATGAGCTCTTGCATGTGATCACACAAAATGCACTGCCTGAAGGACACAGAGGACCAAAAGTTGTGTTTTTGATCAACAATAAGATGTCAGTTTTGAGGGCTTTAATGCATGAATGAAATGACACATTATTAGATCTGGGGCTTTTAAAAAATATATTATTAAGCCTATTTTTATTCTTTACAAATGAAGCTAGGCAGGAAGACTTTCTTTATGCTATATACATTCACAATTCTGTCTCTATGCTTCTCCTACTGCTTCAACCAATCAGCTGACTATGGGTGTTCCCTCTCCTAGTTAGCCAATCAAACTTTGCCACTCAGTCCTCTCAGTCATTCATGTTGTTACTGCCAAACTTTAAATCTGCCCTCTCTGCTCCTGTCAGCTGTCATTTTAGGCACAATCATCACGCCCTCCTCCACCTCAGTCACCTCCAGCCACCTCATCCAGAGCCCAGGACAAGCTCATCAAAAGCCCACTCCTCTTCACATCCAGATCTTCAGCTCCCTCTTCATCTCATCTCATCACCACCACTACCACCACCAGCAGTTTGACTCCATAGGGGGGTTTCCTAATCTGCAACATCTTTAGCACCCTCCAGGAACAGATGACATCACAATGAGGTCTAATCACGAAAGACTTTTCACATTTTTCATACCTACGTGCACGTGTTAATAAATATTCTTTTCTCTCTGAATGAGACTCTCCTGATTGAAATATATACAGCCTATTTCAATCCAGGGCTATTCATAAAACATTCAGGGCTGAAGCCTTGAACGCCAAACAACGCCACTGAGTAAAGTCCGGCATTAAAATCTCACTTTGGTAAAGGTAAAAAAGTATTAAAATCAAACTATACTTAAAGTATGTAAGTAAAAGTGTTTTTATAAATTTAAATTATAAATTTTTATGTTTTTATAATGCAGTATTTTTAAAATCATATATATTTAAATACTGGATTAGAATTGTTTATGCATTAATGTGTACATCACTTTAATGTTGCAGCTGGTAAAAGTGGAGCTAATTTTAATTACTTTATATCCAGCTGGGTACCTTAACTTTAATAATTTATCAGTTGACTTATATTTTATATTGATAATAACTTGCAAAGTAACTAAAGTTAAGAAACTTAAGTTAAAATAGGACAAGCAGTTAGGATATTTTTCTGTAATGACTCCCCAGGTCTTTATTCTTCAGTAAAGTCTTTCAGTGTTCCTCCTCTCCTCTCCACATGTTACGACTTTTCTCACTTCCCAACTGTTTTCTTAAGTTTCAGATTCTCTTATCGTCTCCATCTTTTCAAGAACTTATCTCTTATAAATGACCAAAATTTTCCTTGCCGTCATATTTTTCGATAGTCTCCTTGTAAGTGACAAAAGTTGCGATCACAGGGTTTCATTCCCCGAGGAGAAACACAAACCACATGACAGGAAAATCTAAAGGCTTACACTTGCAATGCAACTTCACTTCTGCTCTGCACACCATTTTCCCTCTCGTTAAAAGACTCTTGTAACATTCCTGGTTTGCAAAATAAGATTTAATGAAAAGAGAGGGAAAAGGTTAGTGAATGTAGTAAAGGAGGAACATGTAAGACTTTTTTCATGGTTCAATGTCACGGACGTGTACCACATAACTCTGCGTGGTGATTTCCTTTGAGACAAGCAGTCACATCTCAAGGGCATTGTTTTTCCTTCCTTTATGGGCTGCATGAAAAACGTCCTTTCTCCCCTGCTGCGCCCCAGTACACCGCGTGTGACCCACATCAAACAGTCAAAAGGCCCCAGCCTATGTGCTTACTGTTTGTACACACATCATATGTCACACTGCACTGAGTGTCATCATCGCATGGTGGGGACATCAACTTCCTCCGTGGGAGCAGCTCTGCTGTATAATGTGTGGGATGCATCATTCCTCAGCCGCAGCACCAACCTCCAACCACCACAATCCCTCAGTGTGAAGAAGTGATCTGTCACGCTGGCAAGGTGGCACACTGAGTCCCACTAAAACATGCGCTGTGAATTGTTTCTTAATGAACTACATCTCACTGACGCCATGTGTGACTGTTTGCTCTGAATATATTTATCATGGATCAGCACATGTAACATAAGTGTATCACCACGTCTGTTTTTCCAAGATCTACCGTTCAGGAGCTAAGGATCAGCCTTGGTTTTTATTTAGATGGAGATGCATTTTTGACATTAGTAAATGAGATTTGGAGGGACTTTATGAGCACGGTGGGTCACATAAACTTCTCACACGCGATCTTTCAGTATCCAAAAACCTGGGAACAATTACAGAAAATAGAAACACAAGGTTTCTTAACAGCCAGAGACATCATTGTTGAACACTGTGAACAGATAGAAGCCTATTATCCTTCTCTACGGCTGCAACCATGCTGTGCACCACTGCTGCCTGAATGCACACACTAATCATTCGCTATGTGACAACTGAATACTAATCGATTCTCTATAGATATACATGTTGTAGAATATTACTTTATCTCTGTGTGTTGCACCTGTAACCACACCCCTACAGTGATGTCACGATGTACTGACCACCCATTCACCTCCTCAACTTCCTTATCCTCTCAGGCCAACACATTCTCACCTCAATCTCGTCACATATTGACGTTTCGGTCATGGACTTTCCACGTCCAGATACAACACGCAAGGTACCCTGGGTGTGTTGGTTGTTGACGTTCTGGGACACTGTGTCAAGTTCTGTTCTTTCAAGATACACTTCCGTTTTCACAAGATATTTTACCTTTACGCATCACAGTGGTTCCCCCTGGCCATCAAACTATAACGGCAACCCGCTGTGAATCATGCCGACGTCAAAGGATGCCTTTTTTTGTTGGTTTCTGATGCTGCAAGTCACAGTCCAAGCGCCACATTGCGACAATTTCGGAGTGAGACCGGTACAGGTACACAGACTTTATCAGTTCATACATTCACCTAAATCTAAACAGGATTTACACCACAGGAACACTCAAAGCCAACAACACAGCTACTAGAAATAAATTCACCTGTATCTCATTAACACAAGTTTTACAACGCAGAACGCAGGAACATTCAATTAACGCCAACACAGCAGATCAACTAAGACGTATATTCACCTGCATGTCAACAGGATTTACAGCACAGCAACACTGAAAGCCAACAGCACAATAACTTAGTGATAATGTAATGCAAAATGAACCCTGAGAAGGTGACGCTCAGGAGGTACAGGATTTAAGAAGACACTGAAAGGACCAGTGTGTAGAATGAAGGGGGATATGTTGGCAGAAATGGAATATGTTATAATAATATATATGTTTTCTTTAGTGCATAATCATCTGAAAATAAGAATCGTGTTTTAGTTACCATAGAATGAGCCGTTAATGTCTACACAGGCAGTGGGTCCTCATCTATGAAGATCACCATGTTGCACCTCATGTTTCTACAGTAGCCCAGAACGGACAAACCAAACGAAGGCTCTAGGTAGGGCCATTTGTGTTTTCGTGTTTTAACATCAGCTATCATAGTTAGCAGCCCCTTCACATGGGTCAAAGACATCCTCACTCTGATCTCATCACATATCGACGTTTGGTCATGGACTTTCCATATCGACATATGATGTGTACGGTACCCTGGGTGTGTTGGTTGTTGAAGTTCTGGGATGCCGTGTCAATTTCAGCCTGTTACATGCATTGTGTGTTTTCAAAATACACTTCTGTTTTCACAGGAAATGTACAGTTTGAATACAGTCTTTTTCAAGATAAAAGCACTAGGTTGGTACAGCACCGCAAATTGATGTTTTTATCCTTCAACAAAAAACTTAGCCAACACACACATGGTTAAGTTTAGGCAGCAAAAGCACGTGATTGGGTTTATAAAAAAATAACAGGGTCTGACTTTACAATCATGCGGGAAGCAAACCCTGAACTTACAGGTGAAAGTCAGTGGTTGTTGGACCCATCCACCCACCCTACTTGGACTTTCACCTCCCTAATTTACGTTGTTGTCCCACTGCGTTTCCCTCTGACACCACTGGGCCCTGTTAAACAATCACGGCAACCAGCCACATGTCATGCCAACGTGAAAGGACAGCTTTTTCCGTCTGTGTCTGATGCTGGATGTCTTTGCCCAAGTGCTGGTATACAATGACTTTGGAATGAGAACAGGTTGCAAGGATAGCGTTAGAGAGAGACAATTTTTTTTACAAGAAACTGCTTTATTCATTGTTATTACCAGTTTAAATCACCGGATCCATTTGTTTTGGAGAGGAAGAGACCTCTGCAGATAATTCAGCTTCCAGTAAAAACCTCTTGAACGTTTGGATATTAAGTTATTAGAGGAAGATGGTGAGCACATATTAACAGGTGCTTTGTCAGCAGACAGTCTCTGAGATGCCAAGCAATGTCAGAAAATCACTTATTTGTAACGTTCAGTGTTTTTACCTGTTTAAATCGCAGGGTCCTTTAGTTCTATCGGCTCCCACCAAAAACCTACTGAATGTCTGGACCAGAAATAGGGTGAACACACATTTGCAGATGCTGGGTAAGCTGGCTGTCTACGATGTGCCAAACAGGGTAAAAGAAAAATTGATTTGTAATGTGAAACTGCTTCATTCAGTGTTCTTACCATTTTTAATAACCTTGTCTGTTTCTTTTGGAGCGGAAGAGACCTCTGAGGATATTTCAGCTCCTGGTAAAAACCTCCTTAACAATGAACACTGAAGGACTGGTTGCAATCTGCAATGCTCACTGCTAAATGCCACTAAATCCCCCTAAATCTTACACACTGGACCTTTTATTAAAGCCTAATAAGAGACTTTAAGCCACCTGAGTGGTACAGCATTGGCACTGGTAGTACTGCTGCTAACTGGCTAGCTGCATTTACTGTCACTACATGAGCTAGCCTAGCACTAGCAGGGTCACCAGCTGAGAGGTTATTTCTGCACACTTCCTTCTGTGCTGTGATAGAGTTGGTAGGTGTAGTTTGGTAGACAGAAAATAGTTCCAACATGAAACTGCTCACAGCAAAGTCAGTGGATTATCTTGAGTGATCTGGTCATGAACTCTGGAAAGAGACATTGCTGTTGAGTTTTTTAAATGTATGTTTTTGGAGCTTTGAGCACCACAAGCTGAGTGCCGTCTAGTTCCATTATATTGGAGAGAAGGCAGACATCTCTATGGCTGATATCTCCAACACTCAGGCAACTCACACCAAAACAATCTAGACTGATAAACTGAACTGCACGTGAGAGGAAAACTATGTATTTTTTATTTGGGGGTGAACTGTCCCTTTAAATAAAGGACATGAGGACTTCTACCACTACTCCTGTTTACAGTCAGTAGTCAGTAGGAATTGTGATACATTTTAAGTTTTTGAAGGTTATGATAAGACTCTGTTTTATTAATCCTTTAATGCTGGAATACCTTAATTATCCTTTTCACAGTAGTTACCATATCTGCCTCTCATTTTTCTTATAAGCTCCATTACCAGGTCATCTCTTGTCCTTGCTCCAACACTGCACAGCCCGCTGCAGAAGCCTTGTAAGTAAGACAGACCAGCATCATATCCTCTTCCATCCCTGTGAGGTTTCCTCTCCCTCTTGTCTCCCCTCCCTCCCTCCTTGCCTGCCAGGCTCCAGTCTCACAGTCCTGCCTGCTGCTCGAGGCTCACAGGCCCAGCCAGTCATGATGAATGTGGAACAGGGCCCAGCCCAGGCTCCTGCCATTACCCCGTGACAATTTATTACCCTTTATCTGTAGGCACAATTAACCCAGGCCCAGGAAATAGGGACTTATCAGTCCTTCATTAACAGGACCTGCCCATGTCCCCATCCCTCTCTGTCACCTGACGCGCACACACACACACACACACCTCAGTCTGTGTGGGCTCTCAGTTTCTCCTTTCATATATGGCTTGCTGTTCTTACCGTCTCCGTTACACCCGTGGACTCTTTCTCTCACACACACATGCCGGCTTTATCTCTGTCCTTTTCACATGTCCTTTTGTTCCCTGTCACACACACACTCTGACTTTCTTAGAGATTGTATTTTTAAACTAAGATGATGAACACCCACAGCGACATTACAGAGCTTGTGTTCTCGTCTGTGTTTTTATGATCCGTTACATTTACACACAATCTGCTTAAAATAGAAAAGAAAAAAGAAGAAGTCCTCGCTGTGAACAGTTTTCTTTGGAACTGCTTTCTATTGAAGAAATGGTTCCTGTGTAATGTGTTGATGGTGTGTTCTGGGGATTATCCACAGTAATGGAGACACTGTTTCTGAAAACAGATGTTGCTGGGTTTTTTGTTTTTTTCTTCCCAGTGCTGTGAGCATACGAAACTAAATTCATCCCGAGCACTGGGGTGGAGGCAGAAATCTCCAAGCTTCAGCAAATTAAACCCACAATATTTAAATGGCGAGATAACCCTAAAGGTAAGAAAGAAAATCAGTTTTTTTGTTGTTTGTTTGTCTTAAATTTTGAACTGAATATTACTGAATATACCAGTGGACCAACAAATCTTTTTCATGACTGTAGAGCTCATCGATTGTCACAAAAGAATGAAGTTGACTACATTTCTAATGTATTATATGGATGACTGCGACCAGATCACCAGGAAAAAATGTTGACATTGTACATTTCTGCAAATCACGGATACGTTTTATTTGCATATTATTATGCAGTGGATATACGTTTCAGCATCACTGTGGTTAATGTGTAGTTATGTTTGGGCACAAAAAAAAAACATGGTTAGAAAAAGACCATGTTTTGGCTTATAACACCACTTTGGGGGGCACAAACCCGCCAGGAAATGCAGTGATGTCCATGTTAAAAACAACTGCTTTTTGTGCCACTACATCCGCTGGAAAAACAGCGATGGTTCGCTAAAACACACCCACTTTTGGTGGCTGAAAAGCAACTGGAAACACACTGATGGTTCGCTAAAAAACACCCACAACTGGTGGCTAAAAAGGTGCTGGAAACACAGCGATGACTTGCTAAGAAGCAACTGGTTTTATTGTTTGTTGGTCTGCAACAGTGATCTCCACCATGCCTTCCACCTTTTGATGACAAAGTCAGTTCATATACTACGTCACTTTAAAAACACTGATATGATATGTATAACATATATTCAAAGGTAAGATATTGGTGGTTTGCAGAAACATAAAAAGCCAACAATTTCTGTAGTAGACTGGGCTGATGATCGAGAAGCTACTAATTTTGATTTGAATATTTCCTGATTTTACACAGCCATGGCGATGTAATTATGACCTTAACAGCCCCTTAAAATATGATTTCAAATCTTAAAGGGGCTAAAATCTAAACATTTTTTTATAATCAAATGTATCAAATATGTGAAAATTGTGACAATGTAAAATGGGTCACTTCTTGTGATGAACCTACAAAGAACTATCACCTGAATCAGCTTAGAAGGTGATGAGGCTGTATGTCAGTGTTGTGTTCAGAGGTTGTTTCTGCTGCCCCCAAGAGGCCACACAAAATCAATTATTGCAGCTTTACGGATTTTTCTTTGACATAAATATCCTTAAATAAATAAGCAACAATCAGAGTTAAAGTGCTGAGGGAAAACTCAGTGTTCATTTCATTATAATGCATACAATTCATATAATCTTTTTGGACTGATATTACTGGAGCATTGATATGTTAAATCTTTTGTGCTGTAGATGTTTAAGGTTGTGCTAATTTCACACCTCCATTTAGGGTCTGTGGAGCAGCTGGAAAAGCTGGAAAAGTGGCCTATGCCGTTGTGAGTACTTTTACTTGTGCAGTGATGTGTCAGTGTCACTCTGCAATTACACCTCCAAAACACTAGTTGGCGGTGGGTTTTCTATGCTACCTTGTTGAGTTTCTGTGAAGTACAGTTAAGCTTGATTGATTGACAAAATACTGTCTGATGCTAGACATGTTTTCCCCACAAATACAACATGCTAACATTATTAGCATATGCCTATCTCCTATATTTCATAAAGCATATTTTAGTGTTTCATATTTTAGCCTACTGGCTAGCAGACTTTTCCTCTATATGAAGCCAGGGTAACTTAAAATGCTATTTTAGGGAGCCTTATTGTCCTCGCAGTTTAAATTTTTCTTCATTCAGTCATTCATTTTCCGTAACAGCTTATCCTGTTGGGCGTAGTAAGGGACTGAAGCCTATCCCAGCTGATATTGGGTGAGAGACAGGGTACACCCTGGAAAAGTTGTCAGACTATCACAGGGCTGACACATAGAGACAGACAACCATTCACACTCACATTCATACCTACGGACAATTTAGAGTCACCAATTAACCTGCATGTCTTTGGACTGCGGGAGGAAGCCGGAGTACCCAGTGAAAACCCATGCTTACATGGGGAGAACTACTGCACCACCGTGCACTGTTTTTTTCTTATCTGTGAACCAAAAGTAAGTAGAAGCTTTGTCTCCATTGAGGAAAATGGTTTCAGTTTACAAAAATAATAGGATATCTATGTCGCCATGATGTGTATTTATGTTTCTGGGGAGGTGCATGTTGGGGCTACAGCGTACGGTACAACAAAACCCTGCTTAAACCAGTGGAAGAGCACAAAGAAAAACACAAATACAGAAATCTTTTATCTATAATAACCAGAACTGTTCAAACTAGGGCAGCAACTCGCTTGTAGTATGAAGCTGATTGAGAAAATAGGTGTGCAGGTCCTTTAAAATTAGAAAATATGACACTTAAACTAAACTACAATGTTACAATGACAAGAATCACAAACAATATATAGTGTCACACCACAGCATGGATAATATATCTGCATATTGCCCTTGGCTTCACAGGTACATTGTGGTGACATAATCTGTAGGAGTCCCTTTGTATGAATGATAGGACTAATCTGTCCACATTATCCATGCATGTCAAGGGGATATCCTCCTAGTGTGCATCCAGGCACCAGACAATAGCCTACTATGTACACCACAGACCAGAATGCCATTCAGGCTTATACAAAACTAATCAGTGCCAGCCTATGAGCGATTGCCATTGGCACCCGCGACTGGCGACTGCTGACATTTTAGGCTGTGCTGCTCTGCTGCAAAATGGAGGAAGAGTATAAAAGCCACAGTCAATCAGGTCCGAGGTGAGCCAGCTCTCCTGCAGTCAGCGCTCCGAACAGACTTCACTGGAAGCACCCGGTCTCTGCAGTCACATATACTGCTGCTTGTAAATATTATATAAGAGTATGAGGTGGACTAATGAATGCAGGCCCTGTCCAGTTTGGCAGGAGCGAGAGGATGATGACAGCAAGACTTAACAATACGGACATTTAGGAGAGCTGTTATGTATTTGTGTGTGTGTGGGTGTGTTTGGGAGGTGTGTTTGCAGCCTTACGGGCTTATAAAGTGAACAAAACTAAATTCACATGTTACATAAACCAGATAGATGATTTGTAAAATTCATCTGCCCTTTGCTCTCTGGCACTTTAGTTCATCTCACAGCAGCAAAAAGTTTCTCCTTATCCGTCCTGATATCTCAGCTATTGAACGCGTTGCCAAATGATCGTGTGTTTGCCCGTATATGTCGGCATACATTAGAGTCACATGCTGTATCTAAATCCATTTTGACGATGATGACTTTCTCTGTTTAAGCTGGTGGGGAGCTGATTGAAAAGCCATGGGGTCCACGTGGGAGCTGACTCTGGAGACGCAGAGTTGCTGGAAGCAAAGCGGAATCAGAAAAGCCAAGACTCCTGCTGCTAACTGATAACAACATAAACAAATAGTTCCAGTTATACATCCCTCTTGCCTCCCTCTGCATCATATACTCCACTGTATGTAGTTTACAAAATGAACAAATTGGAGTGCATACGCTTCAAAACTTCGAGAAGAGTCTGCACATCCACCTGTAGCCTCAAATTGACCCGATTCGCTGCCTAGAAGGAATCTATTCAATAAAAATGGCATTACAGAGTTTACCTCCTCCTCTTGTCATCTCCTCTGTGTAGGCTGCAGACACAGACAGACAAGGATCTAAGATAGCAGGCAGTCAGTCATTTTGGATAAATGCATGAATTCAGTAAGGAGCACATTCAACCCCAAAAGGACCCCGGAGCCGCAGCTTGTTATTCAAACAGAGATGTTTCCTCAAAGACGCAGTTTGCGAGATGTAAGTTCAGAATAATACGTCAAATGTCACCATGAGATGAGCGGGATCAACACAAGAAGCTCCTCAGTGAAAACAGCCTACATAATAGAGCACTGTTCCCATCTACAGAGGTATAGAAAATCTGGTGTCTTGACAAACACAAAGAGAGGATCTTAAAGCTCATAACTCCATCTCCCAGAGGCACGCCACTAAAACTGCAACAGCTTGTGTGTGACTTGGTTGTCTTGCCAGGAGAAGAGAAGGTAGCAGGCATCAAGGCGTGCTGGAGGCAACATGCCCAAACAAACGTCCACTGGCAGCCGGCGCTTTCTTTACAACTTACAAACTGCATCTTTAAGCAAAGATTAGCTCAAGGATTACAGGGCTGGATGCTTTTAGCTCCTTGAGAGCGCTCGATCTCTTTCCTCGGAGAGTTATCCTCCCTCCCTTTTCACTCATCCTTTATAGTCATTAAAGAGAATGGAGATGTGTGATAGAGTGGGATGGGGGAGGGAAAGAGTGAAAGAGAGAGAGGGTGAAAGAGGGAGAATTAGATTCTCTGACACCCCGCTAATTGAGCGATCTCCTTTGTGCAGGGCCCAGCCTGCCAAGTTTTAATTAGCAACTAATCAAATCAATATGGAGGCTGCCAAGCGAAGAGAAGGCACCTAGATCGTGGGATGGCTGCCTGGATCACAGCTGCCTGTGACCTTTGCACCTGGAGGTGGTTTTTCAAGGCTGTAAATGATGAGGGCCAGTGGCACTGACGATCTCTTTGTGAGAGAAGGATGGAGCGATGGCGAGGTAATGATATCTGGCATTACTCAACTGCTTCGACATTAAGATAATTGACCGGGGGATAAAACCTCAGAGCTGATGTTCAAAATGAAGTGTTGTCTTTTAAAACGGCCATTTGCATGAGAGAGGGAGTGATTTTTCGATAGCACAAAGTGTCCACCTTGTAACCTTTACACGCAAGCATAAATACCAAGGGCACTTTTTTTAAATGAATGAGACATCTAAGCAGAAGGTGCACATCTGCTCTGCGTACGCACACTTTAGCACAATGACTCCAGCCATTTTTACATGATTGATGTAACACAGTCTCACAGAAATACATGAAATGATCACAACCTCTCAACAACATTGTGTATTTGGTTAAAATAACTACGTACGGGACATAAGAGATGTTAACGTACATACTTTGGGTAGTTATGGAAAGTGCTTTGCATAATTACATTAAGTCACTTAACCATGCTGACTTTTGGTTTTACACGGGAGACAAACAGCAGTCTCCTGGTTTAAAGTCCACATTTGTTTGATCCATCCACCTCAACTCCCACCCACTCTATACAGACTATCTCGTTCTTTATCTCATTGAGCAAAAATCCCATAATAAACTTTGAGCAAATTGTATTTCAAGTGGACCGAGAGAAAACTAGACTTCTGCACCTCCTCTTGGCTCTGTTTTCCAGCTTAAGAAAATCTAGTCCGCGAAAGGAGATTTCGGCCAATCACAGGTCCTTTCAAAAAAGAGGGCATTCCTATTGGCTGCTCTACAAAGGCAGATATGTGTGCATGTAACTTCGGTGAAACCCTGATTCAGTTGTGGAGAATCCTGCAGAGAAAGTTGCTATTCCAGCATTGGCAACCTACACTGCAAAGTAACCCAAAAAAGCTTATTAAAAAGAGAGTCTGACAATAAACGACACAAAAAACTTGATATGGAAATCAACGTACATCAACATCAAGGAACACCACTGACCACTGGGTGAGTTTCATGGCTTTGAAAACAAACGTTTAAGGTGGTTTTAGGCCAGATTTACACATGGCCATAGACAGCATTGTTAAGCCAGGCAGGTGAAAGACAAATTCTCTCAAATTCTCAGCGAAGGAGCAATCGTCAAGATTTTGGTCTTTACCACTCTATTTCATCATAAACAACCAGGAATGGAGCTCAAAGTGCAAAATACTGGACTTCTCCTTTAATTTGTGTGCCCACCATGACAAAAGATCCTCACTGACTTTGTACTGGTGTTGTTTTCCTGTTGCCAGCAGGTAATTTTCACACATTTTGTGAGTTTGTGTTGATTTCACATATTTCTCTGAGACCAGGCTGATTGATCACACGTGCCTGCACATACACACACACCTCTAAACCCCCATCAGACACACCTACCCTTCAACTAACCCTTGAAAAGTGTTAATTACAGATGAAACCTGATGTGATGTGTTGTGCCATCTTCAGAGACATCCACATAAGCTGGAGATGAGAAGCGGAGCCACTTCTGCTCTCTCGTCTGCCTCAGGAAGCTGTCAACACATCCTGACCTCCCCTGGAGGCGTCCAGCTGGGTCTGACGTCTTCTAGAGCCCGGGGGCCCCCTGGCTCCTACAGCTGCTACCTCTCTCTCTCTGTCAAACACACACAAATACATAAACACTCACACGCACTTCCATGAAATAACATAAAAGCACAAACATTCACATGTGCCCTGGAGCGCTAATACGCTTCCAGTTGTGCCTGCTGACGTGCGTGTACGTGTGCACATCTTGTCACATGGGCCCTCGGACCATCAGTGTTCTTCACTCTCATCAAACACAAAGTCAAAGCATTCATCGGCTTTACTGGCCCGCGACATTTATGTGTTTCTTTTGCCCGCAAAGACAGGATGATGTCATTAGGAAGTGATGTCATCGGAGTGTTGAGAGGGCATTGACAGCAGCGCAGAGGCCAAATTACACAAGCATCCTAACTGAAAAATCTTACCACAAATAGACTCAGCAGCAGCACTCTGTCTGGCTAAGTGGTTAGAAAAAGAGTCAGTTAACATGAGGTTCAGTTCCTGTGTATCCATCAACTGCCAGTCCTCGTACAAGATGCCAAACTCGTGCTCACTGCAAGTTATTCTGAGTAAAAGCATCAACAAATAGTACAATAACTGTGACTAAATACAGCATATGCCAAAACAACAAGTGTATCCACAGCAGATTGTGCTGAAGCAAAGAAAAATAGTAAAGGAGGAATGCCAATGTGAACAAAAGGAGTTTTGCTATCATTGCATTTCCAGATAAGATTCAAAGTATTTCATTCTGTAATGGCCCCAGATTGCTTATTGGGATGTTGAAACTATTAACATATTTACTAAAAATCCTTGGCCTTCAGAAGGCTGTGTTTTATTTCAGTAGGTATTTTCATAATCTTTGTAAACAAAATACTCGTGTTCGGGGGGCATAATAGAAGAAAAAAGTTTTATTTTTGAGGGAGAATAGACAACCTTAAATAGGATGATTCACCACCTGCGAATAATAAACTGACTCGGATATTGGCAGATGGGAGCCTGCAGCGGTAACTGCACAGAAAATGTCCATCAAGTATATGATGCAAGAGGAAGCTGAGGACTAGCAGGAGCTGCAGCTCTCTGACACCTCGCTCAGGCTTTACAATAATCCTCTAGTACAGTTTGATGAGTGTAGATTCTAATATATGATGATGTTATAAAATGCAGAGTCGAGATGCAGCGCTGTACAATATTGTACTATTAATATGACTTGATTGATCAATTTTCTTAAATGCATGGGACGACCTATGTTAACATTTGCCTGACAAATACATTTTGTGGCTGCGTGGATTATTGTCTGAGAGGAGCTAAGGTCAAAGCGGAGTGATGTGGTTCTAACCAGAAGCTTTTAGGGTGGAGGTCAGGGTGGATGGTTGGGAGCACAATTATATGACACTGACACGGGAGACCAGTATTCGCATCCCGTCCACCACCAGCCCTCAAGACATTTTACAGTATTGAGCAGTCAGTCCACCACTTCAGACGAAGCGGCAACGTCTAAAGCTGAAAAATAAAGACCAGTGCAGAGGTGCCAAAACTGCAGTTCCTCTAATGGCAGCTTGAGGCTGGCTCAAAAGCAAGCAGTCCCCACAGACCCTCGCGTTAAAATACTCAAATTTACAGCAGAAATAAACATGTCCACAGTGTGGTACAAAAAACAGTTTGGTCTCTGTAAGATGAGATTTATATTTCATACACTTTGAAATGAGGACATTACATCTGAAGAGAGGGAAGAATGTAAGACGAGATTTATTTTTGTGAGGACGTATCCAGTAGATTGTCTTGTTTTTCTCTGTTCATCATTTTGCATCTACATAATTTAATGTTGACTACATTCATGTATTTTTTACGTATTTTATTTTGCTCTTTATGTTAAATTTGGAACTATTTCATATCACGCACCTTACTGTACGTGCAGGTAATGAAAGTTATTATTAAGTTTGGCGAGGTGACATTTAAAAGGTGTGAGATGCCACTATTGTTGTCGATATTCAGTTGTCCTACGTTCGTGGATCAAGTTACACAGAGAAGCCGTCCCTGTGCTCTTACTTCACCCACAGGCCTGTGATAGCTAATCCAGTAACTACTAAGTTTATAGGTAAGACAGAAGAGAGAAACCTGCCTTACAGTCTCTATAGCTAATTTCAACATTCATTGCAACTGTACAGGGGGTGAATTTTAATATATCTCACCCCTTTGTATCTTATCGGGGTTGGGAGGTTAAATTCATGCAAAATTTAGGGCGGGGCTACTTTCAGTGACAGGTGGTCTGTGAGGCGTCACCACAGTCTGTGGCTACGTCTACGTTAATAGGCTTTTATTTTAGCTTTTTAAAACAAAAATTATATCCGTACACATGAGCATTTTGGCACTGTTTCAGAAACAATATCCATCCATACTGGCACGCCTGAAAACACAAACCACAGCCATTCACATACACTGCACGTGCACTTGGCAATGTAAACAGGAAGCAGATCGTCCACTCTGTGGTTGGTTGCTTAGTTACAGAAAATACCACAGAGATGACAAAAAGTATGTTTAGAGATTCCTCTGCAACAATGAGGGGGAACTCTTACTGACAGAAACACATTAGTATAAGGTGGTCAAGGTGGTGGAAAAAAGCAAATACGGTCACATATTACACCAAGAGTATTACCCAGCAAAACACACCAAGGTAATATAGATTAAAAAAGAGAACTACAGGTAAGGGGAAAATATGTATTTTTGATTTTTTGGTGAGCTGCTGCTTTAAGTACTAGTTAAACAACACATTACATTCATTCACTAAGTGCTTGTCCAAAGTAAAATGTATTCAAACTCAATAGGAACAAGAGTCAGATGTCATCAAAGACTGGTCATGCAACCTTCCCAAATAAACTACACAAAGTTCAGAGAGCCAAAACACAACTGAGCAAATGCTAAACATCAGCATGTTAAGGTTGAGTATGTTAGCATGCCCAACAGCCATAAGAGTCACTAATGCAACATTAGACTCAGTCTTGTTTTAACCCAAACCACAATCTTTCTGTAACCCTAACCAACCTGCTGCAGATAAGAAACAGCCTGGTCTCCTTCCCTTGGGCAGCACTGTGATGATGCTGAGGACGCCAAACACCTGACTTTGACCCAGGAGAGCAGCGATTGTGGCCATCAAAAACGTCTGTTGTGGAGTTTCTGGCACTCAAAGCTGAGTGTTTTTAGCTACAGTCACGATCTTTCCCTAACCATGACCAAATAATTTTGTTGCCTTAACCTAACCATCAACTCCTTCTCACCGTGGACCATTTCTGTATGAAAATACAACACAAAGGGCTGCCCTCTGCGTCATTTAATGACGCCCTGGGCCTCTGCAAAAGCAGCAAAATATGGCGAGTAGGGATGAGATTATGTTGTCAGAAACCACGTGTGAAATGGACATTTTCCAAACAATGTCCTTCTGATAGGGGCGTCCGATCAGAAAATGTTCACTTGGGTGGTTTTAAAAGGCTGTGACAGCCGACCTATTTCATTTAGTCTGGAGCTCTTGTTGGGCCCAGTAAAATGCTATTAGATGTGATATGATGACTGCGCCTTAAGTAACATTACATGCTCACTCATTTATTATTTAGGTCTAAACAGTAATCACTTCTAACACTGTGATTTACTGCGGGCCATGCTGTACATCATCCACATACGAGGCCTAACTGCAGCATAATGCTCAAGGTGATCTATAGCGGACAAATGAGAGGCCTAATTAATAACAGCAGCGTCTCACTGGCACCTTTTGGCCTCCATGTTATTATATGTACGTTAACAGCTTGTGTTCATTGCCTGCTAATTAACCGTTTGCTTGACATGCAGTGAGAGGAGCAGGATGGCTGCTGCATCGTTTACCTGGATGACGTCTTCTCCAGAAGAGCAGCATTAGCAGCAGCCGTGGGATCCCCAGTGATCCACCTAAGATGGGACCCGGAGGAGCACGATGCCCTTGAGGACAGCCAGGGACTGCAGGGCAGAATGGATGGCTGCATTCACAGCCATAAATTCACTGCTTCCTAACTATCTCATTCATCATATGCACACCAGACTCCTCCGCACCGTGAATACACCAACACACACACACACACACACACACACACACACTTCCCACCCACCACTCCTACCTCCCTGGTTCGTCCTAGTAAATAAGGCATACAGACAGAGATAGGGCAGAGAGTGAAAAACATGAGATAAGTGGATCAGTGAAATGACCATATGACAATGCGCAGCCCTCTATTTCACCTTGGAATGTGTGAATTCATTCGTACTGGGGGAGACAACAGTCTTCTTCTTTCTCTCGCTCTCTACAAAAGATACATTTTCATATCTTCTTCTCAGCTGGTCACCATTTATTCCAGAATTTCCCCGGGTCTTTGTAGATATGGCGTCTGTCGGAGCCGTGTTGGGGCTGGTGGAATAAATCACATGGCTGGAAGTAGAAGTGAAATGCAAAATATGATCTCATGCAACACCGGTAACATAAGCAAGATGTGTTTTGTTTTGGTAGCCTGAGACTGTGTAACCTTATAAACTAAAAAACACTTTTATGTTGTTGTTTACACTGATGCAAAGGTCTGCCTTTGATTGTGGTTTCTACTTTCCTTCCCCCGTAAATGCAGATTTATTGCGTTGATCAAAGTTGAAATAATTCCTTGACTTTTATCACATTTATAGTCGGAAAAAAAAAAACCTGACTGAGCCATATTGTTTCCAGAAACAGCTAAAGGTCTGTCAAGGAGTCAGATTCAATATCCAACAGACTTTGTGCTTGAATCCTGATGTTAAAAGTATATTGAATGTTTAATTTTATGAGAAAATTGCCTCAGTTCACTTTTGCATATTCACTTTCACTTTTTTAATCGTCTTTGTTTTTCTCCCTCATTTCACTGTGACCTGCTAAGTGATTTATGGCGGCAGAAAACAATGTGGAGCTGAGTATAAAGAAATTTCTCTCTTTTGACTGAATCCACATTTCATACTTTCATACTGCTATTCTAATATTAATTCTGTTATCTCTGAATCAATCATAATTAGTCTTGCTGCTTGCCAACCAGCCTGGCCTGAATGCAGTATGAGGACCAGGACCGGAGGACGAATACTGAGGATGAGGTGTATTTCTACTGCCCTCAAGTGTTCAGCAGGGGAACTTCAATCAAAGTACAAATAGAGCTGCTGGTATTAGACCTTCCTGACACCATCTATTATCCACAGTGCAGCTGGACAACGGGGCTCTGTGAAAACTGATGACATTATAGCAAGCAGCTAATAAGTTTCCAGACTCCAATGGTCTGTCTCTCAGTTTTCTGTGGTAATGGATGTGATGTTTGCACAAGGACCTCGGTGTCAACTGTAAAATGCTTTCTTCCTGCCAGGAATTTGCAGCATTGAATTGCTTTGCTCGAGCTCCATCAACATCACACTGGGAAAGAACACCGAGAGACCAAATCATCTCACAGTGCTCTCATTTCTCAGCCCGAGTGGCAAAGAGGAATTACTCGAAGCGATGGAGATTTTGTCTACAGGAAAGGCAGAGGTTAGCGAGTAGAACAAAAATCAATGTGGATAGAGCAGCACTATTTCAACACTGGAGGGGAACAAAATATCTCCCATTTACTCCACACTGTGACAGTTTGACAAAATGTAGACTGGAGTTCTTGAAGTGGACAGAAACTTTTTTTTTAACCACAATAATTAGAAAAACACTAAAAGGTCCAGTGTGTAGGATTTAGGGGGATATATCTGCAGAAATGCTGTATAATAAATGTTTTCTTTAGTGTATAATCACCTGAAAATAAGAATTATTGTGTGTTTATTACCTTAGAATGAGTGTTTATATCTACATAGGGAGTAGGTCCTCGTCTACAGAGTACGCTATGTTGACTGCCATGTTTCTACAGTAGCCCAGGACAGACAAACCAAACACTGGCTCTAGATAGCGCCATTCGCTTTTTCACCTCAGCCACTGTAGTGCGCAGCCCCCCTGCAACCAGATGAACAGTGCTGGAGAAACATTGATTTGTAACTTGAAACTGCTTCAGTGTTTTCACTGGTTTTAATCACCTGGTCCGTTTGTTGTGGAGAGGAAGAGACCTCTGTGGATATCTCAGCTCCAAGCAAAAACCTCCTGAACAATAAACACTGAAGGAATCCTAACTGGGTGTTCATGCTGAGCACATAAGAGAAGCTTCAGCTGCTTGTATTCTGCAATCCTCACTGCTTGATGCCCCTAAATCCTACCCACTGTTCCTTAAATACAGCAGCAAACAACAATTTGCCATGTAAAAACAAAGTGCAGTGATGGAGTCCTGAGCAGCATGAATGGATTACTGAACAGGCCCAGGGGCCCAAAGTGTCAGGGGGCCTGCTGGTCTTTACTTCAAAAATATCAAATGTCAAATTAACATGTACTGACCAAGAGGAGACACAAAAAGACCATAAAACAAACAAAAAAAGACACAAAATCACCTCAAATTCTGTGTGTCAGGCTCCTGTGAGGTGGTGGTTCCCTTTGCATGTTTGTGCCCAGTTGACCAAAATCCACCCACAATGAGCAGAGAATGAAGTCACACCACTGCTGTGTGCTGTAATCCGAGCTTTATTGTAGTTTGTTGTGGTAAGCAGGTCCAGCCACGCGTCCATGTTACTACATGTGTGTATCACACTGGCTAGCTAATTGCTGACACTTTGCACTGTGCTCCTACCACAATTACCACTGGGACTATGTCATTGCGGTGGCGTAGGGCCCACCCTCTGGTTCCCCTTGCTTAATGCATCAGCTCTGTCAGCCTGTTGTCGTTGTTTAGCGCTGTTATGGAGTTAGCACCGTTAGCTGCTGGCTGGCGACTCAACCACCTTCATGTTAAGAACCAGGTGCAGACAATTTGTGTGCATATGCTCAAAATTTCACATGGAGCCTCTTTTAATTACTGCATCAAGATGAGCTCTGCGACAAAAAAAGAATAAATTTTAAAGGGTAATTTCACCCAAATGATAAAAGGAAAAAAAAAAAAAAACTTTTCCCCTCATGATACACACTGGTAGAGTTTATACCCACCTTTTCATGGGATCTATTTTCTGCAGAAGAAACAGTTGGAAGCTGTTGGCTGTGAATCACCCTGGGCAGTCAAGATTCTGATATAGAAAGAACAAAATGAAATATGACTTTAAATGTTTCGAGAAGCACAAACAAAAATCACCACACTGATTTGGGGATATGCATCACAAAAGACACCTAGACGTCAAGGCTAAAACTAAAAGCTAAATATGGCTGAAGTATTGTTTACAACAGTTGTTTCAACAGCCAATAACTATATTTAAGTGTGTAGTTAATAACTGTATTTCAATTTGTAGTTAAAACATGCTTCACATTGGAAATACAGGTGTCTATAAGTTGTTGAATTTATTTCAACAGTTTCTCCTGACCAGCAAAATTCTAAATCTGGTGATTTGTAGGTCATTAATTTGGCAAATCAATGTTTATTCAGACATCTGTTAATATAAGTTTCCAAAGGTGGGTGACACAAAAATTAATTGCAATAAAATAAATACTTGCTAGACTACATACTACTGTGGTTAAGTTGGAAAATGTGCTTTGTTTTTTGGCTTTTTGTTTTTGTAATTTGGACAAACTGACCCTTTAACTGTGCCACCATTTTTGCTTCAGTCCACCAGCAGGTCAAATGGTTCCACCATCTTTACTTCAGTTTGTAACATATAGTCTGTGCTAAATAAAATATTCAAACTAAGTATGGCATCATGTTTTCATAAGTACAATAAGACATGACCAAGTTGCTCTCTCGCTCCCTCTGCCTCTGGCTCTTTCTATCAAAGCAGGCCAAACAGCAGACTTTTTGTTTCCGTATTAATGTATTCTATTTGTTTTGAGTGCTGCACGTCTCCTCTTCTCCTCCACTGCGGTGCTCTAAGCCCTTCAGGGAGATCTCAGGGATCCAGCTGACATATGGTGCAGACTGGAGAAACATGTTGGGGGCTGCCAGGCTGTGGACCCTGATCCCCAGATGTATGGTGGCGTATTGTCTTCAAACAGGCTCTGTCACATGTGGCAGGATCACTGAGAGGTTGGTAGGAGCGAGGGGGGGCTTTTCAGAATGCGTTTCTTCACGTGTTTTTTTTCCTCAAGCCAATTTTCAGTTTGAAAGAGCCTGGGGACTTTTGTCTCGACTCACTGCCGCAGAGGTGTTTTCACTGCTGCTTACAGCTATGCTGGATATCATGGGGAGATAAGACAGGTTTGAAGTGTGTTTACTGCCACATCTACACTTGATATGGGCTAATAAATAATGGAATAACATTCACTCATATAGAGTATACAACTTGTTGAAAGATGGCTGCATCCTACTGGCATAAAAAAAGTGAAAAACTATCTAGTTTTCTAACAGATCTGGGCGAATATCAAATTTGATGGCAATGCCATATCTTTCCTCGGGTTTCCTCGGGTCTCCTCTTATGAACTGGACTCATGAACTCAGTTTTCGACACACCTGGCTACTTAACTTCTGAACTCGCACAGGACACCTGAGATTCACCTTGTTCTGTAAAGTGACATTTTACTTGCTTTGTTCTCAGGCTCATGGGAAATGGTGTTCATTAGAGGCTCTAATAAACACAAATATTAGACTAACAATATTAGATTGTGATAAAAAAATATATATATATATTTACTCTCTGTAAGCGCCATTTATCTGTTTGCCTTTGTGTTTATTTTTTGGTGTAATGCACTTTCTGTACACTAGGTGGCAGTAACCTACAATGGGAAAGTGTTAGCATTTTACCACTCACGGTTTTTGGTTAGATGCCTGAAATAAGGTCTGTTGTTAAGCTTAAGAGACTTTTAGGTTTTGTTCTACAACATAAAATACATCAGTAAATACCCCACTTGTGAACTCTGAAGCTTCCATGTGTCTTAAAAAAAGGCAGTTGCTAACAAGTGGCTAAATGAGGCTATATAACTTCATCACGCCGAGCCGCAACGAGCACAGCTTCACTGTCTTGTCATGGTGGTGAGGTCAGGTCATGCAACCATAGTGTTGTTTGTTATAGCCTAACGTTAGCTTTTTACTTACAGTGGCTGCATTTGGCTTCAATAATCATAGAAGTGGTGAAACGTGTAAGTGTCATAAACGTTTGTTTGCTGCAAAACTTATTTTCAGCAACTATCTAAAATCCAATGGAAAAATTACACAGGCTTTTTGATGAGGGAACCAGTGCGATGCTAACTTCTGCATCGGCCTACCAAAAAATGTCATCCCTGGAGCACTCTATTTCAGCCAGGTGTGTTTCATGGCAGGGGAAGAAGTTTTCTGAAGGTGGCGATGGCATCTGCAGGTAGCGTGGTAGTAACCTTAAAGTGTTGTTAGGCTACTGAACCACAGGATCGTTGATGATCTACCTGGATGCCGGAAAAGTTGTAAATGTTTGTAAGTAATAAATGAGGGACAAAGAGAAAAGGTAAACACTGGTGGACATTTTGGTTCTTTGGTGATTACATACTATTCTATTTGATATTTTAAAGTTCTTCTTTTTCTTGTGGTATTTTGTTTCATACCTGATTAAGACTGTGCAGCATACATAGACTGTTTAAAAGCCTCAAGTTTGGAATATCGGCCGTCACCATCTTGTTTTTTCTGAGCCAGAAGTGAATATATTTGGACAAGAAGGTGGAGCTGTTGAGGAGTGAGGGCTGGATCTGACTCATAAGGGGGTTTCGGACGAGAGCGACTGCCCACAGGAGAACTTCCTCAAGAATTATTTACCTTCAAAGGTATTTTTACTGTTTGCATTTGTGTCGCCAATAGGAACACTGAACCGAAGTTCTGTAAGCCGGCTAGTAGTTGGTATAGCAACGTCACTGTCGCTTTCTCAAGTCAAAATAGTGTTGTATTTCCACCGTCACATATACGCTCAGTAAAGCCTGGACTTCACTATCGCTCCATTTGTCTGTGTTGTTTACACGGCTAACAGGTTTCCTGGTGCTGCATTGGTTGTGTTCTACCAGGCGCGTACATTACCCACGGTTCCTCTTGTGGTGGAAGAGTGCCTACTTTGAAATAAGAGGTAAAAAAAAGTCCCTCAAAACAGCGCTCTAAGAACTATGATCGTTTTTAGTTCTTGCAGTGTGGACAAAATAAAAAGGGGAGTTCTTAGAGATATGAAAAAGTGCCTCCGATCCAAATACGTCACTAAACTGTGGCGACGCCTTGCAGACAAACTGTCACTCAAAGCGGCCCTGCCCTGTAATAATGCATAACTTAAAGCCTTAATAAAATGAAACTACAAACCAACATTGTTTTTTGTACCAGGCTGAAAACATGTTTATTTCTCCTGTAAAGTTGGAGATTTAAACATGGGGATTGACTCGCTTCTGGGGCCAGCCTCAAGTGGCCATTTAAAGAACTGCAGTTTTTGGCACATCCACACTGGCTTCATTTTTCAGCCCCGCAGGCTGCCTCTTGGTAACTTACTAAACTTGATGAGTTGTAAAAAATTAAAATCTATTGCTTTTTATCCCCTTGAAAGGGTGTGTAGCCTTAATACCACTACCCAAAGCTCACGAGAAATTAATTTTTTAAGAGCAGTTTTTCACAAATTTCTCCCCAGGGGAGTGTCTTCTCTGTGGAGTCTGGCAGAATTTCTGGCGAAGTGCTCTCTCAGAGATTCTTTATTAGAAAGTTCAAAGTGAAGGAAAAGACAGCTTTGATGGAAAGAGAGGGAGTGTTAGAGGCTTTCAAGGTCCCTGACAGATTTTGAACTCACAATATGGTCAGAGCTTTTGAACAAATCAGTCAGTAAGTTGCTCTTTGGAAGAATTTGCCCTTTCTTCTTTTGGTCTGTGCAGGCTAAAGTAGCTCTTTGATACTTAACAACATCCATTCCACTTAAAAAAAAACTTCAAGTGCTATTAAATTGTTTACAAGCTATCTGATCAAGTGGTTTATTCCTCGCTGCCAAGATAGTTGACCTCAGATGTTCTTAGGTTTTTCTTGATTGCTTAAGCAGCATCTCTGGGATGTTGACTAAACATCTCAAATCATGACGGCATCTACGAATACACAGACCCATTTCCCAAGTATAAACGCTGTTCACCTGTTTCAAAAGGCTTCAATATTCAAAACTTTTTCTGAACAATCTTACACAAAAGCAGCCGTGTTATTCAGTGGATAAATGTCTCTGAGCCTTGGGTCATGAGACAGTGGGCCCCTGCGCACAGATATGCAAAAGGCCCCACCAGCTCTCCTAAATAAGAGCAATAAACACAGACTTTGTGTTGACTTTGCATCTCTTCATAGTTGTTATGCATCTTTTTGTAGTCACTTTGTGTCTCTTTAAGTCATTTTGTTTTTCTTTGAGGTAGTTTTGTCTTTGTTTTGGTCATTTTGTCGTACAGTGTAGTCATTTTGTGTCTCCTTGTGGTTGTTTTGTTTCTTCTTGTGATTATTATGCCCATTTTTATGGTTATTTTGTGTTTCTTTGCAGTTCCTTTGCATCTCTTTATGGTCTATTGTGTCTATTGAGCTGCATGATTCAACAATTTTTATCTTCATTTAAGATTGCAGAGGGCTAAACTGGAAGTTAGCTGCTTGGCCGGCAATAGTCTGTGTGCTGTCCCTCCATGTCAAACGATGTGGAAGGTCCAGTTGTTTTATACCTGGGAAGTCAAATTTTTGGGGCTTCATTCATCGCTGAGCAAAATTGCTGAGGAATGAACGGGGCCTTGCCTCCAACGCTGTATCCAGTTCTCTTATTATCCATGGGGCAGACTGAATGGTGGTGAATGTCATCCGTTTGAGGGAGCTTCAAATCTGGGTCGTTGAGGACAGGTAGTCTTTCAGTGAAGTGACAACATCAGCATTTCCAACAATGGTAGACGCCTGTGGTGATGTCTTTGTGGAGTCTATCCTGGGATGAATAACGCCGGTGCCACAAAGCGCACCGATTTTCCATGGAGCGCTGCCCACTTACTTTTGGCACCTATATCAAGCAATTGGGCTGCTCACAGTGGATGCGTGGCGCCAAGTGCAAAGGCCAGCTCACGATCTACAGCAATAGTTTGGCGCCTGGCCTTTTTTTTCTGTGAGCAAATCTGGCAAGAAAACACACTGAAAACGTATTGTAAACAATATAAAGTGTATATTAGATATATCAATGATCTGACCATGATAAATGATACAATATGTATCCAATGCTTCCACATATTTGAAAGTTGTGTCTTAACAGAGTGAGAGAGACAAGAAGAGCCACACACTCACACACACACACAGAAACAGAGGTCTATATGTGATTTAAACAGTCGCCTGCTGACCGGTGCAGAGAAATGCACCTCTGGTGTGAACGGCCAGGCGAGTGGCTGCGTGACAATTAACACATCGGTATGCTTCTATGTCCAGTGTGAACCCACCGTAAGACACACCTGAGAGCAAAGGTGTGATGTTGATTAGACAGCATTATGACCTGACCCAGACCTGAGACGAGATGATGAGGATGCTGATGCTGAGTCACCTGTACATTTGCTGCATTTGGACATAAAGCTTCAGGAATTGGGTATTTTACTGTCACTGGATGCTTCCTTACGTGCTTGACATGTTTTGTTAGTGACTAGGTCAGCAGTATATACAGTAGTATTCACTCTAAGGGCTCATTTATGTTCAAGGTAGAGGTACGTACACGAACACATGTGGAGCCCTCTGTTTCTAATCTGCGTTCATTTCGTCCACATTTGTGTACATTTTGTGAAAGCTTATGGATACGGACGAACAGAGCAATACCATCAAAAACTGTAGGGGCAGCAAAGCATAATACACGCGAGATACAACCATAGGACATGATGAAGACATTTAAAAAAAAATGGCACAATTGGACAAATTGGTAATATAGTGAAAAGAATTCTCTGGCTACATGTTGAGATGTATTTAATGGCCTCGCAGTCCACTGACGTCTGCAACGCTGCTTCTGTTAAAAGGTTTATAACACAACCTCTTAAACTGTGACCTTGTTTGTTGTCTGAAACTGTTGACTCTGTCCTCCAGTAGATGTATTAACGCCAACATATTGGATGCATAAAGTATGTGGGCAGTTACAACCCAGTGGTTAGATCTTTGTGTCACTCAGCACTAGTTTTTAAATTTGTACGTGAAGATTTAAGAAAATGCTGAGTTGTTTAAGTAATTGTGTGTAAACATTTGAGAAAAATGTAATGTCAGAATGCTCGCTGTTAACAGAGCATGAAGGCCGTACTCTGTGAGCCTGGTACCCTGGCTGGCATCCATGATCTTTAAAACAGCAGCAGCATAAGAGTCTATTTTCTTTTTTTTTCTTTCTTTTACAAGGCAGCGCTTGAGTGCTGTGAACCCATGAGGGAGGCAGGCAGACTGTTTGCTCTTAGCCCACAAGGAGCACTTGGACAGAGCTGTTGCATTAGCAGGCTGTTACCTCTCCTCTTCGGAGTCTAATGTGAGGTCAGCAGCCAGACTCCAAAGACGATGGGGACAAGACAAAATACACTGAGGACCCCGGAAAAGGTCACGCTGGTGAGAGGATTGCAGGGGCAGAAAGCCAGGGCTTTTTACAAGCTGGCAGCCGTGTAGCAAAGATGTGGCAGCTCTTAATAGCTGCTGGGGCCACAGCTACAACATGGATGCCCTTATTAGAGGTTTGTCTGGAGGTTCTGTACACGGTCAGGTCTGTAGTGTTTATGGATGTAGCCCTCTGAGGTGCAGCCATGTCACATAACCACTTGCAGTACAGTTTCTGTAATGGTTTCGTGGTCTCAACAGGCATCCGTATGCTTCTCATGTACCGGTAGCCTTTCACTCCACAGCTGCTGTCAGTGGGTTCAGTGATAAATGTAGTAACACTTTCTCAGCTCTACACACAGACACTTAAAGCAGGGGTGTCAAACGTTCGGCCCGAAGGCCAGAACTCACCAAGCAAAGGGTCCAATTTGATAGTGATGCACCTGTGAAGGCTGTGAGGTGGTAGGTTTCAGGAGGGAGTAGACGTAATGCACAAGGTCAGGCGGTTCAGGTAAGCTTGTCAAAAAATAGTGAGGGTGTTAGGCAGACAGGTCATGACGTAACAAAGCAGCATTCTGAGTAAGTTATTAATAACTTACAGAAACACTCTGCAATAGTCCACCTTTCATTTTCTCTCTGTCTCTCTAGCCCCTTTTACACTGCCTCTTAAAGGTGGGAATGTCACGCCATTATGCCACCTCGCTGCTCTGTGTGAAAGGTACAATCGCAGAATGGGGACAGAGTTGTCTCGCCTTTGAGCCAGCATTGGAGGTTTTAACAGCACTGAAACGATGTCTGTATAAACAGGACAGCCAGCAGGATGGGATCATGGGCGGCAGAGGTTATGCGTGCGATCCACCGGCTTAAAAAGTAGCTGTTAGCAGTCAGCAGCTAACTCAAAGAACAGCAGCTGAAAATGTCTGCAAATTGGGAAAACAATGAGGTCCATAAGGTACTTACCCTCCAAGCAGAGGACGAGGTCAGCGGCCATGTAACAGGGATGGTAAATGATTGTTATTGCCATTGTTATTGTTTATAAAGTGACGAAGACACATGTTGTATGTCACACTGTTGTATTAAACATCAAAAGGCTTCTCACACAGCCAACAGTTTTATCATCGGCACTGCTGCACTTACGTTATTCGGCTTTTCACCAGGAAAATCTGTTCAAGTCCGACATACTTGAATCTCTCCAGTCCTAACGTTTGGTAAAATCTTTCCCTCTGCAAATATGTAGGCCTAACAGAGTGTCCTACCAGCGAGCGTCTCTCTGTCCACTCCGAATCCATTAAATATGCACCTCTAATTTCATGTAAACTGTAGCTGACCTGTCAGCTGTGTGCTTCAGGTCATACTTAAGATGTCACCACTTTAAGATGGGCGAGTACTTGGTGTCTTCCATTGTTTGTACTTTCTAAGTGAAAAACATCCATTTTATATTGTGATTTTTACTGTAAATGACACCATACTGGCACTAGCAAACACGGTTGTTATTAATGATGATCATTACCTGAAACTTTAAGTTCTGGTTTGCGGTTGTGCGGGTCAGGTTCGGGTCATTGATTAATGCATGCTTACAGTTTGGGCGGGGTGTATTGACTCTCATAACGGGCTGAGTTGGTGCTATTTAAAAAAAATTCCTGACCTGTTCATCACTAATGAACAGATACTCCATGTAAAATACTGCCTCAGAGGATTTTCCATGCTGACCAGAATACAGTTCTCTGAAATAACAAAGTTTAACTTACTGTGGTCATATTTTAAAGATATTAGACATTCTTTAAAATATTCTAAATCAGCAGCTTCAGTACAAAATAATCTGTATCCAACTTCTATTCAAAAACAATTTACGTGAAACATTATTGCTTTGGCACTGCCAAAACGTTAGATATGTTAAGTGTTAGTAAGGCAGGACATTAACCTGCTTCCACTTTAGTTTGGTGTTGTGATGCCAGCATCGCTACACAGGAAAGGAAATGTAGGAGAAATGCACATGTAGTTAAAGGGAGTAGCAGACTGAGTGAGGCAAAACTGAGACATGATGTTGAAACTGCACTTGTTTTTCTTGAGATCTGTGGCTGTTCATCATCTGTTTTGTTAATGGGTCAAAGTTTTTCAAATGTACTTGTACTTCTTCTTCGAAACATTCGGACGTTGTTAATCAGTGTTGGGTAGGAATTGGTCACGTAATTGAGTTACATAAATTAATTGTAATCCGTTAGTGAGATATTTGTATTTAAATTACATTTACTGATCAAAATGTTGGTGATTAGAAAAGGGGTTAAGTCCTAACATGTTCTCTTTGGTAAAAACTTTATATGTAGAATTTAGGATTCGATGTGCAGGAATGTCTTCATTTAGCAAAGCCTGTTCCTGGACATTTATCAGCTTAATTGCCCAGTCTATGACATTTGTTAAGAAACTAATGTGAGGAAACAAATGTAGTAAGTTGCATTACTTTGTAATTCAATTTTTTGTGCGACAATAAAGCAAAATTAAAATAGTTCTGTTACTATTTATACTTTTTTTACAGGGTAACTTATGATCTGTAACTTGTTACATTTCAAAAGCAACCTTCCCATCACCAGGGTTCTCACTCATTTCCATGGAGAAGAATTCATAACTTTTCCATGACTTTTCAAGGATCCATAATTTTTTTTCTTCTTTTTCTTTTCAAAATGAAGAAATGCACGTGATTCAAACAGTCATCATATAGACACATAACAGAGCTGCAGAAAATAAATTTGCCCTTACGTTACACTGAAGGTTATCCACAGGAGATGATTTCTGTACACAAAAGATTTGCTGACTTTTCCAAAATTGTTCAATGATTTTTACTAATTTCATGACTTTTCCAGGCCTGGAAAATGTAATTGTGAAATTCCATGACTTCTCCAGATTTTGTCTGTTAGAACCCATCAACACTTATGTTTATAGGTTATGCAGTAGTTTTTGCTCCGGCCTATTTGAGATCAAAGTGGACTGTATATAACACAAACTAACATCCGTGACTAAGAGCCATAGCAGAGATGGAACTACAGCTTGATAAGTTTGTCTTGCTTTTGGTTTGTATCCTTGAAACAGAGGAGCAATGACCCCAGATGGAGTTCTTCCATCTCCATTTATCACTAAATCACAAGTACTCAAAGTTCATGTTATACCTTCAGTCTGACGAGCATCTCATGTAAACACGTTGCCTAATAGAGTCCAACAAATTACTTTATATATTTTCTGATTTTACAATATTAACATTAGCTATTGGCTCAAGATCTGTTGTCTTATGTTGCTTTAATGTTGCTGACATAAACCTGAATTAAAGTCATTCAACCTTGTTCATCCCATTTTTCCCCTCACTTATAAATTTGACTTTTGGTTTCATATGGCTTCTAACTCAAGGTTACAATATTTAACTAAAGCTAAGTGTGAAAAACAATTTAGTTAATTAAAATAAAAATAAAACTAGACCTAAAACAGAAAACAAACTGACAATTGTCTACTTATGAGGGAAAACCACGCTAAACAAAATACTAGTATTCAGAGTACATACTTAAAATTGTGTCTGGAGGAGACGAAATTCTGTTCTTATCAGACATCCACAACATACCAGCAGCCTGATGTATACTACAAGGATTTCTGTCTCGTCCAAAGTACTGCTAGTGAACCGACAAAAGCTGCAGTCTTATAAAAAGCCGCCTCTCCACATAATGTATGTATGAAATGAGTCACAGCAGACTGCCAGCTTTCACCTGGTTGTTTTTTATTTGCAGTTCTTTACATTTTAGAAAAAGAATCCAAGGATTTTGCCTCCTGTGTGTTTCCGTCTGGCCTCTTCGTGGTCCATGATGCCAGCTGAGGTGGTCAGCACAATGTATCTGTGGAGACAAGGCAGCATGTTACCATACAGCTCAGATGCATCTGTCACACTGCACGTGTTCAAGGTCAGACAGGAGGTGGGCGACACATCATTCAACATCTTTAGCATGGACCACACAAATAGTCTTTATAAACAGAGAAGCCAACAGCAGCAGCAATGCAACAACATTTTGTATTGTCCTAACTCCAGCGCTCAGTCTAGTTTGTGTAGAGACGCAACATAATGAGGCCTCCCAAAACACATCTGCAACACTGGTGGGAGTCCAAAAAGCACCATTACACCTTCATATTTTGTCATCTAATCAAACTCTACTCCATTTATGGGGAATTACCCTTTTATTAAGTTTGCCAAAGTAATAATTGCTATGAAAACCGATTTCATAACCTGTATTTCACATATTCTTTAAATACTCTAGATAAAAAGACGTGCACAGGTGGGTTGACGCTCTTAGTCGGCAGGTTATACGATTGTGTTTAATGCATCTCAGACTGCAACAGTCGTAACCAGCTCCACAGGTAAACGACAGTTAACTCAGCTCCAGGCAGGCTGGTTAAATGCTGTGCACATCAAATGGGAAAGCTTTTTTGAGTACGGTGGGACCAGACAAATCACGAGGATCAAAACCAAGAAAACTGCAACTCTGGAAGTAACAAACCACAACTAAAACGACACTGATTATCATCTACAGGTGACCAACAACAAACACCTGTGAGAAAACAAATGTTTCTAGTTACAAACTCACTACTTTGCTTGAGATAACATTAACACTAGGTCAACAGACTCCCTGTGACCATGAATGTGATTACCAGCTCATGAGCTTTACATGCCACTTCCTGTTGTCTGCTACATCCTCTGATTTAACAAAAATGCCACTTAAATGCACATAAAATGCAGAACAAAGACTTAACACAGGACTATTTAATACCCTCTTGACTGAAGGAGCATATCTATAATAACACAAAATCATCTTGTGCAGCGCCGGTAAGTGCAGAGAATAGGACAGGAGGACAGGACTTTTATACAATAAACAATACCATGTATTGACAATAGTTCTTGTAGCTACAAAGATAAAAGCCTCTGCACCTCAGCAATACCAAATCTTCTCTTTAGATAACGAACACTGGCATAAAAACAGCAATTCAATGTGTTCAGAGTAATGGTGGTCTGTCATCAACATTAGTAAATGGGTTTTAACAAGGCGACATGTCACACAATCCATCTGTGCAATGAATGAAAATTACTGCAGCAACACCCGTGCCATACACCTCTGATGTGTCTATGTGTGTGTGTGAGAGAGACAGAGACGCTTGTTAGTTTGAAGGAAATCAATAGCCCACCACTATTCTACTTGGTAGTTGTAGTCTATCGTGCGACAGTGAGACGGCGCCTGGATGCAGGCAACAAATGTATTTATAAAAATGCTGCACTGGGTACTGAATATTTGTGATTATTCAAAACTTTAACCTGGGGGGGTGTTAATGAAAGACAAGTACATCAGTTAATGCACCTTAAATTATGTGACAACTGGCCTTTTCTTTGTCAGCATGCCGGTTGCACCACTGGCCAAAAGAGCTAGACAAAGAATACCTGATTTGCCGAGCTCATTCTAGATTTAGGACATACCAGTTTCCTTTTGCACATATCGCACTCGACTTTTTGGGGGTCATCTTCACAAATTTTAAAACAATTTCACTTGACACTTGACATTTGACATCTTGCTAGCGAATCTCTAAGCCTGTCATTTGGTCAAGCTGCCCCAGTTCCAGTAGTGCTGGACTGCTGGTGACTAAGAGCAAGTCAGAGTCACAAAACTAAAACTAGGTTTAAATGTTCTTGTCAGAGAAAAAATTATGTTGATGCATAATGAATAAAGGCTATGTGGGCCTAAAAATTCTAATATTGAATTTAAGACATTTTAAGACTTTGCTACATAAACAGCCAGTATCCCAGGAAGAAATGGTAAACACTAAGATTTTAACACTTAATTTAAATTCATTTATCAACACCTGGTTTTAAGACCCTTAGCACCCCTAAATCCTGTGTCCCTGCTATGTGCATACATAATAAATAAAGTAATACAATTAAATAATGTCTGTATTTTGTCAGTGCTATATTCATTTGAATAGTCATGGTAAATGACTTTAAACTCCTCCCAACACAGAATTTGAACAGTCTCAAACTACAGTGGATTTACTAATACTTTTATACTTGTGCTACAAAACTGTCAACCTCAGCAGCACCGGTGCTATATCCAAAAAAAAAAAAAAAAAAAAAAAAACCCACGCACAGCCCTGGTTTAATTTGTCAAATTAACATGCAAGTTGTTAACACCTAAGTATGGTTTCTGTTTAGTTTCAATTTTAGCCTCGTGGCGCAGAAAGCATTAGGTACATATAAGTAATGCCTGAGCACTGGTCACTCTCCAAATTAACCTTGGGCCATGAAAAATGAAATTATTTGAGGCTGTATCTCGTATTCTCTATCTGCAGTGCAGTAATCCCTGCGTGCAGATTAGAATGACATGCACAGCTTCTGAGAGATTCTTATCATTCATACCTACTTCCAGCCTCCTACTAGCACCTACACTGGTTTTGTGACAGTGTCAACCACTGATCGACACACTGAGCTTAACCCTTCTTGTTCAAGACATCACTGACCATTGTAGAGAAGAGGCAGGTCATTTTGTATTGTCCTCTAAGCACATTAGTTTTGTGGCATTACAGATTATACAGCATACTGAGCACAAAATCACTGACAACTCTACGTTCAAATCTCTTAAATGAAATACCAAATAAACTATACCATCCTCACAGGGCAACCAGGCAAAAGCGAGCATCACAGCAGACAAGCTGAACATAAAACCCAAGTCCAGTCTGAACTCTCCTCTTCAGTTACTTCAACACGACATTAGTGCCACTGTTCAGTTTCAGAAGCTGGTGTGTTTGATTCTTACCCGAACTGTCTTGAGGGCAGCAGGTTGTTCTGCCACTTCTCCAAATCCTTGAGCTGGAGATCAAAACGTGGACTGATCACACCACACTGAAAGATAAATAAAACACTGATTAACACTTCATTCACACAAGCAGGAACAAGGAGCTACAGGTTGTTCACTACAGGATGCACCATCTGTGATAAGTTTTAGTTTTCCCCTCATCTACAGGTCTGTACTGCATCTACCACACAAACAAGCCAGGTGTTCAATAAAATACTATCAAATTACCATCTGACCAATCACACACAATATGTGCAAGGGCAACCCACTGTTAGAGTACTGAGTTTTATTAAAGTAAGTACTCAGAAAACATTTTATGTCTGAGGGCTCTGTTAAAGGGACACATCAGTATTTTTTAACTTGAACTCTATTTTCCCATTTTTTGTGTATAAGTGACTATTGGAGGCAACAATTTTTGGGATTTGACCAGTATCAAGAGAGACAGCTGCACCTGCATTAACGGTTGCAATATAATCTCTATAGGCAATTACACAGTCATTAAAAGTGCTTGTTTTTGCTACTGACAGGTTCAAACTGTCTGACAACATAACAAAAATAACCTACAGATAAATCTAATGTTTTCAATACCTTTCACTTAATCTGCTGTGTTTGTTATTGTGATCTAGTCTCGCAAAAGAAGAACTCTTGTTCTCTGGGACATTTCGACATTGTCAGAATCGGCTAAATATTTATCCATAACACTGAAAATCCTTTAGATAACAACAGAATACACTTTCAGTTCTCCAACACAAACTCTGACAGGCACTCCTCTCTCCAACTCTCACGAACATTTCCTCCCTTTTCCTGCAACAAGTCGCCTCTTGTGAGAATTCAGAACGACATTCTCCTTGAGCAACAGAAAAAATGTTTAATTTGTCTGCAGGGCTTTTCTGTTGTGTTGTCAGACACTTCTAATAACAGTCTGAGCCTGTTAGTGACAGGAACAAGCACTTCTAATGGTCAAACACTGACGATGCTCAACTGCCCGTAGTTACGACATTACAGCCTGTTTTGCCTCTCAATACTGGACCAATTTCAAAAACCATTGTATCCCATTAATCACTTAGACACAAAAACCTGAGAAAATACAGCCCATGTTGAAAAATACAGAATTTAGGTCATTTGGAAGAGACTTTGCTGACCTAAGGGAATGACTGCTGTAGTAGAGCTTTTAGCATCATCTCTAGTGTAATTTACACAGACCCTAATGCCAACACGGCGTATTCAAACACAATTAGCAATTATCTGAAATTGTCTTACAAGCAGCAGGATAGCAGTAACTGCAGAGCTGGGTCAGCTGAGGGACCTTACCTTGTTCAGCCTGCCTGTGAGATTGACGACAATTTTTCCGGCTCTGTGGTCGTCAATGATCTCAAACTCACCAATGTAACCTGCAGGTACAAGAGAGAAAGAACAGTCATTTAGTAACACCCACTACATACAATACCTTTTATGACCCAATGGCCTTGCTGTGTTCAACCATTATCACTTTTCAAAACCCATCAGCACTGCTTGAGGACAGCAGCAATGCGAAAGGCAAAAGCAATGCTAGTCACTGCACAGGCGCTGGAAAATAAACTGAACCTTTGTGCCTCATTAGCTTCCAACAGGATATCAGGAACTCTAACAGTCTTTGATTCACTGAAACTTTGCTAAATCTTGGACAGCACCATTCAACCAGGTAGCTCTTGTCCTACATGCCGATTCTAAAAAAGCAGAGGACTCTGGCGAGAGGAGAGACATGTGCTTTGCTGTGAACAATAGGCGTGTCGATGGCATTGTGAGATGCTGTACCAGTCCTGCTGTGGATCACTGCTGCCCGTGTTCGGGAGGAGCGACCATGTGGACGTTTTGTGAAGGTCGGGAAGTGTGGACAGTTAAATTATTCCACAACCAGACAGCAGGACAATTATAAGACAGCAACCAACAGTGTAGGAGGACACAAAAATGGACTAATTTAGAGTGCTCCAGTTAGGAGCTGATGGGATTTAACTGGAACAGCACACTGTGTAATTCCCTGTAACAAATGATTGATTAACACTGAGTAAACGCTGACAAACTTAACACTCTTTAGTAACTTTCATCTCATTTCAGATTTACAGTGCATACACTGACTAGGCCAACGTGCTGCCACTGTGTAATGGCCTGCTTATTTTCCTAGTGTTTCATGATGTCAAAACACCCCTCACTCGAACCTCACATCAGCCACTTACCGTGCTTCATCATGACGGTTAGGAAGCGCACAATAACCTTGGAGCAGGGCCTGATGAGGACCTGGCGTTTCCCACGCTTCTCAGCATTGTTGATGCTTTTCAGGGCATCCGCGAGAACGTTCATGCGCACCATGATGCCTGCAGACACATGAAAGATGACCATTGAATGTTTACAGTGACATATGTCAACCTGAAATACAAGTGACCACGCAATGCCTAATTTCATATTCCTCTGTGGAACTGTTTTTCCAGTCTTCCCACGGCACTTAATTACAGTCAAAGTTTAACAGACGTAGCAGGCCAACTGATGGCTCCCATTCATCCAAATATTTTTTACAGCAGGGTCATGACGTTGCTCTACCTAGGACGCATTTACACCTCACATTTCTTCTCTATGTCTACAAATGAATAAACAAGACGTGAAGACGTTGTGTTCAGTTAGCAACGCCTGGCTAGCCCCGAGTGTCACGACGTATACCATTCAAACAAACAGGCGTTAGCAACTTAGCTAACATTAGCAAATTACGCTAATTCATTAGCTTAATTTTCTAGTATCAGCTGATTTTTTCGGTCAGTGGGCAACGAAGCGTTTCCTTTAATGACACTGTGTGAGTAAAACGTAGAGACTCCCACAAAAGCATGGTCCTTCACGAGCTCACAGATTAGCCACCTAGCCTAGCCGACTACACTGGCCAAGCTAAGCATCTCCAAACACCAGCAGATACAGCAGTCAACACTGTGTCGATCGTCTACAACGTGTTTTACACACATATATAATCTGACAGCGTACAGGTCTCATTTTACGAGGTAGAAAGACACTTCTGTGGTCGCAAAGCTAACAGTTATCAAGGCGCCTTGAACGCACCGATCCCCGGGGCCGAGCAGAGGGACTCCTGGATGAAATTTGTAGCCCAACTGTGTTTAACTCGTCTCACTAATCGAGACGATAATCATCCAGACTCATTAATATGTATTTAAGCTTCAAGATGATCACATTTATGGAACATTTAACACTCAGATGCTTTAGATATTAAAAAGATTGAAGGTGACGGTATAAAAAGGCATCTTACCGGTTCTGCAATATGGCGGAAAGAGGAAGTGGTAAGAACCGGCAATGCATTATGGGGGAAAATCCAAGATGTTTTACAAGTCGAGATGATCTCCGCACCAACACGACTTTTTTAAAAGATGATTTTTATTAAAAATGTACAGAACAAGTACGGAAACACTCACATTAACTCAAAGCGAACAACAATATAATAAATAGATGTAAACATATTAAAATACAAGATTGAAAAGTGATTACGAAGGAAGTGCTTTTAACAGTAAGTTTTGAATGGAAGTTTAATACTAAACAAGAACGGTGGGAAAGTAATAAATAATAATGATAACAACAATAAAATAATTAAATTACTTAGCATGCAATGTTCAAAATGTTTAAAAAATATTATTTATTTTTTGTGCTTTTGTGGCTGTAATCAGTTTTAAAGATTTTACGTATGGTTTAAATTGAGCTCTTATGTATGAACAACTTTGCCAGACTTTACAACAGTTATTTTTTTTTCTCCACGATCATACCAAATGTACTATTGTCTCTACAAATGGAAGCGGGAAGTTGTGAGATATTTTGTTTTATCCATGTGTTAATATCGAAAATCGAATACATGAAAGATATTTCTGTGGTTAACCTTGACAAAATTACTCTTCTGTGTCTTTGGTAAGTGATGCACTGTACCCCTGCAGAGCCAATATAAAATGACACGGGAATATTTGCACATTTACCAAGTTTTTCAGTAATGATGCTAAAATTTGTCCTGCAAGGTTGTTTGTTTGTTTGTTTTGCTATTGTGTAGGCTAATATCTAAAAGACTGTGGACAGATTTGGAATCCCACCTATTTGAAACCTTTGTCCTTTGACCTTAGGGAAAAATATGAAATTAATTTTATTATTCTAAATGCTAAATATTTTTATTCACAAACAGAAATTCTCTAAATCACTTCCTATTTTTTTCTTTTGTCCCAGATTTGAATGTGTTTTTTAAATCAATCAATCAAATAAAAATTAAAAAAGTGTAAGCTTTTGGAAAATTTGGCAATTTTTCCCTCTAAATCTTCTCACTGAATTTTTTCTCTGTATGAATGTACCCCTGTTTATCTTTTTATTTATTTATTTTATGGATTTCTTTTATTTTGTTTGTTCATTTAATTGTTATATCATTGTCTTTAAAAGCTGTCATTTTATAGTGTCAATTATATTTGTTTTTATATGTACTGTTGTTATTTACTTAATGTTTTGTACGTGATAATTTTGTCAATAAAAAAAAAAGAATCAGTCTTAAAGGTTTTATTGTGTATATTTCAATACATTTATAACCAAAGGAACTTTCCCGATAGACTGTACTGTCACAAATTCTTAAAAATCTGAAATTTGCACCCCCATGTCAGTATCAAAAACGTGCAGAATCATCAGTAAATATGTGTCATATTTTTAAGCAGCGCCATCCAGTGATGAGGATGAATAATTGCATGCATATGCAAATGCATGTAGATGTATCTTTTAATTTGGCTTGGCCACAACTGTTTGGGTAATTTGTTAGAAAACAGAAGAAAATAAAGTATATTTACTGCCAAATATACAGATAATGTGGTCTGTTTTACTATCATATTCCAGTTTTCCAGTTTTTCATATTCCAGTTTTCTTATCCACAGCGACACATAGTCTACTGAGTGCAATCAAAGATTTGTTTTCAGCAAAAAACAAAGCCTGTATGTCTTGGTTTATGCATGACTCAATTTCAGTGCAAAAATGAGGATATCGATATAGGATTTGGCAGCAAAGGAAGCTGAGTTTCATAACATGATATTTTTCAGGATATATTTGCAGATTACAGTGTCATTGTTGCAACTTCTTTTCAAAAAGCACAATATCTGCATTATTGCAGTGGGTCGGAAGACAGAAAGGGCTGAGCAAAATTATATGTTCAAGTCAGTCTTCTGTTGTCATTTCTGTTGGTCTCAGATTTTCTAGCAGGAAACACAGAAAGAAAGTTATTGTCTTTATCTGTTCAAAATAATTAAAAGCACACGTGTTTGTATTTCTAGATGTCACTCAGTTTATACCCAGCAGTTGGTGTTGGTGTTGAGTTATAAAATGTCATTTTTGATCCACATAAGACTGTGTAACGTACATAGAGAGAACCCACCGAGATGTAAATGACTCTCAGACTTGCTGAGTCTGTAGATCTGTGGCTCCTCAGATGGTAGTTATTAATGTCCTGATAGAAACTCTGCATTGCATTTCAGTGCAACAGAAAACAAAGGACAGGCCTAATGCATCTTTTTATTGCACCCTCTCACAGACAATGACTGTGTCAAGAGAATCAACAAACAGAACTGAACGAACCACAAATGTCCATGTTGTCAGAGCCAATTAATAGCTTTATTCCATGTTTCAACATGAGCAACAACTCAGTCTGATAGTTGTCACCAGCAGGTACAATTCTCGTCAAAACCTTACGGACTGACAGTTATTACAGTACCTAGATGAAAATAAAACGTACAGTAACATCTGTAAATGTCCTGCAAAACTAGCATGACATTGTGAAAGAAGTTGATAACAATAAAGTATTGCAATACGTAATCTGTACTGTGTCCGTGTATGCCACTATAGATTATCCTGAGCGGTGAATAACCACAGCGTTATTGTTTATTAGGGATTTTTTTTCTATTTATCGCACTTAACCTGTGAAATAGGTAAACTCCTACTGGCCTACACAGAAAAATATCAATAACTAATCACACTTTTGTCTGACATGCACATAAAATACGTCTATTGTGTAATATATATAAGTTAGGATAGCATCAAGAGCTAGAGATTAAAACTAAGTCACAAAAATCACAATCAGTGTCTTTGGTACTGTGTGTGCAAAAACAAAAAGTATTGAGTTAGTGTGGGTTTAGTTTTTCTGGTGTTTTGAATTGTATTTAATTCTGTAAGAATCAGAATACTCAAAAATTAGCACATCATGAATAATTGCTGTTGTATAAAAGTATAAGTGTTAATTAAAAAGAGAATCTTTTTTAAAGCTAACTTAGATGCTACAACTACAGTATATGGTGTGTACATGTTTTTATGAGTCCTGTCAAAGCAACGTGTCTGTAGCATTTTGTGGGAGCCTCTATTCTCTTCTTGCACAATATTGTGTGACATATATTCATTTTACAAATTTCACGTCTGTTTACTTCATCTATTTGCAACCATTGCTGGCCATAATTCTGTTTACGTCAACTCTAGTGTAAAGTTATTATCACCTCTGCGCTTTTTATCCTTAAGTTAGTTACTTCACTTTTCACAGCTAGCATTGTTCATATTATAATTTGTATTTACCATTCATTTGTGTATAAAGTGTTTTGGATGATTTGTTAATTCATTTAGTGTCTTTAAATTGCAGGGATGGCCAATAAGCTAGCCTAACTGGCTACGTAAATAAAGAAAAGCACCGTCAAGTTTATGAGGAGGGTGGTTAGCTCGCTTTCATGAGATTTCAAGCAGTGTTGGGCAAGTTACTTTTAAAATGTAATACATTACGTATTACTAGTTGCCTTCATTTGAAAGTAATAAGCTACTTTACACTGTCTGTCTGGAGTATTGTGTTACACTGCTTTTGCGTTACTTTTGCCAAAATAACTGTATAAGTACGACCAAGCATTATAAAACGGAGACATTGACAGGGCAGGCAGACAAAGGATCATAGTATGATCAATTATGCAAGAGGGATCAATATTTTTAGGCCTATCTTACGAAGCAAAATAAACTAATGCTGCAGCAAAACGATGGGTGTATGAGTCAGTCACTGTGATGAGAACAAATTAATACATTGAAGCTGAAAGACCAGCTAATGCCTGATGCTTTCAAGCAGCCTTTAGACGCAAAAGCAGAATGTTGTGGATGTTGAAAGCATCACCCAGATGTGCCCATCACTGGCACCCTTCTATAATGTAGCCTATACTGACATGACGAGACACAAAAACCTTTGGGGGACATTTTTTCCTGGTGACGCACTGGCAGAGGTGGTGCAGCATTGATGAGTGAAATAAAACAAACAAACAAACATTTAATTTCGGGTGGTAGTGTGTTACGTGACTAGTAAATGTAATAATGTTACCCAAAATCCTGTTACTAATATGCTGTATTACTTCCTTACTGCTAAATTTAGTAAATTACTGCAACACCTTACTTTTGTGATGCTTTACCCCAACACTGGTGACTAGCTAACACAGCTAACCATTAACTCAGACACTGAGGTGATCATGAAAGTGATCAGCAACACTACGTACAAAAGCTAACAGTAAATACTAATAACAATATGTACAAAAGTAACTGAAAAGTGAGGTAACGTTAACTAACTTAAAGATGAGAAAGCACTTCAATCACTGAGGTTTGAGACGAAGGTAACATTGCTGTAAAGCTGACAGGAAGCAAACACGTGAAATTTGTAAACGGATTTATGTGACACTACATCATGCAAGTAGAGGATTCGTTAAAAGTATTCAACTCTACTGCCATGCTCTGAAGTCTGATTTTCATGCAGAGTGATCAGGATGAAAGTGTGTTGGAGGAGGTACAGTATGTCCATCCACCCGACCCAAAGCTGTTTCCTCTGGTGTCTGCTAGCCAAACCACTCAGACTCAGATGTAGTGACATACCCACCAGTCACCTATTTAACAGACGACACAAGAAGCATAATGGAATGCTGAGCAGCACAAGACGTAGTAACCAGATTTCTATGCTAATTCTGTGGTTACAATACAATTTCAACACATTCCCTCCTCTCATAAGCCTTTGCATGGCTTTCTCTTATAGGCTGCTATCCACATTTACACTTAGCCACCATTGCTGGCCATGCTGGCCAGAGAATCTGCATCTCCCTGGGGATCCAGGCCCAGCTTCTGGAGGTCAAGGCCCATGGCTACCAGCATCTGGAGCAGGGTGAGCTCCTGCTGGGTGGCCTGGTCCACCAAGGCTGGGCAGGTGGGGTTGCACTGGGGCGACTGGCAGGTGTCCACCAGGTGGAAAGGACAGCCTTTGGCAGGAGTTCTGTTGTTGCGGGTTGCCTCCAGACTCCTGTCCCAGCACTGTAGGGCCCGTGGCAGAGAGGTGCCTTTAACTTGGAAACTCATCCAGTTACTAGAGGAGCAATAAGACAGGGAAGTTTGGGATTAGGAATAAACAGAGGAAAAGCTTCAGAAAGAACAAAAAATGATGGAAAATGTAGGTAGAAAGCAAAGGAATTGGATGAGATTAGAAACTGAGAACCAGGAAAGTGTCATCCCTGAAGGTTTGAAATCTGCTTTGGCCACTTTTGGCTCATTATCTTGATGCAGCAAGTGTGTTACATCACAGAACAGCCACTGTTAAATTACCCACAATGACCTTGGACCTTCAGCTCCTCCCATAAGGTATCATTACCCTCAATAAATACACCTAACTTCTGTAAACTGGTGAAGACTGCTCTGACCCATCAGTGTATGTCCCTGCAGCAAAATAATGAGCATGTTCAAGGGGTACCGAGGGGTTAGGGAAAGTGTGAAATGGCATTTGGTGACATGAAGAATGTAGCGTGATGAACGAGCGAGCAAAAACAGCAGCATGAGCTCACTAGGTAGGGATGACCACTGGTGGAGGCGAGAATAAAGTGGAAGGCGTGAAAGTGCATTACCACCGCAGGAGTCAAATATCCATTCTTACCTTTTGGTAATGACTGTGTGAGAGAGGCAGGACGGAGCAAACACAGCCCTGAAAAATACACACAGAGAAAAATACATCAATCTCTACACTTGGTGCATATCAGATCTACTGTTATCACTTTATGTCTTCCAAACAGGTTTTGGGGAACTTACGTGACGTCAGTCAGTGAGGTCTTGATCTCCCTGCCCAGGTTCTGTATGTACTGCCACTGCTCCTCGGACAGACTCTGTCCTCCCATGTAGATGTTCTCCACTCTCAGCTGCTCCTCATCAAACAGCCACTGCACCACAAACAGAGGGGCTACAAAGAAAACAGGTCAGATGACTTTGTGCAATGTGAAAAAGGACGCCCTCAGGTCTATGGAGCTTTACAGCTTGTTCCTGCTCATTGTTTTGGTTTTACTACTCAAAATCTGATGTTTTGGTTCAGTCTCATGGCTCTCATCAGTGTTGTTTCCAGATACAGCAAGCAGCTGTTTTTAGCCAGCCCGTTCTCACTGACAGGTCATCAAACACTGACGCTTTGTTACGCCCCCAAAGGCGCTCTTCAGCATCTTTATGAGACGCACCGAGCTTTCGACTAACTCCAAAGTAAACCCTTCTGCCGCAATACTTGACACTAAGAGCAAGAGAGTCTGTGTATGTTGGGAAGAAGGGGAGGTAAATGAGTCAAACAAAACAAGACTTTCACCCAGGAGACCACAGTCCATGTCCCCTTTGAAACGAAAAGTCAGTGTTGTTTTCACATAATGTTACGTAATTTGTCAGGCACTGACATCACTCACGTGTGTACTTAATTTAACTCAAAACATGATCTTTTTTCTAAACCTAAACATGTATTTTTATTGCATTTCACAGCATTAATCACGTTACAATGTGTTTCAGTTGTGCGTCATAGAAAGACGCTAAAGAGTGCCCTATGAGACACTGAAGGTCGTGACAGAGCATCTGTTTCTGGCACAATGACAACAGGTCGTTTTAGCGCATTAACTCCAAACATGTTGTTCACTATGTGCTAAGAAGCAAACAGCAGACAGATAAAGTTAGTAGCCAGCTGATGAACACAGTGAAGCATTATCAGCTAAGCGCTATCAGTAGCTGGTGGGGACCAAAAACAGAGCTATAAAGGAAAGTGAATATTGGACTTACATTCATCTTATAACCAGAGACACAACTCCAAATGAATGTTAATGTTGCTGTTTAACTACTGGATGTATAAATAGGCAACTGTTTGCTAACAATTTTGCCTTATCAGCTATATAGGAAGATAATTCAGTGTGTCAGTGTTGCAGATAGCTTGCTGTTGTGTTGCGCCCAAGATGGCAAAAAAGAGAAAAAATGTATCATTTCATCTCAAGAAAAATTCCAGGTTAAATCTGTGTTGCTGTCTTTCTGGGGCCTTTTCGGATAGTAGCATTTGGAATCGCCAGAGTCAGAAATTGACTGTCATGTGACATATAATCTGATAAAAAATAATGTTCCTCTGGCTGCTCTGCCACCATCTGGTGCTCCTATGGCATTTGCAAGGATCCACCATGCCTGAACGAAAACAACCAATCATAGCCAAGAGGAGTCTCTAATGCAGCTGTCAATCACTGTTCATGTTACCCACAACAATGAACACAGCACAGACAAGTAAATAGAAGAAGACCGATGACGAAAAGCTTCTTCTGTTTTGTTGTCTTTGCAGTGTATGCTTTTGTTGGTGAAGTAGGGATGGACATATTTTCATCGCTAATGGTAGTTTCTCAGCTTTCTGAGCTTGAATGACTTTGAGATTGACAAATGCATTAGAGACCTCTCCTGGCTCTGATTGGTTGTTTTCATTCAGGAGCAATGGATTCTTGCAAATACCATTTGGAGTACCAGGAGAAGCCAGAGAAATATAGTTTTTCCACAGATTATTTGTCTCATGCTCTACTGTCAGGATATAGTGTCAGTTTCAGGAAATATTACACCTACTGTACCTTTAAGCTTACATTAGGGTTTTTCATTGGCCTTGGTTGGTCCACTTTAGCCTTGCTGTGATGAAACTAAGCTGTGATGACGTGAGTTTCCGCTACTGCCACGGCTGTCAGATCTACAAAATATCAGCTGTCCAGGAATTGAGGAAAAACTGTCTTGAATTCTGCTAACCATGTTTTTTTTTTCTTTTGGGTTTTTGATCCAAGACTTGCAGATGTCTTAGACCACATACTTCTTCCGCTGAGGTAAGAGCATGAAACACTGGCATATTTGGCAACTCTGTTCACTAAACTCACACCTCTCATATTTCAGTGCACATTTCTTTTGAACAGTCAAATATATAGCATACTAAGCCAATATCATGATACATTTACGAAGCTGCAGCCAGCACTCACAGGTCAAGGTTGAGTACAGTTTGTGGCCAAAGAAGCACTGCCACTCCTCTCCTCTCCTATACAGCTGACGACATCTGTCAGGCACGACCCCATTCCACAGCCTGAGAAAACAACACACACTGTCAGTACACATATTCCACTGTTCAGTCGCTTTAACAGATTGCACAATAGACAAATGTAGTAGGAATGCAAAGCAAAAGAGAGATCAGTTTAAATTCTGCCTATTAAAATGTTGAAGAATGCACGTCTTAACCTGAGTCCTATCTTGATAGCATCTTCAGGTGAGCAGGAAATAGTCTCGGGGCAGTTAGGTGACCTCTGCAGTTTACTCTCTAGAAACCACCCAGAGTCCACGAGGCCTCGGACCTGAGCCTCTGCACCGAGCTGCTCCAGCTGACTGGCCACCCTCTCAATGTTCAGCAAAACACCTGTTCCACCAGCGCTGCAGGAAGAGCCAAGAAAATCAATAAATAGTTTGGCTTTGAGAGTGTAATTTTCGCTGAGGGTATCAAAATGACAGTGCATGCCAGCTAATGGCACGGACGTTAAAATTTAGCAGCTTTGCATTCAGACAGTAGATCCTGTTTTAGGGCTTGGGGGGGAGTCCCAACAACCATGTTGCTAACCTGGGAGGAATGTTCACTATTACAGGGCAAGGCCCTTTAATAGACATTATGTCATTGTTCACAGTTGACTGTAAACATCTTTATTGTTGACAAGAGGATGCGACCAAAATAGGGCTTCTCTTGTTTAATGATAGGTGCAGAGTTGGTCCAGATGGTACGGAGGATGCAGGCACTTGTCCAAAAGCTGTGGTAAGCATCAGACAGCAGGCGATAAAACAAACTCACCTTGTGCCAGACAGCATGACAACCTTGGCCTGCTTGATTCCTTTGGGGATGAGGTCTTTGATGACCTCGGCGATGATCAGGGATCCCATGAAGGTGTACTCAGCTAATAACAAATGCACACATCAAATGATTGGCACAGAAAATTAGATGAATTGCATTTTCTTATAACCAAAGGAGGCACAGATCTGTCATTGTTATGAGGGATCTGAAGAAACTTACTTGTATTTGTAGTTCTGTCCCTCTCTTTTTCTCTGCCTTGTCGTGGCCTTGGGGGAGGGGTCGGGGCAGGCCCGGTGCCACTCCATACATCACTGGAACAGTACGGGATGAATCTGCAGAAAAGAAGACAATTACATTTGTTAAACTAAAGCTTGAGGCCATCAGAACAACTCCATCTCTCCTCCATGAAAGTCAATTCTTCTGTCATATATCAGAAATTTGCAGAGCTGTATTACCCGTTATGAGCGACTGCTCATAGCAGAACAAGTAAAGCTGAAGCAGCAAAACCCCTCAGTGTAGTGAATGGAGCAAAGGTTTTATTGCTTATCATTTAAAGGAAGATTTGCAGTATCTTTGAAAGGTAGTCTTGTTTTACAGATGCACTCAATCAATATATTCATATTAACACTGGATCAACTGACCATATCTAATGTGAACCAGGAGACACCGACACAAAGACTCTGCGGTTCCCTTAAATTCTGTGGGGCATTTTAACATCTTTTCAGGCATGGGACTCTTTGAAGTGGGGTTGTATGGGGTATTTATCCATAGTCAGTGTATTACATACTTTAAATGTGTATTGGTAAGCCTCCAGGTTTGAGAAGCAGCAGGAGTGCTGACACAAAAGCAGCAAAACGCAATTTAGCCATCTAAAAAAAGTCCCATTTAAGAAAGTCTACAGTATGCTAAGAGTATTTTCACTAATTTACCTTTCTATGGATAACTACCTCATACAACCCCACTTCAAAAAATCCGAACTATCCCTTTAATCTTATGGTTTTGGTTTTACAGCCTGCAACTCTCACCGTTCTCGCTAACATCTTCCATGCATAGCAAGCACGTTTTTTTCAGCAAAAAAAGCTTTACAAACTCATTGAGCACTAACTGGCAAAAAGAAATCTCAAACAAAACTGATTTCATGTTGGTTTAAAATATAAGATATTTTAATGTTTACAGAACTGTGCATGTAAGTTATCTTGTCCAAATGTAGATGGGGAAAAGTCCCTGTCTCACAAACATTTACAAATAATGTTTGTCTCTATGTAACAACTCCAGTAGCCACAATAAGACAAATTACTTACACAATGTTTGCATTATGCCAGTGTGGGTTTTCCTCTGCTTGAGAAGACAAAATTCCGGTTCCTGTAAACACAGCAATCAGAGATCAGGCAGATGACCACTAAAGATTACGTAAAACACTGCACTGATGTGCATTTTAAAACATGCCCGGCTGACCTACCTCTTTTTGTTTGGGGCCACCCCGATGAGCTCATTAGTCGGGGTATATTTTGGTACCTGGAATCGCAGGTCTCTTTGCTGTGGCAGCACCAGCCACCTAAAAATAATAGAGACTAATATTAGACATTCACATCAGGCACAGCAAGGGAGACCCTTGTTAGCCCATCACAGAGGCTCGTGAGGAATGGAGAGGGAAAGGAATGCACCTGCAGCCTGGTCTGCTAACAAGACTGTATATCCATTCAGAGCTGGACAAAAAAGGTGAATGATTCCTTTAATTTGCAGACTGTCAGCAGATGATTTGTTGATTGTCTTTCAGCTTGTTAAAATGTTATACTGAAGGAGGGAATCTAGCTTGATAAAATTTAGCAAAACCAATTGATTAGGCTGTAATGCTCGGAATAATACACTCTAAATCCTGTTAAAGGAAGTCCAGGTATAATGTCTGTGTTTGGGAAATGTGACGCATGCCCCCTGTATGCTCTCAGAATACACACATAAGTCAAGCTGGAGGATGATCCACATAAATTTCCCCCATCCTAAGTCTATCAAAGTGACAGGCGGCAACCAAAAAAGGAGAAAAACTGAAGATGACAGGACAAGATGACATCCCCATCAAAATTCCAATGAGGGCGTCACGCCAAAACAAGCTGACCTTTGGGGACCAAATTAACCAGTTGGGTTTTTAAATACTCACCTTCCAGAAATAACAGCCATCGGCGGCTTCCTCTGAACTCCTTTAGGTAAAACCTGTAGAACCACAAATAAACAGGAATGAGGAGATGGTGAAGATAAAGCAGCCATGTATGGACACACTGATGCTCGGTGTAGCCTCTAAAATCATTTTATTAATCAGCAAACACACAGCAAATCTCAAAATTTAAGAATTTCAGGAAGACAAGTGTATGAGACCCTGATCATCTCACCCAGCTGCTGTTCCATCATTACATGTCACTTGTGTGTTCTTGAGGAAGTGCAGCCTCATCTCATCTGTCTGTTGTCCAGCTTCTTGAGATCCCGCAGCTCCCTCCTGCCCTGCTTCAGCTGTTCCTCCAGTGCCTCTGGTGCTTCCAGTGCCTCCAGTGCCTCCAGCGCCTGCGGTGCCTCTTGAGTTTCCGGTGCTTCCAGTGCCTCTAGAGCTCCCAGTGCTTCCAGTGCCTCTTGTGCTTCCAGGAGTCAGATCAGCTACAGGGGCAGGCTGGCCAACATCACCTCCCTGGTTCCCAGCAGACTTCTTGGTGGACTTGCCACCAGCTTTAGCATTTCGGTTGTTCTGACACCAGATCCCCCCGAGCAAAAGCAAGAAAGCAACCTTGCCCAGTATCTTCATATCTGAGGCAGCATAGGAAAAACAGATATATGCAATGCATCATAATCTGACTTCATACATGCATATGCAAAACATGAAATCTGGATAACATCTTCTACATAATCTAACTGTCCATAACTAAATCTCTTTTCAGGGTTGGAAAATTACTTACCTCTCTGTGAAGAGTCTATGAAAATTGCTGCTGAGGCACCCCAGGGGTCAGGCAGACGACTACTGCTGCTGAGGAGAGAGTGAGAAGTTTCAGAGCGCAGTGACCAGGTGTGAGAGGAGGATACCAGTCAAGAGTAGTGATGAAGCCTTGACCAGGTTTTGATGAAGCCTGCAAATCAGCGGTGAGCTTTATAGTGCCACCATATGGATCAGATTTCCTCCCATTTTCCCTTGCAGCCCCAGCCAGGCCCTGAGATAAACTGCTGACGACACACCACGAGGGGAGGTACCGGACGGCCAGTGGCGAGGAGAAAAGATAACACACGCGTCTCTTCAACATATTTCAAGTCTTTACACACACCCACCACTTAGCTCTCTCCCATCTGACCGCGGCTCAAGAACGAGCTCTCCTTTCCCCCCCTATCGTCTCTCTTCTTCTCCCTCCCAACGTCCACCTCTGATTGCCACTGTTTTGATTTAAACATCTACATGGTCAGCATGACTGCGTAGCCCCTTTGCATGGTATGTGACCCCGAGGTCATTGGGGCACACACCTTAACACTCTCCGACACGGGAATGAGTAGTACCGTAAGGTTCCCAGCATGATCAACAATTTGGTGGACACTCTCAAGGCACAGGTGGTGGACACGATAGTTAACTGTGGCACAAGTGCCAAAATGTCTTTAAAAAGTCTCAAATTATAAGTAAAAAAAGCAGAAATTTGCCAAATAATAGTTCCTACATAACAGGCCTTTATGTGTTTATCTACAAGAGAACTGTCATTGCATACCAAGTACAGGAGTTTGATTTAGTTTCTTCTTTTTAAGCCACTTAAAAAATGTAAACAATTATTTCCAGTGGCATTTTTTTAATCATACAGAATGTTTTTTCTCTCTAACAATATCTTTGTTAAGGGAATCATAGACAATGATTGAACTTTTTAAAAATGGTATTCTTTGCTCTCATATAACAAAACAACACATTTTCCTTCCCAACACATCAAATACTGACACTCAGTCAGTGGCCCTACATATCAAACTATGATGATCTAGGTACTCCTCCAGTGGTAGTTTTTGACATTTAGGGACGGTGTGTCAGGTTATGTTTGTTATACGCCTTGTGTCTTTTCAAAGTAAACTTTAGTTCTCATAGGAAACATACAATTTCTCCTTGTTAAGCGCACGCAGTCTCTCCTCAATATAAACTCAGAATGTGGTAAAAAGCTGTTTTTAGGTTTACATTCTTAGATGTAATCGATAAAAGCACATGGCTGGGTTTAGAAAAAACATCATGGTTTGGCTTAAAATAAGTATATTTGTTACTCACATAACAGTATCCTAATGTGGCATATGTTGCTAGTGCAGTATGCTATACAGACTAGCATACTATACTGTTATTAAAATAAGATGATTTACTTGGTTTCAAACGGGATACAAAGGGTGGTCTCACGGGTGAAAGTCCAGAGTTTCTTTCACGCATCCACCTCCACTCCCACCCGCCCTATGTGGACTTTCCCGACACGGCCCACACCTGACTGAAGCAGCTTTCATATTCCAGGTGGTGCAGAAGACAGAGCTGACACACAAAGTCAGCAGTGAGAGAATTGAAACCCTAACCCCATGTCCTTTTTTTCACCCAGAAATAAAATTAAGACAAAATACCACCTGAAAATCACATTTTTAACATGTGATTTAACAAGTATTTCCATTATAAACGCACAAAAAATTGCACTGAAAATTTCACCAAAAGGCAGGAAATGACGCTTAAAATTTCTTATGAGGACGACCCCCAAACCCTGTTTCATTGTGTGCACCCCAGTGTTGAAATGAAAGCTATGCCCCTGCTTATAGCTCTGCTATGAATGATTAATACAAACTTGCCCAAGGTTTTGTACTTGATGCAGAAAAAATGGAAACAATTCAATAAAACACAACAGAAACAGCAACTGTATAAACCAAACCTAGATTTTGACACAGGGTTTGTCAAAAAATTGCAAATTTCAAATTACAAATTTGCAATTAATTCAACTGTCTAAACACAAATGACATATAGTAAACTTCTGGGGTTAGGGTTAGTATTTGTTAGTTTGCCTGGCTGGTAATCCAGCCTTGTGCCCCTAGGATGGCTGTGGAGTGACGTACCCCTGATCACTGAAGGATCACGAGGCCTAAGGCTCTAAAATTCTCAGCAATGAAATGCACACCATCCCGACGTGTCAATCACATCAAATAATGATCGCTTGGAAGGCCAGAGGCTGCTGGGGCTGAAGGCACGGCAGGGTGGCAGGAGAATGAGTTAAGCAAAGAAGAAAAGAAAAAAAAATCTATACAATAAAAGCAATAAACCTTCAGTTACCGTCCTCCTTAAGAGACTGGACACACTGACAACAGATTAAACACAATCAAACTTGAAATAAGACACAGATGAAGGGACATGCAATAATTTCAATTTTAAAGGCACACATAAAAAACATGATTAGGTCAAAGGTGTACTGTAAAATGAGCAGCAGGATGTCTGTCTTTATTCTGTTTTTTCTTTTTTTTTGAGGATCATCTTTCTTTTTTTGTCAAAAGAAACTCAAAATCATACAGTATGTAATCACCTAACCATTGAAAGACTTAAATACAAAGCAGACAGATTTATCAAGGTTTGTCTCATTGCTTTGGCAGGAAAAAAATGGTATTTCTGTCTCATTTTCAAGCATTTCATGCTATTTTAGTTACTTTCAACTATGGCCAGAAAGAAAACAAAGCTACTCAAAAATATGCCTGTGAGATCGTATACACCTACGCGCAATAAAAATGTACCCTAAGGACATAACTATACTGAATTTGATCTACTGAGCTGAACAATTCTTCATTCCTCCAGTTGTCTTGAAGCATGCACACCACCATCTGTCTTCCCAGAAATCAATGCAACAATCTGTTTAACAGATACCTCAAATAGCTGAAAAGCGAAAGAAGTTGCTGTAAATCTATCAGCATTTCACTAGAATGTCACGAACAGAGAGATGGCATTGCTGCTATTTTGTTTTTCTTTGATATGGGATTGGACAGAATGATACGTTTTTCACAGCAGGCTTCAGATCAGTGGATCGAAGTGAATTTGTGTGCTACACTCTCAGTGATTCAACTCCCACAACTTGTCTTGGGTCAAGCATTGTCCCTTTTTGCATCCACAGCAGACACTCACATACAATAAATGAGACCTGACACACTTGTGGAGTCTATTAGATTGGTCTCTCTGAAAAACAAACATTTTACATAAGGGGCTCATGAGACATGCTGAACTTCACCCTGACAGGGGCAGCAGCTTGACCCCTTGTGCAGCATAGGAGGCATTCTTTCTCCCGTTGTGTTGTTATTTTTCACAGCCAACCTCCAAGGTCAGGACACCTAAAGCCCGGGTGGTCCAGGCACTTTGTCTGCTGAGCACGTGTGTCATCACCAGCCTCAAGAGCTGAGGGCCCGGCTGTGAGCTAGAACATTTGTCGGCTGATAGCTTCAAAGAACAACGAGCCAGAGACAGCAGTCATGTGCAGGATTCTTGTGCTCGCAGAAAGGCTCCAATTCAAAGGTAACAACTCCAAAATCCAACAGTATGAACAACACTTTCAAACCCTGGAGTGGTTCGATCAGAAAGCTCTTGTTTAAAGACAAATCGAACGACATATTTGTATCAAAAATGATCCATACCACCTCATGCCTTGCAGCCTCCCCTGCCATGTTGCGTGTAATTTGACAATCTGCTAAAACATCACTCTGAATCTATGTTGTCACCAGCAGTGGGGAGCATAGCTGGGGAAAGAGGCCCATGATTAATAGGAGATAAGAGTGGCATCTTTACAAGCCACATGAAAACGAGCCTCAGGCGCAGAGATATGAGACCTGGTTAGAGTAACACTGCCAGAGCTCTCCATTCAATCAGTGAGGACGACAGGCGGGGTCTTAGCGGGATCGGTGTAAAGTGCTGGGCCACTGCAGGAGGCTAGCAGGTGGGGTGGGCAAAACTATCCCTAAAACCAGGTGTTAAGAGGCCTTGCGTGGTAACCTTCTGCAGACTGCCAATGCATCAGTGTGATAGATGGAGGAGGGGTCGATGGTAGGGATACAAGGTGGTGGATTCGGGAGGGGTGGGGAGGTGATGTAACAGAAAAGGATAGCTGACAAGTGAATACATTGTGTGTGTGTGCTACGAGAAGCTGCAGCCCACTCTGCCTGAACCCCTCAAAACCAAACTATGCGTTCTGTCCACCTTATCGGCGTGCCAGACGTACCTTCATCTGAGCAAAATATGTTCCGCCTTGAGTACGAATGCCACAACCACAATCCTAAACAGTCAAAGATGTGTAAAGGACAAACTGTGAGATTAGAGAACTGAAAGCATCACAGCACAAAAGTGTGTGTGCACATTATCCAACCCACATATATGCTGCTTTTACCCAAAACAAGTCCAGCCATGAAGATGTTACCTTCTCCATCAGGGATTTGTTTAATACTGTTCTTTTGCCTAAGTGGGACACCAGTTCTGAAGGGGGGTGGAGTGGATGCATACTGTGCTTGAGTGAACAGCTTGTCTTTGGGGCTCATGACACAGTGGAGCAGCAACGTGGCCTTGGAGTCATGCTGAATGAACCACCAGGCCTGTCAGTGCAGTGATGGATACCAGCGATGGGGTCACGCCATACTCATCTCAGGCACTCGACAATAGGTCCTTCACATAAGTCTTCACACCTGATCAACAATACGGTACATCACACAACACCATGTGGAAACAGTTGCACGAGCCCCATCTGGTAAGAGACGATATAGACAAATGTCACCTTGATGTCCGTTTTGATTTCATTAAGCGACATGAATAAAGGTCTGCAGACCATTTTTCATGTTGTTTATTGCTATCTTTTATTGGTCCAGTGCCTGCCTGAAATGTTTTTTGGATGTGCGCTATTAGCTTTTTTGAATCTCCTTCACTTAAACCTCAGAGTCTACAGCATAAAAACATTTGTTCATTCTGCATATAGAAATCAGAAATCAGCCAAACTGAGCGGTGTGGCTGTGATTTGCCAAGAAAATGAAGGTCTGTATGATTTAATATGTCACTGAAGTGACAACAGGAGAGCCAAGCGAGGCTGACCTTCGGCACATTGGTGCTTTGAGCTAAATGCTAAGAAGCTCACAATGAAAATGCTAATATACTGATGTTTAGCAAGGATGCTTTACCATGCTCACTATGAAATTGAAAATACAAAATAAAGAGAATGAAAAATAAAACGTTTGTATGGGACGCTACAATTAGTTCTACCATGGCAATATGTAAATGTAAATTGTTTCATCCTTTTCTGCTTTTTATGGGATCAGAAGTTGGGCTCCAGTTTGCCTTGTCCTCGTCCTGGTGATCGGCACATCTGGGAGATGCTGTCGGTTGTGGGTTAACATGTTGGATGTGTTTCCATTTGTATCCCCTTCAATAGTGGAGCACAGCAGACACATCATCTGTTACTAAAACCTCAGCACATGCTGCTAACAGCTAAAAGAGCTCAGTACATGACCATAACCAAAAATGTTTCATGTTAATCCTTACAATAGTTGTTGAGATAAACAGGTGAGTTATATAAGAATTCACTCCCCCCACAGTTGTCACGACTCCAAAACAGTTTTTGCACCAAGCTGTAAACGTGTTTATTTCTGCTGTTAAATTAGGCATTTTAACATGGGAGTCTATGGGGATTGACTCTCTTTTGGAGCCAGCCTCAAGTGGCCACTCAAGGAACTGCGGTTTTTGGCACTTCCGCGTTGTCTTCATTTTTCAGCCCCAGAGGCTGCTGCTTGCTTATACCTCACATTAAAATGAAAATATAATCGACACACTAAAACCTTTTTTACATACTGTACATACTCCAAAAGACTGGAGCATTCATTTTTAACATGCGCATGCAGAAATGCATCTCTACATTTAAGGTGTACGCTTTATATTTTAAATATTGAAACTGCTAAAAGGAAAAAAACATGTTTGTTTGTTGCAGTGATGCAATGAAAATGGTGCAATACAGTTTTTCATCACAAGATTAAATTTTGGTAATTTCATGCTGATGAACCTTCCTAAAAGACTGACCTTGGTGTGTTTTTTCTTTCTCCAAAGCGATTGGTGGACGGCACTGTGTGACGGGCCGTAAATCAGAAATTCCTGCTGAAGTGATGTCAGCCCTTTGCATCATGTGTTGTGAAGACATGTGGACATGTAGTCACAGCTCTTTCAGGCCACACACCCCTCAGTCACAAAAGATTTATCATGGGTTTAAGCAGTCAGATGCACGTGGACATGCACACATGCATCTTTCAGCAGAACAAGTTAATATATATTCACTTTTATGTCACAAGCGAAAAAAAAAAATATCAGCTAACCATGACAGTATTTGTAATCTGTAACAGAGGAATCTAAAACATACAGTGACATCACTTTACAGGTATTTATGTGTATGGACATACCACAGAACAGTAAAAATGTTTACTATTTATAGCGTTGGCCGTCTAAGTGTGGCTGTTTTTCAGCCCATGCTGCTGTATGTGAATAGTTGACCTGGATAACCAAAAGTATAAGAAAAGCTCCACTGAGTCAGTTCGAGCTAATGGCCCCTCACTTCTGGGAACCCCTTGTTAAAGGGCCAAGGCAATGCATTCTTTAATAAGGATGCACATGATTTGTACATAAAAAATTATGACAGTTAGCATCTGTGTTATCTTGATCCCCCCAGTGAATCAACTGGGCTGAGCTCATCAGATTGAACATAAAATCATTATGTCCGTGCTTAGCCATATCATGTCAGGATACAGGGTTAGTCTTTCCGAGGTTGACAAGCTTTGCAGCATAACGGCCTTAAAGTAATGAAATTCCTGGCAGAACAAATAGAGAGGGAATCTGGACACTTATCAGTAAAGATAATTATCCTTGGTATTAGGGAGACTTGGGATTGGGAATACAAGCAGAAGTAGGCTAATATTAGCACCACAAAGCTATAGTGAGACAATTTGAAAAATACTCTGGTTGCTTTTTTTGCTGGAAGTTAAATGAGTACATTTCTACCACTCTAATGTTTGTATGGTACACACAGACCTACAGTCAGGAGCCTGTTAGCTTAGCTTAGCTTAGCTTAGCATAAAGGCTGGAAACCAGTAGGAACAGCTAGCCTGGCTCTGTCCAAAGGTAACACAATCTGTCTACCAGCATCTCTAAAGCTCACTAACAAGCAAGTTATAATGTGTTTGTTTAATTGGTGCAATAACCACATTTAAGAACATGCTGTGGTTTTACCAGTTGGCGATGCCAGGGATCAGCATGCCCAGTGCCCTGCCCCTTCCTGCGTCCTGGCACACAATGCACCGAACCCTGAATCCAGCAGGTGGTGGGCCCACGGGGTGACAGCTCCATGTTATCTCTTTGGGCTGAGCCCACCCGGGCCCCATGGCCAAAGGCCCGGCCTCCAGAGAACCCCTCCAGGTCTGGCTCCAGAGGGGGGCCCTGGTGTCCCCATACCAGGTAAGGTCCTCAATGTCCGAATGCGCTGTTTCATCAAGGTGTTCTTGAATTGCTCTTTGTCTGGCCTCTCCCCTAGGACCACTTTGCCTTGGGAGACCCTACCAGGGGCTTCACAGGGACACACAAACCCCTCCACCACGTTAAGGTGGCAACTCTCGGAAGAGCTCGGACATCCGGAGGGAGCTCAGAGTAGAGCCGCTGCTCGTCGAAAGGAGTCAGTTAAGGTGGTTCAGGCAGCTGTAACCCTTCTCTAACCCAAACCTTAACTGCCTCTCTTTTGACCTAACACTTCATAGCTAGCTAAAAGCTAATGTTGCATTTTCTTTATGGCTTTTGCCTCCGGACCAAGGGGCAAAGGGGACTGATGGTGGACTGATGTGTAGGTATGGTGGGCAAGTCATGTAGAGTCATGTATGGGAAGGCACGGAACCTTCCTGAAGTTGCTGAAGCTTTTATTTTACATTTTACATCACAGTTGGGCAAAGGAAGCTGTTTACAGAGGACACTCTGCAATGGGACAATGCATGTATAACACATGACTGGAATCTGTGGAAATCGCACAGACATTTAACCACTCACCTTTAAATACACAAAAACAGGTACTTAATGTCCTCAAAGAGTAAGGGAACATTATGTATCTTGTGTCACTGGGCCTTCATTGTTTCCCTGTATGCTGTTTTTTCTGTCTTCCAATTTAACTTCATGAAGGACACGCTTATATCTCACCACAAAATAAGAGCTGTTTTTTTAGATGACTATTCTGTACATACCTTCATTTTAAAGGGACTAATAGAAGATGAATGTATTAGTGCATTTACAAAATCACATCACAGTCCTTTTGTACGGTGATTCAATATCTACTAAATCCCCCGAGGCTACTCAGTGCTACAGATGGACCTTATGCTATCCATAAACCCCAGAAAGGCCTGCTGACTGACAGTCTGCATATATCCAAGCCAAGAGGCAATACAATCTGTATCCGAATGCTTTTATGACTTATAAAGATTAGTATTATTCTTGCTGCTCAAAATTTACAACCGCAATTATTCACGGGCAGCAAGACGGTCCCAGTTTACTAAAGTTTTATTGCCCTTTTCAAATTCTTGTTACCAATATCTCCGTCAGTATTTCAGCAGATTCCTTTGAGATATTCTGAGAAAAGAACCTAAACAGCCCACAAGAACTCCTGACAGACATAAACAGACACAGAAAGTAACTCTCTGATTTAGTGAAATTAAAACTGAAAGTGACATTTAAAAAAGTATGACACCTATAGTTAAACAATGGTGGCTAATTTAGATGTAAAGTTGATGGTGTGTGGTTATTAACACCTGCATTTTGACTGAGTCATCACTTCTGTTTTTATTTACCGGTAATTTCGTCACCCAAAATGGTGCTACAGATGGAGATGTACTTTGTTGCTTTATTTAAACAGTTGCACCTCGCTATATAACTGTCAGCGCTATTAATCTAGGCCAGAGAGAATGTATGATCCTCCACCTTTGATTTGCAAAGCTGCCCGCTGTCTCATATTGCTTATGCATAGTGGGTGACCTCAGCAGCAAAACGAACCAATAAATATACTGTCAACAAAACAGAGAAATTATTAGTACAATAAAGGAATTACTAAATACAGAGTGGGCAGCGACTCATTTTAAGGTATGCAGAAATACTAAGATTAACCTTTGATCACTGAACTAGACTTGCAATACATCTTATTTCAAGTTATTTACCTTCAACAGGCTGCACTGAGCATCCAGCTGATAATATACACCATCACAACAAACATGACAGAGACGGGGTTGTTTAACTTTAGCTTTTACTCGGGCTGATGGGCAGTAAAGAGGAACCTATTTTTAAGGAATAGAGGCCATACGGCACATTAACCCCTGAGGTCAGGTCTGATATGCAAACCCAACCTCAGCTAAAATAACTCCTCTGACCTCATACTAGGCAAAATAGATCAGAGCCTGTGAACCTGGCCAACAGCTCACCTCCATGAGACACTTACAGACACCGGTATATTTGCAGGAATTAAAGGAAAGATCTGAAAATATCTAATGATCATCTTCTAAATCAATTCATTGTTTGATCTATAAAATGGCAGTTAACACATTCCTAAAGCCTGTGGACATCATTGAAGAAGAAGAAGAAGAAGAAGAAGAAGAAGAAGAAAATATACCTAATTAATCTCCACAAGGAAATTACCTTTCTTACTCTGTTGTCATATACACACACACAAAATGAGGAGATGTCAGAGCTGCCCATAGACAGGTGTCCAAAGTGTTTGGGGGTTTGGTGCCCTGCTTAGGGGCAGCTCGACACTGCCCAGGAGGTGAACTGGCACCTTGGTCCAACAGGGGACTTGAGCCTGCGACCCTCCAGTTCCTAACCCAAGTCCCTATGGACTGAGCTAAGTGCTTGTTCTGTTAGACCAACAGATTGTTTGACATTTTGGCCTAGACAAGTGTTAGCGGCTTAGCACAGCTGTGCCAAGTTAAATAATTATAGTATACATTATATATAGTACAAATATGCTCAAAATGTACCCCCTCCCAAATATATTGTTAAAAAAACAAAGAAAAAAAGTTGCTTTTGTTTTAAAATTTTTAGATTAGTTAAGTTTTTTTTTTAAAACTCTCACCTCCCTGATGGCTTAGGTCACACTAGGTATAGCGTACACAGATTGCGCAGTAAGGCTGCTACAAAGTCCTGTCATTAGGCCGTCTTTGCATCTTTTAGACAGAACCAAACGATGGCTGCCTAATGCCACTCCAGTGTGTGTGCTACCCATGACTACTGAAGAGTCATTTTTCTTGAGAATTAATGCCCATTGTAACCTTTCCCTTTAAATTTAAAAGCCAGATGTTACAGGATATTAGTGGGGTTTCAGGTGGCAATCCATGCAATGGTGGTTGTTGAGATATTTGGTTATCCGAATCTTTATAGTTGTGCTCATTAATATTTCATCCTTTTCCGCCTTTTTTCAGCATCTAACTACTTCGGCATACTCTCAGCTACAGAAACCATTCAGTTATCAAATTGTTTAGCTCTTTCAGTTTCTGTTTTTTTTAGCAGTGCAGAACATTTGCACATTAAAACTGCCGCATCTCCAGCAGTGCTTTAAAATTTTAGCTGTCAGCTTTCGTACACATTTTCTCTAGGAAATGCATTTTCTAGTTCAGTTTGTTTGCCTACTTCGGATCAACTGGCCAACCATTCAAATGGCACGGCTAGTACTGCTCAAAATAACTGGAACTAATAATCAGTTATCAGAATAGTAGCAGACTGATTTGCTGTCAATCAGCTGATTAATCGATTATTTCAGCTGTAGAGTGATAAGTATTAAAAGCATGTGAATCATTATGCTATTGCCTTCGCAGGCATCAAATTTACACCAAATGAGGGAACATTTTTTGGAATAATGTTTTCATCCCTGTCTCCACAGACTCGTAGATTGTGGCTGCTCTGGCAGCTCATGGTGGTCGAACCTTTTGATACATTATGTTGCTTTTTCCTTTCATTTGTCACCCACCTGTGTTCATATATAGTGAGAGGTTTTCAATTTAGCCACCTTATTGCCTGCTAGAGCAGAGAGACAAATTACCATCAAAGGACTTCATTTAGGTCCTATCAGCCCCGACCACTGGCCATAAATCACGACATCATCATGTCCCCGGCGCATGAAGAGGCTGAACCACGGGTAAAAAGGCCTTGGGTCAGTACTCAATGTACAGTGAGGACAAACTGATATTGACTAGGAGGGGAATGAACACTTTGCTCAACCTGCTGAAAGGCCTAATAGATTAGGGGCCCCTGGACAAGCCCCTGTCAATTCCTCTTTCTCAGTGACCCAATGTCCCAGAACAGCTGTGTGAGGGCGCTTAGCAGTTAGGCCAGGATGACAACTCATTGCTCAGCTTGATATATGAACTATTACATGTGAAACAGGAGAGTTTGTTGAAGGGTATGATGGCTGTGTATGCTCGTTACAATATGTCCTCATTACAGTATTTTAGGTATTCGTTTTGGTGAACGGCAAGCGTAAGATGTTTGTCTCTTGTCGATTGCTGCACTGTCAGGTAAGAGAATACTCAGATATTAAAGAAAACAAGCTGTTAACAAGATCTCATATTAGTTAATTGGAGTATTTTTTCTGTAAACTCACATTAATTAATGCAAAAGTTCCTCTCAAGGGTAGCATTGCAACAAAAAAGTGAGACAGGATTTACACTGACACAACAGTGAAGAGATCTGCTGTTTATTCAGGAAGGGTTACCTCCACCGACTTTAACAACCCATGTTAGGGATGTCCCGATCAAGTGTTTTTGCCCCTGATCCCAATCCAAGTCGTTCAGTTTGTAGCGTCTGCCGATACAGAGTCCCAATCTGATACTTTTCCTAGATAATACAGCTGCACAGTGTACACTTCGAGCACTTTAAAGTAATTAAAATCAATCCAGTGTATATGCTCGACAACTGAATGACTCTGCAATGCATCAAGAAAAAAAATGCCTGCATCCAAGCTTTTCCTTAATTTTTTATTTATTTATTTTTCACAAAATAAAGTCTATAATAACAAACCCATTCCCTAATTTTTTTTGGCCCTGTCACCGTCCACAGGCATTCCTCTGTCCCTTTAAGAGAGTAGCGTAGCGTTTGTTGCTTTGGTGCAGCTTTTCCCTGAGTTACCTGAATGAACCAATGACTGTATGGAATGAACTGTATTCCAATTGGTTTTTATTTTCATCCTCTGAACATCCTTTTTCACGGATTACATTAAAGAATTACTCTTACAAGCAGTTTGCCCACGGGGCTTTTGTTGCACTTGAAATGGTGTCACAAGTGACTGCGTTGAAACACAGATGACAAACAAGCAAAGGGCAAGATACTCTCTCACGCGGAGCTGAAATGAAACTTTATGTAATTTTCATAAGGTAAATAACATTAATCAACAGTCTCATGCTGTGTTTTGTTGTCTTTATGGTGTGTGGTGTTTCGCTGCAGGAGGAGTTCTGCCCTGCTCTTACACACACTTGGAGTGGACAGACAGACAGCGAAGAGTTCAAGAGTTGACAACGGATGCACTCTGCATTGTTAACATTAAAGCTTCATGAGAAAAAAAACACCAGTGTGACAGCTGACACAAAGCAAAGGATAGGATCGGGCTAAATAATCTGGCCTGATCAGTTAAAAAATTACTTGATCAGCCCTGTTACCAATCTATGAGATCAGATCGGGACATCCCCAGGCCATTTATTATACACTGTACAAAGCAGTAAAATTTTGGTTCATGTATGTAAATGTGAATGTTTGTATTCAAGACTTTTAAAGGCACTCTGTGCAAAATTCAGAGCATACAAGTTGTCTGAAAACGGTTCTCAACATGGAGGTGGCTGAGCCGGCAGCTAGCAGCTCTAGCTAACAGCTAGAGAACGGCAGCAGTGCTTCAGAGCTGACTGTGTTAACCAGGGGAGACCTGGAGGGTAGGCGCTATGCTTCTGTGATGCAGCTGTCCAAAAATCTGCGGTAACCGCTGTGTGACCACGGTACAGAGGCGGCACTGAGCTAGCCAGTGGAATACACCCATGCATAAACAGGCACGCATGGCTGGACAGGCTTACCACTACAAACCACAGGGCAGCTCAAATTACAGCTCACACAGAGGTGATGTGACATCATCCTCTGCTCAGGTCGCCATTATGCCACCATATCTTTACACATAAAATACTAGTTTGCTGCTATTAATGCTCTGAATGTCGCAAACAGAACCTTTAAATCTTGCAAAAGTACAAATTTAAGTGTTCATTTACAATAGAACAGAAACTTCCATTCAAGTTCAAATCATTTATACAAACCCAGTCAACATATCAAACAAACACTGGTGAAACTTCTTAACCATTCTAAACACAATGTTAGACCCGCTGAGAGACATATATTGCAGCTTTGCAGCCAAGCTGTATTGCATTTTTTAGTAGCCAGTATCCAGGCACCTAAAACAAAAAACAAATAAAAAACTGTTAGATTGCAGTACTTTAGATGGCATTCATTAAAAACTGCAAAGACAGACACACACTTGTATAAAAGACTACTCATATTTATGTGTTTTGCATTATTTTAGTGTACTTTGATACCACGGTGAGTCCTTTTATCATGTTTTTGTGAAATCAAAATAACTGTTTGGATTGTGCAGTGAAAGGAAAGTGAAATATACTTACTGATTCAGCATCATGCTCCAATCCTGTATCATGATGCTCCAGCTCATCGTCTCTGAATTCCTTTATAATCTATTAAAACACAAACCAACGAACATTCATTAAGTAATTAAACTTATTCAGATTTCAATGCATTAGTACTCTGACAAAAACTATTCTGACAAAACTGAAAATAAAAAGGCCAGCAACAAGAACATTTATAGACTGAATAACAGTAATGACGTGTTAACAATAACAACGATCACTTTCGGGCAGATAAGTGACGATGGATTTCATTCGTGGAGATTTGTAAAATCAGCAAACTTGTTTATTTCTGTTATTTTCAGCCATAAATGTAAACTCAAAGATAAACATGGTGGTCCGACCTACCTGACGTTTAAACTGTACTTATTTAATGACCTGCGTCTTTAAAGAGCTAAATTTACCAACATGAGAGCTCAGGAATGTACTGTCTTGGATGGGGCTGCAGCAAAATGTGTTTTAGCCACCTAAAAAGACCCACCTTAAGTGAATCAATATTAGTGTACCCCTCTGCCCTCTTTACTAACTGCAGCCACAAACTGCACTATGAGTGTACACCATTTCAGAATATTTGGAACACTTTCTCTGCATTACCTTACACCCTTAATCAGTCTAGGTAGCGGTAGACCAGCAACTCAGCAACTCATGTGTATTCTGCTTAATAAAAATTACTGCTTTAATAACATTACTGCTTTTGTCAGCAGAGTCAGGTGCCTTTGAGATAACGGCTTCAGCTCCCTGTCAGAAAACGCTATCTGACAGCAAGGTAAAGTGGTGAAAATATTCCAAATATAGCGAACACTTTAACTGATTTTGATTTTTCTAAGTTTGGCCTTTTTTAGGCGGCTAAAAACTAACCAGTTGAGGCAGCACTGTTTCATTTAGAGCTGGGATTTTCTACCCTGAAATTGTTGTAAACAAACATTGCGATTAGTCTCATGTGAAAACTGCTCCAAACTTCTGTTTATACTGACACTATTTTCCCTATTTACTTTCATATTAGCTGCATGAACCAACCATGCAGCCCAAATATTTTATGTAATATGAGGCAAAATAACAGATGAAATCACTCTCTAAAAAGACACTCATGTGTTGAGTGCGTCTCTGATTTGATTCAGCAACAGAAGAGAAAACTCTTGGCCTTCTAGACACTCTGGAGCTCTGACATGTGTCCATCTCATTTAGTGATCATAAAATGGCAATCTTGTCTTTGCCTGTGTAAGGGGCATCGTTAGAGAGAAAACAGTGGCTGACTCACTTGTAACAGTTCGATGTATCTCTCGGGGTCCCTCTCCATCAGAGCTCTTATCTGGCTGTTGTAATGTTCTGAAATACTCTCCTCCACTGCCACAGTGCAGGCCATGGCCACCTCTTTTCCAAACATTGCAGTGGACGCACCTAGAGCAAATTTAAGACAATATTAACACAACTTTGATATTTAATAAAGAAACACCTGACTGCATGTATGTGGGTGTACAAGTGCAACTTAAACTCATTTTACAGTACTCCAACAGCAGATACACCTTCAACTTTATGCACATTAAATGGCGCATGGTAATAACAAACGTAACTCAGGTAAATTACATAGACTCCCAATCCAGAAAACATTATTACTTTATTCATTCTCATGCATTTTTTGTTCTTCAAAGTAGGTTACAGTCTTATAACTTTAGAAACTCTGCTGTATGCTTATGGGCTGTACCGACCTAATGCAAACCCAGCAATGTTCCAGAGGGGTAACAGCGCTGTGGGTCGAACTCTGTTCTCAGCCAGAATTTCATTGAATTTCTCAAGGTGTTTCTTTTCTTGATCCCACATTTCCTAAAGAAAAACATACATGAACATGGAGTGTCAAACATTATGATCATTTTTTAACCTTTATAAAAATAAAAAATATTCTGGCCATTATAACATCAAGTTGATAATACAGTACAAACACTAAAAATAAAAAATGTAAATAAGACTAATAAAAGGGTCAAAGGTCAATCAAAAAACAATATATGGATGTTTTTGTAAATATGCAAGGCTTGTTTGGGTTGTTCACATTTCAGTGCCATCTTGAAAATTATTAATCCATTCATAAAGACAATAAACAGTGGTCTGGCATTAATAAATCTATATCAGGGTTGGAAATTAGCAACAGCCACCAGCCAAATGCTGAAAAAATATGCAAGGGGCTGCTAGATTTTCTTCACTCACCAGCCAAAAAAAACACAATGGCAATCTGTTGAGCGGCTGGTAGATTTTGGAATCCACACTGCACCTGATCTACATCTGTCGATAAATTGTATAGCCTTAATAATCAAGGTATTGCACATCATTTCCCTTTTTTAATCCTCCGTTAGCACTCCAAATTTAATACTATTATACTCCAAATTAATCATTTTAAAAGAAGTTTCTTTGGTTTATGGTGAAATAATCCTTAATTTATTAATCCTTAGTCCTGAATTAATCCTTAATTTTTCTTATTTCCATTCTGTATGTCATCTTTTAGTCGATTACAGTACATATGTATACTAACAAGTCTGTTTAATATCAGTATATCATTGTTCAAAAAGCAAAGCACATACCTTCACCTTTACTGTATATATTCTGTTTATTATCTATTTTTTGTGTAAACATTTTGTATTTCTATTTTGTGTATATTTGATAGGTTACTATATATATATATATTTGTAAATAATCTTGTTATATTTTCACTTAATTGCACTATATGATACATCTTTCTACTCTTGTAAGGAGCACCTGTAATGCCAACTATTCCCCCCAGTATCTCTGGTACTGATTCTGAAATAGGTAGAGTAAGGTATCTGGTTCTGATCCTGATTATAATTTCTTTATGATAATCCTTTTATAGATGCATTTTTGCTAAAAAGTTACTATATTAACACTCTTCCACCTTTGAGTAGCACACTCTGAGCATGCTTGAGTACTCACGCACATTTGATGCACCCTGCTTTCCAAATCAAACCTAGTGTCAGATGATCTAAACGTTCATCTGTGTTTAATCAAAGTAAAGTGTGAATTTCATATGTCTCCTAAACAGCAACTCCTCCTCTGGAAAGGCCTGGACTCATCCATTAGGGTTCATTCAGTGGAAATAATCTCAAACCAGCCACGTTGGTAATCCTGAGATTATTCTGTGATTTCTGGATATTGAACTACTTCATAACATTTTGACATCTGGGGGCATCACTATGAGCTGCTGTCATGTGCAGGGTAAAGAACAGTGTTGTCTCCAGTGGGCAGTCTTCTGCCCTTCTTCAGAGTCATGTGTCGCACTCTGTCCATACCTGGATGAGAGGTCCGGTACTAGATCGGCCCAACACTGCCATCTGGCCGGCGTAGATGCGGTTGGCCCCGTATTCACCGGCGTGGTCCACGCGCAGGATTCGGTCCAACATCTCCTTCTCCTCACTGTCATGCGGGGTCGGGATCACACTGTACGCGCGTGAGCTCAGCTGCAGGGGCACTATTATATAAACAATCTGAGGTTATTAATCATCAACATGTAAACACATTCAGGCCAAAGGCATTTTTATCTTTGTAACACTCCGAGGCTCAAACTGTGTCCGTACCGAGAGCTAACTTGTTAGCATAGAAGTCTGTTAGCAAACATAATGTCCAGTAACGCTCGTTATCCGGTGACTCATAACTTAAAACATGCAGAACACAACCAAAAAGAAGAGTAGTTATGAAAAAAACTTCACAACACGACCCGAATAAGTGTTTTTAGCATGTGTAGCATGTTAGCTTTTAGCTGTGTCTGCTGTAACCTCCTGCTTACCTCTGCGTTTTAAACACTGGCGCATCATCGCTGGGCCGACTATATTGGACCAGTCATATAAAACTGTTCGTGCGGCTCTGTGCATGGTAGTCACTTTATGGTTTAACTACCCGCGTTATCAAGGAAACGTAAACTAAAATTGTGTAAACTGTCATTGAAAATGTCAGAGGGTGGACGTGGCGCAGACTTATGACGTCACAGCGTCACGACTTGTACAACAGTGCCCCACCCTGCCTCAGGCAAAGTTAGAGTGCATCTCTCTGGTGCTGTAGAGATACCTGACAGTTTTTAAAAATTTTGTCTGGAAAATATAATATAATACAGGGTGTCTGCAGCTCCCTAAAAAGTATTGAAATGTCAGAAATTTAATTTTATAACAATAAGGCCTTAAAAGTCATTAAATAGTGAGGTCTTAACCGCTACAAACATTTTATCTTGTTTCATTTACCCAATGTCTTTTTGTGAAAATGAGTGAAGCTTTTCTATGTGAAAGTCCACATTTCTAATGATATAAATCTTTTGAAAATATATAATACTGTCATTTTACTTCATACATGCACTCACCTGTTGGCAAAATGAAGATTAACTTAACTCACCCTAATAACCATATTCCCACATAACACAAAACCTCTGCACAAGACCACATATACTACTTATCTGCAATGCTTAGATAAGTAAAAAAAAAAAAAATCTGTCCTAAATTTGGATGAAAGGTGTTTTGAAAGGGTCTTAAAAAGCATCACTGCTTGATACCGCTTGACACGGTGTAATGATATAATAATAATAATATAATACATTAAAGGAGAAGTGCTCAAACAAATATATCAGGAACACAATAAGTCATGTCATTTCCCTTCTTCTAGATGTTTTTAGTCTTCCTTATTTAATGAGATACAGTAGGAGAGAGCATGCAAAATGTGTGATAAATACTTCATAAATAACAAGCTTAAGGAAGTATCTTTCAGTATGTTACATACAATTTACCCAGTAAAGCTTGTGACAGGATTCAAGCTGAATATTGATTGTAAGTGTGATTTCTATGGACTGGGAAAAGAGAGTATTTCGCACTTATTTTTTCACTGTATATACACCAGAATGTTTTAGATTGATACTGCCAACTTTCTAACAAGAAACTTAAGATACATTTTAAAATAAATATATTTGATGTAATGCTTTATTTTTGTCAAGATTGGAAATAACAAGTTTATCACACAACTCTTTATTATTTTTGGAAAATTCCATATTCATAAGAAAGAATGCAGAAACCAAACCAACTTTTGTGCACTTTATTAATAAATTTCAACAACAAAACACTATGTATTCTAATATTAAGAACAGTAAAGCTATTAAGACCTTTAATTTATTGAATGTTTATAATATGATGCATAACAAAAACTCCGGCATTTGTTGTCTTATTTTGTCTTTTATTTTTTGTTGTCTATGTATCTGTTTGTATTTCTGTAAATTAATTTGTGCACAATAAAGAAAGTGAAAAATAAAACTCTGTTACATTGTGCTCTAAAGATTCAGAGATAATATTGATGGAAAATGTGTTTTGCAATAGTTTTTATTTACTATTTATTTACTAATTATTATCTAAATGCCCACATATAAAATTATGTTGATAAGATACAGAATATTTCTTTAAAAAGCTGACTGATTAAAGATAAGGATAATATTGATATTATATATTAAATATTGTTCTTTTAACGTCTGTGTTGCTTGTTACATGATACCCCTATATATAATTTTGTCTTGTCCTTTTTTGTTTTCTTGTTGAAGTGTGTACCTATCTTTGTTTTAAGATAACTGTATGAAAGTCATAGAACACTGATTCCTGCTCATCAATGCAGTAAAACTGTGTGATAGAAAGCCCCTTGGGTCTATTGAGATGTATCTCTGACCTATGTACAGTGCTTTGTTTTACCTTATAATGGACTATTTACTGTAACGGACAGTCACAACAGAGTCATACTTCAGTAAGGCACACCTTACAAGAGATATCAAACTTTACATTGGCTTTACATTATGAAACTGTAAAGATTTTTAACTGTCTCAGGTCTTCTTGACAGTGACTTATGATCTGACTTTACTGGTGTATGGATTAGTTTGTTTATTTGTTTTGTTTTTGTCACTTTTATGTTCAGTTGTATCTACGTATGTTGCTGGAGGGCGTACAGCTGTGAAGGAATGAATGTCCCTACAGTCAAATCTGCTGTTGGTGGCAGCTGATTCATTTCTTTTTAGTTGACCAGCCTGTGCAGCTCCAGGCTTTGTCACTAGATGGCATTATGTTCCTCTCATGTTCATTTTAAAGACATGAGATTTGCACAAAGGCTCATGCAGCTCTGAGCAGATACTTACAGATCTAAACATGTTTGTTTCATGCACTGGTCAGTTTTTAAGATTTTGGGCTATTTTGCTTCCATAATGTCTTTTTTTCAGACTAGTAGACAGGAAACTCCCAAAATACATATTTAGGTGTTTATTTTAGTTCTCATTTTTGTTGTGGAAATGTGTGCAAAAAGTTCATATTTAATTAGATGATGCTGCATTTGTATATTTAAACAATATTTTGTAAAACTTGTTTCATGGCGATATTCGTTAGTAAAACACACAGTGTCGTATTTTTGCCCGAAAAAATTTATGGAACTTTTCACGACCGATCGTAAAAGGCTGTTTTCTCAAAACAAGTTTGTTTTTCAGACTCCGAGCCAGAAAAGGCCTCTTCAGTAGCACTTATACGCCAAACCGTCTGGTTTTATTCCTATCTGTATTCTGAATGTTTTTACAGAGGGTTTGTTCTTTTATCATTCATAGCCTGATTTATATAACGTTTATTTTTGCTAAAAGTGTAACTGTTGTGATTTGTTGACTGATGAAAAGAGATTCGCTCTGCAAAAACCTTTGAGTCTCCATATGTCAACAAAATGAAACAAGAATTTTGAACCTGGCCTCATCCAGTGTTCAGATTTCTGTTCTGGAAATCTTTGCATATTAGTTTGGATTTATATAGATATTTAAACATAAAATTTCTGGAAACTTGTAAAACAAACAAACAAACAAAAAAGTCTTTATGTAGTAATCAAGTAGGGAAGTTTCATGGTTGTATATTTTAATTAGAAGTTTGACCTTGTTCACCTGTAGTGTCTGTCCTTCAATTTGTTATTCAAAGTTAAACAGAACTAACTCAGATATATTTCAAAAGTTATGGGGTTAATAAGTGAAGTAAACTCACATTGTTTTTAATGTTTTCTTTGTAATACACCTTGTATGAATCAGAAGGGCCGAGAGAGATCTACTGTACAGTCATCCATCTAATCTCTATAGCTGCACACTGCTGTGCAGGGTCACAGGGTCATCACACTGGACAGGTCACTAGTCTGTCACTGGGCTATGACACAACACAAACAAGTCCACACTTGGCACGCAATTTAGAGTTCACTCAGTGCACCTGGCCTATCTTCGGCCTGTGGGAGGAAACCAAGCATTTAAAGAATAAAGTAAATACAGAAAATTACCTTTTGGCCAGACACTCTCTGCTTTTCTGTGTCAAACAAATCATAAGTCGTCTTTTGTTTATTCTTGTTATGTAAGACCAAACCTGACAATAAGGCAATTAAGCAAAGAAGATGAGGGAGTGTGTTGAGCAATCAGGGTCATTGTTGATGGTCTACAGATGGCAGTGTTGCACAGATAAACGCCCTCTGAGGCCAGTTTTACCTTTCAAACTCCAGTTGGTCCCAGTTTTCATCATCAGTTCAGTTTCACTTAAATGTGTGTCCCTGCAGTGTGGCCCTCCACACAACAGCATGCAACAATCAGATTTCACATTTTTAAATGCAAAAAAAGAGAAAGAAATATGTAAAAGCATCAGCCTTAAATCAACATATTTGAAGTGTTTGCGCCAAGCTTCCGCATTATCCGTCACTATCATTCACTTTCATTTCATTAGTCAGCATTAATGATTAATGCCTGTGTGACTGCTGTCTTAGGTAAGCAAAGAAAAAAACGCAAGTCTCTCTGCAAAGCACATAAAACACTGCTGGGACGCAGGAATCTGTGGAATGATGGGGTTGAGTGCTGCAGAGCTGTGATGGTCATGAGTAAACAAGGCCAGGACAGTGAATGGCGGGGTGTGTCGGTTTTGTCTGTGTGTGTGTTTGTGGTGAGACACCGGGTAAGTGTTTCCCTATCTGTCTGTCTGACTGTGGGTGGCTACGCATGTGTGGCTGCACATCGGTACGCGTGGGTTGCCATTGTCCTCTCTGTATACGTGCGCAAATATGTGTATAGGACACAGGTGGGAGCCAGGCTGGATTAACAACAGGGTGCGGTGGGCAACTTCCCTGGGGAACCAAACCCTCATGGGCCCCAAATACCCTGGGTTACTGTCTGCCAGATGGTGCTAAGCGAGTAAAGCGGGTTTTTAAGATTCTGTGTGTAACTTTTAGAAAATCCTTGTTATTAATGAAACCTCTCTCTGAGGCCGTTAAATACACTGCAGTCAGCTGCCAGAGAGCACCTGCATCGGCCACAGCAGTGACTGACCTCGACTGACCTCGACTGACCGGCATCATGTTCAATAGGATACTGGAAAATAAATAACAATCATATTCAGGAAAACATCTCTATCTGTGTGCTCCCATATTTTATTTGGACCATTGGCTCCATGATACTAACTAGTTTGCCATTTGCAAATGACTTTATCAGCTGACGTTACAAACCAACTGACAGCAGATCCATGCAGCTAATCTTTGCAGCTAGCTGGCTGACTTTAGCTTAGGTTACGGTCAGTAATCTAAGTAACCTGTAACTTGCAACTTAGCTACGTTGGTTGCATGGATTTTTCGTCAGTTGCTTCATAACTGATGAAGTAATTTGCTGACCAGCCCCGGCAGTCTGGATGAATCAGCTGATGATATCCAGTCAGCCAATTTTGCAACATTTGCGTGCAATCAATTTGGAGTTAGAAAGCAAGAATTTAAAAAGCATGAATTTACTTTTTAGCAGATCACAAATGACAAAAGAATACTTTATTGCGGACAGCTCTGGAGACACACCTTCAGTCAGTGAAAATCCTCAGCAGAATGTGAAGGTTCGTCCCCGGCCTGCCACTAAAAAACATATGGAAACACAGCATGTGTGTACTCTGTGCTGTGGTCGCTTGTTGATGTTAGTGGCAGTAGTGTATGGTAGTTAGGATGGGCCCCAGTGCACGATATTATGATAGGCCCTAGTGCAAGGTTTTGCATCTGAACTAGCTACGACTTGACGTTGGACAACATCAACACATATTACCCAGCAATCACTGGTGCAAATCTATATATGACAAAAATACCAAATAAAATGATAAGTATTCATTCAATTAGATTTTTTTTGTTGTTGTTTTACAGTTTATGTAAAGTAAACATATAATTTTATTGTATAATGGATTACTACTGACTAGGAAAAAAAACATGATGGAGATGGGTTTGCCTTTAGACAGCATATACAGCAGTTGGCCCCTCTCTCTTAATTGAACATGAGTTGTTCTTTGAACATGGGTGCATTTCTGAGTGAATTACAAGAGCCTGTTCTCTGGCCAACATGCTTTCGGGGGGCCTGCTCTCTCTACTGGCCCCCACATCCCATGGGTCCCAGTGCAACCACACTGACTACATTTACGCCCCTGGTTAGCAGACTCCATTTCTAAGCTAATGTTAGCTACTGTTGCACACTGTAGCGCTGTAAGGGGGCTGAAGAGAATTACAGCATGCTGCTGGGAGAAGTTTGAGGGCTTTGTGCCAGAAAGGAATTTCTTATTTATCACACCCTTAAGATTTTCATGGAAATTCAGCCCAAGTTGTTTACTTAGAAGTCAGCTCAAAGGCTGCTAAAGGCAACTGAGGAAGTCAGGGAAGGTCTCAGTTTTAAAGTTACATTACAATATGTTCAATTATTGGTTATAAAAAAAAAAAACAATAAATACATGTAGAAAGTTACAAACGGTATCTTTAATTGTTTCGTTTCTTTTCATTAAAATGAAAAAATGAGGGGAGCTGCAGATTTGGGTGACAATTCTCTAGTTGAGCTTTATAAGCAACTACTTTCACACTGTCATTTGATATCACTTTAATAATAAGGTGTGGGGGAAAAAATGGATACAGCATGGTGTCTCAACATTTTTGTGGGGTAATATTGTATCGTCACATAGACAGCAAGTATCTTTTTTTTTTATTATATGAATGATTAATATTTCAAATACAAATTGAAGTTTCGGTAGCCTGCTAGAATAATAAAAATCAATTGCTTTTCAGTCCAGTAGATACATTTTGCTGCGATAAAAATGACAGAAGTGAGATGAACAGAATGAGAACTTTAATTTCCCCTTGGGGATCAATAAAGTATTTCTGATTCTGATTCTGATCTTGTTAGATAAAACAAATGTTGACAAAGTTTTCCATTGGGGACAGAATTTAACTTGCAATATATCAAAATATATTTCATCATAATACTCAGCTTATCTCAACATGTTTAAAATTGTGATAATATCGTATCATTTGGCCTCTGGTGATTCCCATCCCTATTTAATGGGCCTTTTCTACGCTTCCCAATTTTGTGGAGGCGCAGCACCGAACTGCTACAGAAGACCTTCATGCTGTCACCTCATATTGTGCTCATATGGTGCACATTGTTAATTAAAATTGTGTTTATCAAATTACCCCAAATTCATACACAGGAAACCTGGGGCCAGGTGGGATTATTCCAGCACCGGAACAGTGCTTGTTTTCTGGGTCTCTTGACTTATAATGAAGCTGCCATTTATAGTCTGCTGTGTGCACTGTAATTAGTGGAGGCAAAAGCGTACATACAGCGTGCACAGGAGGGGAGGTGGGGGGGGCCAAAGGGGGCCTAACTGCAAGTTTTTGCCTGGGGCCCTGGAACAAGTTAATCCAAGCGTGGGAGTGAAGAGTCTGCATGAATACTTGAACATCACTCGATTCACTATGATGTCAGGTCTAATGAGCCTTTAAGTGGAGCTTGAGACTGGGGGCTTGATGTCTGTGGACAGACTGGAGTGTGTCTGGCACACTGGAGGCACATGGTTGGAGGATTTGTGGAGGGAAAACTGAGCCCTTCATCACAAGTGGTTTTCAGAAAGGCTTTGCAGAAGTGTCCTACAGGTGTAATGTCTATCCCCAAAGAGCAAACATTGCTTCTCGTATTACTGCATAACGGATATATGAAGTAATTAACGGTTAGGTCTTAAGTGCGCTTGACGGACAGAAAGACCAAAGTAAGAGCGTGGGTTTTTTTGCTCTTGAGCGTGTTGTGACTGAGAGGATTAAAGAGGAAACCGCAGAGCTGGAGAAAGACTTAGACTAGCATATGTATGTGTCTTTGTACCTGTATGTAGCTATGTGTGTCTGACTGTGTTTGTGTAATGTTTGCTTGCATCCATAAACGTGTGTGAGTCTGCACACCCTTGCTCCGAGGCTCTGGTCAGACAGTGCATAGCTGTGGTGGGACGCAGGCTGAGCGCCTCTAGACTACAGTGAGTCAACAATGTCTGCTCTCACTGAGAGGAGACATGATAGGTCTTGTCTCGTTTGGTCCCTGACTAGTGTGGTGGGACACCCAAAGCTTATGTGTGCGGATGTGTGTGTGTGTGGCGTGCTTGATTTTAAGTCAAATTTGTTATTCACCCAGATGTAGAATATATGACAGCAACATGCGTCAGTGTCTGCGCTTACGCATGTAATATTGTTCTTGACAACCCTCTCCTCAAATAAAATTAAAGAAAAGAATAAATTTGGTTAAAAGCTTTGAGGGCACTGCCAGATTTAGCCGTTTTGAGCCTTGGATGATATTTTCCTTCGGGGTCAACATCTCCATCGCCTCAAACTGGAAACTTTCAAATGTCTCTGTGGAATTGGCCCTGTGTGTGCATATTTCTCCCACAGAAGAAGAAAGCAAAGAAAAATTTAATTGTCATGATGGCTGTTTAAAGGGTACCTATTATGCTTTTCCTTATTATCTGTCATACACACTGTATGATGTTAAATGTCGGATGTATTTTATGTGTTTTAAATGTGGCCAAAGTTTCAAACTATGATATAAACTTAAGTAAAAGTAATCCATGTGGGCGAAAACCTCAAACTCCAGACTGTTCTGAATACTGTTTCCGCCTTTTTTTTCTACTTTTCAGACAAGCTGATGTCAGCTCCTGTCAGATTTCTTTATATGGTCATCTTACATTGTGAAAGAGACATCTGTAGATCAGTGGATAAATTTAGACTCATTTCACAGTCAGGATTTGATCCATTCAGTCCTATTACATCTCAAAAGTCTAGAAAAGCCACAAGATTAAATCATTTTATCCACATTACACGGTACACTAAACTAGAAGGCAACTGAAAGTCTTAAGTGCGCTTGCTCCATGGGTCCCATGATGCAGAAGATCCAGGTATTTTCATACTTCAGAAATAGAGCTTTTTTGGGCTTCATGTGTCACTGAGCTTATTCCATAGGAACGCTGTATCCAGGTCTCTTTATACCTCTCTTAAACATGACCAATCAGAGCAGTCTGGGCTTTTTCAGGAGGAAGGCTTAAAGAGATGGGCGCTAAAAAGGAGTGTTTCAGAGGGTGAATACAAGTGTTAGCACCGACAGTATGAGGAAACCAGTATTCTTTTAACATAAAAGCATGTAAATATGTTCTGTTAGAAACCCAAAATTTCAGCGTGAACCATGACCATAATAGGTCCCCTTTAAAAAGGGCCCATGGGTGACATTAATGTGAATTATTACACTTCCACAAGAGACCGATTACTACAAGAGTGTTCAAATTTGAAGGAGCAGGGGCTAAGATATCCATGATGCAACTTGATAACATTTTTTAATGACACTCTCCCTGTCTGGTAAATGCCATCTTAATTCAGACCCAACACACCCAGTTTGTAATACAGACTTTGTGTTATTTATTTATTTATTTTCATATTATATATTTTATATATACATTTATTTTTAATTTTTGTTTCTTAACTCAAACTGAAATTTAAAAAAAAATCTTTCCAGCTATCCCTAAAGAAAATAACCCAGAGGACATAATCAGTTAACTTATTCCATGGGCCAGCCCTGTCCATGACTACAGTTAAATGTTTAATTCATAAATATTCTACAGCCTCCTATATTAATTCAGGGTCACAGCTGGGGTTGGCCTCCAGCCCAGGACAAACGTATTCACTGTCACACCTAAGGAAAAGGCTCCAGTTAGCCAAACCTATGTTTTTGGACTGTGAATAGAAACTGGAGAGCCCGGGGGAATGCACAAGAACACAGACAGAACAGTGGCCGTACGGTGGTTAAGTAGCACTGTCATCTGTGTTTTATTATCGGGCCTTTGTCCTCTCTGCATGGATTTTGCATGTTCTTTTTGTGTTTGAGAATAACCAACCTGCAAGATATCGTACTCTTTATTATGTTTCCTTGTAAAATTTCTGAAAAGTGCTGAGAGGCCACTTGATGCTGGCTCCAGAGGCCAGTCAATCTCCATAGACCCCCATGTTAAAATGCCCAAATTTACTGCAGAAATAAACATGTTTACACCCTAATACAAAACCAGTTTTGGTCTCTATAGCTAATTTCAACATTACTGACAACTGTAAGGGGGATGATTTTTCATTTAACCCACTCCTTTACATTTTATAAAGCCTTAAAGTTACGTATAATTAAACGCGGGGTCTCCTCCACAGCTGCACCCTCTTGTCCAAATATGGTTACTTGTGGCTCCGAAAAACCAAGATGTTGACAGCCAGAATGCTGAACTCAGGGCTTCAAAATAGCAGTCCACAAACCAATAGGTTACATCATAGTAACTATGTTTATTTTGTCATACAGTCTATGGTTCTGACCCTCTTAGTTGGAAGGTCAAAGTGCAAGATCAGCAACAGGAAAGTGCCCTCAGATGTCCTGTGCAGTTTGGGTTGCATGTCTCTTTTATTTATGACTTTGGTGGAGCGTTGTTGATGCTCAGAAATATTGGTTAGGCTGCCCCTGACGATATAAATTCTTTAACTGCACGGTATTTCCCTTGAAAACAACAGCTATTCCGCCCAAATTGTTACAAAACTAGGTTGAGAAAGAAATTAAAGTTATGCAACATTGTTTAAAAAAGCCAACCATTTTATGGTTTGGTGGTATCCCTCTGGAAAGGGCAAGATGTCTCATAAAATAGTACCAAAAAAGAGATTCGTTTTCTGATTTAAATTCACCAAGTCTGCTAAAAACCACCACGTAACCTTTTTTATAGATGGCTGTACAAGATTAAAACCAGAGGAAAGTGATTTCTCTTCCATTATTGAATTGTTTACACTCTAAAATCTATCTTGTGCACCGTGCAGACCTAGTTAAATCACTCTCTGAACCGCCTGTTTTCATGGATACTGGAGAGTGTATTTAGCCTCGTCTGGTACAAGTTAAATGGCCCTTGTCTGTCTGGCACTATTCCTTCAGTTGTTGTTTTTTTTCTTTACACCAAAGGGATGGGAGATAATGTTTAAATCTGTTTCTTATTGTCGGGGAATTGAAAACTCATGCGTGTTCAGGCAATCCTCATCAAGACACTTAGAGATTTCTGAATGAACTAGTCAGATAATAACTGCTCTTTCAGATAGGAAGCCACCAGAGAAAACACATTCATGGCCCACCGACACAAGACTGTTAAAAGGAAGCATGTAAACAAGCCTGGGAAAATGAGTCAAAAGTACAGCCTCGTTAAGAGAAATTAGATTTAACTCAATGGCAAGCTCAGACACATCAGCTAGTTTATTCAAAGAAGGTGTGCTCAGTATGGGAACCAAGTAATGTGATGTACAGATGGAGAATCTTCATTTTAGAATACAAACATAATTGTTTATATCCTTTGGCATTCATAGTTACTGATTTTTGTTTTCATCATATAGGAATAGGGACATGTTTAACTGTCAGGAAAACCTACTGGCCAATATCAGACACTCAAATAATAATCCTTATAGATGGACTGGTTCATAGAGGTAACAGGATTTTACAGGATTTAAGGGTGCTTTCACACCTGCCCTATTTGGTTTGGTTCAATCAAGCTCACTTTTTTTTGTCCCCTAAGTGCAGTTTGTTTGGGCAGGTGTGAACACAGCAACCGCACTCAGGTGTGCACCAAAACAACCGAACCGAGACCCTCTTGAAGAGGTTACAAACCGGTTACAAACAAACTCTGGTGCAGCTTGTTTGTGATGGGAACGTGTGCCGACCTTGATCCGAACCAACTGCAGTCACATGACACATTGTTTGGGTTAAACATGAGCATGTTACAGTCCTGGAGGATTATTAATGTGCGCCTCCTCCTGTACTGCCTTAATATGCACATTCAGCACATCCAATGCATCAAAACATTGTTTTCTAGTTGGAGTCGCGCCTCGTTTTCAAACTGTATGCTTTGACTCAAATGAACAATGACAGCAATATAGTCCACGATGAGCAGCGCTAAAATCAACCCCCTCCATTGTGACATTAGAAAGTGTCACATTTATCTTGCAAGTGTACTCTTCTTCAACGCTTTCTTTACTTCCTGGATTTTTTCAGCATGGAAATTGTGACTAATCCAGAGCAGCTCTCTTGTGCAAGGCATTTTATCTTGTCCGCTTGTAAATGCTGCCGTGAGAACACGAACCAACTCTAGGCAATTATGCAACTTTGTAACAAGATTAGTCCCTGATTCAGACCAAAGCAAAACAACTCTAGGTCTGAAAGCACCCTAAGTGACAATGTAAACAAAGATGGTGTTTGTTTAAATGCATTAGTGTCACATAGCGCTGAGCACTTGCCAGCTCTGTCTGTGTTTCACCAACACAACCATGGACCTTCACTCGTTAAAAGTGGTTCAGCCAGCCAGTCAACAGAGTAACATTGTCACACTGTCAGATGGGAGATGGACATAATATCAATGCAGCACAACTAGATCATCTGATTTATTCTAAACATTCTCCTCATGCCTATGTTATCCATAATGCAACTGAGTCCATTGTTACCTAGGCTACAGCTGCCTAGTAGTTAAACATACTGCTAATTATGTGTCTCCATTCAAAGACAATTGAAGGTGCTCACTGACAAGGTCCAACGCCAGTGCAAAATTTATGAACCCTACAAAACAACAAACGGGTCAAATGAGGTGACGGACCTTCACTGTCAAAGTCTCGAACAAAGTATTCAGGACCTCAAGAATAAGCTGAGCAGCTCTGATAACATACGAGCAGATTGTGATGCTGAAAGGAAAGAAAATACGCAGAAAATGAAACTTCAGGACCTCATGAAAGAAAAGGAGCAACTGTGTGCAGCAGTGCGACATCACAAGGAGGCAATGAGCTGCCAAAATGATGCCCTGCAGCAGGAACTCCAGGCTCTCAAAGAAAACCGGACAAGTTAGAGGTCTATGATTACAAGTGCAAGTAAACTCTGGACTACACTGATGTTTTAAAGACACAAAACGTTGATTTGAAACAGGAAATCCAGGTTGCCAAAGATCAGCTCCAGATGAGAGAAGATTTTAAGAGCAAACTCAGAACTGGAGGAGACAGTCCTGCTGGAATAAAGCCGGTCCCTGAATACGACCCATTCTGAGGTCTACAGGGAGCTTAATAATGAATCAGACAGGTCACACAAGTAGAACATCATGAGGACACACATCAGTGTCTTGAAGCAACAGAACTACGGAGCATCTGAGGACATCGTGGTTTTGACGACAACCTCAAAAGTCTGAGAGATCCGAAGGCTAATTATGACGTAATGAAGGCAGAGAAAAAAAGTTCTCACCAACAAAAATAACACTGAAACAACAACGTGAGGCACTGCAGATAAAGCTCTCCAAAGAGCAAGACGTGGAGGAGAAAAACAATGCCATGTAGTCAAAGACTGAAGCCCTTAACCAAACAATAGCAGTCACAACTTCAGGTTCAGGCGCTCTGAGACACCCTCCAAGGTGAGACTTCGGCTGAGTGCGTACAATACCCTGAAGATGGAGAAAAACACCTTGAAACAGCAGAATGATGCTCTTCGCAATGAACTCCAGAAGCTTAATAAAAAAACAGACAAAGAAAGAACTCTGGAGAAAACACCACCAGAGAACAGGACACCCTAAAACAGGAATACTTAGCTTGCTCTGCCCAGGGGCCACTTTCACAAAGTGACATGACGGCAGAGGCCAGCTGCAGCAGCCCTGTGCAGGTCAGGTATATGCATGAGCATTTTCAGAATACTGGGATGTACGAACGTTCGTGACTCTGCCCAAAATATATGGGAGTTTTCTCCAGCTACTCCCACACCAAAAAACATTTATTGCTTCTTCACTGGTATTTCGGGTTTACTCTGGGTGCTCCGGTTTTCTCCAGACCACAAACTTCCATTAATAATAAAAATAAAAAATGAAAAACAACAGTTGTTGTAAGTGTCAAACATAAAAACACAGTATATTGAGTTTCTAATTTGATATGTCTCTGTGTGTCATGTACTGTCAGAGGTAGTCTTTAACAGCTCAGAAATATGCTTAACATTGTTTATTCATCTTAATGCTCACCTTAATTTGCAGTTCCTGCCCAAAAAAAGTCCCCCCTCAAATGATCTATATGGAATTGTAGTGTTTTTTCTTTTGTTGGGCAAGAAACTACAAACTAACAGGGTAAAAATTATATTAGGGACACACAATAAATTAACAAAAATTAAGAAAAAAGTTTTCAGTTACCTGTAAAATAGTTAATGAATATTTTGAGTATTTTATGGCTCATAAAATTGAGCACATGTAAATAATTTTTATGTATTTTAATGTGCATTATTCTGTGTTTTTGTGATAAGGAAGGCCTCAATCTATAATTAATCCATTTGTTTTAAATGTATTTTGAAGGAAATGTGAGGAAGTAATTCATGTGGACAGGAAGCAGCACAACAGGAATGACCCGTCTGTTATACAGTAGCTTACGGTAGAGTCATCACCATTTTCACATTTACACTTTTTAAACACAGAGGCAGATAAATTTAGGGAAACAATCCATTTAAAGGGTGTGATGGCAAGCCGGCAGCCCTTCATTTATGCAAACCTGTCATTTTACCAGTATTTCCTGTTAGCCACAGGATGTGGCTCCCTTTGCTCTGCCTTTGCTGTCCTATATGGCTTTCCGGAAGTCGTGTTTGAACTCTCTGATTTACAGACTGCAAACTGTGGGTTCCCACTGCATGAGTACATACTGTACAAATGGCCTTGCAAGAGGAAGTTGACTGATGAGTGCTCCTGTTGAGTTTTGGGTTTGCCGTGTGGGCAGATGCATGGTACTGTAGTGTATGGTTCTCATTTTCCCAGCATTTTCATGACTAACTTTAAATGACGGAAAATAGTAAAGGATAGTATGAATGCATGGAAACAATGACATGAGCTTCTGCGTGATGTTAGCAAGTTTGGTTGGTTTTCAGGCTGGGGGTGAAGAATCACACTTGGAGTCCAAGTTCGAGTACAAAGATGAAGACAGTTGGTAGGGGAGAGTGGGGTTGGTGGGGACATTTTTGTTTCAACATGAAATAACCTTCCATTACTTACAGACTACTTGAACGGTAATAAAAATGGTTTGATCCCTAAACCAATACAGGTGTTTGCTAACAACTAATCAAGTGTTATAGAGCCTAACCCAACCCTAAACGGCACAGTTTTGTAAAATGTACAAGGATTGCATTTTCCCCAAATTCTGACTCTTTAGGAAGGTTGGGGCACTTTGGTCTGGGCTGAAAAAAAATGAGTGGCAACTATCAACTTAATGTGGTTAGCATAGGCTAGGTGCAGCCTATACATTTATGAAGGCTATTGAGTTTGTTGCATTTTGCAAAAAATAGATAAATAAAAAACAGTTAAATAGGAAATTGTGCACATCAAAATATACTAATGGGTTGAAATGTAGACCTAAGTAAAATGAATGCAGTACACGTTCACTCAGTGACTTTACAGTGGGTCTTATTCAAGTGACCTTGTTTTTGTCTGCGTTTTATTAATTCGTAATAAGGCAGAATCTAGAAACAATCCTGTCCCAGCTGCTAACACTGGCACAAACCAAGAGCAGTGTTAATTTCAACAGCTATTATAGATTTAGTCTTAGTCTTTAGATGAAAATGCTTATTGGTTTTAGTCGACAAAAATTAATGACATTTTTTTTTACCTTTTGGTCATAGTGTTTCTTTGGTTTTAACATATCCAATTAGAATAACACAGGTATCACAAACTGGAATCAAGGTGACAGGTTGTATAAAAAATCATATAGACATTTTTTTCCTACAATTTCAAACGTGCATTTCTCTAGCAGAATGTTTTAAGGGATGAGTTATGAGCACACACTTACTGACCACTGTGTAAAAAGCTTAACCTTGATGGTCTCAAAAACTTTGCACCACAAATAACTAATCTGAGACAACGAGGATTTAAACCCAGGTTCATTGTAAACACCAGCCTATTGTTCTCACTCTTAAGAAGCAGAAAAAAATATTTTAGCCTGAATTATTTCCAAGTCTGCAACATGTGTGTCCTCTCACAGAGTCGCTGATTAAAGTGAAACTTTCAGCTCTGTTAGAGAAAACACAGCAGATTTCAGACTGTTTATATACAGCACAGCTACACTCACAAATATACGAGCATCCTACCTGCCTGTCAAATAGAAATCAAACCCTAAATCTTCTCCAGACAGTCAGGGTCTGAGTGAAGTCCCACAGGGGAACAAATGTGAAGGCCGGCGTCCATTGGCTGCTCGCTCCCCTGGCATTCAGCAACCAACTAGCAGAGCTAGCTGCTCACAGCCTCTGCTGCATTGTGATGGCTGTGCCTACAGCCACACAAAAGGTTGACTGATTCCCACGCTCACCCACACCATCACCACATGTTCAGTTATCTTTAATTTGCAATCACTTAAAATATACACAATGCCAGTTTGTTTAGTTAAAAATGTATTAGCATTTTGACAACACACTGTTTTCTAGATGAAACGTGCACGTTTGCTTTACATTGTTTTGTCATTTTTCTTCTGTTATGTTGCTGTTTGCGTTTGTAAGTTATTAATTCATTTCTCTTTGTCTTTGAGTTACCTGAAGTCACTTCCTGGTTGGAGTTGGAAAAAAAGGCGGGGCTTAGGCAGAGCCTGCTTTTATGCAGAGGGCCATCCCACGGACTGCACCAAGAGCTGTGACATCATGGGGGGTATTAAGGGTTTCTTAGTGTTACCCGGGATATATGTGTCCCCATAGGTCTGTTTGTTGACTTAATGTCTAGTTTTGGTAGCCTTTTTTCAGTAGAGCTATTTTTGTTGCCTTCTTTTAAGGGCCCTATGACTTAAATTTTGTTATCTTTAGTCATTTGCATTGTAAAACAAATTTTGGGGGGAAAATAAACCCACCTTTTTTAACTTAAAACCTGTGTTTTTGATGCACAACATGCATCCACCAAGCTCCACGAGTCCATTCATCAGCTCCACCGTCCACAGTCAGACACACATGGCTGATTATTTACTACTGAATTACAGCTCACAACTTGCACCAACGAATGATGCTGCTCCGGTGATTGTGTTTGTAGGATAGTAAAACATCCTGGAGTTTAGATCCAGGCAGCGCTCCGATCTCATGCTACTCACGCAGCATTGGAAAATAATCGCAAGCACGGTCGTTGATAGCCATCCTCCTCTCCTCACATTTCAAACGTCCAGTAGTTCACCACTGACATTTTTATCACGTCTCGTCTTGTCAATGAAAATGAAACCGATTTCGTCATAATTTTTGTTATAAAAATCTATTTTCAGCTCGTCAATGTCTCATCTTCATCATGGAAAAAAAGGTTAAAGAATAATTTTCCTCATAGTTTCCTTTAATGAAATTAACACTGCCCAATAGGCCAGGAAATCAGCTCTCCAGTGATATGTCTTTTGTATGAGGCACAGTCAAAAACAGTATGGTAGAAGAAAAATAATAATAAAAGAGACAAAAGTGTACATGCTCTGAAAATGATAAAGGCATAGTTGCTTTCTATCTGGCTAAACAGGCACTGTCCCAACAAACCCTGCTCTCCGATATTTCAGGGTCATTTTGCCACTTAGGTGCTGCAGGGACAGTAACTAGCGAGCACATGTTAACTTTCTTTGTTGCTGTTATTGTGAAAGAGCCATGACTCAATGAGCACTAAACAGCTGGCAGAAATCCAACAGACATAAAATAAGAAGCGAAACAGACCAGGATTAAGGCTGCGGCTGAATTCTGTGGTAGTCAGAGCATAGAAATATAATACTGTGACAACAGCAGCCAGTGTTAGAAAATCTGCTGGTCAACCTTTTACCACATTGTACTCATCCCATTTGTTTTCCAGCCTGAAAAAGACAATGTTTTTTTAGCATGCAGGGAGTGGATGATTCCCTAATAAATGTCACAAACACGATCCGAGCCTCCCCCTCAGTTTTCCTTGGTGATATTTTTAGAAGGCCACAGTCCACAATCCGCAAGTGAAAAGGCGAGGAATTGTTTTTGTTGATGCTCGTCTTACCACTTCAGTGTGGTGACTCGTGATGAGTTGGTGCCTCCATACGTCACGAGAGGCCAGAGTGAGTGGGAGTCAGGCTCCAAGGTCTATTAAGGGGGGAGCCAGTCACCCAGGTTATTGGGCAACTAGTGACGGGGGACCGTCCCGTGGATTTCCACTCGCTGCTATTTTAGGGTGGCAGCAGGTCTGTTTCGAGTTTAGGGAGAAGCCACAATATCCTATTAAGCATTGTTAAAGTAATTGTGTGCAGTGTTTACTGAGAGAGCCTGTTTGGTTGACTCTGTTTTTTGCTTTTTTTTTTTCATATTTAACTCTGAAGCTGACGGTGTGACCTATGGCCTTATCTGCAGCTGATAACTGGAGTCCTGTTTGTATGACGCTGGGATGGTCAGTGTTAATTATTAGCTACTGCAGGTTTTTGAACAATGCCTGAGGAAGGACACGCAGACTTTGATTTTGCATCTCATTTCTTTGTTGATCTTTTTTTTATAGTTTTGTGTGTCTCTGTGTTCATTTTGTGTCTCCCCTGAGCATTTTTTGTCTTTTTCAGTGAATTTTGTGTCTTTTTTGTTGCTCTCTGTAGCAATTTTGAGCCTCTGTGAGGTCATTCTGTGTCTCTTCATTGTAATTTGTGTCTTTTTTGATTATTTTTTTTATGTGTCTTTGTTGTTGTTTTGCCCATTTTTGTAGTTACTTTTGTGTATTTGCTGTTCCTTTGCATCTCTTCGTGGTCTTTTCATGTCTCTTAGCGGTAATTTCGTCCTTGTCTGTACATGCCAAATTGAGTGACATTTTGCAGGTGAAGGCCAGGAGGAGGGGCTGAAACTTTGGGCCCTGGGTCTGTGCCCAGCAGACCTATTCAGAAATAAAAAAAAAGAAAATCATTGGGTTTAAACTGCAATGCCGCAACATTTGCTTTTCCTTTCCACATTCTGTACTTCTTTTGCTGTGTTTTCCATGACGTGACAGTCAGATACAAGCTGTGTTTACCGGCCTTTGGCAGCTGGCCTTGATGTTGTGATTAGATGAAAAATCTAAATGATTTTGAAGCTTGTAAATGCGATTAATTATCTGTTGTTGTTTCTTTGCTTTTCTGGAGGTTGGTAGCCTAAAAAGTTGACAATATAGGATAGGCTTTTATAAACAGTCTGCTTCTGCCTATGCCTTTTCAGTCATTATTCAACACTTGATTTTGTGATTTTGTGATTTTGTGTGAAATGTAAATACTGTGTACAATATTTGGTGTTGTCATGACTGAATAAACTATTTCATCATCATCATCATCATTTTAAGATAAATGAACTTACACTTATAATTATGGAAAAAATTGCAAGTTAGTATGATTGCATGTCATCATCTGTTTTTAGCTTTTCTGTCAAAATTTACCATTTTTCCTCAACCTGTCCTGTCTCCTTGGGTTAGTAGTTTCCAACATTGCCCAGAATTCATTCATTCATTCATTTTCCGTAACCGCTTCTCCTCTTGAGAGTCGCGGGGGTGCTGGAGCCTATCTCAGCTGACATGGGGCGAGAGATGGAGTCAGGTCACCAGACTATCATTACCATTTTTGACTATCATTCACACTCACATTCACACCTATGGGCAATTCAGAGTCACCAATCAACCTGAATGTCTTTGGACTGTGGGAGGAAGCTGGAGTACCCGGAGAAAACCCACGCTGACACAGGGAGAACATGCAAACTCTGCATAGAAGGGCTCACCTACCCCGGGTTAGAGCCCCCTACCCTGGGTTTGATACAAAACTTAATTGCTAATGCACAATGTCTGCATATGAAAGTAATTTGTCAGAGATTGTGTTGAATGAACATTCATATTTGTGCCATCTCCTACTCTCTGATGTGAATACTTTAATTCAAGATGACCTTGCTTTTTATTTGTGTGACTAATTTGTGGTGCACTACAGGAAAAATGTCAACATTTCTGCACCACTTTATGTTTTGTGGAATGGTGAAGAATGCAGCGAGGCCTGGAGGCCAAGGCTTGAACCTGTCTCTGTTTCTTGTCAAGTCAGATTTCTTGGTAGGGGGGTCTGGGATACCCTGGCATGTTCTCTTCTGAGGGCTTTTCTTTATGTGGCCGAAGGACTCTGCTCAGTCTCATCAGCCCATAGCAACCAAACACAAATGTCTCCATCACAAAGACCCTTAAGAGACAGGACTTCGTTTTTGTTTGTTATCTCCACCAGGCATTTGGTTGTGTGTGTGCATGTGTGAGTGAGTAAGTATGTGAGCGTGTGTATCTGTCTGTCCACTGCTAATCTCACAAACTATTGGACCAATCAGCCTAACATTGTTATTGAGAAAAACACTTTTATTGACTCTTTTACACCGTCATTGACTGCTGACTCGTTACTCCCTCTTAACGACTGGTAGTGGCTGCAAGTTTGGGCTCAGCTAAAGACAACAAGCCTCACCGTCTTTTGCAGGCCACATTTAGACCTTCATCGTGCCTGCAAAACTGGAACCATAAAGTAGTTAGGTCTTGTTTTGAACCAAAACATCTGCAGTTAATTCCACACCCAATATGTTATGCTCAACTAAAGTTAGACACGATGCAAGATGTTTACGGCAATTGTTTTTGCTGTCTCAGCAGCCACCTTGACTGTAAGGGAGCTGGGAGGGATAATTCCACTGGGTGCAGCTGCGCCGCGTCCTGGGTGCCATGGCTGAGATCAATTTTGTGCATGGACATGTGAAAAGAAAAGGATACAGCCTTGGTGACAGAGAGCCGTTCATTCTTATGAAAGCTGCCCAGTGGACATTCACCAAAATTCCTCCAGCCCAGGTCACACATTACATGAATGACTACATACTTCATTAATACTGACTAGCGGTTTGGTTGGACCTGATACACAAATAACTAATATAGTTGTTTTTATACTGTGTCAGATCAGACTCTGTGATGAATGTATGTATTTGTTTTCACAATCCATCTGGTCTTAACTGAGCTCCTTGGTCTCTGCAGATGGATGACTGGATTTGATTGAATTACTCTTAATTACTATGCTGCCTTAATACACACCTTTTTCAGAAGCTTTACAAAAATATACTTAACCTGTGCTTTACACAATTTCATATGTTTGTTTTAAATTTGAGGGCAAAACTCATTTTATTGGTTTATTTTTAAGGCACATTACATCAATGAACTTTGCTATGAATAAACATTGCAAGGATATTTTTCATCTGCATACCCATAATTACAGTAGACATGAAGCAGTATGATAGTTAACCTTGCAGCTGTAGGAGTCCAGGCATGCTGTGGCCTCCTGGCTCACATCCAGCGTCTTCTACTTTGTTTAGAGGCTGTCTGAACCAAGTTGGACTGCGGCTGGGTCAGCTGTGAGGCACAGCCAGACCCAACCAAAACTCACCACTTGCTGACACATAAAGCACAGCGACCCAGCGTTGTGCCTGTGGCTTGAATTTTCCCCAAGTGGTAACCTCCGGAGCTGAGAAATGAGGTCAACGTGGAAGTGCCAAGGACTGCAGTTCACTGAACGGCCACTTGAGGCTGGCTCCAAGAGTGAGTTGATTCCCATAGACCCTCTTATTATAATGTCTAACTTCACACTGGGTGCTTCATACTGGGGGTGAATTTTATATAACTCACCTGTTTACATTTTATTAAGGTTTTTAAGGGCAGGGCCGCTTTGAGTGACAGGCTGTCTACTAAGCGTTGCGACACTCTGTGAGTCAGATCCACCCTTCACTCCTCCACAGCCCCAACCTCTTTGGCTCCAGAAAATCAAGATGGTTACAGCCGAAATGCTGAACTCGAGGCTTCAACACGACAGTCAACAATCCTAGATAAGCTCGCAGTTTTGTACCTTGCTCAGTGTCTCATCATCACCGTCATTATCATGCTACTTTGTAGACTAAACCAGCATCCACACACGTTAAATAACTGTCTTTGCTGTAGAAGAGGAGCTAGACACAACCTTTGTACTGCAAAAACTGACTGAGCTCATCGCTAAATTTCTTGAAATCAAACTAAGAGAAGCATGTGACTCATTGTGATGTCCTCTTAATGGCTGACACATTACCAAGCAGTCAGTCGGCCTGTCAGTCTGGGAGTCTGTGATGAAACTCAGGAGGAAGTGGAAAACACTAATTTGGGGAAACATTCACAATTTCGGTGTTGACTGTTTCTTTGAATTTCCTCCCTTTTTCAGTGATAATGTCGTAAGTTATTGGAAATACAGCCAAGCAGCCAACACAGTTCAGTATATAAAGAAGTAACTTTAATTTAACTGTTTTCTTATTTAAAAGTTATTTCTTTATTTACAGCAAACTATGTGCATCTTCCAATTGGTGGGTCACTTTTAAACATATAAATATACATAAGCAAGTAAAATGAATGCAAAAAATAGCTGACATTGACATGTTTATTTACACTGTTTGTCTGAGTGCTCCAAACCAATCCTGCCCCACTTCTGCTTCTCCTCTGGCCTGCTGTCATCCCGCGTGGTTTTCCTCTGAAGGGTAATCACAGCACAGTCTCATTCAGACACCTTCTGGTTCTTGGGCAGTTGAGAAAATGATGGCAAGCCATCTGCTGTCTGAGGAGAAAAAGAGCATCTTTACTGTGTCTGAGGTTTGGAGATGTCGGGCAGAGATTAGAGTTACCAAAGAAAACACAACAACTAAAAAAAAAAAAAAACTGGGGCCTGGCAATTACGTTAGTAGTTCTAAATTCGTTATGCAACCAAAGTGTCTCCTAATGTTGTATAATGCAACTAAAATTCAGAGTAAATATCGTCTGCCCAGAGACAAAGCTGGTAAAGGCTAAATTCTGAGCTTGTCTGGTGAGTCTGGTCCTCCATATGGCATTACAGCAGGAGCTCAGCATTCTGGGAAATGTGCTTATTTGCTGTTCTGTTAAGAGTTTAGCTGAGAAGATGAAGAGTGCTCTCACATTTGCCCAGCTAATGTATACATATAAAGCCAGCGTAGCATCAAGAATGAAAACAGGGAAACCGCAGTGCCATGCTATTCTTCTGATGGTCCAGAAATTCCTAAGTCCCATTAGTCCGATAAATGTCCATTTGGACCGACAGCCCATTATCCCAATATTGCTCCAAAGTCCCTTTTCTGTGAAAACACCAACTCTCTGCAGTTAGTTGCAGTTTCCCACCGACATTTGAGTCACCATACCTGGGTGTTTTTGCTGACCTGTTCCTGCATTTCTAACAGCTTTTGTGCCACCATTCCTAGGGGCTTTTATCGACCCTTCACAGCGTTTCCCAACAACTTTTGCGCTACCTAACATGGATGTTTTAAGCCTAATCCTAACCACACATTCACCACAGAGCTCCAATTTAACAAATCAGCCCATCATCATTCCAGAGTCGTCAAATATCGCCGCTTTGTCAGCAATTTCGGCATCAGACATCAAAAGTCACCTTTTGCAGGATTATGATACGCCACTGGGCGGCATCAGGTTGAAACGCTGCCAGTTATGATGGTATATAAGGACCTATAGGGCTGGTGGGACATGTGGTTGAAGGGCCCCACAAACCCTGACTTTCACCTGTAAGGCCAGTGTTCACTTCATGTATGAATGTAGAGCCAAGCCATGATGTTTTTTTCTAAACCTAACCACCTGCTTTTGTTGCTGAAACCTAACCATCAGCATTGATAGCAGCATCCTGGAACATCAACAGCAGCCACAGAAGGATACCTCGTAATATGTAGACGTGAAAGGTCACTGACAAAGCGGCGATATGTGACGACTTGGGATGAGAACGTGTTGAATAAAGTTATAAAAATGTGCAAACTGTGTCGTTAAGGTGGACGAGCTAAACATTAGCTGGGAAACGTCACGTTTATTCACTTCACATGGAGCTAACATTGATACCGAAGTATGTTAAATGTTGGCCAAATGTGTTAGTGTCATGTATACGAGTTGTAAGAAATCATAAGTCATCTTTCAAAAGACGTAGATGTTCGCTGTAAGTTATAGTTTGGGCTCCATTAAATTTAACACTATGTTAACATAGCAAGGCAAGCTAATCGCTAACACGCTTGATTAAAATAGGTAAACAACCAATGCTTTGGATGGCTGTCAGAGATGGCAGAGGTCTGATCTGGTTTGAGGTTTAACAGGTGGTGTATTCCACGTTTTATTTCCCCGTCACTCTAGGAATAGGATTAGCGCACTGTTAGAAACCATTACCATTGGAATCGCTGGTTCTGGATCAGCGCCGGAAGTCGCACCTATAATTCACGCAAGGTATGATGGGGGTTTGGAATGAGGTGGATACAGTATGTCAGTAATCAAGCTGTGGGTATGTGGACTTCTTATGAATGACTCCTCAGCAGGTGCCAAGGCAGTAAGGTGATAAATACTTGTAGGCTCATATCACTCACAGAGGCATGTGAGACGGGTCTGGAGTCTGCACGCTAAGGAAACAGGTCTGACACACACAATTATACACATACAGTACACACACAGTATCTTTGTCATCATATCAAGCACACTTGCACAGCACAGCAGTCCGGCTGACGGACAGGAAGCATGTCAGAGTCAAAGGTCAGTTTCGACTACAGAGCGAAGCTGCAAGGACCGATTGAGATGGCACTGTGGGTAAAAGCGGGAGGGAGAGAAGCGGAAGACGGAGCCCAGTTATAATTGCATGCGTAGGCTGACACATCTGAATTTACAGGCTGCGCTGGAGCTGTGCCACTCATCTAAAACTGCTTATTTAAGAGCGAAGACAGGAAAAAAAATACAGAGCAGATATTTTGTTCACTTGTTTCTTAATCTGTTTTAGGCCCCTCCCTTTGCTTTGCTGTTGCTAAATTTGTCTCCCCTTGCTCAAACGTAAGAGGCCAAAATGACACCATTATTTTGACTAGACTGTTTTTCCTCCCATGGAGAGAGGCCAGAGGAAGTGTAGGTGACCTAGACTGGTTAACCACTGCTTCACCACGAGTTGGCTGGGGCACTGCCACCCCCGCAGCCACCCTCTGCATCAACTGCCTGCCAGGTCCACATTACTACTACTACACGCCATGACCACAAGTGGCCCTGCTCCAGTGCCAGCCTCTCATCAGGTCCATGCTGGGTGCTTTCTCTTTCCCCATTGGTGTAAACAGTCTGCCGTCTGGCCGTCAGCTGGCATGGAGCTCATTTTGGTCATCTTTGCAGTCAAATGTGTGTATGTTTGTATATGTTGACCCGTCTTGGGCCCGCACCAGCAGTTTGCACGGCTCTTGCTCTTTACTGCACATGCACGACTCTGCACGTATGTTGTTTTTGTTCTACTTTTTCTCCATGAATTGCAACACCCCCCAACCTCAAGCTGCTGTCTGGGACCGATCAGCTGACGAGTCTTGGCTCAGATGCTGCAAAAAAGTTTATTCTGGAACCAACAGGGGAGATATTAACTATCTCTCCTCCAAAAAGAAAAGCCGGGGAGACCAGAGTGCACAGGGCCCCTTTTCGAGGAAAGTTCTCACACACCTAAAAATGTCCTCCTGCAGCCAAGCGCCAGATGTTGTCATCTGTCTACTGTTGATTAAAAAACACAAACACACCCGGCCACAGAGATTCAGGCATGTCAGCGACGTGAGTCAAAGGTGCAGTGTGAAGGATTTAGGGGGACATGTTGGCCGAAATAAAAAGTATGCTTTATTTAGTGTATCATCACCTGAAAATAAGAATGTGTTTTTATGACCGTACAATGAGGCGTTTATATCTACATAGGGAGCGGGTCCTCATTTATGGAGATTGCCATGTTGCACCGCCATGGCCCAAAACGGATGAACAAAATGACGGCTCTAGATAGGGCCATTCATGTTTTTGTGTCGGCCACCATAGTTAGAGGTCCATCTGTGACAAGCAGTAATGGAAAAACACTATTATCTAACATGAAACTGCTTCATTCAGTATTTATATTGGTTTAAATGACCAGATTTGTTTATTTTGGAGAGGAGCAAACCTCTGTGGATAATTCAGCTCCCAATAAAAACCTCCTGAACGATGAAAGAAATCTAATTGGGAGAGGTTTTAGTTGACCGCAGTCCTCATTGCTAGATGCCATTAATTTCCTCTAAATTATACACACTGTTCCTTTAAAACAGAAAGGGAAGACATACTAAATCTCTTTCCCTCTCTGTGTTTGGACCCTGGGTGTTATTTGGGACAAAAGGTGTACTGTAAACACTGCAGCCTGTGTTACAGTCACACACATGTACACACACCGCCCACCCCACTGGTTGTGGTACATTGCCTGAGGTGTTTCGGACCATTTCTTGGTGGTAGCAACACTCCACTCATGCTGTGAGACTGAGACAAAACACAACAGTCCGTTTAACCATGGATATGTTCTCTTAAGCCTCCATTGGTTAATGTTGAAGCCAGCAGGATAAACTTTGGTGACAGCAAAAGGTAATTTTGAACTTTCTGACCCTCTGACCACACCTCATAACAAAGCACACCCAACATCGGTTCAAAATATTTATTTCTAACCAGTGTCTTTTTACCACAATTATAGCTCCAGTTTCCTGCCGTAATGTCACCTCCAGATGCACCACAACAACACATTCAAATCCAACTTCGTAATAGAATTTCACATTCAAATGAATCCACGTTACATAATTCTCATCATCTTTGCACCAAGAGCTCGCTGAAGTGCTGAATAAAAACCACTCGCTAGCCTGGAGGAGAGACATAAAGTGATGACTCATTTTTAAAAGAATAATAATCTCGTATTTGCACATGGCGAGACATAGGACCCGGTGGTGGTCTGCCTCTCTGCCGAACTTTCCATGTTTCTTCTCTGCGGCAGATGATGGCCGCGGTGGTGTTAGTCCCAGTGGAGACAGTGTCATACTTTCCTGCGCAGCTGCCGTGCTGAAGTTTTCCCACGTGTCTTGACCAGAGTGACCGTCATCACGCCATGCGATGATGCTTCTCAGCAGACTACAAAGAGCTTTAAGGAAACACTCGCTCTTGTTTTTGTGCTAAGACAGATTTTGTTGTATTATTTTTTTTATCAATGCAAGTACGTCCCTGTAAATCCCCACATTTCAATACGTCAGACTTGCACACATGCCCTTAACAGCTCTAATCTTGTATCCCAGAGTTAACTTAACCCTCTTTAACTCAACATGACACTTTGTGACAGAGTTGTCTGGTGATTTCACATTTTCCACTGATGGTGCAAGTTTCAGTCCAGTGCGATGACTTATTAACAAAATACATTTTCTTTTTTCCCATATCAGCAAGTTTTTTTTTGTAACACTTGGAAGTGCATGTGATGCTTTACGCCATTGAAGTGGCTCTACATTTTCCACTAAACGTCTGGACTAAAAAACATATTTGTGACTCATGCAGTATATTATAAAGTAGTGTCCACTTGCAGAGGGGTTTCCACACATACATGCTAATATGTTAAGCTTCACGCCGAGCTGGTGATGCATAGGAATAGCTGTCACACAGCTGTGACTAAGGCTGCTAATATCCTGGATTTAAGTATAGTGGAGGCTTTAAAATCGTGGCATTTGTCTGAGTGCTGCTGGTCTCAGTTTTAAAAGGTATGTATGTGCACAAACAGACACTGTGTGGTGAGACGGCTGGTTTGGGATGTGGGGAAAGGGGGAGGGAGAAGGAGCGAGAAAGGAGGTAAGGGGCAGTGAGTGAAAGTGGGAGGAGTGCGTCTGGGTGTGGGACTGTCATCCCATTGAGGGGAGTAGCTGTGGTGTTTTGATCGAAATCCAGCAGATGTGGGAGAGGAGAGAGGGGTGTGAGTGAGAGAGTGAGAGAGAGAGAGATTTCCACCCACCCAACAAGGAGACACACTCATAAACAGCAGGCAGACCGAGTGAGAGTCAGAAAGACACAGGATCTCAGGGCAGCAGCAGTGCAAACAGCCAGCGAGACAGAAACAGAGTTTCATTGAGAGAAGATGTTTTATTAAAGGGGAGGAAAAGTCACGCAGACACACTTAAATACACACACACGCATACACTAATAAACACAGAGCGTGCCACCCAGACAGACAGGCAGGAACAGGGCTAAACCCAAGATTTACTCCCATTAGCTAGAGAGGAAAACTCTAATAAGGACACACAAACTAAACTCTTTCTCCCCACATCACACGCTCACATACACACAGACACACTGGTGCTGGTGCCGAGTGTGTGCTACCCAGTGTGAGGAGCAGGGCTGATCGACCCCAACAAGTGGAGCATCCAGGAGGAAGGAGCAAGCGAGTGGATGGATGCCTTTTGCAGACTCAGTGGCCTGGACCCTCTGTGGGTGAGTTTGTCATGTGTTCACTGACCCTGAACAATCGATTGTGTGTCTGTTTGCCAAGAACAGGTCACATAGAGCCACATCGAGCTGAGTTACAAAGAGTCTGATATTTCGGCTGTGTTATTACAGTCATAAAATCTATGATCATTTGATATCAGCTGATATAAATTAGAAAATATTCATGTTAAAGTTTTGTCTGCTTGAGCCTAAATATTGAGTCATTGTTGTTTTTGTACGTTTATATGTATAACACAGTGAGAACTGCCTCCTTATTCTTGTTAACCTGTTTAATGCTCAGTATTGATGATTAATGCAGTTAGCATTAGCCACATTAGCATGCCCTTCTTGTGTCTCTGGCCAACTCTCAGCTATGCAGCTCGTTAACATTAGACAGGTTTTTACTGTCCATTCATAAACAGTTGAGTGAAAAATTATAAGCTTGAGTGTAGAAGAGGAAGAGGGAGGATGAGTTAACCTAAAATGTTAGCTGGCAGCACTCAGCAGTGCAGGAAGAAAATCCCCACAGCAAACGCTGACCTTTTCAGTTTGCAGCCTGCGTGTACGTTCAAGAGATCTAATCTGAATCAAGTCTGAAAAGGAGAGTTTACCTTTCATGTGTGCCAGAGTTGCGTTTACCGTCACTCCGCTCTGTGATTCAGCACAATGAGATGCTGAGAGGTGGAGATGGCGTCACACTGAGCGAGCTGCTGATGTTGGAAAGGCTTTTTGTTCTTGTATATAAGCAAACCTCCACATTCTGAGTCCCGGCTCGAAATGGCTGCAATCCAGCTGGAACGCCGAAATTAATGAATGCGCTCGCTCCCAACTTGCCTCTTTCTCCCCTCTCCTCTCTCTCCCTCTAAGTTTCTGTTTCTCATTATCTCAAACAGGCGTAAGCCTGGAGGGGATCATTCGTTTGGTCGTGTGTGTTAGTAAGGGAGTGAGTGTGTGTGTGTGTGTGTGTGTGTGGCTTATCTCACAAACTACTGGACCAATCAGCCTCATATTTTGTGTGCACATGCCTAACTGTATGCTCAGGGACCTTGTCTGGTCGCAGTGATTCATAATTGTTGAAAACCTGTTTTATTGACTGTATGGCGTCACTGACTGCTGACTCCTCACTCCTCTTAACCAGCCAGTAGGAGACTCAAGTTTTCCAGAAATCATCTTGGCTAAAAACAAAAAGCCTCACTGTCTGTTGCAGGACACACGCTGGCCTCTGTCATGGCTCAAAAAACTGATCTCCATAGAAAAATTTGGTCTAAATTTGAATATCTGAAGATTAATTCCAATAATTCCATCCATTAGGCAAGATATGAGATTAATTACTCCTCGATTTTGTTAGCATCTGCGCCATCTTTACTGTAAGGGAGCCAGGAGGGACAAATTCAGTTTCTATATTTTATTATCTACGCAAGCTGTAAGTCTAGAGGGGATCATGCATTTGGCCGTGTGTGTGTGTGTGTGTGTGCGTGCGTGTGTGTGTGTGTGTGTGTGTGTGTGTGTGTGTGTGTGTGTGTGTGTGTGTGTGTTTCTGTCCGTCTGCAGCCAATCTTGCGAACTACTGGACCAATCAGCCTCATATTTTGTGAACCCATATATGACTGTATAATCAGGGATCAGAAAACTGTTTTACTGACTGCTGTATACCGTCACTGACCGCTGACTACTCACTCCGCTTGTCCGGCCTGTAGCAACCACAAGTTCTCCAAAAATCAGCTCAGCTAAAAACAGCCGGCCTTACTGTTTGGTGCAGGTTGCAAGTTTGGCACAATATGAGATGAATTTGTCCCCAATTATGTTAGCTTCTCCGCCACCTTGACTGTAAGGGAGCCGGGAGTGACAATTCTACCTAGTGCAGCTCTCTGGTCCGCCTGTGACTCGGTTTTGCAGTGAAATGGTTTCTTTGTCTGTTAACCTTTGTTTAATGCTGTTATTTCCTTCTTTGTTGCGCCTACAGACAAAGTTGACACCGTTTAAAGTCCAGTTATGTATGACGTGGATCAAAGATTTCTGGCTGTGCTGTATATTTCACATACAGTGCCTGTTGCCCTGCAATGTGCCATGGCTCCGTCAAAAATAAAGGCATGTGTTTTTATTAGCTTCCGAAACAGGCTGCGGTGCGTCTGCTGAAATTAAGTTACAAGAACTGTCAAGAGTGGCCACGATCAGCTCCCCTGGTGGAGATCTGCACTTTACTGAGTGCACTTTTCTAGTAATGGCTCTCTCTCTGTTTTTGCTGCGACAAAACCTCAAAACAATAACCATCAAACTTCGTCGAGAAAGCGAAAGTGAAGTGTGTATTGGCTGTCTCGTGCAGCTCTCTTGGCCACGAAAGTTCAAAGTACAGATGTGATGTTCTCAGCCACATGACATCCATCACAGAGGATGTTTTAACAGATGTTTTTGTCTGATGTTGGCTGCAAAGCACTTTTGGTTATTAAATGTAGTAATCAACCTTTCACATAGTTTTGGAACAGCGTCATCGCTTACTCTTTGTCAACAGCCCCAGGGTAGTGATTGGGATTTATATGGCTTTAAATACTGAACTGAGCATGAACAATCCAGCTGAGCAGAAGAGGTTTGATCCAGAAACACCTATGCACGTGAACTTTATAGAGTGGACAAATTTGAAAGGGGGCAATTTAGGGGCCAGCAGTGTATTTAGTTTCTTTCTTTTCAAATCAAACTGTCCTGTAATTTCAAAAGTATAGGTGAAACTGTCAGGAAAGTGATCAATGCCTTCTACAATTACAGTAGTTCATACACACTGCATACTAACATTTGGCCCATAATGCTGCTTTGCTTTAAAGCCAGTGCCTTTATTATAGTCATTTCAGGCACTGAATTTCTCTATCAAATCTAAAGGATGTAAAACAGGACATTCAGCAGCCTCCTCTACTTTCACATCACTGTGTCCGTCAGGTAAAAATAGACGCCTTATGGTGACCGAGCTGTTGGCATCTCCTAGTTTACTGCAACCACTTCAGCCAAGGGTGAGAAACAGGATAAGTACTGGGCAAAATGCACAAGAAAGTGCTTGGAGAGGGTTTGACAAGTTGGATTTCTTACATAAAAGTGTTCTGTTCATCCGCCTGGCCCTGACCACAGGAGTCAGAAGGGTCTGCGAAAGTAGCCTCCCACACACAGCCTCTCATGAGATTTATCACTTAAATGCATTTTGGTACATCAGTACACACAGAGAAGGCTGGTATACAGACTGTGCAAAATGGTGTGTTCATTACATAACGAACATAAACCCATGGGCAGATTATGAGACAGTGGGCGCCTGGGTACAGATATGCAAAAGGCCCTTCCACCTCTCTTACACAGGAGCAAGAAACAGAGACTTTATGGTGGTTTTGCATCTTTTTTCGTTGTTTCTCTGTGTAGGCATTATGCATCTTTTTGTGGTTTTGCAGGTTATCTCTTTGAGGTCATCATGTGTATTTTTGTCTCTTTGTAGTCATATTCTGTTTTGTCATTTGGGGTCTCTTTGGGGTAATTTTGTGTCTCTAAGGTAATTTTGTGGGTTTAGTTGTCATTTTCTGTTTCTTTGTAGTAATTTTGCGTCTTCTCGAAGTCAGTTTGTGCCTCTGCGATGTCATTTTAAGTCTCTTCCTGGTAGGTACTTGTTAATTTGAGCAACATTTTGCAGGTAAAAGCCAGCGGGGGCTCCGATACTCTGAGCCCCTGCCTGTGCCCTGTAGGCTCATTCTATGCCTAAACCATAGGCATGGATTTTGGGTGGGACGCAGGGGACATGAACCCTTAAATATTAACAACTTGTGCATTTGTTCCCTCCCAATAAAATAACATTTTAAAGAGAAGCCTTTAGTTTGACAAAAATAGACATTTCCATCATAAATTGGTGCATAAAAATGAACAATAATGCAGGAAATAAAATGTTTGATACTTGAAATTTCTTTTCAGAAAACCCCCAAATCCCCCCGCTTCATATGTGCCGGCCTCCCAGCACTGGATCAGAACTTATGCCCTTGACCTGAGCCACCAGTGTTATGAAGGTTTATGTAGGATTTGTTTGTGCAGGCAATGATGGAGAACAGTCAGCCCATGATTCAGACCCTTGTGGCTCCAGAGGTGGGGAACAGTAGCGACTGATGGTAAACCTGAATTAATCATTTTTCCTGCCCTGCTGAGACACGCCGCCCCCTCTGAGCAGCAGCCGCTACTCACCTGACGTGGTTCAGCGGCAGGGCTGCGTTACGTAATGACCCTGCAGCTGCCACCAATTGTGGCCTCTCTCCCTTATCCCAGTTGGGAGTCTACCAGCAGGGCCAGAAGACTATGCCATGCTCGAAGCTTTAAACCACTTCCTGTGGTGACTCCACAGGCCAGCCTCGTTAGCACAGCCAGACACCCTGCCCCTCATTAGGCCACTGAGGTGATAAACAAGGGAAGCAGGACAACAACAAACCACTTAGCCCCTGGTGTTCTTTTTATTTAAACTAGGCAACCTCTACTGCTTCTGCTGCTGTTACATAATCGCAGACTTTTGGCAGCGTTTGCCCAACACACCTCGTCTGTGTGGAATTTTATTGTTTATTGGCGTCATCATTAGTATAATCCTTGACCTCACATTTTAATGTGTTGACAGCTTACACTGTCCTACTCAAATTTAGGAAACAAGCCAGAGACGTGGTCAGAAAAAAATCCTGAAACTGACTCAGCTTTTTCAGTAAAAGAATCATTCTTTCAACTCACACTCTGTCAGGATTGGGCACAGACACATTTTCTGTTGACCTGCTGTGGTTTCACCCTCCACTGCCTCGATGGATGAAACGCAGGACCCGAACCAAGTCTGAATTCTCTGGATTTGGCTCTCACCTGCTCTGTCTGTCAGATGATGGATATAATCTCACAGTTTGACTCTTAGGCATATTCTCTTGATCTAAACTTCTGACTTTCTCTCTGTTGTAGGACTGGAACCGTACGTGGTACACGGCCAACCCAGACCTGACCCAGTGTTTCCAGAACACAGTTCTGGTGTGGGTCCCCTGTATCTATCTTTGGTTGCTGGCCCCCTTCTACTGCCTTTTCCTCTACTGCCATGACAGCGGACGCATTCGGATGTCCTGCCTCTGCTCCGCCAAGATGGTGAGACTTCACACAGACACTTAATTTTACTGTTTTTGACTGAAATCAGATACAAAATCAGCATTTATGATCTCAACAAGATCAACAGAAATATACTGGCAAATGTGACTTTGACGTTTCTCTCCTGTTCTGCTCAGGTGCTGGGCTTCCTGCTGGCCTCCTTTGGTTTTGTGGAGTTCTTCTACATCCTGCTGGAGAGGAGTCAGGAGATCCAGCAGCACATGGTCTTCCTACTCAGCCCCATCATACGCAGCATGACTGTGGTAAATATTATGACTGTCTCCTGATTATTCTAGTCTTCACCCACAAGTCTATATCTGTCCAAATGTGGAATTATCAGGTTTAAGTAGTTTCAGATGTTTTTTGAGTTGTAAAATCTGATGGCCTACTTCTAATCTACTTGCATCAGGGGTGGATGAGCCGCATCCTACAAAGTGATTCAGCTAGATCCATCTGCAACATAGATGTTAGCATAAGTCAGTGTGTAGACTCATCCACCTGAAAACTGAGGTGTGGACTTGAGTCACAAATTTGATGGCTTTTGACTCAACTTGATAAATTCTAAAAAGATGTGCAACTCAACTTGGATTTAAACACCAATGAGTCATGACTTAGACTTGAGCATTTTAACTTGAAAATACTTATAACTTCCCCCAGGCCCGAAGATGTTATTTAAAAAGTGTGCCACAAACATTAGCGCTAATCATTCCCAGCAAGTCGACACTTAATTCTCCAGATCCACTTTGTTTGAACCAGTCCGACTGCATCCAGTCAACTATCCCTGTACAACGAGTTCCTCAAATGACGTTATGTACTTAGGGTAAAGTTTCAGAGGTTAGGATTAGGCAGGTAAAGTTACTGTGGTTGAGTTTGGGAAAAGAAACATGGTGAGGACCTATCTCAAAACAACTGAGTTTACTTAAAGTTCACACTGTTCCAACACCAGTCTCCTGGGAAAAGTCTGACCTCCAACCTCACAGGACCGCTCCCCTCTTTATTCTTTACTCCCATCAGTGCACTGGCTCAGGATTACATAGGATATGTATTAATTATGATGTAGGAAAAAGTGCAAACAGTGCATGAGAACAGCCTCAAGTCAAGCTGCAGGAGAAAACCTTGAAGAACTAATGCAACATCATTAAGAATGAGTTGGAAAAACTGATACCAAAGATGGTGGTCATCTAAAAACAAAATGTGCGGGTCAAAAATTGCAAGCAGAGACACAACAACTTGCATCAAACTTGTTTATTTACAATTATTATGTCGTTAAAATGGCATTACATTTGGCGAAGAGTGCATTATGATTTCTTTAGGACTCAAAACTCAAACTTCAGAATTGAGCGCAGAAACTTGAGACTTACTTGTCACTTGCCAAAAAAAGGACTTTGTCTCACCTCTGCCTGAAACATTGCAGTATTTGTGAGTATAGTGCACATACTGTGTGGGGCATAACCGAAAAGGCAAAAGTGCATTTCATACATACCACTGAAATCTAATTGTGTGTGAATTGTTAAACCTATAGACGATGTTAAACTGTTGACAGGTCCTTAAATAACTGAAATAGCTACTTTAAAACAATTAGTCTAAAGTCTCTTATATTAAGCAAATGGTATGTGCTCTGTTGTTTATCCCTGAGTCGTAAAATATTGCATTTGTTTTTAGAGTCCCAGAGCACCATGGTGTGTGTATGGAAAACCCTTTAACTTTTGACCCATGCAACTGATTTGTAGCACAAATCGTACACGTGATGTCCCTCCCGCATTGCTCTGGGTAACAGAGACGTTTTGGGAATATTTCAGCCAGTGTCCTGCTGGCTCACATGTCGACGTGCAGGCAAATGAAAGAATATATAGTCTATGTACAGCGTGTTGGCCCGACACTGAAGTGCAAAGATGCATAACCAGGGCTAGATTTATAGTGTTGCGGGCAATGCAAACATTACAGTACCCTGTAAACGCCGCCAGTATTTGACCACCACTCATCAGGGTGCAGAGTACATGTGTAGTGACATCAGCTACTATTTGATGTGGGATCAGCGTACGTACACAAGTGCAAAGTTTCAATACACTGAAAAATGTGAGTGGTACGTGCTGTGCAAGAGAGACTACGTGTCATAAAGAAAAGAAGGTATATAAACCAAAAATAATCCCAATGTTTTTAGAGGCTTTTTCTTTTCCAAAGTTTACTATCTGTGAGTTCCAGTACTCATACTGCCATAGTATTTAGTGTGCTAGAGAAAGATTTAGTATGTCCCTATATGTAGTATGTCAAATGCAGTATGCCAAAAATAGCAGGATGTCCTTACTGCGTCAGGTCACATTTTGCAGTTTGCAAGTCAGCATTTTTGTCTGGCTGTTCTGCTCCTGTCCTCTGCACAGTCATACGTCACGTCAACTGAGCCGCAGACATATGATCGCTAACTGACAGAAGCTGCAATGACGGATGACAGCACATTCATGTGACTGATGACCAGTCGAATGGATAGCAGTTATAGGAATAGGGATTGTTTAAGGACATGACTACAAAAATAACAGTGATGGAGAAATACATACATGATTGTGCCGTCATAAATTTAATACTGCATGTTAAAATTTAACAACATATAGAGTTATTGCTTAAAAGTTAAAACTGCGCACATTGCGGAGCAACAACAGCAGAGCTCTCAGGGTTGACCTCGATCCAAGGTGAACTCAATGAATGGTGTTTTGTTGCAAAGGAAGAGATTTCGAGGGGGAGCGCAGCCGGACACCTTCCCCTTAAAATAACACACAAGTGCATTGCACAAAATGAAAATTGCTAAGGACTTTTATTTTGACAAAATAAAGACATTTACACCACAAATTAAAGCAAAAAAACGCACAAATTGGTGCTTACAAAGTCATCACAGTGTAGGAAATGATGCTTAGATTTTTCTGGCGGACAACCCCAACCTTCACTATAATGTGTCCCCCCCAATGTTGAAACACAACGTATTCCAAATCACGTACTTTTTTTTTTTACTTCAAATTCCACATTACGGACTGCAAGGGATGAGTGAGAGGGTCAAACTCCAAAGCATGGTGTTATGACGAAATAGTATGACCCAATTGTATGCATACTCCGTGCAACAGTTTGTACTCTGTAAGGGCAGGAACACAGGGCATGTTGTTTTTAGGACATCGCTGCCATTACAGGCAGAATACTCATAAATTGCAACAACTGTGTCACTCCTGATTTCTTCATTCGACTTTATTGTATGTACTTGCATGTTGTTCAGTGGTGTAAGTGCCTCCGCTAATCATGTGATTTAAATCAACCTCACTCAGATCTCTTCCAGCCTTTTGGTTCATCTTTAAAAAAAAAAACACAAAACCACTGAATACAAAGGTGATGATACACAATTGTAGCCTGTGTTTGACCTAATTACATAGAAAGCTTCAGTCTTTATATAGGCTACAGGTGCGCTGTCGGAGTGGAAGTTTTGACGCCAGTTTCTTCTTTAAGCGCCATTGTTCTGACCAAGACTGTACTTAAGATAAAACATGTTTAATTGCAATGCAGACAGTAAGAAGAGATAAAGGACAAAACCAATTCACCCCGGAATGAACAAATGCATATTCAAAATCCATAGTTCACTGAGTTGCTCAAGTCCGACAAGAAACAGCTCAAACAACTCAAATGTTTAGATCCAAATCAGAGTGAGACCTGTGCACATTTATGCAGTCTACATGAGATCTTTAATCTTTTACAAATGTTGTTTGTTTCACTCCAAACATCCTGAATCAAACTATAATGCTTCCTCCCCCCTACCTGGATCAGCATGGCATATAGGGTGGGCTACAGGACATTATTTATAGAAGATAAGGGCTGCTATGCAATCAGAGAAATGTTTTCAGTGGCTTGTGGTGATGGAAACAACCCCGAGTGTTTCTCAGAACATCAATCCCACTCATTTTCTGCAGATTTCAAATGATACTTAACTGACGAGTAGGAGCAAACAGAAGAGGGGTGCTGCGCCTGCCAACATGGGTGGCATGGCAAGTTTAAAATGCTGTTTATACTGAGCAGGAGTGATGTAAGAATTACAATGCAGTGCCAGGGTGCTGAGTCCGCACAGGAAGACTTGCTGTAGGCCAGTGAGCCTCTAAAGCTGACGCACAGAACCGTATACTTTTACTCACAAAGCTTCCTCTCTCTGCGGCCTTATACAGGTCCTGCACAGTCTCGCTCTCCAAAAATCAGACAGCCTTCCCCACCTGTGGTCTTTGCAGACTCTTGAGTAAATAGCAGCACGTGTTCGGGCAAAAATACACTGAGACGTCTCTTGTATCGAGGGATGTATTTCAGAAAAGGTGATTTATTTCGAGGATATCATTTATCAGACCAGAGGGGCAGACAACAAACATCTAGATTCATACATCATATAAGAGCTTACATCACGCTGAGAGCTTGTCACCAATCTTTAAATGTACTTGCCAGACCTATATTAAAGGATATAATTTCCTTGAGGTTGATCGTAGCCGCCCACTACTACCCGTTGCAGGTCTGGAACACTGTGCTCCTCTTGCTCAGACCAGCTTATTTTGTTGCCCTTCAGCTCAAGTTAATGTATGGGAAAATTTCTCAGCCCACAAACGAATCGTGGTCACTATTGATGAAAAGTGCACACATGACACTGACTATAATCAGCAATACCATGACGTAAAACTTGTATCCCTTCCCCAGCGCCGCACACTTCCCATGTAATTATAAGGTCGGGTTTTGATTCGGGGCTCAATGATGGACTTAGTTCCACCCACTGACTTCTTCAAACAGATGCGTTGATGGTTTGCAGCAATATGGCGAGGGGCAGACCGGAAGGCTAGAAATAGGAGGGTACTTGCCCTTAGATGCTCACCCAAGGTCAGCTATATGATTTCCTCCCTTATGGTAAGGTTTGGCGTCGGGCTGAAGCAGCCACAACCTCAAAAGTCTAGGACTTACAGTACTAGCAGTCCAGGACATAAAGTTCTTACTATGGGCTTGGTGCTTCTGTCTGACATACATGTAGGAGATATATAGTCTTAGAGAAGACTAAAGACATGCTTTACCTTTGTTTATCAATTACTCACCACATTACCTTGAATTTGTGGTGAAAACCAGTTTATTTATTTTATTTATTGATGAATTAAAGTAAAAATCTGTTTACAAAGTCCATTTAAAAGAATCAAAAACATTTGCTTACAAACTCTCACACAACTCTTGCGGCATAATCCAAGTCTCATTTATCAGTCATATGCTCAGTACTTCTCAAACACATTAACTTTTTCTTAAATATTAAGATTTAAAAACACGTCAAACAGCCTCATGCACTGACTAGTAGCCTGCCTGTGCATTTAAACTCTGCTCAAGTGGCGCTCATATACATGCATGTGCTCAGGCAAGCTCAGGGCGGGCTCCTCATAGGTGGAGGTGTTTTATATTGTAATGCTTTCAGCAAATATATGTGTGTTTGGGAAGTACTGAGCATATGAATGCACGAATGAGACTATAATTAATAAACCAATAGTCGTTTTGTGGGTTTTTAAAGAGTGTTCCTTTAAGTTAATCAAAGATACAAGAAAAATAAATGTGCATAATTTTACCATAAATATTTAGGCTGTAAAAATGTATTTTAGTAATCATAAATTGATCAAGATAGAGCCAGATTCTTTCTACATTTTCACACAATTGATTTTGTGTGTTTAAATAAATCATTCCAATATGGAAACGCCTGTTGTCTTCTGGTGTGAGTAATAGACTGGCGTCATAAGCCTTACGTTAACCTTTTATTCTTATATTTTCATTTTGTTTGAAGCATAGAGGGACTGCAGCTGTTGCATTTTGTTATACAGCCCTGTGCTGTAGCACGAAAAATGGACAAGGATTCATTTATCATTCTAAGACAGCTTGTACCTCAAATATGGAAGCATTCTGGCAGCAGGTAATTTTTGTCTGTCTGTGGTTTTAGCTATACAGCCACCCCTGGCAGCTCTAGAGTTAAATCAACCAAGGTTTGCATGACCGCTATAAGTAATGTATATGTGATGACTCTGCACTTCTCCTGAGCTATACAGGACTCGTTTTTTTTAAGCATCATTCAGCTCATTGTGTTGGTTTTACAGCGGCCGTAACCTCAGTTCCAGACAGACGCAGCTGTCTTTAAAAAAAGCCCTCTAAAAATCCACTGTACGCTACATGCCCAGCACCCAACACCAGACAGACAAGGTTAGCAATTAGCTGGGAAACACAGTGGAGCGCTTAGCGGCTAAAGAGCCACACGTTTCCTTCAGGGGTTAGCGGAGACCAAATTAAAGCTAAAAGGAGGGTGATTATTGGGCTCACATGCATCAGCTGGTTACAGTGACTCCACATTTAGTGCTTATGTTGCTTCATGTCAGCTGAATGTGTACATAAGCAACTGCCTGCCAACATGTTTGCAATATAAACTTTAAAAGGTTATATTAAGTCAATATTTTGTCTGTGGCTTATTGGATCCCCCCCAAATGGCCAAAAATCAATCAATACAGCATGTGTTGAAAACTGTAAAAAGCTATTCCGTTACTTGGAAGCAGAGCACTTGTAATCAGGACATTTTCACCCCTAAAGCACACCAAAAACTTGGACGTTCACGTGCTTTGAGCTGGCATGTTGTCGCTGTGTTTGCATCCCCTCTATAGGTGTGCTTTTGGCTCCAACATCCAGTCAGATGGACTTGAGACTCTAAATTCCCCATAGGTATGATTGCAAGTGACTGTGTATTCACCCTTCAATAGGCTGGCGAGTATCGAGTGTGTTGGGAAAACGAATGAACCAAAGAATAAATAATCAGTGGGTCACCACAGTGAGTAAATGAGAACCCTGTATGTTGTTTATACCCACCAGAGCACATAAAGATGTTCGCCCTCTTGGACACCACACAGAAATGTGTACACATCTCCCCATAAAATGTATACGGTTGTTGATGTGAAAAGCTTATATAATTACCAGGCCGCTATAGTTTATAACAGGACAGTGCTGTGGCTCATCCCAGAGTAACCAATGTGGTACTCATTATGAAACCTAAACCCGCTTTCTCCCCACTTGGTGATGAGCTGGCATGACAACGTGACGTCTCACTTGGCCAACCACTCAGAGAAGAACCAATTATAGTGGTTCGACGGCAGATGCATGACTCCTCTGAGGACAGACAGACGGTGTCCAAACAGTGAATCAGGCCTTTTTAAAAAAACAAAAAACATCACAGTATAGGGTGTTCTTTTAAAGGAACGTATATAATAACATTAAGCTATGTGTGCAGGGCATGCGGCATACCATACATGTGTCGTTTCTTTATAGGCGGAAGTCAGCCACATCACATCTGCGCCTGCGGCCAGGGAAATCCCAGGAACCCAAGTTCTTTCTCAAAACCACGAGCGGCTGCATTAGATCAGACTAAATCTGATTATAACCTCTATGCTCTGTTAAACGTTGGCAGTGACATCTAATAAGAGAAAGCTGTATTTTTTCCAACTGAATTAAGGTTGGGTAACATTGAATGGCAGCTCGCAAAGAAGTTTTTTTCATCTTTAATAAAATTTCGCCACAAAAAAGAAAATAGTTTGAAGTTTAGAAGTGATAATAACTATAACAAAAAGCTCATTGGTATGTAAATAAGACCAGTTTGAGTTCCAGAAAGTCAATTCATACTTGGAAAGCGTGTTTTCCTGTCCTTGTTGTGTCTTTGTTGAGTCGCTCCAAGCTGTTCTTAAACGTGGCATCACAGATTTGAGTGCTCTCTGGCTCGGGGTTACTGTAGTTTGTTCTCCGGTGCTGTAAGAACCACACATGTGAATTCTTAAATTAGTCTGAGTCTCTCTTTGTCTCTCTCTAGATCTTGGCCTTATGCATCATCCAGTTGGAAAGAATAAGAGGCTGTCGTTCCTCTGTGTTCCTCTTCCTGTTCTGGGTCTTGGCTGTTGTCTGTTCCCTGGTGCCTCTCAGAGCGAAGATCCAGCTGGCCATGGATGAGGTATGTCTTTAGTCCAGTGACACTGAACTCACAGTGTCCGTGGTGACGCACCAATCATTTTCTTATTCACAATGAAAGGTAATTAATTTTTTTAGTACTTTGTGTGTAAAAAAAAAAGTACCAGAGTGCATAAAAAAGCATCAAAATAGAGCTTGTTTATCAAAAAAAAGTGCCAAGAGAGGATCCCCGACCCTCTGACAGAGGCCCAGAATGTTCTCAAACCGTAAAAACACCCTTGCGTACACCTAAACTGTGCAGGGCTGCAATTTGTTTTTTAATGCCATCTGGAGGTGAGGATTGCAGATTGCACCAGCTGAAACTTTTCTCAGTTAAGATTTCTTCAGTTTTCATCGTTCAGGAGGAGGAGTCGAATTATCCATAGAGGTCTCTTCCTCTCCAGAACAAACAGACCAGGTAATTTAAACTGTTAAAAACACCAAATAAAGTAGCTTAATGTGTTTTTCAGATGCTGCTTGTAGCTGAGGGACTGCAAAAACACAAATGGCCCTGTCTAGAGCCAGTGTTCGGTTTGTTCTGGGCTACTGTAGAAACATGGTGGTGCAACATGGCAATCTCCATGGCAAGGACCCGCTCCCTATGTAGATATGAATGGCTCATGCTAAGGCAACGATAGCACAATGATTCTTATTTTCAGGTGATAATACACTTAAGAAAACATACACTATATTATGTATCATTACTGCCAGTCTATCCCCCTAAAACCTGCACACTGGACCTTTAACTGGCCCCTGGCCTCCTGTCATTTTGTAAAAGTGGCCCCCAGGCAAAGCAAGCTGAGTATCCCTGCTTTAGTCTATTAATTCATGTGGAATATGAACACTATTCCATACAGTTTAATACAAAATATCATCATCACTGTGTCCTACTGTACTTGGCGCATTATATCCCAGCACTCCAGAATTCTTTGTATTGAAAGAAAGGAATAATTTGAGGCAACGTGAATGTGTTTGTCGAGTTTGAACTCAGTGAACCTGCAGTGTCAAAACACCATACAGGGATATCTAATCAGGTCCACTCCTACACATAGTCTAGACACAAGACTCCAGCAGCACAGCTTGAGATATACCCTGTGTCAGCAAAGAGTTTCTGTTTCATCCCCATATTTCAACCAAGGTAACCAAAAGTTAACCAAGTGTTGGAGAATGACACTGCCAATTCTGGTCAAGCCTGTGTGTGTTTAAGTTTTCCCTTTTCTTCCTGTGTCTCGTGTCAGACACTGCAATCATTGTTGTATGGGGTAAGTTTCTATTTAAGCGCACGCAGCCGTGGGGCAGTCGCATTTGCATTTCTATAAAAAACACACAAACACACACACATCCATATTTCTGTTTTATCGTCCTCAGTGTGACATTCCCACACTGCTTGGGGGAGAGTAATGATGGCCCTGGGATAAATGCTGGTGAGACATGGCAGCCTAGGGTCAGACCAGAGGAACGTCAGCGCTGTGTTTATGGGCCTACACAGCCGTAAACACAGCCAGATGGAAATCTATGCATCCGCACATAATGCGAGGCCATTTAGAATTCAGACAGATGTTTTCATTTCATTCAACCACACGCATGCACGTAGGATACACACATGACCACCCATATATTTCTTCACCATATCTTAATTAATCAATTCCCATGCAAATGGGCTCTCCTCATCAATTTCTCTAAAGATGTCAATACCATCCAGGGTCTTATTGGAGTGAAAACTACCATTATACATTAGGTAGACTGAAGTGAAATGGTCTGCTGTAGTTTCAGACGTGCAGAAGATGCAGGGAAAATTGCACAGGAGATAATAGAGCGTTGCAGGGATGACATCATTTTTGTAGGTCAACCCAAAAGTTAACATCGCCCTTTTCACTGCACTCTGAAACCAACAAAACAAAGGATGTTATCATTGACTTTCAAAAGCCAACATTAATGATGTTAAGAATAGTTTCCTCCTTATTCACTTTCTTTCCAAGAGCTGGCTGACGGGAACAGTAGGCTACCCCTCTTGCATCTGTGCAGTAAACACAGACTGAGAATGTCGTCCATTTTTGAGTGATAAGAGTAAGAGTTACATCCAGTTGCTGTTTACTGTAAGTGTCAGAAAGAACTGCTGAGCTAACACTTAACGCTACTCAGTGAATAAGATTCAAAACACCATAGTATACAATCAACACAAAGGGAGGCTATCATTATGTGCTCATATTGCTGGATACTGGTAGATTAATTAAGCATGATTAGCTGACATTTTGTTAGCATTTAGTTAGTATAGCATTAGCTAGCTTATCTCAGTCCAGATTATTGGCATTTGACTTGTCTGAAGGTCCTGTACACACCTGTTTGGCCTTAAAAGATTTGAAGTTTTTGAGTCGCTGACAGATGTAGGCGCTGACGCCAAACACCAGATAGACATCAGGTGCCGTAATGTTAATGGGTGGGAAGCTGTCACAGTCTGTAAGGATCAGTATTGTTGACTAACTTTAATTTTGTAATATTTTATTCCTTTGCCTCTGTTGAGAGTGTTTCTTTTGTATGTATACATTTGTCGTGCTGAACGAGTGACTGATGATTACATGGGTGTATAAAGAGACCTGGATACAGTGTCGCAGGAAGGGCCCCAATAATTTCTAGGAAAGTTGCTCAGTGATGAATAAAGCCAAAAACATTCATCTGGCACATATAAAATTACCCGGGTGATCGTTACTGCCTCTGCATGATTGGGCCCGTTCAGAGTAAGTGCACTAGAGACTTCTGCCAGCTGAGCCGGCTAATTTCAGTTTAGAGCTCTACCAACTTGGATCACAATAAAATGATTTTATCTTACAGTTGTCATTGGACCGAATGGATCAAATCCTGGTTGGAAAACGAGTCATTTTGTGGGGGTTTTAATAGTAAAAAAAAAAAGTTTCCACTGATTTACAGACATCTCTCTCCCAATGTAAGTCAATGGGAAAAGTCTTTTTGGGCCCAGTGGTATCACATGATGGGCTTGAAAGCTGTAATTCCACTGTTTGGCCACTACAAAAATTGGTACACGGCACATTCCCTGGGGGCTTGCTACACATGCTTATCCCTCCAAGATGGCAGCGTCACCCCATAATGCTCTGAAATTCCCATTCCCTACAGGAAGCTAACGCTAGCTAAATATAAGCCAGTTAGCACAAAGTACAGAAACAAGAAAACAGCTAGCTTGGCTCTGTCAAAAGGTAACAAAATCCACCAAACAAACCTCTAAAATCTTGTTTCTTTAATCTGTCTGAGAATATACAAAAATAAAGGGTAAAAACAACACTTTGTGGTTTTACTCAGGGTGACGCCTCCATCTGTTTATTGGCCATGGGCATTGACATGATGCTTTTTTATGTTTTTTTTTAATATACAAATTAAACAAACAAGATATTATTTGTTAATCATGAGTTAAAGGTGCTGGTAGGAGGATTTTGTTACCTTCTTTGTGCTAAGCTAAGCTAACCAGCTGCTGGCTGCAGCATACTTGACAGGTGCTTTTATTTATGCGTGCACGTTACAGTTTGTGTTGTAGAATATTTTTCTACAGTTGCTGATATCTTCGATATTGCAGCACATTTTTTCTGTGTGAGATAGTAAATGGCATTCGTATCTTGTTATAAGTGTTGCAGCACAGCTCAGCAGTTTTTCCCTGTCTGATCGGCTCACATTTACATATTGCACTGACACACTTTCTAAATATTTATAAAGAAAGTGTCCAGTTCACATTGCAGTGATGATGGTTTCAGTTGACTGAGTTCATGTTTGTGGATCCTTTGCCATTCTTAGTTGCTTGACCTACATTTTTTCCCACCCACTCTCAGACCATCTTGACCCTGTTTTTCAGCGTGTGGCCGGATCCATTTGGCCCCTTCGTATCTACTTTCTGGGCACAGCACCACACTTTTCAGAGAAAGTCGTTTTACTGTTTACCATGGCTCTGACTTTCATACATATCCATTCTGTTACACAACAGACTGGCTGTGGCAAGTAGCCTTGACCCAGTAGTAAACAATGCCTCTGCCAAACCCCACAATTTCTGTATGTTAAGAATAACACGTGAGTCCTACATTTCACAAAAGTCTCTGAGTGGTTAATATCACAGCTGCTGCCTTGATTGAATGTAAGGGTGGTGGTTTGTAAAACCACAATCTCACTATTTACAGATACGGGCTGTTAGCGTGACTGAGAGGCAGCTTTAACTATCGCTTCATTTATATAAAGAACACCATTAAAGACTTTGGCTTCACACACTGATTTAGCCTAAAGGTCCCAAAATACTCTTTATGATGTCTGTGATCCTGGCGTATAAACCATATCCTCTGCTATACAATGTGTAAGCATGGGAAACGCGGTGTAATGAATTTTCATGTTGTTGTGAAACTGCACACAAAGCCACAAAGAAGATAAATGCCGCTGTACACCACAGGATGTTGTTTGAATGTGTTAAGTTATGTTGAAAGAGATGAAACAACCAAAACATTTTGATCCTGTTGAAAACCTTATGTCTTTATTTAAGAACAATGTTATTTTTCTGTGGCGTACGCTCGGCCACAGAGCCAATTAATTGTGTGCATGGTTTAAAATAAAAGTCTGACTTACGAAACTTGTCTGGAATAGCTTAAAACAAATAAACTGAAGGAACCCTGATGGCAAGACTGGTGTTTTTCAGAAGCCTCCTTAATCTGTGCTTTTCTTACTCCACAGGGCATTGCCTCCGATATTGTGCGATACCTCGCCTTCTTCTCCTACTTCACAATCCAACTGGCCCAGCTCTTCCTGTGCTGTTTTGCTGACCAGCCTCCAGAGGGAAAAACCGTCTTGGAAAAGGTAGGCAGATGAGAATGTATCCCACTTCCGTTCAAAAAAGTCCAATACCCAGGAAAGAAAACGCCTGAGCAGCTATCTTGTGGTTTTAAACTTTTGTTGTCAAGACATTTTTCCCTTTTGGAGGAAATGATGTGATTCACCTCCCTCCCTCCCTCCCTCCTTCCACTCTCACTTCACCGCCTTGGCTTCCTATGAGGAGAGTGTGAATGTGTGTTAGTCGTTGTTCTCCTGCATACCATCAACGCGACTCACTTCAGCGTTGGATAACATCACGACCGCTGCTTAGAGTCCATGACCACACAACAGCACAGGCATTACTTAATACAGATCTCACTGTGCCATCAAACACGAGCCTGACGACACTTTGTCAAGTTCGAAATGGCATATTGACTCAAGGGAACTGACAGGTGAATGAAAATGAGCTTCCTATCAATCAAACAGACGTGTGACGTAATATTTCCCTGGTGATAAACAATCAAAATAGCTGGAAAAGTCCCTAAGAAACTCTTGGCCGGCGGTGAGGAGGCTGAGGGTGCAGAAGCCGCAGTCTGGCGTGGTGGACACACCCATTGGTTGCTCCTTGGTGTGTCCTCCTTGTCTTCCTCCACCTCCTCCTCCTCTCCGCCCCACGCTCTGGTTAGAGTTACCCACAGGAAGAGTGGAAGTGAAGGGACGAAGAGCAAGAGCGCTGGTAATGAACAGAGCAAACACCCGGGTGAGGGGGTGGCTGGGTGGAGAGATGCTGTAAAGTATGCGTGAGAGGACAAACTTTCTGTCTGTGTGTGTGTGTGTGTATGCACTTGTTGGACAGTTTGTGATGACACATTTCCGCTCTGTCTGCGCTAGACCTCAAAACGTCATCTCCACCATGCGCTAACACTGAATTCTATTTATTCTGTCCAGTGGGAGTTCACGGCCTCTGCTCCCCACAATGGACCCCCTGACTGTACACACATTAGCATCATTAAACACACTCCTCACAAGTGCACTATTCAACTGTCAGCCGAATGCCTTTGTGAGGCTGTGTGTGTGTGTCCTCGAAATCCTCTAAGTGGGGAGAGATTTACTGCGAAAACAACAGTGAGTCTGGTCTCTAATCTGTTGCAGAATCCCTGTCCCGTGAAAGATGCCTCTTTCCTGTCAAAGATCCTCTTCTGGTGGTTCACTGGGTAAGATGGTTCTTCAAAACCCCATCATTTTTTGGCTTCGGCTGACTCACTCGAGCAACAGTTTGTACTTGTTTACAATAATATGTGTGTTTTGTTGACGATTATGTGAGTGAATCATCTCCTCGCTCCCTCCTCAGGCTTGTTGTGAAAGGATATCGCACACCGCTGGCAGCAGAGGACCTGTGGACCCTGAGGGAGGAGGACACGTCACGCAAGATTATCTCGGAGCTGGAAAAGGACTGGACAGACGAATGTGCCAAACTTCAAAAGTGAGGACGCCTGATAATTGATGTTTGATAGTTAAAGGGGGAAGCCGGGGGTTTAGTGTTCAGAAGACAGCTTAAAGCGCCGTTCGCCCAAAAATCAAAAATACACATTCTTCCTCTTACCTGTGGTGTAATTTATCAGTCTAGACTGTTTTGGCGTGAGTTGCAGAGTGTTGAGACGTCTGCCCTCTCTCAAAAATAATGGAACTAAATGATACTTGATTTGCGGTGCTCAAAGCACCAAAATAGTAAATTTGAAAAACTCAACCACGATGTCTCTTTCCAGAAATAATGACCCAGTTACTCAAGATAATTCACAGACCTTGTTGTGAGTAGTTTCATGTGGGAACTGTATCACCACGCAGAGGGAAGCATGAATCTACTCATGGACAAAAGGCTCATGCTGGTGACAACACAAGATGTAAACATTAATGGCGTCCTCCTCAAGTGCACTAGCATTAGATGCACTCTTCTGTCTGCGTGGTGATATGGTTGGGGGTGTAGTTTGGTAGAAAGAAAATAGTTCCTACAAGAAACTGCTCAAAATAAGGTCTGTGGATTATCCTGAGTAACCAGGTCTCACCAAAAAAAATCTAGATTGATAAATAGCACTACAGGTGAGATTAAAAAAATTGGTTTTGGGGTGAATTGTCCCTTTAAACAAGCCTAAGAGTGTACAGCCGTACAAACTGCTCTGTCAGGCTGTACTCAGGTGCTGCAGTGCTTTGAACCAAATGCTAACATGCTTAGTTTAGCATATTAGCATGCTAATATTCCCTAATGAGCACAAAACTCAAAGCACAGCTCAGGCTGATGTCGATAGTTTTGCAGGTATTTGGTCAGAAACTTCCAAAAAAAACACTACATTTCCCACAATGCAACAATAATAGCATAATTTCATTGGACCCTCCCTGCCTGTTAACACTTAAGTCTTTCAATCTCCATGCCCCCAGTTTCTTAATGCAGACTTAATACTATGAATTTTTAGTCTTTAAACCCAAACCAAGATAATCCTGATGACATCATAACCCTAATGACATCACCCGGGTTATTTTAGACTTTAGAAAGCTGAATTTAGAGCCACAGGAGATATTATATGGAGTTTTAAATGATGTGTAATACCCCTCATGATGAGTAAAATGACCCTTATGGATAAAATCTGCCCCTCTACTGAGCCCTGTGATTGGCCGCCTAATCTTCTGTTTATCAGCCGGTAGTTGTAGCATGAAGAATCACGCAGCAGAAGACTAATCTACAAAGAGAAAAGACATGTGCAGGATGTGCACATGTTGTTGTTTCCTCCGGCTCATATGGCCTGCTATTTTGACACAGGCCTGTGATTCACCATATATTGTCTCGCTATTGTCACAGCTTAACGGCCAAAGATTCAGCTCAGTTTTATTGCATTGTGGTCAAACGTCAGCATGGTGCTGGCTGAATTAATGACCCAAGCAGAGCATGACTTAGCCATGATTGCGGTAAATTGAAATTCTGGATGTCTCATCGACAGAGGCATTTTGGGACAAAAATAGATCCAAAAGAGTCCCTTGAGGACAGTACCATAATGTGAAGAAAAGAGCCCTGTGCCATAGCTTGTTAACATGATCCAGCGCTTTGAAGGTCGCTCGTTAAGTCCAATAATTATGTCAGTGAATAATGCTTTTTACTGCTGGCGAATTCTTGAGTCCATCAGTGATGATACGAATAACAACAGGGTTTATTTTTTACAGTCTGTTTTACATTAAAGACTTAAAAGGCGCCAGCATCACGTTGGGGCATCTCTGACACAGATGTGTGACTGCGTGCGTTCTCTCCCTCTGGCAGGCAGGAGAAGGCCTTAGCGTCGGGCGTGGCGTTGGGAAGCAGACTGCCAGACCAGGCCCAGCTCCTCAGGAAGTTGCAGAAGGAGCAGAGCTCTGGCTTCTTCCTGCTCAGGACACTGGCACGCAAGTTCGGCCCATACTTTCTGACCGGTACCCTGTGTATCATATTCCACGATGCCTTCATGTTCGCCATCCCCCAGGTGCTCAGGTAAGACTTACAAGAAGAGTGCACCAAAACCTAAATATGCTCTCACGATGAGTGCAATCTGGCAATAAATAGCTGTGGTGTAATTTGCCAATGTTTGGAGATATTAGCTGTACCTCGACCCAGTACCATAAAGCTCAGGGGTATTTGGTTTGTGGTGCAGACAGCAGCCAAAATAACAAGATAATCCACAAAAGTTCTTATGCAGAGTTTGTTCATTCTGCACCAAGATAGAGATCAGGCAGTTGTGCTTTGATGAAAAATAAATTCTCAATAAAACCACTCATAAGAACGCTGCTATCGCAAGTAACCGTGTCATTATATTTGGAATGAGATGTTGTTGTTGAGTTTTTTTAAATATAACTTTTTCAGTGCTCGGAGTCCCACAAACCAATGGCATTGAATGCACTGTATTAAGAAAAGCTGCAGCCAATATTTCCAAACCTCAGCTGAGACTGAAATTACCTGGATGGACTGCAGTCCAGGCGAGAGTAAAAATAGGTTTTATTGTGGGTTTGGGGGGTGAACAGTCCATTTCGACTTAGGGATTTAAGTGAAAGAGATTAGATTTTCCTGGTATGATCATTTAAAGAAACATGGGTTTAGCAGATTGAGGCAAAACAAAAATACCACAGTCAAGATATATGTTACTGTGTCAACAACTCCTTGGTAGCCACCTCAGATATCACCTTCATTGTCCTATTTTCAATGATTTGTGACTCAGACAACCGAACAACAACAGAAGCTGGCAGCAGTGAAAACAGGTCATGGCTGACCCGCCACCCGCCACACAATCCCACTAGCCAGACTGGAATGTTGTTGTTGATGCACAGCACAGAATCAGTGGAAGTGTTAATTACGGTCATGGAGCTGTGAGCAGGAAAAGTAGACGAGACCACAGAAGCTCTGTGCTCCAGTAAGGAGGACAGGCGGAGAAGGAGAGGAGGCTCTAAATGGCAGAAATGCTGTCGGGCCACAATAAGGGAGCCGCTGGCCAAGTGTGAGGGCAGCCCGGCCACAAGCTGAGCACTGTTGTGCAACTTGAACTACTTTGTGCGCACCAGTCAGCCAGCAGCCACAGCAGCGCTCACGGCCATTGGTTTAAGGAGCACAATGAAGTTCCCATAATACCACAGTGAATGAAAAAACACAGTAAAAAAATCATGTTGACAGGGTAAAAAGCTGTCTGCACTGATTTGTTTCATTCATTACTTTCCAGGGAAATTCATACACGGAAATATGGTTTTGATTCAGTGTAAACATGACCCGAAAAGTTTCACAGTGTAAGATTTACAAGGATACACTAGCAGCAATGGAATGTAATATAATATGTATTTTTTCTTTAGTGTATAATCACCTGAAATTAAGAATCGTGTTTTTGTTACCTTGAAATGAGACGTTTATATCTACATAGCGAGCAGGTCCTCATCTACAAAGATCACCATGCTTCACCACTGTGTTTCTCCGGTAGCCCAGATTGGATGAACCAAACACTGACTCTAGATCTGGCCATTCACATTTTCACGTCAGCCACAGTAGTTAGCAGCTTCTCAGCGATGAGCAGCTTAGGAAAAACAGACTTTTTTTGACGTGACACTGCTGTATTCAGTGTTTTAACCAGTTTAAATCACCTGGTTTGTTTGTTTCGAAGAGAAAGAGACCTCTGTGAATAACTCGGCCCCTGGTTAAAACCTCCTGAACATCTGGATCTTAAGTTAACAGTGGAAAAGGGTGAGCACACATTAGCAGGTGCTAAGCTAGCAGAACGTCACTGAGAAACCAAACACTTAGTTTTTAACGTGAAGCTGCTGTATTCAGTGTTTTTACCAGTTTAAATTACCTGGTCAGTTTGTTTCGGAGAGGAAGAGGCTCCCGGTAAAACCTCCTGAACAATGAACACTGAAGGAATTCTAACCAGGAGAAGTTTCAGCTGGTTGCAATCTGCAGTACTCGCCATTAGCTTCCATTAAATCCACCTAAATCTTCCACACAGGAACTTTAAGTGCACAAAAAAATTAGGAATGAGCAAACTACTTAACGCCAGGATTGATCTTCTAATTCTCTTCCTCCACAGTCTTCTTCTGGGTTTCATGAGAGACGAAGACGCACCGCTCTGGAAAGGCTTCTTCTACGCCACCCTAATGTTCCTGCTGTCCTGTCTCCAGTCCCTCTTCAACCATCAGTACATGTACACTTGCTTCACAGTGGGGATGAGGGTGAAGACAGCTGTTATGGGCTTGGTTTACAGGAAGGTCGGTAAATCCACGGACATGTAGCCACTAACCTCTAGACACCACATAAATTATGTTTTAAATGGCAAAAACAAAAGCGGTCTCTCTTTCCAGACAGGAAAACAGCGCATGATGAACAGCTTTTACCTAAGATGAATGATCGTCTGAAATCTTTACGAGGGTGTAAATTTATATTGGACAACCAAGGGCTAAAATGTCTTTGTCTCTTTTGTTGTCAATCCAGTCTTTGGTGATAAACAGCGCTGCCAGGAGGACTTGCACCGTGGGCGAGATTGTCAATCTGGTCTCGGCAGACACTCAGAAGCTCATGGACTTTGTGGTGTACTTCAACGCTGTCTGGCTGGCTCCTATCGAAATTGCTCTTTGTCTCTTCTTCCTCTGGCAGGTACGCTGAAATGTTTTCACAATGGCGCTCATTATTGCGTGACTGCATTTTCACTGAAAGGAGCTTGACACAGTTTCATTCTTTGTTTTATTCAGCATCTCGGCCCCTCGGCTTTGGCAGGAATCGCCACTGTCATTCTCATTTTTCCACTCAACGGATTCATAGCAAAGAAAAGAAGCAAGCTGCAGGTAAAAAAGCAGTTACAGGAATCCTTCACACATTCGCTCCAGTAGCCCTGACATCTGGCATGTTAGGTCAGGGATGCCACAGCTGGTTTAGATAGTGGCTGAAGAGCCGCGTGGGTGTTTGGCCTGGATGGTACATTCTCTCTTGTCCTTTTGATGTCTGCCCCATATAACGTGTTTGAAAAACAATGAAAGGAAAGGGTGGGCAGTAGGAGGACATCATTTTTCATTTCTTTGGAAAAACAACAGACGGTTCTGTAAATTTGGATGCCAATTTAATCGAACTTGGTCTTGACTGCAGTGACCGCATTCCTGGCCCTTTGTTGTTTCCGTGTCGTAAAAATCACCAAAATGTAACAAGCAATAAATTCTTACTGAATTAAACAAGTTCTATGATGTTCAGGAAAACTACTACAGCTGTAATGAGGGCAGACAAACCCATGTTCACAAATGCATGTATTTGCTTTGGTCTGGTAATTGTCTTTCCACCGTGCCACAGTTTCAGCTCTGGAGAGTTTATTTTTTTGACAGTAAAACCTCTTTGTCTGGTCAACAGGAGATCCAAATGAAGTTCATGGACGGCCGCATCAGACTCATGAATGAGATCCTGAATGGAATAAAGATCTTGAAGTTCTACGCCTGGGAGAAGGCCTTCCTGGAGCAGGTTTTGGGCCACAGAGAAAAGGAGCTCAAAGCCCTGAAGAAGTCTCAGATCCTTTATTCCATCTCTATCGCATCCTTCAACTCCTCTTCTTTCCTGGTGAGAGCATTAAACTAAAAGAGCTTCTAACAAAAAGCCCACATGCAGACTTGAAACTGACGCTGAGCTTTGTACAAGTGCAGTTAAAGGGCAACTTCTGCATTTTTCAACCTGGACCCTATAATTCCATGTTTTTGTTTCCAACAATGTAACCAGATGATGCAATTGTGCACTGTCACTGTACAACCTTTAAAAGTGGTCATTTTTGTGACTCTCATGTGACTTTCATGACATGTCTCAGGAAAGCAACGCTGGAAACATGAGTGAGAGGGAATAGTGTGTTGTGTTTGAGTACAGAAAGCATTGCAGCTGCTGGCTGCAGCCCTCTCTCTCAATACTGGACCAATTTCAAAAGCTGCTATTTGTCACTTAGACACAAATAATGGGAAAGTAAAGTCCAGGTTGAAAGATGCAGGAGCTACCCTGTAACATCACAGTACAGGGGAAAAAAAAGCCTCGGACAAATTAAAGAGCCGTGCTGCTAGCGTGGCAAAAAATGAAACAAGGCATAAAATTATATATTTGTGACCTGTCTTTAAAGATTCATATCTTCAGTAAGGCTCGGGGCTGAGTGCCTCAGACAGGGCGGGGAAGTCAAGAGACTACTGAGAGACAGACTAATGCATTGCTGTTAGTTTTGCTCTTTTCTTGGGATATATTGACAATTAGAGAAATTTAGAATAATACCAGCCTTATCCTCTAAATTGTGTCTTCAAAGATCACACAAGTTTTTGCCTGTAAAGGTAACATTTAACATCTTTTTTTCACCCAAGATTGCCTTCGCCATGTTTGGTGTCTACGTGACGCTCGATGACAGGAACGTCTTGGATGCACAGAAAGTTTTTGTCTCCATGGCGCTGATCAACATCCTGAAGACCCCACTCAGTCAGCTTCCATTTGCCATAAGCACAAGTATGCAGGTAGGGGACATTTTAATTTAATACTCGTTTGTTTGATTGTTGTGAGGTGTTTTTTTCCACCTGTGGTGCCTGATGAGGAATTATCATGGTCCCATACGAGGTTACTATAGGTCCAGTGTGGAGGATGTAGGGGCATCTATTGGCAGAAAGCCTAAATAATATTCATACCTGTTTTTATTAGTTTATAATCACCTGAAAATGTAAAAAAAAAAGTGCTTTTGTTACCTTAGAGCTGTTTATATCCATATATGGAGCAGGTCCTCTTCCATGGAGTCCGCCATGTTGTTCTACAGTAGCCCAGAATGGACAAATCAAACAATGGCTGGCCATTTGCATTTCTGCATCAGCCACTGTAGTTCTCCTCCACGCTTGGCACATGGGAGAGGTTTCAGTTTTACAACCTTACAACTTGATGCCACTAAATCCTACACACCGCACTTTTAAAAGTAGGTGTGAAAAAAACATTTTAAATAACTGCTATAGAATAAAAACTAGACTTTAAAAGAAAAGAAAAGTAATATGATTTAGCGTACTTAAAAAACTAGGTCAAATTAAAAATAAATACACAGGAAATGTCTGAACAAAGCACCAAAAACTGCACTTCTTTGAGCGGCTGCTTGAGGGTCAATCCCATAGACACCCATGTTTACAAGCCCAACTTTACAGCATAAATAAACATGTTTACAGCCTGGTACAAAAAGTGGTTTGGTCTGTATAGCAATTTCAACATTCAAGACAACTGTAGTGGGGATGAATTTTTATGTAACTCATGCTTTTACATTTTGTTAAGGTTAAAATTACTCATGTTTTTATTTTATTGATGGCTGTCTGTGAGGTGTCAACACAGTCTTTGGGTCACATCCCCCCTTGCTCATCCACAGCTCCACCCTCTTTATCCAAAACATGGTCACTCCTGACTCCAAAACACCAAGATGGCGACGGCTGAAATGCCAAACCCGAGGCTTCAGAACCACAGTCCACAAACCAGTGGGTGACGTCAGGGTGGCTACGTCTATTAGTTTATACAGTCCATGGTTCTTACCTTCACAAACCTTGCCCCTGACAAATACCCCCCATATTACAGTAAAATAAACTAACACTAAAACTGAAACTAATAACAAACTGAACTAAAACTAAAACAATAACAGCTCAAGTGAAACGAGCAAACCCACTCTGAAAAGTAACTGGACTCAAAAACAAAAATCACAAATGAAATGAAATGAAAAATACAAAACTATAATAACTCTCCCATATGATGGCCTTAGGTCTAACCGCTGACTCTCTTTCAGGCTATGGTTTCACTGAGACGTCTGGGAAAATACCTGTGCTCAGAGGAACTGAAACTGGACAATGTCTCAAAGGCTCCATTGACTTCTGGTAAGAGCCGCACCCATGTTTAAACGTTAACTTTCTGTGCTGTTTTATTTCATCAGTTTTAAAAATTTGTTCCCCATACTGCCTGAAATCACAGGCTGCCATAATCAATATGAGCAGCCCGCAGGATTTTGTTGTTTATATCTGTGGAGCACCACAGCCTTGTATGGATCATGTGCACTGTCACTTCCTGGGTCCCGGGCTGACTGGTAGACAGGGTAATTATAGGATGTTCCCATTTAGTGGTTGAACGTAAATCACAGCATGAATTCAGACATATGATTCATAGAGAAATAAAAAAAAATACTGCAGTCCTCCTCTGTCTGTAATCTGTCAACACTTCCTAAGACAGCTTGTGAAAAAGCAACAGCTCTGTAATTTGTATGATTAAGCAAATTCACTTGTAATTACGCCCAGACTGCACTCTGACGAGTAACTTCAAGGGGGAATTTTGTTTTGAAAGTTTGTTTGTGGCTCAGGTTGGAAGAACACGTCCTGTCCTCAGTGTTTATTGCAGGTTTTTGTTCGTTTTACTCAACTGTTTTTCCTTGTTTAGACGGAGAAGACGTGGTGATAGAAAACGGCACTTTCAGCTGGTCTGCAGAGGGCCCTCCGTGTCTTAAAAGGTATGAGTTATTACAAAATGAATATAAACCAATGACTTAATCTACAGTGAAAACAAAGAGAAACTTACAGGACGAGGTCTTTCTTTGTTGACAGGATCAGTATCCATGTGCCACGAGGTTCCCTGGTCGCTGTGGTCGGGCATGTGGGCAGTGGAAAGTCTTCTTTGTTGTCCGCCATGCTCGGTGAAACAGAGAAAAGAAGCGGCCATGTCGCTGTTAAGGTACTGAGCTCATGCCCCATGTGCAAGTTCTATTCCTAGTTGTGGGTTTCGTTTAATAAATACTGACTCTTTCTTCTGACATCTGTCTCCACAGGGCTCTGTGGCGTATGTGCCCCAGCAAGCCTGGATCCAGAATGCCACAGTTCAAGACAACATCATATTCGGCCGCGAGAAACTGAAGACATGGTACAACCGAGTGCTGGAGGCCTGTGCTCTGCTGCCTGACCTGGACATCCTGCCTGCTGGAGATGCTACAGAAATTGGAGAGAAGGTATATATGGAAATGGGAAAATGGAAATTAGTGGTTCAGTGTGTAGGATTTAGGGGGATATATATTGGCAGAGAGCATGTTTTTTAAAGTGAAACTGCTTTATTCAGTAGTTTTATTGGTTCAAATCAATGGGTCTGTTTGTTTTGGAGAGGAAGAGACCTCTGCAAATAATTCAGCTCTCAGTGAAAACCTCCTGAATGTCTGGAACTAAGTTATTAGACAAAAAAGGTGAGCAAACATAAGCAAGTGCTGGGCAAGTGGCCCATCTCCGACATGCAGCACAGCATCAGAGAAACACTGATTTGTAACAGGAAACTGCTTTATTCTTCGTTTTCACCCATTTAAATCACCGGGTCTGTGAGTTTTGGTGAAGAACAGACCTCTGCGGATAATTCAGCTCAGATGTCACTAAATCCCCGTAAATCTTACAACCTGTTCCTTTAAATAAATCTCCAAATTCTGTGAGTTTTATCTAACCTTTTGAATAATTGCATGCATGCAGGGACTGAACCTCTCAGGTGGGCAGAAGCAGAGGGTGAGCCTGGCCAGAGCTGTCTACAGAAAGGCTGATGTGTACCTCATGGATGATCCGCTGTCTGCTGTTGACGCACATGTGGGTCAACACATCTTTGACAAAGTCATTGGACCAAAAGGAGTCCTTAGAGACAAGGTAATATATTTAACAAAACCAAATCCAATTCAGCTGCAAAGAGTCAAAACATGGTTTTACAATACCTACACCAAACACATGGCCTGCGCTATTGTTATCATAATGTGGAAACCACCACTTTGCTGACACCTTTGTTTTCAAGAAAGCCTCAATTTAGTGTTGGATTGTGCTTACATGCTATTTTTCTGTCTTGTGTGGCTTGCTGTACAGACCCGCATCCTAGTGACCCATGGGATGAGCTTCCTGCCACAGGCTGACCTCATCATCGTGCTGGGAGACGGAGAAATCACAGAGAGCGGCTCCTACCAGGAGCTCCTCAGCCGCCATGGCGCCTTCGCCGATTTCATTCACACCTTTGCCAGCACAGAGAGAAAAGAGAGCGCCATTCAGAGAGGTGAGAAACATTCTGTTAAAAAATTTCAAAACAAATAAACTTCTGCAACGTATCCTCATAACAAATTAGTGTCCCACCAATGGCTCATCATGTTACATACTTACAGTAGCATGAAGTTATGTACTCAATGAGACACAAACACCTGTCTCCTAGGGAAAGTCTTGTGTTGGTTTGACCCATCCACCAACACATCATACATCCTTGCATAGATTTTCACATTTTATACGTCTTCATATGGACCCCCAAGAAGTGTGTGGAGCTTTGAAGCAAATTTTTATAGTGGCCAAACAGTGGAGTTACAACTTCCGAGTTCACCACGCAATGCCATTGGGCCAAAAAACACTTTTTCAGCTAGCAGAAAGCTAGTGAACTGGTTCTATCCGCCCAATGATACAGAAAGTCCCGGTAGTTTTATACCTGGGGAGTCAAACTTTTTTTGCTTTGTGCATTGCTGAGAAACTTTCATAGGGGCCCTGCCTTAAATACTGTATCCAGTTCTCTTTATACATCCATAACTTCACTCTTTACTCCTGTTACCGTATTGGTTTTGTGATAGCAGCATTCCTGATTATGCAGGTTATATACAAAGAACAACGCATGACAACAGTATCAATATATCAATAACAATATCAATATGAAAATGAATCATCATAATTAAAAACTATTCATTTCTTGTAGCTGGTTCCAGGAGGTCCAATGCTCGTCTCAGTATGGTCGACTTCATGCCATTCTCCAGAGACCTGTCACAGGAGCAGCTCATTGGGTATGTGAACAAACATTTAAACCGTCATAAAGATGTTTGGCATCCCGAGAATTTTTACAAAACTGACCTCTGACCTCCTCCAGGGGTGACACCACGAATACCAACCTGCAGAACATGGAGCCTGTGAATGAAACAGACCAGGAACAGGTACCAGAGGACTTGGGCAAGCTAACTGAGGCCGACAAGGCCCGCACAGGAAGGGTAAGTCTGAAAATGGCGTTTGACTTTGCCTCTAATGGTGTGAATTGATATTTTAATAAATTGTTGATACAAAATCAAACCAGGTTAGCTAATTCCTTGAGACTGACTGGTACATTTTGTGAATGTGTTCAACAGGTGAGGTTATCGATGTACAAGAAGTACTTCAAGACCATCGGCTTGGCCATCATCATTCCCATCGTCTTCCTGTACGCTTTCCAGCAGGGCGCCTCGTTGGCCTACAACTACTGGCTCAGCATGTGGGCTGACGACCCTGTTGTTAACGGCACCCAGATTGATGCAGACCTCAAACTGACTGTGTTTGGCGCACTGGGCTTTGTACAAGGTCAGTTAATTAGCCTAGTGGCTCAAACTCAACAAATGAACAGTGTACACTTGTTTGCTAATGGAGCACTGTGGAAGAATTGGGGGATTTTGTGGCATCTAGCACCAAAGATTGCAGATTGCAACCAGCTGAAACTTCTCCTGGTCAGAATTCCCTCAGTGTTCATTGTTCAGGAGGTTTTTATAAGAAGCTAAATATCCACAGAGGTCTCCTCCTCTCCAAAACAGACGCACCAGGTGATTTAAACCAGTGCAAACACACAAATGCCCTATCTAGACTCTAGTTTTTGGTTTGTCAGTTCTGGGCTACTGTAGAAACATTGATGAGGACCCGCTCCCTATGTAGATAGACTCTAAAGTGACGAAAACACAATTCTTATTTTCAGCTGATTAAGCACTAAAGAAAACATACTTATTATATTATATTCAGTTTCTACCAGTATATCCCCGAAATCCAACAGTTCAACTGATTTGATCAAACATCTTCTTCTCTTCAGGTATCGCAATCTTTGGTACAACTGTCGCCATCTCCATCTGCGGAATCATCGCCTCCCGCCACTTGCACATGGACCTGCTGGTCAATGTGCTGCGCTCTCCCATGTCTTTCTTCGAGTGCACGCCCAGCGGCAACCTGCTCAACCGCTTCGCCAAAGAGATCGACGCCATCGACTGCATGGTCCCCGACGGCTTGAAGATGATGCTCAGCTACGTCTTTAAACTCATGGAGGTCTGCATCATCGTGCTGATGGCGACGCCCTTTGCCGCCGCGATCATCCTGCCTCTCGCTTTCCTTTACGCCTTTGTCCAGGTACAGTTTTTCCACCAACATTTCAACTCGCCACGACTCACTTTGATCTTTATGTTTTCTTTGAGAGTTTCATGTCCAAGGTGGCTTAGTGAGAGCTGGGTTCCATTACAGTGTGTTATTGGAAAGCTCTGCGCTCCAAAACCAACGCTGCTGATTTTGCCATTCACTTGTGTTTTGTTCCCCCACGTGCTGACATAGATGTAACACACATTCACTATGAATTATGGGAAAGCCCTCAGCGCTCCCTCTTGGGTTTACTCATTAAAGCCTGCGTTTTTCTTTTCCACTGTGGGCTACAGAGCTTCTACGTCGCCACATCCTGTCAGCTGCGGAGGCTGGAAGCTGTGAGCCGCTCGCCCATCTACACCCACTTCAATGAGACAGTGCAGGGCGCCAGCGTCATCCGTGCCTTTGGCGAGCAGTCCAGGTTCATTCTGCAGGCTAATGAGAGGGTCGACTTCAATCAGACCTCCTACTTCCCCCGATTTGTGGCCACCCGGTGAGATGATATGTCATTATTATAATATGCTTTCATTTCATTTATACATCAGTTACACTTCATGAGGGATGGCGGTGATTCATAGCACAGAGAGTTGCTGAGATTGCTTTATGTTACATGGTTACACAAAATGACTCCTGGCTTCAGTAATGGGGACACATTTTGGTACTTGCCTGCCCACAGCTAAATCGATGTTACATCCGCAGGTGGCTGGCAGTCAATCTGGAGTTTATTGGTAATGGTGTGGTCTTGGCTGCTGCCATTCTCTCTGTGTGGGGAAAAGGAACCCTGAGCCCGGGCATCGTTGGTTTGGCTGTGTCACACTCCCTCCAGGTGAGAGACTCTGCCCACAAACACATTCTCACACAACATCCAGTTAAAATGCAACACAGAAGAAGTTACACAATTTCCTAGAGTGCTGTTGTCTCCACCCTTTAACACTGTTAGTAATCAGCTCTGACAGTTTCAGGCCCTTCTGTACATTATTCCAGGAAGAAGGGAGCAGCATTTTTAAAAGCCTTTTTGCCTAGTTCTAGTCAAACCTTGCTTCCCAGTTGCTTGAAAAAATGTTTGCATTACAGTATACGTTTCTGCAAACCATGGATATGTGCACAGATCACACGTATCATATCGGCGTTCCTAAAGTGACGTGGTTTGTGACACCGAACCTGTGTGTTTTTTACCAACACATTGCTGTTTCTCAGCTGCGTTTGAGCCACTGAACATGGGTGTTTTAAGCCAAAGCGTGATCTTTTCCTAACCACAACCAAGAGGTTTTTGTGCCTCAACTTAATCACATGTTAACTACAGCATTGTTGAAATGTAAATCTATCCAACATATGTAACGTACTGGTTTGCAGAAACTTACAACACAAACATTTCTCTCCGGTCACTGGGTTGGACTTAAAGGACCATCATCTGTAGATTGTCAGAAAATTGTTTTTTTACACATCTGTGCACAGATAAGAACTAGAAATTAATATATAAAAACCAACCAAAGTCTGCGGACGTACATGAAAGGCCATTTAGCAGCAGCATACAGTGTGCAGTGGTGCACCTGATTTCCACAGCCAGTAATAAAACAGCAGTCAGGTGCACTCATAAAGAGCAGATCACTGAGGTCCAATAAAGGTTAAAAAAGTTGCCGAAATCTAGTGTGTCCTTGCTCTTCTGGAAGTTTTCCAATACCAGACTTATTAACATCAAAGAATTTCACACACGCGCGCTGTGGGACTCCAGTTACAGGCTGCATGTGGCAATTAGAGGTTAAACTGGAAAGAAGGGAATATAAATGCAATGCTTTGCTCAGCAAATGTATTTTCAGTGCAGTAAAGAAAGTTTATGGTAAACCTCTACAACCTTTTACGATCAACATTTGCATTCTTATTATTTAAAATCACCTGAAAAGAACTTAGATTTGCAAAGATTTATAAAACTTCATGGATTCTATGTAATGCATCTCAACGTGTATTTAGAAATACGGGAGGTATATCTACATGTATGTGCAAATAAAGTCAACTAAACCTGATTGTGTTGCAGGTGACTGGAATCCTGAGTTGGATTGTGAGAGCCTGGACTGACGTGGAAAACAACATTGTTTCTGTGGAGCGTGTAAATGAGTACGCTGATACTGTTAAAGAGGTCAGTGTCCCCACCCCACACACCCATAAACATATCACTGCTCAGGAAGATTAATCCAACACCATACAACAAGAGGGCTGTTTGTTTTGTACTCACACGTTGTTATTGTCACGTGCAGGCGAGTTGGACCATAGAAGGCAGCTCCTTGCCCCTGGCTTGGCCCCAGAGAGGCACCATCGAGTTCCAGGACTACGGGCTGCAGTACCGTAAAGGCCTTGAGTTGGCTCTGAAGGGCATTACCTTGAATATTCATGAAAGAGAGAGGGTGAGTCATCTTGTATGATAAACAGTCCTTACCAGCCTTAATGTTGGATCACTTAAATTGAATTGCTGTTTTGTGTCACACATAAATTCTAAATAAAAACCTCTTTTCCAGGTTGGAATTGTGGGTCGGACGGGAGCGGGGAAGTCCTCACTTGCCCTGGGAATCTTCAGGATCTTAGAGGCAGCAAAGGGAAAGATCTTTATAGACGGAGTCAACATCGCCGACATCGGACTCCATGACCTCAGATCTCGCATTACTATCATTCCTCAGGTGGGACAGTAGTAATAATGGAAACTGAGCCCTGGCTTTCATCACATAAACTGTTTACAATATCTGCGATCCGTATCCAATGTAAAATGAGCCAGTCTACGTTTTAATAATCCTGTTACAAGTCTGAACCGTTTGGTGATGAATAACATCTGCTGTTGTCTCTCCCAGGATCCTGTGCTGTTCTCAGGCTCCCTCCGGATGAATCTCGACCCCTTTGACACCTACACCGACGAGGAGGTGTGGAGGTCACTTGAGCTCGCTCATCTCAAAAACTTTGTCTCCAACTTGCCTGACAAACTCAACCATGAATGCTCCGAGGGTGGAGAAAACCTCAGGTAAACAGATCTATAACAGATGAACCTTTATCCATTGTTTTGCATAGTCGGTCACCAATATGTTATTACAGGAAAATCCGCACAAAGCTTCAGGATATAAAATCTTAAATGTGATTCCGTCCCTCTCCTTTGTCTGCGTAGTCTGGGTCAGCGCCAGCTGGTGTGCCTGGCCAGGGCCCTGCTGAGGAAAACCAAGATCCTGGTTTTGGACGAGGCGACAGCTGCTGTGGACCTGGAGACAGACACGCTCATCCAGTCAACAATCCGCACACAGTTTGAGGACTGCACCGTCCTGACCGTCGCTCACCGCCTCAACACTATTATGGATTACACAAGGTACATTACAATATTTATGACATTTAGTGGACTAAAAAAGAACTGTAACCTGAATACCTTTGTACTTTTTTTTTATGATTGATCAGACAAAATAAGCTTTGTAAAGGCATTACTTTGGACTCTGGGAATCTCTAACGGACATTTGTTTTGTTTGGTTTTTTTTTTACATTTTATAGACAAGGCTCAGTTATTTTCTAAAAACATTATTCTCATTCACGGCCTTACAATCCAACAACTCACTATATTTAACCAAATGTCAATTGCGTGTCCAGTTTGGACAGCCAAAAATAGACAGCTTTATTGCACACATATACATTAGATTTTTTTCAACCTTTGTTTAACCAGACAACAACCAGCTAAGACAAAACACTCTTTTCAGTGGTGACTTGGCCAAGAAGGCAGCAAAGTTACTGTCGAGCACACGTCAATGACATACATACAATAAAATACACAAAGAGTACAGACTAAAAACCACTGTCCACACATCAAAAGAAACAGTTGAATAAACACAGATGATGTACATTACATACATGCAGACAAAAAGGCATCGAGACATGCCAAAATTGTATGCATTGTAGCAAGAACATTTTGTGGTAAGGACTGGTGTTTACTTTTGTTTCAAACTGGTTAGAGAGAAGACGGAGTCTAGGTTGAGTCTGGCCTTTCAAGACAAAGGGCTGTAATAAAATAGGCTCCTTTCTGCAGCCTCCATCTGCACAGGTGGCACCTTTGAGTGTAGACACTTATTGGATCTAAGATTTCTGGTACTTTGCACGAATACAAATGTAGAGTATGTGTACACTCGTAATCTGTCTTGAATGGCCTTTTACATTAAAACAGTGGTTCCCAACTGGTCCAGGCCACGGGTCCAGATTTTGTTTTAGTCATTACTTCAAGGTCCACACAGTTTAAAACATTCATACATGCGTCATACTTGCATTTGGCCGTGTTGTCCGGCTAGTTTGTTGTCTCTGTCACGCGACTGTCCGTTAGTCACTCACTCTACAGCAGGATATGACCCATCAAAATAAAAGTTCTGTGGCAGAAATTCACTGTACTTAAAAATAAAGTGTGTTTTTAACAAATCTGACACATTCGCGAGTCACTTGTGGTCCATTCAGAGTGGTTCCGCAACTCACTTTTGGTCTGTGACCCATCAGTTGGGAATCAGTGCATTAAAACACACCAGTGCTGCATCCTGTGTATAGCAAGTGAAGATATGTGAGGATATGTGTATGTGTTAGATCAGGTGTAATAAAAAAGCTGGATTTAAAACCCTTTTTCTCCACTCCACAGAGTGATCGTCATGGACAGAGGCCTCATTTCTGAGATGGACTCTCCAGCCAACCTCATCGCACAGCGGGGACAGTTCTACCGAATGTGCCGGGAAGCTGGGCTGGTCTAAGTCTTGGCTGGGCCTCATACCACGGAGTTCGTGTCCAGGTGTACAGATGCGGCGTCTTCTTTGTATGGCTCTCCAGCACACGTTAAATCGGGCCATTTCAAGCTTTGTGGCAGCTCAGAACGCCTCTCCACGGGGGCACTGTCGATGAATCTCAAGAGCAGCAGCTGACGCAGTCCCTATTTGTTGGTTTTTAACACTCACAGACATGCTGTCCTAAAGACTCAGATGATGAACATTCAAAAGAAAGCTACAGTGGATTGTTGAGAGTCTCCACGTTATAAATATGTATATAGAGTAGCAGAGTCCGTTTTTTCCATGAAAGGATTAAGCCAAGAGCTACAAGCTAAGAGTACCACAAATCTTAAGGATTTTCATTCTCTTTTTGAATGGGAGCTATCTTATTTTTGTAGTTTTTATAAGTGTTATAAAGCACATGACATATTTTTTGATGTTGTCTCAGGCTTACTGTTGATGTTTACTCACTTTTTTTAGCCTTGTATACCAAGAAAGAGGCAATTTTGTAATTGTAAATTGATAGAAGTCTATTTTCTCTTCTTGTCCCAGAAACTGGGACAGGAAATACTCTGACACACTAACCTTCAAAAGGTTCACCCTGGCAAACGCAGGGGAAGTGAGGTTTTCACTGCCTTCAAAATCTGAGCAGCCAATTTGGACTTTTTATATGTCAGGGAAAAAGAGGAAAACATTGAAGTGAGCCAGCACGTCAGCAATCGTCCAACTATGTTGTGGCTGTTGTTTATTTCTGTCAAAGTAAACACATAAAAAAGTCAATAGAGTCCTCGCTGGTCGGATTTAACCTGACGCCGGTAGTGAAAACCGCCATGAATGAAGAGAATGCTTCTTCAAAACAATGGTGATAAATCTCTGTGTGATTGTGTCTCTGCCTCCACCACACAACTCAGGCCATATGCAGAGAAGGAAAAAATCATTATTGTTGTTATGGTGCTGACATGACAGACTGTAAATAGTCCACGTTGACCTTTACTCTCGATTCAAAGAAAAACCCTATGAACTTTGCAAAGAGAAGAGGCATTTACTGTTTTTGTCTTACTGGTTTAGACAATAAATTGTAAGAGATACCCTATAGTTTATTTATGTCATATGACAAATGTGTTAAGTGTCCTTAAGATTCTGAGGATTGTATTATATTTATACTTTTTATAACAAGCTTGTTCATTTTTTCATTTTTAATGTTAACGTACTGTCTTGTTCCATACATCATGCTGAATAATAAAATTTATTTGAATCTACACTGTGGCTTGCTTGAATTGATTTTTTGGGAGTGATTGTGAGGGCACGAATGCTTTCAGTAAGTTCTTTAAAAAGCACATTTTAATAAAAATAGAAAGGTGTCAAAGTCAAGTCTTGAGTCCCCCAGAGCAGGTCTTAAGTCCTCTCTCTCTGTGCCAATAGTATTGGGATACCCGAGGGGTCTAGATCCTTTGCTATTCAGCATGTGTATGAGCTACATATGTTAGAGTTGTCCTGGGGTTTGCTACCATATGTATGCCGATCATTTATATATCTGCCAGAACATCTAGCAAGGCCACTGAGCAGCTCATTGAATCTTTACATGATATGCAATGGCTTGAGTCCTCTCACTTAACTAGTAACTAAAATTAAAAAGAATATCAGTATTTAACAAAAAGGTCTATATGCACAGGGTCCTATTCATAATGTGGCAGACACATAATCATCTCAGCCTGCCAGTGGAAAGAAACAAATGTTTACATTGAGTCTGTTTCTGAGCTGCAAGCTGCAGCACTCTCTCTCTCTCTCTCTCTCTCTCTCTCTCTCTCTCTCTCTCAATACTGAGCCAGTTTCAAAAACTGTTGTTCCTATTAGTCACTTAGACACGAAAAACATGGTAAGGCTTAGTAGATAGAGCAGACATCCCATACATGAAGGCAAAGTCCTTGCCGCAATGGCGGTGGGTTTGATTCCATCCTGTGGTCCTTTGCTGCATGTCATCCCCGCTCTCTCTCCCTCTTTCACACTTAGACTATCTTATCCAACAAAGGCAAATAGCCAAAAAAATCTTAAAGAAAAGATAAGGTCCAAGTTGAAAAACACACCAAAAAATTGTTTAAATCTGTGAATAGTAATAAATATTACACTGGTCTCATGTGTAGTACTAACTATGGAGTACAACAAAAATACTTAAAAAATACAGAAATAAATAAGTAAAATAATAGACAATGAGAAAATAAATACCAGAATAAAAAAATAAAAGTGAATATAAATAAATATTGAATTAAAAAAAATAAATAAATGCAGGCATAAAAACTAAACAAACAATATATAAATAAATGTTTAAATAAATATGGAAATAAATAGATAAATGCACAAATAAATAAATTAATGCTGATATTTAAAGGGACATAAATAAATAACTTTATTTCTACATTGTTTTACAACTACATTTATTTATTTATGTATTTATTTATTTATTTATTTATTTATTTCTACATAAGACTGGATGTGATGTTTGGGGGCTCATGAACCAGCTCGCTGTAGTTACACTACTCCGTCACTAGATGGCGGAAGTCTATGAAATGAACGGCGGCAGACAGTCGTTTGTTTACACTTGTTGCAATGGCGACCATCACTGAACTCAAGTGTGGTAAGCGCTCACTTTCATTCATTATTTCGCCCACATACTGTATTCTTTAATCAAACTGGGACACATAATCTACAGATCGTTTTACTGCACACGTTATTAAAGTTGAGTGTCACACTGGTTTGCTAAATTAACGTTAGTTTCACCACAACAATATGACGCCCTCCTGTGTACGAGTCTTCATTCAAAATGTCAACAATTTTGATAGCTAAGAGGTCCTAGTTGTCAGCAAGTTGGCGACTCAACGTGACCCAAGGTTAGCTGTATTGCAAATACCTAAATTTCAATTCGGCATTCATAAATTGAACCTAGGTGCCAAACGATTTTAGCTTTACATGGATTTATCACTGCTCGTTAGCTTTACAGTAGTGAACAGAATCCCTGCTAGCAAGGTTAGCTACGTTGGCTAACGCCAGGTTGTAGGAATAAATTGTAAAGCACATTCACGAAATCGAGACAGTTTTAAAAAAAATCACATAACGCCGATTTAAAGAGTGGTTCCTTATGCTTATGAAATGATATTGAGTTACACTTTAGCACGTCTATGTCTTTGTCAATAAGTAAGAGAATATTAAATTAGCAAATTAATGAGTGGAATACGGCAGTTACTAGAACCAAAGGCAATGGTATGTTAGCAGAATATGTTAACACAACACAACGCAAGCTCCAAGTCATGTGGTCAAGTGCTCAGTTAACAACTTCTCTTTCATTCCACAAAACCTGAATATCTTAGCGGTGAGGGAGACGCTGGAGTCCCGTGGTGTCCTGGGTCAGTTGAAGGCTCGTATCCGTGCAGAGGTGTTCAGCGCCCTGGATGACCAGCGGGAAGCTCGTCCGCCGCTGTCCCACGAAAACCTGCTCATTAACGAGCTCATCCGGGAGTACCTGGAGTTCAACAAGTACAGGTACACTGCATCTGTGCTGACAGCAGGTGGGTGAAAAGATAAACGTCCCAACACATCTACTGTCTTCACAAACTGGGGGGAACATCACCATAAAATGCACAGAGATTGATAGCTGCAAAGGATAATTGGAACACACAGATGGTGTGCAGTATTTTATTGGAAATATATTAATATTATTGCACAGTAGGAAAGTAGAAATGTTGCACAATATAAAGGATATGGACATGTGCATGTATACCTGCTGATATAACAGTATATACCACTGGCTGGTTAAGGGAATGTCAGTGATCATCTTGTTACAGTGCAATGCTCTGCTGGGAACTTTTGGTCCCGGCATTCATGTGGATGCCACCTGATGCACTCCACCCACCCAAACACCATTACAGACCAAGTACAGCACTCTCCAATGGCAGTGTTCCCCCCAGCAGGACAATGCACCATGCCACACCACAAAAACTGCTCAGGAACATGCCAGAGGAACGTGACCAAGAGCTCAAGGCATCGACCTGGCCTCCAGATTCCCCAGATCTCAATCATGCTGGTACCCCCAGTCCATGGTGGGGCCTCCTTGGATTGGACTTGGCTCTGACCTTTCAAGGCATGGATAGATCAGATTGGGGTTTGCTGAGGCCAGGTTGAGGCCTTGAGGTCTTTGTCACATTCCTCGGGCCATTCCTGAGCAGTCTTTGCAGTGTGGCATGTGGCATTGTCCTGCTGGAGGGGCAGTGCCAGTGTCATGAGGCCATCTGCTTGGTTTGCATTGGTGTTTGTGTGGGTGGAGTGTGTCAGGTAGCATCAACATGAATGATGCCCATCGATCATGTTATTTACTTCATCTGTCAGTGGTTTTAATGTTGTGGCTGATTGGTGTATTTGCAAAGTAGCTGTCATGTTGTAAGTGGTGTGTGTTGGAGACAGAGACAACAACAGCGTTATATTATGTAATGCTATCTTGAGTCTGATGTTGGCGCTCCTTTTTGCTGTGTGAGTGTTGCCGTCAGTTGCTGAAGTAGCTGCTTAAAGCTCACGCAGGGGGTGAGAGGTGTTGTCCATGATTGATGTCATCAGCTTGGCTAACATTCTCCTCTCATCCACCTCTTCTATCAAATCAAGAGCATAGTCCAAGACTGATTGTGAGGATTAGGATTATGCCCTTTCAAACTGTATTGGATTGATTGATTACTGTGTGGTCACTTCATAAAAACAATAATGTTTTTCTAAAAGTAAAAGAAATGTTTTCATGCAAAAGCCACAGTCTTGTGCTTAAAAACAACAAACACTCTGAGTTAGATTTCATATTCCAGCTGCTGTTTTCAAAACTAAACCAGTTACTATTGTAGAGCAAAGTTCACTCCTTCTAAACTCAGCTCTGTTTGTTTTCTTAGAGTCCGGCCAACCTGAAGTTCCCTTGGACAGACAGTTCCTGGCAAATGAGCTGAAAGTTACAGAGGATATGAGCTCCAAGTCAGTGTAAGTGCAGCACAGTCTGTTGTCCAACACAGTGTTCAAAGATTTAGTGAACTTCCTGGAAGTATGGTCAGTTACGGGATAGTCATTTCACAAGCTGTGGGAGTCATCACCGTCTTCATAGTTCTGTCGTGAAATACCTCGAGAGTTTTAATAATTTCAACCTGTCCTCAGCACTGTTGTGGAAAACATGATGATTAATCTGTGTTGTGAAACTGTACTTTTACTCTGCGGGGGAGTGAGGGGAGGGATTAGTTAATGGCTCAGCTGATGCATCTGGGATTGTAGTCTGGCTTGTTTCACTTTCATATCACTGTTTCTTTTCCTACCATTCATCTCTGTGTGCCATCAGGGAAAAATGAAAAACACGGTTAGATTAATTACTGGTGAGTCATTTGAATAGAGCGTGTACCAGTGTAAAAATTGACCGTCTGGCTGAGGATCTTATCAGTCAGACCTTTTAATCTCACTCAGTCTTTGCTATAAAAAAGAAAAACTAATAATTTTTTTTTTCATTTTACTCTGCAGACCTCTTCTCTATGGCCTGGTGAGCCACTTTGTGAACAGTGATAATGGTGGAAAGGTGTTTCTGCGGGGCTCCTCTCTGCCTGCTACCAGCAACACAGTACCTGGACCAGATGCCTAAAAGTTGAGACACTTGCACACATTTTTCGGGGGGGATTTAAGAGACGTTATCTTCTTGTCTGTAGTTTCTCCACCGTTTTCCCCTGAGTGTAATCCTGCAGCATGGATTATCTGACCTCTGCTGGTAAAAATGCTCAAATCCTTTGTATTATTTTACTCTGTGAGTTGCCAATGATCCCAGAAGGCCTTTTTTAAATTATTTAGGTTTGACTTTACCAGTAGGTTTAGCACCAGTCATGGAGGTGCTGCTTGTATTAATCCATGTTTCTCATTTTCTCAAAAATTCAGGTGAAAAGTTGTGATAACATTCCTTGAATTCTTCTCTTTTTTAATCTACAAATGTATGATACTTTTATATTGTATTGTAGTTGTTCAAAAATAAATGTTTTATATTTTTAACCTCATTGACTCAAAAACATTTGTGGAAGTGTTATTGTATTGTTCACCACTTGGTGTCAGCGTCACCAAAGACAAGACTGAAGATAACAGAGGGTTGAACAGTGCTGCTTAGTTGTGACCTGTTGAGGCCTTATCCCTATCTGTTGATTTGTAACTGAGCATTGTTTATAAAAATAATAAAGGCTACTCTAATCATTGATCTTATTGTTTACGTTATGTCAGCTCAACAATATGAAGATATGGAGTTAACTCTTCATTCAAATTTGTGTAATCTTAAAGGGTGACTAAGATATTTTCCAACCTTGACCCTCCTCCCATGTTACTGTGTCTAAGTGACTAATGGGAACAACATTTTTTTTAAACTGGTGCAGCATTGAGTGAGATAAAACAGGCTGTCATGTAATCCTGCGGGCAGTTGAGGACAGTCAATGTGACACACCAGACTCCATTTAAATAAACAGTCATTTCAGCGTGTTAAGAGCCAGCATATTTTCACATCTAACTGGGTGAGTTAAGGGTTTATCTTAACCAAACCAGAGTTGGTGATTGTTGGAACAGCGGGTGAGTGGGTGAGCAGTCAATGAGTTTTATTTTGTCCTTGTTAACTTTGAATGAAGTGTGTTTTATGGTGATAAAATTACTGTTTATTTAAATGGAGTCTGGTGGGTGTGACGATGGCGATGTTGGGGCAGGTTTGTGGTTAAACAAAAAGGTGTTGCGATCTTTAGTTTAGAAGTGGACCCAAATGCAGATTCAAACAGACAGGTTTGCAGTTTAACAGAAGACGAGCTGTTCACGGATTTCACAAAAAAGAAAAGGCAACTCAAAAAAACCATCTGGGAGCAGAGACAAAATCCAAACTAAAAAACCAACCAGGAACAGAAATGAAGACCGGGGATGAAAGCAGGATAATGGCAGTAAAAACGGACACAGAGGTACACAGACAGACTAGCAAAGGACAAAGGGAAACACACAGGTATATATACACAGAGGACTAATAACAAGGACGAGACACAGCTGGAGTAGGAGCACATGGGCACAAGGAGTGAAGCTGATTGGCTGACAACAAGGGTAGAGCAGACAAGACTAATACAAAACAGGTGTGGGAACAGGCAAGGCTTAACGAGACAGGTGTGGCAGAAAACAGGCAGGAAAACACACAGGAAGTAAAAGCCAGACACGACACATGAGGAGAGAACCTACAAAATAAAACAGGAACCAGATTAAATACGAGCTGAACAACATGGAACAAGGAACACGAACAGAAAACTTGGCAACAAAGTCCACAAGATAACAGAATATGAAACCAAAACAAGGGATCATGACAAAAGGATGCTACTGTTTAACAAAAAGGTCTATCTCTGTAGGGATCCTTGATGGTGCTCAATTGCCCGCAGGGATAACACTGCAGCCTGTTTTGCTGCTGCAGGCTGTAGTGGCTGCTCTCAGTACTGGACCAATTTTGAAAATTGTTGCATAAATTAGGCACAGAAACATCTAAAAGTGGGATCCATGTTGAAAAATGACCAAAGGTACCCTTTAAGTGTATCGCTTGTAATCACAACTGTATTTGCAAGTACTTTTGAGTGTTTCCTTCATGCAATACTGTTAGCTGAATAACCTGCACTTGAAAGGTTTCTAAATTAACATTCAGTTCCTGTGATTGTCTTGACATTTTGGCACTCATTGTGCTGGTCTGTGCAGCCAGTCGCACCCATGTTGCCCCCGCCCCAATGCTACTTAAGTCATGTTTGTCTGTAATAGTCGGATACCTCATGATTATTAAGATGTTTTATCTTGGTTTCACGTAGCTGGTAATCCACATGTTTATCCTGAGCTGAATGAGACATCCTCCAGATATTTTTATGTTGCTACTCTCCTGCTCGTTCGCCGCTTTTGCTGTGTTGTCTGCAGCTTCAGAGCCGGGCAGAGAAGTCCTTATGACCTCCATGATAGCGATGATAGCAACACTAAAGGAAAGAGAGTCCTTTGTTTGATTTCAACAACTCATAAAAGATACATCAGCAAAGTTATGTATACAAAAAGAAACAAGACATACCACTATATGTACCCTTGCTGGACAGACAAACATCTGCTGCAACAAGCCGCATCTCACTTCCTCTCTCACCATTTAAGGGAACTTGACGTTCTTATCTCACACGACCTAAAGCCCTGAGTTTCTGGAACTGATTATCCACTTTGCCGGCCCTTTATTTCTCAGCCTGATCACTGATACTGGGCGCTGAGTTGAACATAATCCACATCTAAATTATTTTTAGGATTTAGAAGTTTACTTATTCTGTCTCCTCTACCATATCTGCGAGTCTCATTCTTGATTGTGGAGGCTTTGATAGATGAGGTCATTGCTCTCAAATTAGCTCATTGAAAGAATGAGGTTGTAATGTGCAGCACACGGTGTGTTTTGCTGGATTTACCCGTGCCTCTGATGGAGCGGGTGGACGGAATGTAACCATTTACCATCAGCGCAGGTTGTGCAACAAGATTTAATGTAAACATAGCGTTATACAGTGTCCTGATTTGTTGATTCTTAGTCCCATTAGAAACTATAATGTGACACTGAGTGCATATGCATGCTAAAAAAGAGCCTCATTGGGAACATTTGGAGTCTGATTTTACATCACGTCCTCAGAGCAAACATTATTTGCCCTTAAAGGCTGTGGCCCCGAGGCGCCTAGTTTATTGGCACCAGATATGAGTGAGTGAAAATGGCTATATAAGCAGAGGAAGTTGAACAATGGCACATGATTGTTCACTTGGCAGGGTGCCCTATAATAGGTAGCAGTTCTCCTCCACTGTATAAATTAGTTGTGTGAAAGAGAGACAGCTGTATAAATAGTATTGAATGCAGTGGTCCTTTGACTGCAGCGGAGTGAACTGATGTTTGCCCCTGGGCTCAAATTAGAAAGCAATTGCATTCCATGAGGGTCAAACATATCCATAAACATATTTTCTCTCCAATAGATGGCCATCTATGGACATGAAGGTGAAGAAAAAACATTAAACATACTGTATGTAAGAGATTTCGGCATCACGGTCCATGTATTTTTAAATGTATATTTATTCTACCGCACGGTGTTTAGGGACAGTTCACATATACGTGATGTCAGCTGTCCTGAACTGCATGCATGTGGATCGTGCATTTGTTGCATACAATCATGTTTTAATATAACAAATAAGATTTTAATTAGACGTATTGAATGTAATTCAGCCCTCAGCATTAAAACCACTGACAGGTGAAACGACAACAGTGATCATCTTGTTACAGTGCAGTATTCTGCTGGGAAACTTTGGGTCCTGGCATTCACATGGATGCCACTTGACCGTAGACTGTATTAAATAATGGGACGTAGCTGCAGTGACATCACCAATCGGTTTGTGGTTTGGGTTTTTAAGCTTTGAGTTTGGCATTTTGGCCCTCGTCATCTTGGATTTTTGGAGCCAGAGGGGACCATATTTGGCTGAGATGGTGAAGCTGTGGATGAGTGGGGGGTGGATCTGACTGTAGCGATGCCTCACAGACAGCCCGTCACTCAAAGCGACCCTGTCCTTAATTATGCATAACTTTAAGCCTTAATAAAATGTAAACATCTGTTGACATTAGCGATAGAGACCTAAACAGTCTTTGATCTCTGCTGTTAAGTTGGGCATTTTAACACGGAGGTCTGTGGGAATGGACTCAGTCCCAAGTCACTTTTCAAAGAACTGCAGTTTTGGTACTTTGATGTTGTTGGCCTCATTTTTCATCCTTGGAAGCTGCCATTCGCACTTAACATGCACCATCCATCCACAAACCATTGCAGACCAAGAACACCCCCTCATGCCACACTGAACAAACTGCTCAGGAATGGCCCGAGGAACATGACAAAGAGCTTAAGACGTCAATTTGGCCTCCAAATTCCCCAGAACCCACTCCAATTGAGCATCTGTGGGATGTGCCTGTATCCCAAGTCTCAACTCATGCGACTTAAAGGATCTACCACCAGAGGTCCTGTGTCCATGCCTCAACAGGTCAGTCCAATCCACGCTGGGGCCCCTTCGGACTGGACTTGGCTCTGAACTTTTGAGGCATGGACACAGGTCTTCAGGGGGTGTCCTGTGGTGTCTCGCACCAGGGTTTTGGTGGCAGATCCTCTGAGTAGTATCGGTTGCAACTTGGAGTGCCGGCACATCCCACGGATGCTCAGTCAGATTGGAATCTGGGGAATTTGGAGGCCAGATTGACGTCTTCAGCTGTTGGTCATGTCCCTTAGGCCATTTCTGAGTGTTTTTTGCAATGTGGCACGATGTACTGTCCTACTGGGGGGGCTGCTGCCATCCTCTTGGTACCTCTGGGGTAGCAGCATGTCCCGTGGATGCTTGAACAGATTGGGATCCGGGGAATTTTGATGCCATTTCAACATCTTGAGCTCTTTGTAACGTTCCCCAGGCCACTCCTGAGCAGGTTTCACAGTGTGGCATGGCACATTGCCAGGACCACTGGCAATGGTATTCTGCACTGCCATTGGAGAATGCCATTGCCATGATGGGGTGTACTTGGTCCGCAACGTTGTTGTGGTGGGTGGCGTGTGTGAAGGGGCATCCACATGAATGCCAGGACCAAAGGTTACCCAGCAGAACTTTGCATCCTAAAAAGATGATAAACGTTATTCACTTCACCTGTCAGTGGTTTTAATGTTATGGCTGATCAGTGTATTAATCATCCTTCACCCAGACTTTTTATCCGTGTTCACTCCCACTGCCTTCTCTCCTCTTTATCTCTGTCGACTTAACATCGCTCAGAGGAATCACTTGGCGATTACTCTCCATCTCTGCCAGCTGGGGGAGGACAAATGTTCTGAACAATGTTTAGGACAGACTCGGTTTGTCAGCACACGGTGCCCGCATACTTCCACTTGATCCCTTCAAGTCTTTAAATTCCTGTCCTCCCTGCTCCTTCTCTTCGCATAGCACATCACATTAAAGAGAAATAGACGTGACCTTTTATCAGCAGCAGCCATAAAGCATTAACCCCTGTGATTTACCTGTGGGCATTAGAGAGCAAAGTGGTGATATAAAGCTTAGCGTGTAGAAAAATGATCTGACAGTCTGCATTTATTTAGATCAAGAGCAGGAAACTCAAACTGCAAATTGCATCTTTCATACTTCAGTAAGAGGAATCTATACTGTGGAGTCTTCCTCTCAGAGAGCACATTTCCTTGTTACCTTGATTTACTATGTATTGATAAACTATTGTGTGCCCCAGCTAACTTATAAAGAAACAACCTTGTTTGTTTGAACAATGCTGTTGCTGCTGGACCATATTTAGTCACCGGGGCTCGGGGTGCTCGCCTGTACTAGACTTTGAAAGTAACACAGAAAGCTGCCGAGATTCCATACAGACCCCACTGTCCTTATATGGCACACACTGCAACCTCTCTGTTCAGTGTATCTGCTGCTTTGTCTCCCTCTCCTCCTCCTCCTCCTCCTCCTCCTCCTCCTCCTCGTTTCGTTCTTCATCCCTCCCTCTGCCTTGTCTCTCACCCTGTCTCTCCCTGAGTTTTTCAGCCCCTGTCTCTCCTTCGTTAACGCCACCCCGCCTCCTTGATGTTGGCCAGAGGGAGCCCAGAGGTCCTCCATGTTGCTTCTTTGGTCTGTCATTAGATTTCTCACACACGCACACACAGTGGCGCAGAGCTGTGCTTCTCTGGCACAAAACAGGCCCCGGCTATCAACCAGCAGCTTGATTTATTGGAGCAAATAGATCGGTGTCCTTATATAGGAAGTTCCATTGGAAGGAAGCTGGAAACAGGAGGGATGCAGCAGGAGAAGGATGGAGAGGGGGAGGGCTGTTTGTGATCGTGGAATGCGATGTGCGTAACGTTAGAGGATATGTGTGGGACGTACACACACGTTCATCTTGTAAAATCTGAGTTATGCTTAGGGGGGAATCTCTCTAGAGTGGTTACAGTAAAGGGGGATTCCTGTGCTGGGGACAGCTTGCCTTATGAGGACTGGGAGCAGATTGCGTAATCTATAAATCCTACAGGCTGTGGCAGTGGAGCATACAGCCATTAGGTTTTAGTTGTTGTGTCGCCATCATATAAATGTGATGTCTTTTTAGTTTTATACTCAATATTTGGAGATGCTGTAAACTGTGCGACCCTGAGCACAGCAAAAAAGACTGCAAACACTAAAACTGAGAACACAGAATGCACCATGACTCACACAGTGTTTGATAAGGTTTACAAAACATTCAACTAACAGGGCAAAATGATCATCTTTAAGGAAAGATTAAGACAGATACCGACCCTACATGTGATCGATGCAAGCGAGCTGCTGCCACATTAATACACATGTTTTAGTCATGTTCCAAGCTATACAGCGTTTGGCAATCTATCTTTGAGACATGCGCTGGAATATGTGGGAAGAGACAAGAGACCCATCCCCACTGATGTCATGATTTGGTGTGGTTCCAGTGGATGCCCCACTCCCTGGGTGCAATATAAATATGATGGCCTTATGCTCGCTGTTGGCCATGAGGCTTATTTTGATCAAATGGAGGGATGCTCTCCCTCCAACATATGGCCAACGGATTAGAGAAGTTATGTGTCACATTTACCCAGAAAAAAATAGATTTACCATTAGAGGGTCCACCAGAAAACTTTACCTGGCAGCCATTTATTTCCTTTGTAGAATGTATGGTAGCTACCAACATGTCTATGTAACCCAAGTGTTTGTGTATATTATCATTAGTTATTTTAATTATTTAATTATTTAGTTGTTTTTCTTTTTGCCTTAATTTATTTCTGTCTGCATTTCCTTTTTTTCCTATCTGGTCTTTATGTTTTTATCTATGTATATGTATAACTGTGAATCTATATGTTTACTTAAATTCAATTATTAGTTATTTATTTGTCTGAATGTATGCTGTATGTAAACTTACTAACAGTCCTGTTGGGAGGTTGGGATGTACACGGATTTGATTTAATTGTCCTGTGTTCAGCTTGTCTGCTTTTATAAGACCTTGATCAGAAAAAAAGGACACAAACTACACTGATGATGTTGATGTATTGACCACACCATTCTCAACTGATTAGTCAACATCCTCTAGGAACCAGCAACTCAAGAGAAGTATGCACTGTTTGAATGCAGCTCAGCACTCTCTGGTCCCAAGAATGAAACTGCCTTTGCCTTGCCAATAGTTTTAATAACGCCTGTGCTTCTCCTACTGTGAGACTGTTACTAATACAACAGGGTTCCCATGGTCATGGAAATCCTGGAAAAGTCATGGAATTTCACAATCATATTTTGATATTGGGCTTTAGAAATAAGATTGAATTGAATTGAATTGAATTGTTTCAATAAAGGTTTCTATAATTCAGCAGGTTATGCTCTACATTAAGTTTGTATTTGCAGGGGCGTAGCACCAAATTCTGGGCCCTATGTATAAGCAGTGTCTGTGGACCCCCGTCCTTCCTCTCTGGATCCATGTCTTTCTTAGCCACTTTTTGAATTTTTTAATCAGTTTGCTTTCACTACCTTTCCTTTTATTCTTTCTTTTCTTTCCTAGAATCCGATTTCCTTTTCTTGGGGAGCGACAGAACAGCGTATGTTGGTGCTCCAGCAGCATAAGCAGTCACTCACTCAGGTCTAGCTGTGTTTAGAGATAAATCCAAGTGCAAGGGTGGACTAAACCACTTTGTGCCTTTAAAGGATGAATGGGCCTAAAAGAGCTCCCACTATTTTTTAATGCAAAGTTCAGTCTGTGAACTAATTTATTCAGTGAATTAAAATAAGTTATGGCATTTATTACTTAGAAATAATAAAAAAAAACTGCACACAAAAACTTTTTTTTCATTCCAGGCTTTTAGTGTGCCCCCCTTCCAGAGTGTTCTGTAGGCCATTGTGGATCTTAGCGTTGCCCTGCTTCCCTTGCCAAAAAGCCTATGGGATTTTTTTTCAGTGGATTGTGCATTATTACATAAATTAAGCTCTGTGGCAAGCAAAAGTTTGCCAAAGCAACCACCTTTTTACAGACACATAACAGCTTAAGAATTCACAAGTCAGGTATTTACTGATATATTTTATGTTGTAGAACAAAACGAGAAGTGTCTTAAGCTTGAAAAAACCACAGACCTTACTTTAGGCATCTAACCAAAAACCCATTCAAAATCACACTGAGTTCAAGGCCTAGTATACACTGTGTGATTTTGGGCTGTCCCAGACAAAAGATGACCAACGTGAAAGAAGCATGGCGATATCTTTGGTTGTGGCTCCAAAACAGTTTTGCGATCAAAGACAGCCTGGGATAAAATTCTGACGGTGTCAGACAGTGTGACTGCTGTTACAGCCTACATCTACTATCGAACGAGTAAAAATGCAGCATGAAATGATGCACTGGCACTACACTCAAACAGACAGACAGATAGCAGCTCGCCATGGAGGCGAGATGTGTGGGATTCTATTGCATCTATTGCATCGTGCGTCGTAGCCTGCGATTCAGTGGGCACTGTAATCGAACCATCTGCATACATCAAACTCAATGTAATACCCAAGTTTCGATCCATGTCACACAGCATAGCTTGCACTAAACTTATAAAGGTCTAGCAAAAGTTCAGTCAGGAAGACAACACTTTTCATGCTCAGGCTGTAAGTGTCTTTCTCACTATCTCTAAGTGTCTGAGTAGGTCAATTGAGGCATCAGCTGATTCACAATCAACCAATAGCACAGCGACACACCTTCTCTGTCAGCCTATCATCTTACTGCTCCTCATTTTAAGTATGGTTCTTTCTCTGCTATAGTTCTGTTTTACTGCAGTCATGTGTGCCCTCCACCTCCCCATCACCACCCAGCCTTTACAGATTCATCAGCCTCTTCTGCCTCAGCAGCCACCACCACCACCACCAGTGTCTGGACTCCATGGAGGGATTTATCTTGCTGCTGCTTGGATGTCCCTCGATCCCAAAAATATCTCCCTCTGGTGTCCAAGCACAGAGGACTTCTGTTAAATCTTAATGAGCACAAATCATCTGTTGATCTGTACACTCATATTAATCTGTATTAAATATTATCTTGACTTCATTCTTATGTCTCTCTTGATCTGAATAAGATTGAAAACTCTCCTTGCTCCGGGGTGTTTGTTCCATATGCCCCCTTTAAACTTTGAGCACCTGTCCTTCTGAAGGTCTGTACGGCCCTGAGAGCTCGCAGATAAGTGTTGTGAAGTAAAGTAAAAGTAGCATAAAATGGAAAATAAAGCGCAAATACCTCACACATAAACACACAGACAAACATAATGTCTCATTTAATCATGTTTATGATTTCATTCTTATCCTCACTTCATCAGCAGGACTTTCTGCTCCATTCAGCCCCTCTTCATTCTCATCATACCTTCCTTCCTCAGCCCTGCCGGTGTGCGCAGTGCGCATGTCCTCTGCCTCCTGCCCGACTACTGGATGCTGCCTGCAGCCGGACGATGCTGGAGGAGGAGGAGGAGGTCCGGCTCGCGCAGCTCCACCCTCGCGCAGCAGTGCGCAGTTTAAATGGTAAGGCTGTGAAGTTGACGGGGGTCATTTGGACTGTTCCTTTGTGGAGTACCTCGTCAACGCCGGCCGCTCCAGACCCTAACTCTCCAAAGCCAAAACTCCCCTGAACTAAATTTCTACACATTGTGTGAGTATGTCATTTCCTTAGCGTGTCGTTTAACGAGTGGTGATGCTGTAGTGTACTTGTCAAACCGCATCCATCTCTCAGTTTACAAACCTTAACTGCATTTAAGGAAGAGGATTTTTTTTTATACATTGAACATGATGCTAGAAAGAAATTTAATAGTCCTATATCAGTATTTTAAGTCATTATAATTATTAGCTTTAGCTCACATTTTTGGTATCCTGTCAATCTTTGCAATTTGCATCACTTCTTTAAGTTACTTTTTGACAACAGAGACACTATTTAAGCCCATTTAGGTACTTTTCATTCATACAGACCTGCATTCATATTTAATCAAGTGTATTAGAGAGTAAAATGTCTGATGACACTGAAACAATCATGCTGCGTTCACTGTACCATGCTGCAGTATGCAGTAAGGAAGTTAGGGGAAGTCAGGTCTGAATATCTCAGTGAAGAAATGGGCTCGACTCTAACCATGGAGTTTCCTGTTTTCCAAATATGGTTGTATAAAGCTGCCTGTCTGTCAAACTGCTGAAACTGTTGTGGCTGAAGATGCAGACATTATAGTGAGAAGTGACATTTTTCACACGCCACCGATGACACCTATCACTGATGGTTTTAAAGGAGTAACCTTTCTTGATAGTCTGGTTTCATTTCACTGTTAGACATCTCCATGACTAGTTCAGTGATGTCCACATTTGCTTGCCTTTGTTGGTTTGAAATGTTCATCAGCTCAAAGAAACACAAGCATCACTCCTCTACTTCTTCTACTACCTCGAAAGCAGATATCTTAGATTGCTGGTTCTGGTGCAGTGTGGCAAAAGAGGAGGAGCGTTTGTGCTATGAGTTATCATTTTTAACAGAGAGGAGGAAGGAAGTTATTTGTTGACAGCTTATTTTGCTGTCATATTTCTATTTAAATGGACAGTTCTGCCTGAGGGCATTTTCTCTAATGGGACAAACCAAGTATCATCTGTCTAGTTTAGTTTTAATGATTTAATTATTTTCATACTGTAATCCTAATCATCATACAAAGGCATTACTGAGAAGATGATACAGGAAGAATGTTTGTGGAAACAACCAAGAGAGGAAATGAGTTAAATCATTCACAGGCCCTGCGGGTCAACCTCTTTCGCTCGCAAATAGAAATAGGTCAGCCAGTCTCCTGGGTGACATTTCCACGTGTTTATTATCATTTTAAATAGAGATTGACGAAATTGAGAAATAGGGGCATTTGTATTATTATTGTTTTCTTCTCAGCCTCGATGTGATGTGTTTGAGAGTCAAGGCCAGCATCTAATGACAGTGAAGGATTTGATCATCTTAACTGAGATGTGCTTTGAATTGATAAGTTTTTCTTGGCTAAGCAGTTCTGTAAGACTGTGCTAAATGCAGTGTTCTCGTGTGTTAAAATGTGTATTATTTTTTTCAGTCATGAGAATGGGTAGTCAACCAAATTGCCAGAAAAAATGTTGGCATTGTACCTTTCTGCAAACCAAGGTTACGTTCCATTTGTACGTTATTATGCAGTGGATACGTTGAAGCTTTATTTTTCAACAGCGCTGTGATTAACATGTGGTTAGGTTTAGGCATAAAAACACTCAGTTATGGTTAGGAATAGATCATGTTTTGGCTTAAATACACATTTCTGGGGACACCATCCCCCAAAACAATGCTTTTTGTGCCACTACCCCTACTGGACAAACAGCAATGCTGCAAAATACCCACGTTTGGTGCCTCAAAGAGCCTGGAAACATTACTGACTCACTAAATCACAACTGGTTTTGTTGTTTGTTGGTCTCGGTCTGTGGTTTGCAGCTCAGCAGGCACCTCACCTAGATGACACGCTATCTGCCATCCTCTCCTCCTGATGACAGTGACTTTAGAAATGATATGATACATATGAAAAGTGCAAATTTAAAATGTTTGTGGTCTGCAGAAACATACAATGCTAACATTTTCTTTAGGTGACTGGGAAGTTGAGTCTCATGGCTAATGATGCACGTGCTGACAAACAGGGCCTTGTGATGGCGGCGAGCTCTTGTCATACTTAACGTTTCCAGTCAGTCTGTATCAACCTGTCAACCCCACTTCAGACGGCTGTCTGCAACACACACTGGCTGAGTACAGAGCTGTGTTGATACAACAGAGAGAGAAAAAGAGGGGGTTTTACAAAGGTATGAAGCCACAGCGGTGAGAAAAGTTAAAGGGATTGAGCAGGAGGGCTTTGATTGGCTGCACATACTTTGTCAGGAAAAGTCTGTTTACTTTTATCTGCAGAAGTAGCTGATCATCAAAGCATCAGCTGGTGCCCTCCTCGTTTCCTCAGAACTTTGCTCAGTTCACTGGACTTATCCACTGGCTCTGCAGCTTTTGACAAATAGGAAGTGTCTGTTCGTGCCTCCAGTTAATATTTATGCAATATCTTTCAGAAGTTTCTGGGTGGTTTGGTTTGGTTGGTCCCTGGAGAACGTTTATTGGCTTTCTCAGGAGGCTCAGTGGCTTTTTTACATAGTTCCCACTCAATTAAAGTGTGTGCCAGTCTCGGTGTACGGAGGGATGGAGAGGAGGGGAGTAACAGACTGGAGACATGAGTGACTCATTGTCTGTAATCCAGGAACCACTAAGTTTTCTACTCAGCTGTTCAGAGGCCAGTCCCATTCAACATATCATAATATTGTTTAATGTAGTGTTAACTCACTGGACCAGTTTTGTTTGGTTGCAGATGTAGTGCAGATCATGGTGATGACATGTTTACAAGCTGCACTTTTTACTTATATTTCAATAGGTTCAAATACACTTCTAGCACCTTTGCATTTTACAGTGCCTCCCACTGCAGGTGCTACCCACAGACATGGCTGCTTCCCAGACACTTGTACATATTTTAGCCACTGCCTGTTGCATTTAAAAAACGAACGTGGCCCATATGAAGCATGATTGTTAAAGCCCCGGGCCCCCCTCAGGCTCCCTGCCTCGCTGTTATCATTTTGAAGTAAACGACGAGGCCAGCAAGAGACATACTATTCCCTATATGGGCTTTGTTTGGGAGTTCACTTGCCTTGCTGTTTAGGTCCGCAGAAAAAGAGTCCTGCTCCAGAGAAGGGGCCCATATATGGTCATCACAGCACGAGACTGAAGCCTCCAAGCAGAGAGACAGGGCGAGAGGGAGAGAGAGATGGAGGGGGAAAGACACGGAAAACATGGATGTTGTCAATTAAGCACTGACTTAATGACTGAGTATGAGTAAATGCTCGTGAGCATTAACGGTTTGGGAATATTTCAGATAAAGCTGACGACAACATGTACAAGTCTTTGTTGCTGAGTTAATTACAATTTCCCAGCCTCAATCGTTCAATCTAAATTAGGGAGGGGGATTGTTTGTGCGTCTCCCTTGTGGCGTATGTGAAAAGTGTGGGGTCGAGAGGGGGTGGAGGTCTGTGAGAATGAGTGCTCTCTGGAACTCCCCGATGGATAAAACATGTTAACCCTTTGAGTTACAATCACAGGCAGGAGGTAACTTTAGCAGTGTGTCTAATACTCTGGATGCAGTGTTTAGTTAACCCTGTGCAGAAACTGCAGGCTTTTTACCCAAAAAGAAAACCAGAATACTTGCTGCAGGGTTTGTATCCTTATAGGATGTGTACTATAACGTTTGAAAGTACTGTAATTCTAATAGATGCATCACTGCAATAAGATCATGTCCTGTAAAATATTAACGTTGTGTTGAAGCCTCACTTCTTGCCCCCTTATCTTTTGTATTTCCTGCCTTTCTGCTTTGTCCCCCTGTGCCTCTGTTCTTTCCTATGTTAGTTCCTTCCTTCCTTAATAACTCACTTTCCTCCTCCCTTCTGTCTTTGCTTCCTTTATTGTTTACTCTTTTCCAACATCTAATCCATTTATTCCCTTCAACAGCTGGCCCTCCACCTCAGCCCAAGATGTCCACCAAGGCCCCAACCGAGGACGAGAAGTTCCTCTTTGTTGACAAAGATTTCTTAAACAGCCCCATGGCTCAGGCCGACTGGGCCGCCAAGAAGCTGGTGTGGATCCCGTCGGAGAAGCATGGCTTCGAGGCGGCCAGTATCAAGGAGGAGCACGGCGACGAGGTGCTGGTGGAGCTGGCTGACAATGGCAAGAAGGTGACGGTCAACAAGGACGACATCCAGAAGATGAACCCGCCCAAGTTCAGCAAGGTGGAGGACATGGCTGAGCTCACCTGCCTGAACGAAGCCTCCGTGTTGCACAATATCCGCGAGAGGTACTTCTCCGGCCTTATTTATGTAAGTATACAGTAAAAGCATGGACATGTCCCCACAATCATTCACTCACATCCTGACGGTGTTAAACTACACACACATTTATATCTGAGCATTTTCTGTGGCTGCCTGATATCAGACACACGTGTATACTTGTTATGCTCAGTTTCTATCTTCAGTCTGACACTGCATCCACCCTAACTGATTTTCCCCTAGCCAGTCACTAGAGACCAATGTACCAGCCTGAATCTAACGTCATTATGAGTCCACACTAATGTGTAGCTGTGCCAACATACTTGTTTTGCTGGAATTTTTAAGGGTGGAGCAGAACGAACTTAAACAAACTCCGATATTGGGCGGTATTGAGAAAACATATCGGTTTAGAAACAGCCCTGATAACAGCATCTGTTGTCTATAGCAGTCGGCTTTGTCGTCAGTACTCCAGTGCACTGCCTGACAACAGCTTGGCTGCACTCAGCCCTGACAAAATGTGATAAAACATGTATTTAAACAGAAATTATGGTGCATTGAACACCCTGTTTTGTTACACAAGTACACTGCCTTTTAATACACTGGGGGTTAATTCAGTTCAGATCAAAGGGGCTTTATTGTCATGGGAAACTTGCATTACATTGCCAAAGCAAGTGAGAAATAAAAATAAAAATTGTTTGTGCAATAAGTAAAGATGTACTAGAATTGGAATTATATATACACTGCTGCTGATTGACACACCCATCAAACAAGAGAAAACGTACCTCGAGCCTGTTGCACAGTGTTTCAAGACAGCATTTTGTTGAACCGTAGAAAAATGGTGCATGCTGTTTTCAGATTGAACGTGCCCCTTGACAGTGGCAGTAGTACCCCCATACCACTTGTTGGTCATTCTTTATTTTAACTGAGAAACCAATCACATGTCACAAAGCCAGACAACTCAGTCAACTCGGTGGAGTGGGCGAACTCCAAGGTCTGGACCCAAGTAAAAGATTCCCTAACCCTGTAATCCTTATGTGAACCTGATCTTCTAATCTTGATTATAATATAAAAATAATGTTAATGCAAATACTCACCCTGAACAAGCCTCTTAAAAACCTTGAGGTACAGCCAAATGCTCTCATGCCTCTGGATTTTTACAGTATTTCAATCTTAACCTTTGCTTTCTTCCTCTAACTTGTCCTCAGACATATTCCGGCCTGTTCTGCGTGGTGGTGAACCCCTATAAAATGCTGCCCATTTACTCAGAGAAGATCATTGACATGTACAAAGGGAAGAAACGACATGAAGTCCCCCCTCATATCTACTCCATCGCTGATAATGCCTACAGGAACATGATGCAAGGTAGGATGTTTCTACTGCTACCAACTCTTTGTGATGTCTGCCTCACTCATTTTCCAGCTGCTGTATGATTTCCGATCATTTCTTTTCTTGTTATCCCAGTGTTTGAAAGTTTCTCCCACATTGCATAAACATGCAAATCACATGAACTGGAATCATAAAAATGTAGTCCAGAGTTGAGCTTTACTGAATCTGTGATGAGCTGGTAACCTGTACAGAGTTTGAATAAATGATGCTGAGGCAACACCTACCCGTCATTTCTGAGTGCCACCTCGCCCCATGGAGCAGAGTTACAAGGGATAGTGGTTGAAAACTTCCCCTATGAAATCGGACAACCCTTCCAGACTCCGATGTGTCATCACTATGCTGGTGTGTGCATAAACAGGTGTGACACGTGTCGCCAGACATTACGAATATCTTTCACAACTTAATTGTCACTCTATTAATTGATCAAACAAGTTATCAAATAAAAAAGATGACGTGAGTTCAAACATTCTGTTTTGCTCTTTGTATCAGTCTGGACTCGTTGTCGCCCCAAACACTTTCAGTGGGCGGGACTACTCATCTTGACAGACAAACTCTTTCAGCCAATTAGCGTAACAAAACACCGGAGAACATCTTCATCCCTAACGGAGTCAGTTGGTAAATCAAGCTTTTGCCAAATCCATTTGGAAGAACAGCTACTAAAGTAAGAGTTAGCACTTGTTGCTTCGAGAGCTGCCATTACTGTTCTGCAAACTGCAGCCTGCACTTTACATCATCAAATGCAAGACTGCAGGAACAAATGCAGGATTGGCTGCTTACGTTGTCAACTACTGTGCGGATCCCTGACTGGCCCAGATTGGCCTCAATCGGATTTTAATTTCTGGATATGAGGCATGGCGGCACAGAGTCCAGACTGATACAGAGAGCGAAACAGGATTACCAGGCCACTGCTTCATTACCAGGCCACAAGTGGTGCTCTGTATGCTGACATTAGCATACCATGCTCCTACCCTGCCTGTCAGGTGTCATATGCCCACCAAAGGGGTGAATGTGACATGAAATATGTCAAAATGTGGGACTGTCATGCACAGATCATCAATAACAAGTAACGTTGGCTAGCTACGTAGTCAGCTGCAAAGCCATCAGCATACTACCAGCAATTTTTTTAATGCTTGTTATAATTAAAAAGATCATAATACATTGAAATGTCATTAGCTAAGATAGTATGATGGTTATCGCAAGTTTTAAAACTTTATTAACAAAGAAAAATACATTTTTGGGTTTCTTTTGTTGCTCCTACAGCCATCTTGGTTTCTCATAAGGCTCACTTTGGGGTGTGCCTCTAAAAAACCTCAATCTGGAGGGCCATGTAGCCCAACACTTCACCTTAACCCTTTATTCAAAAATAAAAAAGGAACACCCTACCCCTAGATGTGAACATTTAAAGCAAAGGGTTAAGGGTTAAGTAGTGAGAGCAAGGGACGTATTAGGACTGGGCCTTGGTGTAACTCATTGACAGCTCTCACACATAACCGAGCAAACTGTTAGCGCGTGCAGTGTCAAGCTGTTGGCCTTGTATGTTTCCAAGTGATTTCTGTCAAACTGAAGTGTGTACTGGAGGCTTAAAAGAGCTTGGTGTGGGTTGAGTTGTGGTATCAGCTGTCAGAAGTCTCACTTCTGTCTGAGTGATGACAGCTGGCAGCATTTAGCTCTGTCATCTTGACAAAGTGGTTAATACAAACCACAAACAGGCCTATGCTGTCAGACGTTTCAAATGCAGAACTGTGTTTATTATTATGTACAGTCTGCTCCAAAGCTCCACCTGTCTGCTGTCAGTGCATTACAAAGAAAGATGGTAATGGAAAAAAAAATCAAATCAAATCTAAGAGAGTATTTTAAGGCCTGTTTGAGAGTCAGTGTCTTGTAGAGGTGACGATAGTGGCCTTGGCAGAGTCGTGCTTACAGTAAATGGCTCTTGGATAAGCCTGCAGCGGTGCGATTTTAGAGCAGCTGGTTTCCCATAGAATCAGTTTCTTGTGTTTCCAGGGGGTCGTGCCCACTGGACTCCATCTTGACGTGAGGATGTTCTCTCAGAGGGGTTGACATCTGGATTGAGAGATGGGTGGAGGCAGTAAAACATTTCCTGTTTCAGCAGCCTGCCCTTCCTCATTCACATCTTCTGACTGTGTTTTTTTTTTCTCATTTGGTCAGTGTGAATACCAAAGATTTTTTTTTTCTGGTGCGAGAAAGGAGAGTTGAAAGTTCCCATTGAATGGGTTTGAGATTGTACTTACTCTCTGCTTTGGTCTGATGAGTCTCCAATGAAACAGGATGTTTGGACAGGACTTAGCGCAAAGTTAGGAAGTAATTGTTTAGAGAGGTCCAGAGAAAGTGGGATTATCCGAAATCTTTTAAAACCATAGGATTCAATCTCTCTGCCTGATCTAACTGCTCACTCATTTAAGTCACTCAGTCAGGATGATATGGAGGAGTTGACCCAAGAAAAGCACAAGCTCCCTTATTCAGTATACACCAATATTGTTCTGATGTAGCATTAGCATTTTATCATCATATGAATGTACATTCCTGGTTTGAAAAAAACACATTATTATGCACTCTACACTGATCATGATCTCATACATCGGTAATGTTGCACATTTTAGTTACAGTATGAAGTATGAAAGTACAATATGAAAGCTAACTTTTGAGCGTCAGGTTTCATTTCTTATGTGGTCTCTTAAACTCATTGTCTCTGTATTTTAAGGGAATTGATACCTTAACTGTGCTGAAATGATATCTGAGTCTGAAAGCTCTTAGAAATGATTGATAATGTGAAAAGAGGAAGTGAAAGAAATACAGCTGCGACAATATTCAACTGAAATCTGTGGACAGACGTATTTAACATCAGCCTGAATGTTAAGGTCCTGTTCAGTTTGCTAAATTATTTTGGCGTCATCATTGTAAAGAGCCTAATCCTTTTTGGGTGTTTGATAATGTGGATCAGTGCTTTATTTTTATCTTTATTTTATTTTTATTTTACCTTTATTTAACCAGGAGGAAAGACTCATTTAGATTTAAAATCTCCTGCCAGCAGCACAAATAACACAGTTGTATACAAAAAAACAACATAAACAATTTAAAATGAAAAGAACAACTTTCAGAAATTATAATATACCAAAAAAACATTCTTCAGCCCTTCAAAACATCCACAGACAGATGTGACCGCATCAAAGTCATTTAGAAACACTTTGAATGCAACCATGAGACCAGCCCCTTCAGAAATGAGTTTGTAACTTATTCAAAGTCGAGGGAGCAGCATACTGAATGCCCTTTTCCTCAGGTCAGTGCAGACTGTAGGAACATCTAGCAAGAATAAGTCCTGGGAGTTTTTTTGTAGGATGTAGATCCTATAAAGGAGAAAATAGAAGACGAAGAGTAGCCTTAAAAATAAGAATGTGCCAATAGTTAGGGCTATGGGTGGACAAGGCAGACCATCCTACCTAAGCAAAAAGAGAGCAACAGTAAGGGCTTTGAGATTTGTAATAAATCGTAGTGCTCCATGGTAAACAGTATTCAGCATGTGTAGGCGTTTTGAAGACGCATGCATGTATAAAACATCCCCATAGTCCAGCACAGGCATAAAGGTGGCGGCAACAAATCTCCTTTTGCCTCAAAGAAAAAGCGAGACTTGTCTCTAAAATAAAAACCAAATTTTAACTTTCAACTGTCATTGAATGTGAGGTTTAAAAAAGTCCAAGATATTTGTAATGAGATATAGACTCAGAGCCCATTTGAAAAGCATCATGAGTTTTGTTTTGTCAGCATCCAAAACACGTTTTAAATCACACAAGGCACACTGTACAGTATTAAAAAGGAAGTTGAAGCTGGCAAAGAGCCTGATCTGGCGTAGATGAAGAGCAGTATGTCACAGCGTCATCGGCATAAAAGCCAAATTTTGCTTACTGCTGTTTCTTACTTCGAGAATGCAACCATCAAGCACACCGGTACCCAGGAATCTATTGTATTTACCAGTACTGTTGTGGTGTGTAAATATAGTGTGACAAGTAAACAAGAAGGGGCAGGATTGATTGGTGTTTGTGTGGGTGTTTGGATTACACCTCTTCAGCTCATCCCTGCGGAAGAGGAACCCATGCAGCTGCAACTTGGAGGCCATTTTCAGCGGATGGGAGGAGTCACATGTTTGTTACCATCCAGAGCACTATGTGCACATAAAAAGAGTGTGTTTTGATTTGCTGCATTTATTTCAGACTAAACAAATCAGACATTCGCTCAAGCTTGTGATATATGAAATGACAGTTGATGTGTAAGACTGTGGACCACCCATTCAGTTTAAACACCTAAAACATATCTTTAAGCTGCTTTTTTTCTACAACAAAGACAAAGTCAGCAGCAACAGCAATGATAGCATTGACAGTTAAAAAATACAAAAGACAAGATAAAGGCAAACTATGAAAGGGAGGTAATAAACACTTAAAGGTTCAGTATGTAGTTCTGGAGAGAGATAGTTCATAATTGAGTCCCGTGTCCAGGTCAACCTTTGGTTGGTAGTTGGACTGAACCACCAACCCTAAGCAACGGTATGTGACGACCTCGAAATCAGACTTAACAATCAACCATCTTTCTCCAAAATTACATACTGCATGTTTATTAAAAAACAATCACATGAAAGTGAATCTTTTAAGATGACTTTTAAGAGACTATGACATAGTAACCTCTTTAGAGAAGTTGTTTCAAAACCTGAGTTACCTGACTTAAAAACAAATCACCTCTTTTATTTAATCCAGACTTAGTCATAGTCAGGAGAGCCTGTCTGAGGACCCAGATGTGGTCCGTCAACGCTTTCGCCAGAATAAATGTTGGCATTGCCCATTTCTGCAAACCACGGATACGTTGCATTTTTACGTTACTATGTAGTGTAACGTTAAAAGTTCATGATTATTTACATTTCAACAACACAGTGGTTATGTGTGGCTGGGTTTAGGCACAGAAACTGTTGCTGATGCTTGAGAAAAGATCATGTTTTGGCTTCAAGTAGTTAGGTGGCATCATCTCGGACAGGAAACACTGGGATGTCCTGATAAAAACAACCTTTCTAGTGGCACTCTTCCAGCCAAAAACACAGTGTTTGAAGGTTAAAAAGCTGCTGGAAAGACAGCGAAGACTCACAAAAAAAACAACCGCTTATCAAAGCATTATGCCCTCTGGAACAAACAGTGACTGGTCGCTAAATAACTTGTATTGTGAAAAAGCTGCTGGAAATGCTGTGATGACTCACAAATAAAAGCTTGTTCTGATGTTTGTTGATCTTGAACAGTGGTCTGCAGCTTGGCAGGCATCTTGCCCAGGTGTCACACCACCCACAACCCCCTCCACCTCCAGATATCAAAGTCAGCTCATATACTACGTCACCATAGAAACGTTCATAGGATACAAACGTAACGTATCTGTGGTTTGCAGAATTGTACAATGCCAGCATTTTCCTCTGGTCACTGGGCTGGCTTAGCTATTGGCTTGCTTTGAGTCTTAAAGCATAATAAAGAATTATGCATACCCAAGAATTGTAACACCTCTTCCTAACAAACAGGAAGTGAACGAATTCTGGTGGATGGAACTTGAAAAAAGTTTGTAGATATACTATACAAGCAACAGCAACATTCAGGAAGCCTACTGAGACCTGAGCTAGCCCGAGCATCGGCTTGCTGTTGCTCTGAAAACAGGTTGGAGATGCGCGAAGCTTTGTTAAGATAGAGCCAGGGTGAGAGGTTTTTTAAACGAGCTGATGCACAGAGCAGGTTAGGACATCTTCATTGGGAAACACTGAAATAATCTGATGTTCTCTTTCTTGCTTGTTCGCATCACATCCAGTTAGGATGAGCTGTCAGGCTTCAGGGTGGTTTTAGCATAAATGCTTTCAATAAGCCTTTGCACACAAGAGTCCCCGACAATCATAAGGTTAAGACTAAATCTACACAACTCTAACTCCTTTGAGCCTTTATTGTATAACACTGTGGCTGGCAGGGAGTTGTTATTGTTGACGTATTAGTGGGATTTCCCACGAAGTAGGGACTAATGACGCAGGATGTCTACGCTGAGCACTATAGAATGAGCAGTTCACATGTAAGAGTGGAAGTGGTGCATAACTACAGCAAATCCAGATAACTCGCTGAAGCTTTGAGACATTCTTCCTGCAGTCTTGGCTGAGATCCCGTTCTCCTGAAATTGTCTTTGATGTCCAGGAGATAAAAATGTGAAATTCCCGCAGGGAGTTTGCTGTCCCCTTAAAGGCTCCCTGCAGCAGATGACTGATGTGTTTCTCCTCTGTGCTCCTGGTGTATTTGGCAGACAGGTGCAAAGACATTGACGCTCCCATGTAATCAGATTTGGGAGTTTTACCTAACATGAAAAAAATCAGTGTCACAAAAATATTCTCAATATTTTTACAGAGTCCGGTCTCTCTGAGTCTCTGGTGCACGACTGAGTGTTGTTTTTGGATGTTTTACAAAAGCTCACGACTCTGGCCACCTCTCTCCCGCTCCCTCTCTCCTTCTGCCTTAATTAGGAAGTGCAGAGAGGGAACAGGCTGCATTTTGTGTGTGTACGTAAGGAATGGAACAGCAGCCAAAGTCGAGGCCAAACGGAGAAACGGCATCCGTGCTAGTTTACAGTTCAGGGCAGGCTGCACACTGTAACACAAGGTCGTAAATCACAGAGTGAAAGTGATGACGCTGCGCATGAGTGATGCTCTTCACTGTATGAAGATGAAGAGTTGTTGGCGAATGCTCCGTGTTGTGTCTTTTTTCCCCACAGCTGGTCATTCTTGCAGTAAAGTGTTCAGGTGTCGTTTACTAAGAGGTTACATGTGGAAAACTGACAGCTAACTTTATCTTTTCTGTCATCAGTACTCCCTGTACTCCCTCAGGAGTGGTTTGTATTAAAGGATACTGTTACAAAATAGCCTTACATGGACTCACTGTATTCTCCCAGCAGTATTTTTGGAGACAGTACAATGACTCATTGCTCAGCACATTCAGAGTTGATTTTCATGGTTGAAAATCTAAGTATTTGTGGGAGTTACATGTTTCTTTAGGCACGGGGGAGCCTTCGCAAATCACACAGCCTCCTCTAAGTCTTGAACTGAGTCCCAGCCGGTGTCGTGAGTTTAACAGTAGATTGATCTCCATTCCTGGAGAAAGGCTTGTGGTTTCACATGTGGTATGTACAGTAGTACCCTGAGCTATTGTGCATGACTGTACACACATCCTGGAGCCAAATGTAGGGGAAGAAGAAAAAAAGTCCACGTGCTTGTAATTCACAATAAAAATAACATATTTGTATGTTGGTTTTTGCAGATTCCTTTGGTTTACCGCATCATTTTGATGCCTTTATAAGTGATCTGGATACTCACTGTTGTGTTTGTGAATGAGTCCTAAAATATAACTAACACTGTAAACTTTCCTTGTCCCTACAGATCGTGAGGACCAGTCCATTCTCTGCACGTAAGTAAAAATATGTCACCGCCAAATTTCGTTGTCTTTCCTTAAAGGGATTATGCTTTTCTGTATTTTGTGTCTTATATAAAATGTTTCAATGAAGGATGTTCAACTTAAACTTGGCCAAAGTTTCATATAATGAGATAAACCTATGGAGAAGTAATCAGTGTGAGAAAAATCTCCACTTTCCCACAGTTCTGAATACTTTCTGTTTCCAACATTTTTGTCTACTCTGGCTCCAGTATGACGTCATAGCAGTGCTGCATTTCTTTACGTGGTCATCTGCTCCAGGCACGCTTCTGCAAGTGTCTACATTACATACACTGCTACATGTAGCCACATGCTAACATCAGGGAAACATGTACTTTTGGTTGCAGATGTTGTTAATTTACCCCAATTCTGGATCATATTCCTGCCGGAGCATGTCCACTGGTGTTAAGAGGATTTTATTGGGACTTTTTCAAGGCAGAATGGGTCACAATTCTCCATTGCAGTCATTCCTTGGCTGCCACAGAGTGCTCCAGGGATGATGTTTTTTAGCATCGTCCTGGCTCCCTCATCAAAAAGCCTGTGAGATTTTCCCTTTGGGTTTTGGATTATTGGAGAAAATAAGCTCTGTGGCAAACCACTCTTATGATTTTTGAAGGATAAATGCAATTGCCAGAAGTAAAAAGCTACTGTTAGGCTATGAATGAACTACACCGTGGTCGCATGACTTCAACGTCGCCACCACAACGAGCCTGTAAATCCGTGTTCCGCACAATGACTCTCTGTCGTCTCATTTAGCCACTTGTTAGCAACCGCCTTTTTTAAGACACTTAGAGGCTTTAAAATTTACAAGTGCGTATTTACTGGCATATTTTATGTCATAGAACAAAACGTAAAAATGTCTCATAAGCTTGTGTTAACCACTAATCTTATTTCAGGTATCTAACCGAAAACCCTTTAAAAAAAACCCCATTGAGTTCAAGATGAGGGAACCCAGAGTGCTAACATGCTAACTCATTTCCAAGTTATAGGACTCATTCCTCGAGCACTCTGTAACGATGCAGAAACTCTGAGATACTGAAGACCTGGAAATATTGACCAGTAATAGCAGACTGGGGTTTTCTGGGAGGGGGCCTTAAAGAGACAGGCGCTAAAATGGAGCATTTCAGGCAGATGGTGAATACATGTGTTCCAGCACAGACAGTATCAGGAAAATAAGGTATTTTTTTTAACATTAAAGTACGTAAATACATTCCAGTAGAAACCCAAAATACAAGTATGTACCTGAAAATGAGCATTAAAGGTCCTCTTTAATCTTTTGTCCCAGACGTCACATCATAGCTAGAGGAAAGGCTACGTGTGTATCTGTGTGTCTGTGTGGAGGAACGGTTACATAATGCTTGTGTAAACACAGAGTTAAACAAAGGAGATACCTCTCTGGTCTCTCAGCAGCACCCAGCCTCAACCTGCAAGAAATTATTTATAACGTAACTGTGATATCGTTTGAAGACGCTGTTGGCTGGATGCAGCGTGCTTTAGTTTGTGAGATAATATTGCAGTGGATTGTGATGTATTTAAATGGAGCCAAACTGGATGAGTACGCAGCGCTCCCAGAGGGATGTGGGCTCACTCTCCTCTCTCCTCTCAGGTCAGGAAGCCTGGCCTGCGTGCTGATGGGAGAACCAGATTAGCTCTCCAAATGTTTAGGCTCCATTTTGTTTGTTTATTTTTCTTCAAACTCATTATTGAGAACTTTGACATCCATTGGTCATCTAGGGACAAACAACGTCCTTTTGTCTGGAATTATCAGCGCAATCTTTGTACTGACCTGAACTTTACTTAATTTATAGAAAAATAGTCAAGTAACCAATTAAAAGTGTTTTCCTTTTCCACTTAAGTGGCCTAATTGGCTTTGCATTTTGTACAAAGATCATATAAATGGGGCGTCCAGTAGCTCAGTGGGTAGAGTGTGTGTCCCATGTACAAAGGCAGTGTCCCTGCCGCAGTGGCTGTGGATTCAGTTCCAGCCCACGGGCCCCCGCTGCATGCCATCCTCCCCCCACACACCAAAAATCTGTCCTGTCAAATAAAGGCAAAAGCCAGAGGAAAAAATCTTTAAATATAATATGTATGCCTGGGTCATGATTCACAAATCACATATCCTGTATTTTCTTTTTTCCAGGAACTATTTAAAGGTTACTTTTTACTTTCCACTCTTACATACTGTAAATCTCACCAACATGTGTTCTATGTTTATCTCTGTCGCCTTCCACTAAAATGTACTGCAAGCTAACGTCATCAGATGGATAAGTCTGGAGCAGGAGGGCTTTTATGCACTCAATCAAACAGTGGAGACAGTACACCCTAAATGGACCTACAGTGTCGTGAGTTCTTGAGTCCTCTACAGTCATTTAACCTGACTGAGAAGAATCGAGCAGCTGCGACAGGTTAAAGGAAAAGTTCACCCCAAAATTACCTGTTTTTATCAGTACAGATTGTTTTGGTGTGGGTTGCCGAGTATTTGAGATATCAGCTGTAGAGATGTCTGCCGTCTCTCCAGTATAATGGAACTAGATGGCACTCAGCTTGTGGTGCTCAAAGCGCCAAAAATAAATAAATTTGAGAAACTCTACAGCGATGTCTCTTTCCAGAAGTCATGACCTGGTTACTCAGCATAATCCATAGACCTTGTTGTGAGCAGTTTTATGTGGGAACTATTTTCTTTCTACTGAACTCCACCCACTAACAGTATCACCACACAGAGGGAAGCTAAAATTGTGTAAAAAAAAAAATGTGTGCATATGCAAAAACTATGTTGGACTCGTAGTTTTCTCCAGACCCCTCCCAAATCTGATCACTGATGATATGTTTTGCCGCGTGTCATAATTCAATCGCTGGCTGTCCAGCAAACGATGTGGGCTTCGTAGATAATTGGCTAACTTTCTGGGGAAAACCTGGTCTGATTAGGAAAGACGGCATTCATCCCACTTTGGATGGCGCTGCTATCATCTCTAGAAACCTGGCCAAGTTTATTAGTGATTCAAAACCCTGACAACCCAGAGTTAAGACCAGGAATCAGAGTCGCAGTCTTAAACGCTTCTCTGAGCTTCCAGTGCAGTTACCCACCTATAATGTTATACAAACAGTGTCTGTCGCCTGACCACCTAAATTATTTAAAATCTAAAGTTAAACAAAGCCATCAGAGGCTTTTTCAACCGCATCACCATGCAGAAAGAAGCGTGCATCCCAGCTAGCGTACGTAGCACCACTGAGCTAGCTAATATTATAGCTCAGCTGAGGAAGATGCCTTTAATGTTTACATCTTGCTGTCATGAGCACGAGCTTCTCGTTCATGAGTAGATGCATGCTTCCTTCTGCACGCGCAGTGATATGATTGGTGGGTGTAGTTCAGTAGAAAGAAAATAGTTCCTACATAAAACTGCTCACAACAAGGTCTGTGGATTATCCTGAGCAACCAGGTCATGATTTCTGGAAAGAGACATTGCTGTTGAGTTTTTCAGATAAATTTTTTGGCACTTTGAGCACCACAAGCTGAGTGCCATCTAGTTCCATTACACTGGAGAGAAGGCAGACATCTCTACAGCTGATATCTCCAACACTCAGCAACTCACACCAAAACAATCTATATCAATAAATAGCACCACAGGTGAGAGTAAAAATATATATTTTTAATTTAGGGGTGAACTGTCCCTTTAACATACAGTAGCACCTCTGCTGCTCAGCATCCAGTGGTCCCAGTAAAGGAAATTAAAGGAAAGGCTCTTCCCCTTTAAGGATGCTGCAAATTCTTTGATCTCATCAGACCATTTCCTCAACTATCAAGCTTTCTTTATCAGAGGGAAGCTCTGGAAAGTTTGGCAGTATTTATCCCTGTCTGTGTGCAGGAAGGTAATTGCTCAAAGTTCTGGTGAACATGAAGATTAACTGTTTGATCTTAACAGGCAAAAGCTTACAGAGAGCGATATTTAAAACACATTTAAAGTGATAAACTGGATAAGATATGATAAAGTAAAGCTGATTACCAACTCCTCTGCTTCCTCTGTGGAACATTAGTATGGTCCACACAGTCCCTTTAAGATTCCAGTATGAGCTACAGCTGGTCTCAGCCTCAGCAGGTCTCTGGAGCCATATATGGGAGAAATGTTTCTGGTCTGATACATGGAATGTCATGTATGACATTCGCCTCCTACGTGTGTGTTTACACATGGGTTTAATTGCACGGCATGTTCTTTGACAGTATTGTTTTAACAGCAATCCATCATGTACTCTTTCCATCTTAATAGTGTGAAGTGTAGTTGTGAAGTTTATAAGTATTTGTTAATATTTTGTCATGGGAGACTTGTTTGATTGTAATTTAAGGGGTTTCCTGTTTGCTTTTAAGGGTGACATGCTGCTGTGTAGACAGAGGCAGTTCAGCTGTTTTTCAGATCACATTAGCTTCTTTAAAGGGCTCTCTACGGTGTGCATCCTGGTGATTCTAGTAGTGATTATATTCCTCAGATTCCTCCACACAGTAGCAAGAATTTGTCATGGGAAATAGCTGGGAGCCTGCTAAATCCATTCTTGAGATGTTGACATTTCATCTGAGCAGGGTCACCAGTTTCCTTGGTCCGATATTCATTGCATGTGTGTGTGTGTGAACGACTGGACTGATAGAATGGACATAGTGGCCATAAAGTAGCAGGATGTTCCTATAGAGTGCAGATTCACAGCCTTCTCTGACCCTGCTGAGAGCACGAATGCATCATATGTATTAATAGAGGAATCGCCTTAAAGGGTAAGTTCTGTATTTTTCAACTTGGGCTGTATTTTCCCATGTTTATGTGTCTAACGGGAACAACAGTTTTTAAAATTGGTGCAGTGCTGAGTGAGACTGCTGCATCAGCCAGCAATGAAACTGCCTGCAATGCAACCACTCAGGCATGTTTGAACCATCATTTTAAATCCAATAAATTTCTTGTTTTTGCCACTGACAGGCTCAAATTGTTTTTATGAGTGCCTGACAACATTATGGACAGGATCCCTACAGAGATAGACCTTTTAAGGTTTTGCTAAGCCAGAAACAGCCCCGAAATTGCCAACGTTAAACCAGACCCCATTGAAATAAATGGTAATTTAAGCGTGTATGGAGCCAGCACATTTTCACATCTAACTCGGTGAATTAAGGGTTAATTTCAACCGAACCAGAGAACCAGAGAATAGTGGAAAGATGAACCAAGATATTTTTTGAGTTTTATTTTGTTTCTTTTGACTTTAAATTAAGTGTGTTATCAGGTGATAAAATTTCGTTTTTTTAAATGGAGTCTGGTGAGTTTGAGATGGCGATTTTGGGGCTGTTCGTAGTTTAACAAAAAAGGATTTTACTCTTTAATAAAAAAGTTTATTTTTGTAGAGATGCTTTCCATAATGTTGTTGGACAATTAAATAATAATATGAGCTTGTCATTAGCAAAAACAAGCACTTTTAGTGGACGGAAATTGATGGTGCGAGCATGTCCCAAGTGGTTACATTGCAGCAGCTGCTGGGTGCAGCAGTCACTGTCAAAAATTGTTGTTTCCAGTCATTAATTAGGCACAAAGTCATTGGAAAAAAAGAGTCCAGGTTGAAAACTACCCAACCTACCCTTTAAATTAGGTTTCTAGGCTGCAGGGATTTCCTTTACAGTGTTCATGTTGACTGCAACTGTTGTTCTCAACCTTGTCAGAGCCTTAAAGATAAAGTGTTGCCTCCTCAGATCCCATTACAAGTTTGTTTTATATTTGTTTTAGCAGAAGTCATAAGTATAGAAATATAGTCAATCTTTTTCCAAGAGAAAAGCTGCAGTGTCATAAAATAATAAATGAAATATGATCTAATCCTCCCAATCCTTTCAAATAATCTTATGACTGTCATTGAAGCCAGTACTGATGGTACGCAGGATGTGCAGGAAGAGACAGTTTGATGGAGCATCTTGAGGAAAAAAAACTCCCATCAGAATTTATTCTGCGCTAAGAGCTGCTGACAGTAGGAGCCTGGGTGTCGTATGTCTTTACCAAACCTGTAGAGGACAGAGTAATTAGATTCCACTCAGGGCTGCCAAGCCCTAACACAGGGAGCATCCCATGCCTTTTATGGCCCCATGTCTGAGGATGCGTCTGCTGGCTGGTGGCTCTGGTATCATTCAACGTTGTCTCTCTAAGTATGCGGGATCATTTTCTGGAAAGAATGTGTTCTTGCTTCTGTTTGAAAAGGTTTGACTTATAAAATGTCTTTTTAAAGGCTGTGCATTTTTTTACTTTTAGGTTTCTGACTAGTTTGAGGCTATCTATCATGTGACCCCTGAATAACTTTGTATATGTCATAAGTGGTTTCTTCCAGCTATGTATATACAAACTTTCTTGTGGCCATGAAGTGTCAGGCTGTTCTGTGCTGCTCACAGACAGCCATTTATTTAAAGAAATAAATCAACATGTTATGAGATACACTTATTTGCATTCTTGCAGAGATTCAGGCCTCATCCACACTGAAAGAGTTTGTTTTAAAAGCATAATCATTGCTACATCATGCCTAGTGTCCACACAACTTTGGCATTTGGGAAAATGGAGACTTGAAAGTGCTGCTGGCCCTGTTTTAGTTTAAGCAACTTTGGGGCAGCATTTTAGTCTGGATGGGCAGGAACTTTTTAAAATGATGATGTACACAGCTCTGATATGTCACTTCATTTGCTTTGTAACGATTCCCAACTCTCACCGCCTTGAACACCTTATGGTGCATTCACATTAAGAGCAACACAGAAACAGTGTGCCCGGCTACATTATCACCAAGTCGCCATTGAAGTGTTGTTTAAGTACTCATTAATATAGGTATGTCACCAAGGGCTTGTGTGTGTCTGCTACCTGCCACAAAGCACCTAAACTGAACGTCATCTACAGCAGTGGTTCCCAACTGGTGGGTCATGGTCCAAAAGTGGCTCGCAGGTCCATTCTGAATGGACCACAAGTGGCTTGCAAATGTTTCTGGTTTGTAAAAAACACACTTTATTTTGTAGTACAGTGGATTTCCGGCACAGAGCTTATATTTTGGAGCACTGTTTCCTGTTGTAGAGTGAGTGACTATCAGACAGCTACTTAGCGGAGACAGCAAACTAGCTCGACCACATGGACAAATGCAAGTATGACACTTAATATTTAACTGTGAGGACCTTAAACTGAAGACTAAGGAGAAATCTGGACCTCGTGGCTGCACCCGTTGGGAGCCACTGATCTAAAGTGTGTTTTTGGACAAAAAATATCTGCTATTAGCAGATATTTTTTGTCCAATCATTAAATGATTAGTGTCTGAGCCCCATTGCATCCCTGTATGCACCGCAGTGCACAGCGTCACCTAACTAAGCTAAAATAAAATAGCACCACAGCTAAAAACAAACCATATAACTGGTTGACGCCTCACCGCATCATTGGAGCGCTGAGAAAAGTTGAGGCCAGCTCAACTTTAGTTTGTAGCACATCACAACCATCTGCAGCGCCAAGTGTTGGGCGTCAGTTTGTAGCCTCATGTCACCAGCTTCCATTAAAAATGAGTTGTAGTCAGTTGCCGTGTCGCTCGTAGTGTGAACACAGCTTGTTACTTTCAATAACAGTTGCAGGTCATCGTCGGCACAACCAAATATATCTCTTACTTTTTACTATCTTTGTTGTATCTTCTGTAACAATGCAGCCTGTTCACATCAGCCGCACATGTACAGCACGTGTACGTGAAAAGTCAGGTGATGTGCGTTTTCAGTCGTGTTGGTGTGGATGTGGGGTTAATTTTCAAATATTTATGTCGAAAAGGTGCTAAAACACTTATGTATACAGAGTTGCTTCCATTTTAAACTGAGTTTTAAAATGAAAACTTTGGTGTGAAAGTGCTTTTAAGCCTCTTAGCTTAGCTTAGCATGAAGACTGGAAACCTGCGTGCGTGTCACCTTCGCTGCATGTCATCCCTCCCCCTCCCCAGGTTTTCTCTCTACAACGTTTGTTATTAATTAAAGGAAGAAATTCAGCTAAAACTACTGACTAAACAGCCAGTCTTGCTGTTTCCCCCTTGTTCTGAACTCAGAGCTTTAAAATAAGTCGAGAGGCTTAATTTAAAATAAAAATAATATCCTTCTTAATATGTAAGAATTATGAACGTGATGGTTGGTGAAAGGGTCTGGGCACACAGGGATCAGTGTGTAGGCAGACTCAACAATAACATTATGCTTTGAGTCAGACTTTGGTGCAGTTATCTCTGCTGCACATGATTTCCATTCAATTAAACTGGGTTATTGAACTGTGAACAGAGTGGCTGTCAGGGCCGCTTATCTTCTTGTTCTCCCTCACTATCTCCCCTCTGCATCTTTTAATCCCCTTCTCTCTTTCTTCCTCTCTAGTGGAGAGTCCGGTGCTGGGAAGACGGAGAACACCAAGAAGGTCATCCAGTATCTGGCTGTTGTGGCCTCCTCACATAAAGGCAAGAAGGACAGCAGTGTTGTAAGTATCTGTGTGAAGAGATCATGATGTGTTAAAAGTCAGGATGTGTCAGCCAGTTCCCTCACTCTTCAACATATGCAGGAAACTGCCCAGTTTAATCCTGTATATCGCCATTTCCTCCAAATAGCAACAATCAGGATCACAGTTTGCCTACGTGAGTAAAGGGGAATGCCTGGAGTGTGTTTTTGTGTGTGTAGTGTTTGTGTGTGTTAGAAAAGTGCATGAAGAAATTATCACTGAGTTACCCTCCAAAAAATTGAAATCATTTTTCTTACACCAAGGGTCAAGATCCCGAATCTTGCTGTTCTTGAGTTAGAAGGTTTTTAACCTAACTTCTCTGTGTCTTACCCAACAAGAGTTGATTTAGGCTGCATGACCATCATCGTAGTACTGACTCGCAGTCACCGAATGTTCAGTGAAGGACGTGTAGTGTTTCGTACTCCTGAACTGGTTTATAATGTTGTGTCATCCCTCCTCTTATGAACACCCTTTCACTGCCAGCAGAGATGAGATTAGAGCCTCCCTGGCAGTGACAGGGTCTCACAGATCAACGAGCACAGTGTGAGCATGCCCGTGTCCTGTTCTTATCTACCAAACACAGACTCCCCCCCTCTTCCCTTCCCTCCCCTCCCCTCCTCGTCCTCCCACCTGCCATTCTCCCTGAGGTACAAGGTTGGCTGTCTTGTCCTGTAGCATTTAGCTAACCTTGTGCTTTACACCGTGTGGAGCTCCCAGAGACACCCACATCCTAAGGCTGTATCAACAACCTGACTGGTCTACAATGAGCTCAGCCGCCCTCTCTAAGACTTGATTTAAAAACACTCTTTTTGAACAGCACTTCAGTCACGATGAGTAATGGTGTCCCCAGCGTCCTGACTAGACGTTCATGGTTTGTAGTGTTGCTCTGGCTTTGGTGTAGGTATCCGAAGGATAAATCTGTGGGTTAGAGTGATGCTTCCCTTTGCTCATAACTCGACACACCCTCAGCGTCTCCACCCTAAAGAAAACGCTCTATGGTTTAAAAGAAGAGTAGACTTTAGTCACAAATTTGATGACTTTAGACTCAACTCGACAAAATAAAACACATGTTGCTACTTGATTTGGACTTCAACATCAAAGCATCAATGCCTTTTGACCTGAAAATACTTGATGTTTCCGGCCCAAGCCCACACATTAAAAAGTATGTTAATTAAAAATTGGGCCATGAATCAATTCCTTTCCTTTCATTTCCTGAACCAACTAACATTAACACTTGCAAGTCAGCACCTTATACAACAGACTGACTTTGTTTATACCAATCCAAAAGCATCAAGTCAAGTTGCAGGAGAGAGCCATGATTTTATTCAAGTGCAAAACTATGTGGTGGTCAACAAAAAAACAAAGTGCAATATGCAAAACATGCAGGTTGAAAACTTCAGATGGAGACATCTTGGTTCATTTAAATGCTGCATAAAGACCCAAACGACCCAAAAACTGAAAATTAAAAACAAGAAAATAAGTAAATAAATTTTTTTTTTAATGTTTTTTAAAAAAAAAAAAAAAAAACAAAGAAATGACCTGGAAAGAGTGCTTAAAATAATAATAATTCTTAAAAATATTTTTTAAATATAATATTAGTAATTATAAATATAGTTTTCCATAGCTTTTTTAAAAATCATTTCCTAAAACTTTTTTTTTTTTTTTTCAATTTGTGGGACATTTTACTGTCAGTTCGCTCATTGCCTTTTTTTCCCATGTTTTTAAAGAAATCACACAAATTCGATCAGGGTTCAAAGGTTTAAATGCTTGTGAACAGGTGTCTGAAAGCAGCACAAGTAAAGTGATGTCACTCCGGGTTTCAAAGGGTTAAGTATTGTCATCGCTTTTGCTGAAGAGCGCATTATGACTTGTTAAGGACTCAAAGTTTAGGACGTACTACTTGACTTGAGATGGGACTTGCCTGTCATGACTTTGGACTTGAGTACTTGTGACTTGCAAAGTAACAACATCGTCCCACCTGTCTGTCAGTAAACTGTCCTCAGCAGGACTTCAAGGCCTCCACAGACCTCACCTGAACAGAAACAGCGTTGGGTCTGTCTCTTTTCTCTGCTCCTGTTCTCTCTCTATTTTGACTCATTAGCTATCTGCTTGAGCGTTTTATTTCAACAGTGTCTTGAGGACAGTCCTTCCTGTTAGCAGTCACTGTCTTGCCATTTTGCTGTGCTCTATCTCTCCTCTTCTTTTCTCTCCTCTCTTTCCACCAGCGATTTAAATGAACAAGGCCTTCCTCTCTGCTCTGCCAACACTGAACTGCACCTCCTCTGCTGGTCTGTATCTGTCCTGATTTTCCTTAAACATTTAAAAAAGATTTCTTTTAATAACTCAAATCTTTTTTTATGAAAATGTCCATCATGAAGGGGAGACACTGCAGGTGTGTGTATATACAGGGTTAATTTTGACATGGCCAAAAAAATGGCTGTTGAAATAATTTTCTGATTTATGGAGCGATAAAAAGGGATAACCAAAATTCCCTCAGTAAAAGCCTTGGACACTGCAGCCTAATCTTATCCTTGGTTCGTTAAATACTGACCCTTTGCATACTTAAGCACAAGCTTTCAGAAAACTGATGCAAAAAAATTGTCTTAATGTAAGTGATCAGCTGAGGAAAGTTTGACTGTAGTCACCTGTAGTGTCTCCCCATAATCATCATCATAATCTTCATCATCTCACCATTTTTTTTAAATCACAACGTTAACACAAGTCGAGCCCTTCTCCTCTTCATGGCTTTAGCTCATTTACAGGGTAGCTGAGGGGAGTGTTTTTAGGCGAGAGAGTATTTAAGGTAGAGATCTACAGCACCTGACCTTGACGCTAGGCCGACACAGACCCCTTTGATCAGGTGGATTAGCTTGATGCAGAGTGACGCACTGTCTGCCTCAGTTACTGACCATCCCCCGGCTCCACCCACCAGTCCGCAGGCTCTGCAGTCACGCTGGAAGCAAATCGCGTCTCCAGAGGGCTGTTTGTGAATCATTTTAATGTGCCGGCACATTGAATGCAAAGATTTTGGCAGGATTCTTCAAAGGTTTTGTAACATTAACGTTATACGGATGCCTTGTCTGACCCAAAATAACCTCTCTCTGTTTCCACATCATCATCATCAGCAGCGTCTCCTTATTTAATACTCTCTCTCAAAGCTGATGAAGAGGTCTGTAGTCATGTGTCTGTGTTACGTAATGAGGAACGTCAAAGAAGACAAGTGAGGAATTTCAGTGTCAGCCACTTATAGATTGACTTGTCAGGATATTTTTTGATCAATAAGGAGTCAATTTGATTCATGTCAGCCAGTTATGTCCTTTATCTTGTCGTTGACAGATCAGTGATAATACTTCCCTAACCCATACCCACCCTGAACCACTTCATCCCCACCAATCACCACCTACTGCAACCCCACCACCTGCAGCAAATCAGTGTGTAACAGTGATGTGTCTGTATGCTGCTGTTGTCACTAGGGGGAGCTGGAGAAGCAGCTCCTGCAGGCCAATCCCATCCTAGAGGCCTTCGGAAATGCCAAGACCATCAAAAATGACAACTCCTCCCGATTTGTGAGTTTTCAGACGTAGATGTACTTTTGTTTCTCATGTGATTATTTAGGGCTTGTTTTTAATTCTGCAACACCTTCTTTCCTTATCTCTCTCACAGGGTAAATTCATCCGGATCAACTTTGATGTGACCGGCTATATTGTTGGAGCCAACATTGAGACTTGTATCCTGTCTGTGTGGGTTTTTCTTGCTCTGGGAAAACAGCGCTTGTCATAGCAAAAAGGGCACATTCATTAAAGAAATACTGCACCCACAAAACGACAACGTGTATATCAATCACTCACCACTTGAAGAAAACTTTTTCTCGCTTGCCTTTCACGGTGAATGGAGAATCTAAAAACAAGAAAATCCTTGATGAACTGAAGTAATCAGGGTCCACGTTTCACAACAGCAAAACTATATCATAACATCTGGTTCTAAACTCTCACACAGCTGGTGCAGCTCAGATCAAGTCTCATTTATCCAGTCATATGCTCAGTGCTTCCCAAACACAGGTATTTTTGCTGAAATGTCACAGTATGAAACACTTTGCCTATGCATAGCATGGAGGAGCAGGCGTGCTAATATAATGTGCATGAGACTGCTGTGTTTTAAATCCTGAAGTTTTAGTGAAAGTGCATGTGCTTGGGAAGTACTGAGCATATGACTATATAAATAAGACTTGGATTATACTGCAGGAAATATGTGAGAGTTTCTTAATTCAAGTTTTGATATAGTTTTGTCACGTTGCTTGTTAAATGCAGATTTCTTTTACTTCAGTTCATTAAGAATTTTCTCAATTTGGGGATTTTTCATTCTTCGTGGAGGCATGCAAGAAAATTTTCCTCATAAAATCAGTGTAACATTAAGGTGAGTAATTGATATACCAATGGTCATTTTGAATGTGAAGTATTCCTTTAAAGATAAGACATCAATTCAGTATCACTTCTAATCCAAGATGTTATTTTTTTGTTTTGTTTCTGAACATTTTTTTCAGCTGTAGTTATTGATTTTTTTCTTGACTTTATAATACTTTACAAAGGCCCTCATAAAATGTTTTTTTTTACACATGTAATTCAAAGCCGTATTTTGAACCACACTCAAAACATTGCCCCGAAAATTTTGCAAAATCCTCGTCAGTGTGCGCACATATTCTTTAACATCTGAAACTGTCAGATCTGCTGGAGAAGTCTCGCTGTATCAGACAGGCAAAGACAGAAAGAGCTTTTCACATCTTCTACTACATGATCGCCGGTGCCAAGGACAAACTGCGTGGTGAGTTTGAACATGCTGCTTTTCTTTATTTCACATCTCAGTTAAATGACGTCCTGCTGAACACTTACTGCAGGTGTGCTGCTGTCAGTCATTCACAAACTGTTTGACGTTAATGTGTGTTATATTTTCAGAGGAGCTTCTTCTGGAGCCCTTCAGTAATTACCGCTTCCTGAGTGCGGGTCATGTTCAGATCCCCGGTCAGCAGGACGATGAGATGTATGAGGAGACCATGGAGGCCATGCAGATCATGGGCATCACCGAGGAGGAGAGAATCGGTATCAGCGATAAGTCTGATCTACGGGGCGAGATAAGGACAGGCTGCTTGGAGGTGTCACTGCCGTTTCTCTTTGATGCTGACTGTCATGTCCCTGTGTTTCAGATATCCTGAAGGTGTGCTCCACAGTCATGCAGCTGGGAAACATCGAGTTCAAGAAAGAGAGGAACCAGGAGCAGGCCACTATGCCAGACAACACCGGTTAGACACCACAGCCTCTCAATATTAGAAGCTTTTAACCATGTGATTTTAACCATGCAAATTTCACTTCAACTTTTCAATTTTTATCTACAGCAGCACATGTTCAAATATTATAAAAAGCGTTCTGGTGTTAAGTGAAGCAACATGTTTCCTGTCTCTCTAGCGGCACAGAAGGTGTGCCACCTGCAGGGCATCAATGTGACAGACTTCACCCGTGCCATCCTCACCCCTCGAATCAAAGTGGGCAGAGAGGTGGTGCAGAAGGCGCAGACCAAAGAGCAGGTACTGCAGGGAGTGAACGAGTGTTGTCAGAAATATTGATTTATCAACACATACGGATTCTGAATATTTTAAAAAGGTTTCGATACACATTTTCTGCAGTATTGATACACCGACACCAACTGCACTTTTAGGTACAGTGCATCCGGAAAGTATTCACAGCGCTTCACTTTTTCCACATTTTGTTATGTTACAGCCTTATTCCAAAATGGATTAAATTCATTTTTTTCCTCAAAATTCTACACACAACATCCCATAATGACAACGTGAAAAAAGTTTTGAGATTTTTGCAAATTTATTAAAAATAAAAAAAAAGAGAAATCACATGTACATAAGTATTCACAGCCTTTGCTCAATACTTTGTTGATGCACCTTTGACAGCAATTACAGCCTCAAGTCTTTTTGAATATGATGCCACAAGCTTGGCACACCTATCTTTGGGCAGTTTTGCCCATTCCTCTTTGCAGCACCTCTCAAGCTCCATCAGATTGGATGGGAAACGTCAGTGCACAGCCATTTTCAGATCTCTCCAGAGATGTTCAATCGGATTCAAGTCTGGGCTCTGGCTGGGCCACTCAAGGACATTCACAGAGTTGTCCTGAAACCACTCCTTTGATATCTTGGCTGTGTGCTTAGGGTCGTTGTCCTGCTGAAAGATGAACCGTCGCCCCAGTCTGAGGTCAAGAGCGCTCTGGAGCAGGTTTTCATCCAGGATGTCTCTGTACATTGCTGCATTCATCTTTCCCTCTATCCTGACTAGTCTCCCAGTTCCTGCCGCTGAAAAACATCCCCATAGCATGATGCTGCCACCACCATGCTTCACTGTTAGGATGGTATTGGCCTGGTGATGAGCGGTGCCTGGTTTCCTCCAAATGTGACGCCTGTCATTCACACCAAAGAGTCCAATCTTTGTCTCATCAGACCAGAGAATTTTGTTTCTCATGGTCTGAGAGTCCTTCAGGTGCCTTTTGGCAAACTCCAGGCGGGCTGCCATGTGCCTTTTACTAAGGAGTGGCTTCCGTCTGGCCACTCTACCATACAGGCCTGATTGGTGGATTGCTGCGGAGATAGTTGTCCTTCTGGAAGGTTCTCCTCTCTCCACAGAGGAACGCTGGAGCTCTGACAGAGTGACCATTGGGTTCTTGGTCACCTCCCTGACTAAGGCCCTTCTCCCCCGATCGCTCAGTTTAGATGGCCGGCCAGCTCTAGGAAGAGTCCTGGTGGTTCCAAACTTCTTCCACTTACGAATAATGGAGGCCACTGTGCTCATTGGGACCTTCAAAGCAGCAGAAATTTTTCTGTAACCTTCCCCAGATTTGTGCCTCGAGACAATCCTGTCTTGGAGGTCTACAGACAATTCCTTTGACTTCATGCTTGGTTTGTGCTCTGACATACACTGTCAACTGTGGGACCTTATATAGACAGGTGTGTGCCTTTCCAAATCATGTCCAATCAACTGAATTTACCACAGGTGGACTCCAATTAAGCTGCAGAAACATCTCAAGGATGATCAGTGGAAACAGGATGCACCTGAGCTCAATTTTGAGCTTCATGGCAAAGGCTGTGAATACTTATGTACATGTGATTTCTTAGTTTTTTTATTTTTAATAAATTTGCAAAAATCTCAAAAAAAACTTTTTTCACATTGTCATTATGGGGTGTTGTGTGTAGAATTTTGAGGAAAAAAATGAATTTAATCCATTTTGGAATAAGGCTGTAACATAACAAAATGTGGAAAAAGTGAAGCGCTGTGAATACTTTCCGGATGCACTGTAGTAGAAAATAAAGTGCAATTACATCAACATAAAATAATAAAAAAAGAGAACAATAACAAGCTGACCATTATCCTTATAATCACAGGTCTACCCTCCCGTACCCACACTACTCCTTCCACCTCCCTCCACCCACACAGACCCATCACTCCTCAGCCACCTCAGTTGTTGTGCTTTGGTTTGAACTGCTGTGGTTGCAAGATATGATATGAGGGGTTTCCAGGTTTTATTGAATTGAAGGAGCCTGTCTTTTAAGGCACATCTTATCCTTTCCAAATGGAGTGTGTCAGTTACATCCTGTAGTTATATCTTAAAGGTAGGGACAGTTGTGCTCTTCCATATAATGAGAATTAATTTCTGCTGTGTCACGTTCAGCTTTCTGAAGGTCTCGGATATTCCAAGAATAATGAGCAGTGGCTCTGACTTTGATCGTAGTGTTCATGACCTCAGACATTATGCTGCAGATATCAGTCCAAAAAGATTGAACCTTTCAACCTAAAGCAAAGCTGTGTAGAAGTGTTGCCACAGAAGAACTGCATTTATAACACGTAGGCGACACCTCAGGGTATTTATTACGTAGTTTCTCCTTTGAGTAGTGAAGCCTGTGGATAACTTTAAATTGGATGAGACTGTGTTTTGCGTTATTTGAAAAAGTATGTATAATCTCAAGGCTCTTTACCCATAAATCATCTGGACTCATTCACCAAATTCCTCTTCGCACTTCTGCTTGTAATTTTCAGACGAGGGAGAATTTTTTGATAAGAGAGCGTTCTAAATGGAGAAAATCAACCTACTTTCATTTGGTGACAGTTTCAGACAGTCTGTGTATTTTTGATTGTGCTTCAGTCTCAAAACCTTTTAAGTATTTCTGTATAAAATCTCTTGTAGATAGAGAAAGAAGTTATTGCTCCCCAGGCTATATTTCCTCTGTAGTTGTATGAATGAAGCAAAGACACCTCCAGTGTATAAGTCTCCAATACAATGGTACCGCTTTTGATCCACATACAGAAAGCTATATCCAATTTTTTTAAGGTATTGTATCAAGGTTAGAAATTCCACTATAGTACGCTGTGTGAAACCATAGGAACAATAAAGCAAATGCTGCATTTAATGAACACTTTCCAACCCTCGATATTTTCTGTTTACGTTTATTTGTCAGGCTGACTTTGCCATTGAAGCCCTGGCTAAAGCTGTGTTTGAGCGACTGTTCCGCTGGATCCTGAACCGAGTCAACAAAGCCCTGGACAAGACCAAACGACAGGGAGCCTCCTTCCTGGGAATCCTCGACATCGCCGGCTTTGAGATCTTTGAGGTACGGACATGTTGATCACTGATGAGTCAGTTTTGTGTAGCTTATTAAAGGTATACTAGGCAGGATTTTCCTAAAAGGACAATATGTAAACTCATACAAAAGTAATCCCTCTAAATTCCTCTAAAATGTTCCTGGGAACAGCGCGTAGGTGAGGTTGGGACTTTATAAAATGGTAGGAACCAGGTGAGAGACTGTAAGCAGCACCTAGAAGTGTAGCACCCAATAAAAAAATACAAATATAGATAATCTGGGTTTGACTGTCAGTGGTGATACTGTTTACAAAGTTTAGGCCAACAATTCCTGCATAGTATACCTTTAAATGCAAGAGGCATACAAACAATGTCATGGATGATATGTTTTCTCACCTCTGTATTTTGGTTGTTGCAGGACAACTCCTTTGAGCAGCTGTGTATCAACTACACCAACGAGAAGCTGCAGCAGCTCTTCAACCACACCATGTTCATCCTGGAGCAGGAGGAGTACCAGAGGGAGGGCATCGAGTGGAACTTCATCGACTTCGGTCTCGACCTGCAGCCCTGCATTGAGCTCATCGAGAGGCCGGTGAGTGGACAGTAAAAGTATTTAAGTTCACGTCATACATCCTGAGCCAAGTATGTTTTGATGTGTTGTAATTAAATGTTGGTCAGGTTTAGTAATCACTGTATATTCTCTGCAGAACAACCCTCCAGGCATCCTGGCTCTGCTGGATGAAGAGTGCTGGTTCCCCAAAGCCACAGATGTCTCCTTCGTAGAGAAACTCTTGAGCACACAAGGGAACCATGTGAAATTCGCCAAACCTAAACAGCTCAAAGACAAGACAGAGTTTTCTATTCTTCATTATGCAGGCAAGGTGAGTACGAGCGGGCAGGTATAACATGGTAACAGCATGATAAGGTGTGATAAGGACACACATTTCTTATACTCTCATGTTGAGTTTAGGTAACATGACTGAAAAGTATTGCTGTGATGTTTGCTAACATGATATGAATGTTTCAGTGAAGCTCAGTTAACATTTTGTTGTGTTTGCAGGTGGACTATAACGCCACAGCCTGGTTGACAAAGAACATGGACCCTCTAAATGACAACGTCACAGCACTGCTCAACAACTCCTCCAGCCAGTTTGTGCAAGACCTCTGGAAAGATGGTGAGATTACTGGCTTTGCTGGTTTTAGCCAAACGTTGTTTACCAAATAAAATAGTCAACTTGGATAAAAAACATGTTAACATACTAAATTAATAATTAACGTCTTCCACTCTGCAGAGACGCCAGCATTCACGGCTGACATTAGTGTCTTTCAGAGGCTGTAGTGGGGTATCTTTTCGACAGGGGGGTTAAATAACGCTCCAAAGTTAGGCTTATTCCTGACAAGGGAAAAACTGGCATGGCAGTTTTTACAGGGGTCACTTGACCTCTCACCTCAAGATATCTGAATGAAAATTGGTTCTATGGTTACCTACGAGTCTCCCCTTTAAAGACATGCCCACTTTATGCACACCTGAGTGAACTCACTGTTATTTCAAACTAACACAGTGATGTGTTGTTGTTTCAGCCGACAGAGTGGTGGGTCTGGACACAATAGCCAAGATGACAGACAGCTCCATGCCGAGTGCCTCAAAGACCAAGAAGGGAATGTTCCGCACAGTGGGACAGCTGTACAAGGAGTCTCTGGCCAAACTTATGACCACGCTGCACAACACCCAGCCCAACTTCGTCAGATGTATCATCCCCAACCACGAGAAGAGGGTAAAGAAAAGTGCAATGTCATTAACACGAGTAACTTAAGGCAAAGCATGCAGTCAGTTTTACACAGTGAGGAAACATTCAGTGTGTTAGGTGATAAAATAACCTGTTTGCCCACTTATTGTGTTTAAGAGAAGCCTGTCTGAATGTGTTGGCCTCTGTGCTGCACTAATGAATGTAGACTCTCTGGCTCCCTGTCGGAAATGAATGAATGAACGACTTTATTTTGAGCAAAACCAAAAATAAAAGCAAAACAAACAAGACATCAACAGACATGCTCGTAAAGGAGTAGGAAGAAGTGCACACTTATATAATCCTACCCCCTTCTTAGTTTTCATGTCTCGTTCAAAAAGGAAATTGTCAACAACTATCCCAAACTTATTTACAACCAATTATACAGATAAATAACAAGTCTTAGATATTAAATATACAAACCCAATCTCAACCAATCCCAGATAAATAAATAAACCAACCCATCAGCATCACCCCTCTTCGTCTGCATAACTCCTAAATATACTGTGTCTGCACATCTTTTAAAGAGCTCTAAAGTCATGCTTCCCTTTGACTTCTCATCTAACCCACTCCATAAACTCACACCACACACTGAAATACACACACTTTCCAAGGATGTACGAACACAATGGTTTTTTTTTTTTTAGATTAGATTTTCCTCTTAAATGTCATCACCCCTTCCTGTCACAAAACTTTGTTTGAATATTGCCTGGAAGTAGATTATTTCTTGCTTTGTAAATTATTTGGGCTGTTTTAAATTTAACCAAGTGCCCGAATTTCAATGCATGTCACTGTAAAAATGGTATGTTCATGTGTTTGTGAAATGGATATATGTTCTTAAGGAAACTGCTCCCTTATGGCACAATTAAACTTTCTTATATAAAACATTTATAACATAAAGACAAATGTCCACATGATGCAGTAACTATTTAGTATTGTTTGATAAATAGTGGTGGGTAGAGCACTGAAAATCTACACTAAAGTGATTACTCCCATGAAAATTGGCTCCAGTAAAAATGAAAATTACCATTTGAGAAACCTACTCAAGTAAAATTTAAAAAGTACCTGCTTGATTAATTACTCAAAGTACAAATTACTTTACATTTTAATAGTTTTAGTCTTTGCAGGACAGTTCAAAATAATGAAAAAACTGCACTTCTTAATACAATCTTTTTATGAAGCAGAGCAGGTAGGCTAATCATCTCCCACCTGTCTCTCCATCTCATCCTCTTTACCCCCTCTCTTCCTTATCATAACCTCAAATATTAATGTTATACATGAAAAATGAACATGGTTAATGTCAGCTAGCTGACTACATTTTTATCTACAGTGTATGCAACTTACTTCGACGTGCTTGCGGAGGTCAGAAAAGGAGCTTTTAAAAGCGGACATCTCAGTGTTTTTCGGGAGGCACCACAAGCACTTCATTGTGTAACTGTTGTCCTTATTTTGGTATGAAAAGTTTGGCCAGATGTGGGCGGGGATTGTCGCTGGAGGATGCCTCTTGTTGTGGGTTTCGCTCTGTCATCAGCGTATCATGGTCAAAAGACAGGTGGTGTTTTGTTTTCCTCCAGGCAGCTGCAGTAGAGGTGCTCCTCATGCACTCTACCTCCATACACTCAACCCCCACATTTAGAGCAGACTGGTTGTAACTTAGGTAGAATAAATAAAGGAATATGAAAAGTACTTGCTCCTTAAAAAAACGTGCTCCTTTTTTCCTCAAGTGCGTTTCCTTCGAGGTGTTACTACCCACCCCTGGTGATAAATGTGTATTTCCTGTATAAAACCCGATGTAATGAGACTAAAATCCATTGTCCTCAGGCGGGGAAGCTGGATGCAAGCCTGGTCCTGGAGCAGCTGAGGTGTAACGGTGTGTTGGAGGGGATCAGAATCTGCCGACAAGGATTTCCCAACAGAATCGTCTTCCAGGAGTTCCGCCAGCGGTGCGTGGGATCTGAGAGACTCATTTATGAAGTGCTACTAAAGTTTATAATCTTTCTGTAAACCTTTCTAACCATACTAAGAATTTTTCTGTCTCTTTCCTGTCCCATAGTTATGAGATCCTGGCTGCTAACGCTATCCCCAAAGGTTTCATGGATGGCAAACAAGCCTGCTGCCTCATGGTAAATACACATAAGTTCACAATGCCCGTCCACTGACATTCACATTCATTCAGAAGTCTGTGTGAACCCTAATTTTTCTCACTTATCTCCTGTCTGTGTAGATCAAGCACCTGGACTTGGACCCCAACCTGTACAGAATCGGACAGAGTAAGATCTTCTTCCGCACAGGAGTGCTGGCCCAGCTGGAGGAGGAGAGAGATCTAAAGATCACTGTGGTCATCATCGCTTTCCAGGCGCGGGCTAGAGGCTTCCTGGCCAGAAAGTATGAACGCACAAGTCTCCTCTCACATATATTACTCTCCAACAAACTGTGCTGTCTGTGTCACACTGTGCACAACTTAGTATTTTGGCAGGCTTTCATAATTTTATGAATTGTTTTTTATCACTATAAATAAGAAACACTTTGTTTTATATCGTACATGACGTATTGTTTTTACTGTGGTATTTTTAAAGGGCATTTGCCAAGTTGCAGCAGCAGCTCACAGCCATGAAGGTGATCCAGAGGAACTGTGCTGCCTACCTCAAACTAAGGAACTGGCAGTGGTGGAGGCTCTTCACAAAGGTCTGCTAATCATGCTGCATATTTAGGGCGATGAAATCACAGTACAACTCTGTATATGAGGCTTTGTTAATATTTCAATGTAGTGGCAGAATGAATTTGTTATGTTCTTAGCCTCACATTGTATTTACCCCATTTTAAAAATGTGACGATGCCCGTCCTCCTGAACTGCAGGTCAAGCCTCTGCTGCAAGTGACCCGACAGGAGGAGGAGATGAGTCTGAAGGACGAGGAGCTGCAGAGAGCCAAAGAAGTTGCTACAAAGTTTGAATCTGAGCTGAAGGAGATCTCATTGAAACACACATCGGTAAAGAACTAAATCTGCAACAGTGACACACTTTCTTTGGCTGTCAGCAGATGTCAAAGCCATTTAAACTTGTGTCCCTTTTTTCAGTGTTTCATGTAGTTCATGACTGAAACCAGCCCAGTAAGAATAAGCTCCTGTTTAAGGAGTCTACTGACAATATTATCTGATCTGTCTGCTTCAGATTTTGGAGGAGAGGAACGCGCTGCAGGAGCAGCTTCAAGCTGAGACAGAGCTGTACGCCGAGGCTGAGGAGATGAGGGTTCGTCTGGGGGCTAAGAAGCAGGAGTTGGAGGAGATTCTCCATGAGATGGAGGCGAGACTGGATGAAGAGGAAGAACGTGCTCAGGCGCTGTTGGTGGATAAGAAGAAGATGCAACAGCAGATGCAGGTCTGAAAATCCACTTCTTGTTCCTGTGGTTTCATGCTCAGCTATGTTTGCTCTGATAATGGGAGGAAATGGCAGCAGAAACTGAAGCTGAGGTTTTCTTCTTGTAGGAATTGGAGGAACATTTGGAGGAGGAGGAGGACGCCCGTCAAAAGCTGCAGCTGGAGAAGGTTACCTGTGAGGGGAAGATCAAAAAGCTGGAGGACGACATCTTGGTGATGGAGGACCAGAACAACAAGCTGCTAAAGGTAAGTGTGGACAAACAGCAGTCATCAGAGACCCTGAGGTCGGTCAGTCACTTAGTAAGAGAGTCGCTGTATCAAAACAAGAAAGAATATTTCAGCAAATAGATTTTCTGCTTGGTGTTTTGTAGGAGAGGAAGCTGATGGAGGAGAGGATCGCAGACTTCAGTTCCAACCTGGCAGAGGAAGAGGAGAAATCAAAGAACCTCACCAAGCTCAAAAACAAACACGAGTCCATGATTTCTGAACTAGAGGGTAATCATCTGTTATGAGTTGTCACACTTTAATACCCTCAAAACCCCAAAAACATTACTGATGCTAATTGTTGTGTGTCTGCAATGATTATAGTACGTTTGAAAAAGGAAGAGAAGAGTCGACAGGAGCTGGATAAGGCCAAGCGAAAGTTGGAAGCGGAGTCAAACGACATGCAGGAGCAGATAGCCGACCTGCAGGCACAGATCGCTGACCTCAAAGCCCAGCTCGCAAAGAAGGAGGAGGAGTTACAGAACGCCTTGGCCAGGTAAAGTTCTGGGAAGTGATAAACACAGTACCCATTTACAGATTTAACCTTCAACACCTGAATCTACAAAGCCTAGTGTCTGAGCACGTCCTGTAAAACACATCAACATTTAACTTCTTGGATGTCAACAAATATCCCCCTCGATTCACTCGTCTTCCTCCTCAGGTTAGAAGATGAGACAGCTCAGAAGAACAACGCTCTGAAGAAGATCAGAGAGCTGGAGGGACACATCTCCGACCTGCAGGAGGACCTCGACTCAGAGAGAGCGGCCAGGAACAAGGCAGAGAAGATCAAACGGGACCTCGGGGAGGAGCTGGAGGCCCTCAAGTCTGAGCTGGAGGACACGTTGGACACCACTGCCACGCAACAGGAACTAAGGTCAGTCATACAACGCTGACAAATACAAAAATAAAGCTCTTACGTGTTAGGAATGTACGGATAAGGTGCAATTCATTTTCAATTTTAATATGATAAGCACTGGAACAAACCAAGAAACAAATATTACCTGGTTTGAAATGCACAACAGAGGTGTTACACAGAGGTTAACGCGTGATCCATCCATCTGTTCTGCAGAGCCAAACGTGAGCAGGAGGTGAACCTGCTGAAAAGAGCCATGGATGACGAGAACCGGACGCACGAGGCCCAGGTTCAGGAGATGAGACAGAAACACACCCAGGCTGTGGAGGAGCTCACAGAGCAGCTGGAGCAGTCCAAACGAGTAGGCCTACGCTATTACATACACCGTTATAAACACTCCAGGTCCAGGTGTTCAGAAGTAGTCTGATTGGAAGCTGGGCATTTGATTTGATCGAAGTTTGACAATGGGTTGTTTGGATTCTGATATCGGATTAGATCATGTAATTCAGTTTTGATCAAACCTACAGTGTTGTTTAAAACTTCTTATTAGGATTGGGACATCTTTGATCCAAAAAAATTGGGAATATCCTGATCCCAGCAGGGTGGATTACAGGGAAAAAAAATACACTGATAGAGTAGACATTAGGCTGCCTATTAAGCCTTCTAGTACAGTAATGTAAAAATAAAAAATGTCTACTGTTTACTTTTTACTTGTTTACATTCCTATTTTTCTATAAATAGCTAGAAGCCTATGTTGTGATGCACAGTCCGATTTAGAGCACCGGTTATCTTAAAAAGTCTCTGGATCAGGGTGATCCAGTGTTGCTTTGAAAAAACAGCCAAAGTAAAATTAAAATAGATTAGCTGATCCTGAACAGCAAAACACTGGATTCCCAAATCTGGATCCCTCTGATACAGATGACACCTTTTTTAACTGGGCCCTGGTGTCATTTAGTGCACGGTGACAGCACGGAACACTGATCCTATATTATCTCTGTTCTGTTCAGGTGAAGTCGAACCTGGAGAAGGCTAAACAAGCTCTGGAGAAAGAGACGTCAGAGCTGACCATGGAGGTGCGCTCACTCGTCCAGGCCAAACAAGACGGGGAGCACAAGAGGAAGAAGTTGGAAGGTCAGGTGACAGATCTGCAGTCACGCTTCAACGACAGCGAGAAGCAGAAGGCCGAGCTGGGAGAGCGCTGCTCAAAGATCACTGTAAATGCCTTTCAGTTGTTACATCAGTACTGTACATATTAAAAAAGTGTGCATTTTTAAAAGATACCACACTGATGTGCTGAAAAGTCCCAGAAACCTCATCTTTGTCTTCACACAGGTGGAACTGGAGAGTGTAACAAACCTACTGAATGAAGCAGAAGGCAAGAACATCAAACTGAGCAAAGATGTCAGCAGCCTTACGTCCCAGCTCCAAGACTCACAGGTAACTGGACTCTTATATCGTATATTATAATCCCAATACAGTCCACATGGTACCTTTACTGTGACAGTTTAATATAGCACATGTTTGCTGACAATATGTCATAATTAAAGCACTGACCTGTGACCTACAGGAACTGCTGGCTGAGGAGACACGTCAGAAACTGCAGTTCTCTACAAAGCTGCGGCAAGCTGAAGACGACAAGAACAGCCTGCAGGAGCAGCTTGAAGAGGAGATGGAGGCCAAGAGGAACGTGGAGCGACACGTCTCCACACTCAACATCCAGGTCAGAGTTCAAACTAGGGGTTGCTAATTTACAGGTTCATCTGTGATTTGGAGGTGAAATTATAAATAAGACATCAGGGAGAGATTTCAGTGACAATTTACAATGGATACAGTCGGGATTTATGGGAACACTGCAAAATGTCACATCCTTTTACACTGAAGGGGAAAACAAAACATTTGTAACCATGCTGAAGAGCTGGAGAGTTGCTGTGCAGCTTTCTGTATGTCAGATGAACTCAAAAATCGAGAGTGAAAAGGTATTTTTTTCCTAGATTTTTCCATGTTTTTGTGTCTAAGTGACTAATAAGAACAACATTTTGGGTAATTGGTCCAGTATTGAGCAAGAACAGTGGCATTGTGCAATGTAAACATCAATGTACGTCCACCGAAAGTGTTTGTTTTTGCTGCTGACAGGCTCAGATTGTTATTTTAAGTGCTTGACAATATTATTTAAAGGATCCCTCCAGAGGTCCACCTTTTGGTAAAGACTAAGATCCTTATTGTTAAACCAGAAACAGCCCCAAAGTCGTTATCATCAGACCCACCAGACTCTATTTAGATAAACGGCAATTTTATCATCGCAAAACACACTTATTTAAAATCAAGAGAAACAAAATAAATCTCACAGAAACCATCCTGGTTTGTCTTTTCAGTGTTTTGACAATCACTGACTGGTTTAGATGAATTCAAACCCAGTTAGATGTGAAAATATGCTGACTCTATACACGCTGAAATGACTTTTGGAGCCTGGTGTGTTTGGTAATGGCCATTTCAGGGCTGTTTCTGGTTAAACAAATAAGGGTCTAATGGTTTATCCAAACTGTGTTAGATTGTTAATCCACTGGTAAAAAACTTGTGAGCCTCCTGTGGTTTTTGAGGGTGCAAATCCCTGCGTGATAACGTTATAACACATCATCAAAACATAGACTAATGGCACTGAGTAACATCAGCACAACTATACTGTCTAAAAACATGTATGCAATTCACTGAAACATGTAAGTCTATTACATCAAAGTGTTAATGTAAATGTATTCGTTTCTCTTATATGAGTTTAAAAGCCGTGCTCTCCCAGCATTTACAGGCTGGGGGAAAAGGACTGTTTTCCACAAACAGATTAATTGTCTTCATAATTAGCGCCTTAACAGAGTCTTCTTCCGTCCACAGTTGTCAGATGCAAAGAAGAAGCTTGACGAGATGACAGGAAACATCGAGCTGCTGGAAGAGGGTAAGAAACGTCTGCAGAGAGATTTGGAGGCAGCAAACACCCAGTTTGAGGAGAAGGCCTCTGCGTACGACAAGTTGGAGAAGACCAAGAACCGTCTGCAGCAGGAGCTCGAGGACACGCTGATGGACCTGGACAACCAGAGACAGAATGTGTCCAACCTGGAGAAGAAGCAGAAGAAGTTTGACCAGGTCGGTTAAGTCAAAAAAGATAATGGCCGTAATAACACTTAGGTATAGAATGTTTCACTTTAGACTTCTTACTCCTAGTTAACTGTTGACTAATTAATTACAAATTACAGCCATGAAACTACTTTTACTGTGGAAGTACTGGTTACATTACTTTAGTATTACACCTTAAACATTATCTATGGTTTTCTGTCCTCCCTGGTCTCCAGATGTTGGCCGAGGAGAAGAGTATCTCCAGTAAATATGCAGACGAGAGAGACCGTGCTGAAGCCGAGGCCAGAGAGAAGGAGACCAAGGCTCTGTCCCTGGCGAGAGCTCTGGAAGAGGCCCAGGATTCAAGAGAGGAGCTGGAGAGAGCCAACAAGGCCCTGAGGATGGAGATGGAGGACCTGATCAGCTCCAAGGACGACGTAGGAAAAAATGTAAGTGCTGGAACGTCATTTCATTAAATACTGTCACACATGAGACCACTGTGACTGAACTGACCAGTAGATGTATGTTATTTGAATATAGTGGTTAATTTGGCTGTATAATGATGGCAGGTCCACGAGCTGGAGAAGTCCAAGCGAGGCCTGGAGGCCCAGGTGGAAGAGATGAAGACCCAGCTGGAGGAGCTAGAGGACGAGCTGCAGGCAGCTGAGGACGCCAAGCTGCGCCTGGAGGTCAACATGCAGGCCCTGAAGGCCCAGTTCGAGAGGGACCTCCAGGGACGAGATGAGATGGGAGAGGAGAAGAAGAGACAGCTTGTCAAGCAGGTAAGGAGGCGTAAAACATCTTCTTTGTTTTCCTCCAAATGAAAATACATGATCTGATCCACCATCAGAGAGTGTGCTCTAAGCAATGATGCATACTGACTGCAGGTCCGTGAGCTGGAGACAGAGTTGGAGGATGAACGTAAGCAGAGGGCCCTGGCAGCAGCAGCCAAGAAGAAGTTGGAGACGGACATGAAAGATCTGGAGGTACAGATCGAGACGGCCAGTAAGGGACGAGATGAGGCCATCAAACAGCTCCGCAAGCTCCAGGTAAGAGTGAGGCGACGGATGAAATGCAGCAGCAGGTTCAGCACAGGATTTTTTTTCTGTCTAAAAACACAATGCAGTTTGAACTTACGATTTTAGATACGCAAATTTGATTTTATAATTTCCTTTTTTTGTGCATGATGGAGGCTCCTACTTAAAGGGGTAGTTCAGATCTTTTGAAGTGGGGTTTATAAGAGGTACTTATCCATAGGCAGTGTATTACCTACAGGAGATGTCAGTCAGCACGCCCCAGTTTGTATACTTACTATATGACTTTTGAATTTGCACTGCATCAACAATCTGGACAAAACTCTGGCTTGTATTTTAATACACATGGTAAATAAATAACATTCTGACGCCCTCCTTTATTGCTGTCTCTCTTTCTGTCTCTCTTCCTCCCACCAGGCCCAGATGAAGGACTACCAGAGGGAGCTGGAAGACGCCCGCGCTGCCAGAGAGGAGGTGTTGGCTACTGCAAAGGAGAGTGAGAAGAAGGCCAAGGGTCTGGAGGCTGAGCTCATGCAGCTACAGGAGGTGACACATTCGATTTCTAACAACAAGGCTGTGAACTGTTCGAGAGCAGAGGCTTGAAATGAAGGATTCATGTCTAATATGTTTCTAGGACCTGGCTGCCGCAGAGAGGGCACGGAAACAGGCGGAGGCTGAGAGAGACGAGCTGTCTGATGAGCTGGCCAGCAACTCCTCTGGAAAGTGGGTGGAGATTTAATTTAGAGATTGTTGCTTTGTCTGAGAAATGATTGCAGAGGACAAATGATGGTTATAGCTGTTTGCTGCTGTGCTCCCTGTACACAGGTCTGCCTTGGCAGATGAGAAACGTCGTCTGGAAGCGAAGATCTCCCAGCTAGAGGAGGAGCTGGAGGAGGAGCAGAGCAACATGGAGATCCTCAACGACAGGCTGAGGAAGAGCACACAGCAGGTGACCAGACAGTGGCAGCTACTTGAGTCATGACAGGGTTCAACATCGCAGAGGCTTCATCCCTCTCTTTGTGTGTGTTCCCTCCACAGGTGGATCAGCTCACCAACGAGCTGCAGACAGAGCGCACCACCTCCCAGAAGAACGAGAGCGCTCGGCAGCAGATGGAGCGCCAGAACAAGGAGCTGAAGGCCAAGCTCCAGGAGATGGAGAACCAGGTCAAATCCAAATTCAAGTCCTCCATCACGGCCTTGGAGGCTAAAGTGGCACAGCTGGAAGAGCAGCTGGAGCAGGAGAACAGGTCAGGGTCAAAGATTATGTCAGATAAAGCTGTTTTTAACATGATTTCTGTCATTACACTGACGACATTAAGCCATAGCAGAGGGGACATATCCACCAAAAACTGAGATGAAAAAGACTCAATTTTCATGTTCCAGTAACGACTGTAGCATTGATATTATTGTGTCCTTAACATACATGAAACTAAATGGCTCACTTTAAAGCTGGGGCAGGCAGATATCTGGAAACACAAAAAAAACCCCAGCAGAATTTTAAACTACAGCCTCTTCCTGCAGCTCGCCCCTCTTCCCTAAGCTCCTCCCACCAGACAACCACAGGCATATGCAGACGCTTCATAAAGTATCCAAGTGTTACCCATTACACTGATTTATTCACTCTTGTTTCATTGTACAGTTGCACACAGCTCGTTCACTCAGCCCCTCCCTGCCCTGCTCTCTCTTTATTTATCTGACCACAAATGAGATTACAATTAGCCCGCTAACCACCCCACAGTCCCTCCACCTCGCTCCCTGCCTCTTTGGACTGCTTTGCCAGGAGGAGAGCTGGCAGCAGCTCAGGAGATGGACCTTTAGTTGGTGGCTGTATCAGCTTGAATTCGGCCAGTGCAAACCCCTCCAGAGCCAGCTGTCACAGCAGGCTGGTGGCAAGTGGCAGCATCAGGTCTAACTTGTGTAACAGCAGCAACAGAAAGTTTGCTGATATATCGGGGAATCTGGGCTGTCCAGTCTCTCGGAGCTGGAGTTTGCATTAGCTGGATTCAGGTTCGTACGGCCCCTGACTGGGGTGCGTCTCCGGAGCTGCTGCCCGCTCTCCTCTTGGTGAGGTGGTCAGGGGAAACACTACGATGTGAGGCTCTAGCTAACGTTAGCTACTTAACTACTTAAACTGTTAGCAACATTTTCTTTCCATCTATAAATGCATCACGGTTATTGACAAGTGTTTTATTTTGTTTATTGATAGACGCTTTTTGATAGGTCTGTCTTCTTTTTATGGGATACTTTGCAGTGCAGACAGTTGTTGCCAATGCTAGAATAGGCACTTTTTCTCCACCACTGAATCAAGCTTTTACCAAAGGGACATCTACATTTACATCAGTGATACTCGTGCTCCTCTCTGAACTCTTTGTCCTCTCTCAGAGAGAAGCAGGCATCTGCAAAGAGCATACGCCAGAAGGACAAGAAGCTGAAGGACCTGATAATGCAGGTGGAAGACGAAAGGAAACAGGGCGAGCAGTACAAAGACCAGGTACAATCACTTAATGCACCCATGCTCAAACACAAGGCAGTACGTTTTTGTGTGTGTCCATATTTGTGTGTAGATGGATATTTGGAGTCAGGGGTGGTTATTTGGGATGGCCTATCAATAGAGCACTAAATCTGCATGTTTCCTTTGTTCGCTCACCAGGCGGAGAAGGCGAATACCCGCATGAAGCAGCTGAAGCGGCAGCTAGAGGAGTCGGAGGAGGAGTCTCAGCGCGCTACAGCCGCCCGCAGGAAGCTGCAGCGGGAGCTGGATGAAGCCACCGAGGCCAACGACGCCATGAGCCGCGAGGTCAACTCTCTGAAGAGCAAACTCAGGTAGGACGAAGTGGCAAAGGGGAGTGTTTTTTAGCCCGTTTGTTTCTCTTGTTCATCTTTTTACTTGTGTGTGTTGTTAAGCTATAAAATGAGAAAGTTTGCTCCGACTGTTTTGTTGTTTTCAACATGGCAGCTGGGTCACAAACATTCTCATATTATAGCTAAACAGTACACTACAATATGTTTCTGATAACAGTTAAGGTGAGAGACAGGCAATGCAGTATGAGAGTCTTGATATACTATTCAATCAGTGCTGACTAGTTTGACCGCAGTTCATGAGAAGCGATTGATATAATTGACCTTTCTGCTAAGTCCCGCCCCTTTGTGATAGTCTGTTAAGCTGCTGGAGAGAGCACAGAGCCCACACTGTAACTAACTGCACTCCCTGAAGAAATATTATCATATTTTTGGAGAGATGAAACAGTGATTCCAGAGAGAAGCAGACAGAGGGGTCTACAGTCTGTGTTTGAAGGATATATCCAGGATGTCAAACTGACTCAGCAGCAACAACAGGTTAAAAAGACAAAGATAGTTAGAAGCTAAAGCCCAACTATAGGCTACAGATCACAGTGTAAAAGTGAACCACCACATCACTGCTGATCCACACAGAAGACAATGAATATAAAGGGAAACTTTGCTGATATTGAACCAGCTGTGTGGCATCACAGTGTGTGCAGATGAACGGCGTTTGGCTTCGCCCCGTATGGTGCCAGATGGGCAGGGATCTCTGGGGGAAGCCAAACAACGTTCATCTGCGCACAATGCGATGACACATAGCTGGTGAATATCAGCAAAATTTCCATGCTTCCCTTCACTGGTTCCTGTACAGCAGGGTCGATCTTTATTCAGCAAAAGCAGCATGTGTATACATTCAGTAGGCTATATCGTCAGTAGCTAGCTAGCTAACCCTACACTTTTCAGGGTTTGATTTTGGTTTTGGAACAGGAAAGAAACGTATATCTTTTTCCAGCCTCTCCAGGTAACGAGTATCATTAATACACGACGTGCCCCAGGCACAACATTTAGCTCCAAATCCACAAAACCAGCCTGAAAATGAAGGAAATCTGAAACGACTGTATTAGAGTCAATGGAGCACAGCTGTGTTGTTATCGGACCCTGGTCAATGCTACGTTATGATTGACCAGTCTGCTTCCAGGGACAGGACTTAGCGAAGGGTCAATTGACACAGTTTTGTTTGAGACTTCTCGGTTCTTAATGTTTTTTTTTTCATGTGCTTTGAAGCCATTTTAAGTGCTACAAGAAGGCAGAGGAACATTATTTTATTCACAGATTATTAGTGTTATGTAATAGTGTGTGGATAGTGAGATTCAGCAAATATGACAAAAAGTTTTATAACAGTCACCAACTACAGCTTTAACCGTTCCCCGTTCCTCACCTATAAAGGTGCTAAAAAGCACGTTGTCACTGCAGTCTTCTTCAGAGGGTTTAAACATGCATTTAAAGCATTACAACTTGTGTAGGATTTAGTGGAGGCCTCACTGAGCACAAACAAAACAATGGTGTCCATCTCTATTCCAGAGGCAACCCTGAACCCAAGGAGTAACACAGCAGGTACCTCTGCGCCTAAAAGTTACCCCGTCACCATTTCTTATGAACTACCATGACTTCTCATTCCCCAGTGCACACTCTTAATGCTGTCATTCCTTTCATTTAGCCTTACTGAGAGAAATATGGCTCATCAGCTGCCTTAGAAAAACTCAAATTTTAGGTGAGCTTTCCATTACACCAATTTCTAGCTGGTGGCCATATTTTTCTCAGTGCTTGGTTTAACTGCCATAAACCGAACTCATTCTCCTGAGCCAGGAGTCAAATGAGTTACAAAGATAACCAGCGTGCTTAACCTGTAACCAAAGCACAACCTGTACATTCTGTATTTCATCAACACCCGAGTGGTTTTCAAACAACCCTTAAACCATCTGCTGTCCTATAACCACTCCTCTCACTGGCGGGATTTGTTTCTGTGTTTGTACCTCTGTCTCGCGTCTGTCTTTGTGGTGTTTTAGGCGCGGAAACGAGCCCTCCTTCGGCAGCACACCCCGGCGTATGGGCGGAGGCCGAAGGGTGGTGGAGGATGCCTCAGAGGAGGAGGCCGACTCCCAAGGCGACTTCAACGGAACCAAGTCTGCGGAGTAAGGGACGTCCAATAATCAGAATTACCTACCAGGGCACGGTCTGCCACTTTAACAGAGAATAACTTCAAAGCCTGTTATGCTATCTAGTTCTTCCATATCACTTCAAATTATATATTTTCTCCAACTTCCAATAGTGTACTGATCTGTCGTCTTGTTTCAGAGCACCTTTTCTTAACACGCAATAATCAGAAGGACTTGATATCAGTGAGGGGGGGTTGTTCGGTGGCTCTGCTGTTGTGTGATGTGCTGTTCCTTTTTTTATTTTTTTAACTACACTGTTTTGTACTGCACTGAATGACTGATTCCTTCTTATGCAAGGTTTCGTACACAAACATAGGTGCCTCTAATTACCACGCTAACCTGCCAGCAAAGCCTCGGGTCTCCACATTAAGTCACTTTAAAGCAGAGACATGTAAATCTGTGGATCTGTAACTATTATCAGCGACTGTCGTCCTGTTGCCTGTGACTGCTGTTAGTGTTTCAGAGCAGCACTGACGTGGTTTAACAGACTGGATAGAGATTTCTATGCTCAGTCTGCGTCCAGTCGGTGCTGCTGTTTGTACCCCAACAAATATTTAGCTGTTAGACATTTTCTAAAGCCACCTTTTTTTTATTATTTGCACCTTTCTTGTGCCAAAGTATGTTTAGATTGCTTTTACTCAAGCTCAGTAATGTCAGAATGTTTTAGATCAATAAGGTTTAGGGTTAACTATAAAATGAAGACCCAGACTTCAGTATTGGACATCTTAATTTTCTATTTCTTCCCCTTTTTGTCCTGATTTACTGTACATGTTTAAAAAGATCACCCTAAACCAACTCATCCTCATTTGATCATGTTATATGTAACCAACCGATGTTTACATGACACAAATTGTATCGTATTACTGTTGAACCACCTGCACAAGAAATAAAGACCTTTAAAAAAAAAAACTGTGATTTTTTTTTTTCTTTTTAATGTTTCCATCTTGGTCAGTAACGTCAAAGATCATCAAGACATTATTACCATCTCATCAGTTCAATAGAAAAACAAACCAACAGGATCAGAGTTGGGTATAGTACCTCAGGCACATACAGTTTAAAGTCCAAATACAGAAGCAGTTGCAGAGGTGCTGTATACAAACACCCAGTACACAGTGGTCGTGGACTACAATTACAGTTAGCTCAAGTTAGTTCAAGGGAGGTTAAACAGCAACGAGGAGCAGGTTATCCAGTTCTCATATGTATTAACCACAACACACAGGCTACACTGCAGTATACAGTGATGATGTCATATTAGATATGTACTGTAGTATTTGCTTAAAGGGATAGTTTGGATTTTTTTAAGTGGAGTTGTGTGAGGAGCTTAAACATAGTCAGTGTATTACATCAGTAGATGTCAGTCGGCACGCAGCCAGTTTTGAGGAGTAACAACACTGAAGCTATGCAATGCACTGCTGTAGATAAGGAGCAGCAGCAACATGTATTTAAGCCACCTAAAAAAATCTATCACTGTAGATTAGAGGAAAGCACTGGGATTGGATCAACACAAATCCTGTGGGAGCGGCAGTCAAAAAGTAAACCACGAATACAACGAAATTAGGAGCGCTACTCCTGATCAGTGCATTTTCAAAGTCTGTCTCTACTGGCCCTCTCCGTCATTTGAGGTGTGCACTAGAGCGTGCGGGTTCACTGGCCATTCACAACCAAGTTAGGTAAACTTATTTACTTTAAAACATGACGCAAAATATGAAAAACATTTGCAATTTTAGTGTAGATTGGTGTTTCAACCATAACTGACTGCTGTACATATGTAATCAGCCCTCACCAAGCACTCCAGCCCTTCCAGGCCGCGGGTGTGGGCAGGAGCAGACACACGAACTACAGGACCAGGTGGGAGAAGAACACACTACACTATAGCTACTACTTTACCTTCCCATAAGACAGCCCGTTCCCATCATGCTCTTGTCAAAGCCCCAGACTACATTGAGAAAAACTGTTATTTTAGCACGCTGAAAACAAAAGCTGCTGGTCTACCGCTGCTTCAATTGGTTGATTAGTTTGCATTGTGTGACTTTGATGAATCCAAACTAACCTTTTTAACACCAAGGTCTCGTAATAACACAAGCAAACTAACTAATGGAGGCAGCAGTAGACCAGCAGCTCCTGCAAACAGCTTTGTTAAATCACTGTTTTCCAAAATGGAGTCTGGCTTTGAAGAGAGGGATGTAAAAACTTCGGTTACCTGTCCGAAATCACTGTCTGATGGTAAGGTAAAGCGGTGAAAATACTCTTGTTGATTGACATCGATTATTTTAGGTGACTAAAATACATTGCTTAGCTTCTGTGTCAGTGCTCCAAACTGTGGGAACGCCAACTGACATCTACTGTAGGTAATACACTGACTATGGATAGGTACCTGATACAACAACACTTCAAAAAATCCAAACTATTATTAATGATGCTACTATTAATGAGCTGCTGGATGGCAGTAGTGACAGATTAACCAGAAACATTTCAGGGAAAAGCACAAATGTCACAATAAATCTGTTAACCACTCTTATTTCTCCATTCACAATATCTCTTACTAAAAGGCAGGAAAAGGACACTCAATATAGGCTCTATTTATACCTACACAAATATACTATGAACTGTGCTTATCTTTGACCTGTTCAAATCTATTATTGCTTAATATCTTTCCTCCTTCGCCCACCATATAACTCCTGATGGCAAACAGGAGATTTGACACCTATTAGAGAATTATTACTATACATTCAGTAGTGAACATGTGCCGATCTAACTTCTACAGTCAACTTAAATCAGTATAAAAGTTATTGGTGACACTAGATCATAAATCTGCAGAATCTCTGCAGCAGAAAACCTGTTCTTATACTTCACATTCATAAGCCTCGCATACTAGAAAATAAGGAGTCAGCTGAACTAAGTCTGTGCAATGGCAGGAAGGAGGTGAAACAATGAACCTGGGTCAAACTGATACTTTGTGAGATTAAACTAGTCTGAAGGGAAGTGACCTGTCTCATTCCTGACACCTGCAGCATGAGGAATAGACGGCCCACTTCATCTATCTGCGCGATTACAGCAAAGCAAGGCCTACAAACTGAAGAGGTAATAACATTGATGAAGGCAGCGATGGCTAAAATGCTAACACTAGTTTCCTGGCAGCGACTGATTCATTCTCAACTTGAAGTTTTTGCAGCTGTGGACAATAGTAAGTCTCTTCTGGAAAACACATACTAGGAGCGCAGCTTGGAAAAATTATTTTAACCATCTTTTCAGAGACGTATAGCTGCAGCCACATTCCCTTCTGAGCCTGCATGACACACCCCTACAAACCCCGCCCACCACCAGTACAAGACAAACTCACCAACGCAACTGTTATCTGAGCCCTGCTACAACGCCACTTTGTTGTGAATAAATGTCAGGCCAAACACAGCAATAATCAACTTTATAATTCGTTACACATGAAGATGTGATTGACCCTGTAAGTAACGAGATGTTACTGACCATTACCTTAACCGACTCTCTTGACCTACCACTTGTTGACTGCAGACTGACGTGTAAGTATGGTGGGCGAGTCATGTAACTGGGGGATATGTCACGTAGCTGCTCCAGCCACAGCTATACTGACTCATCTTTTCACCCGACAATATCTAGCTCCTCCACAACAGAAGTTAATTCATACCAGTGTTGTTCAGTGCTACATATTTTAAGCCCATAGTTTAAAGAATAAAAAAACAAAAACAGACTTCGTTATTGAAATTAGGTAAGTTTTACCATGTTTTTTTACATCAGTCTTAAAGAGAAAAAACCTAACCCATTACTTTTATCTTTAATCAGTGACTACATTTACATGCACAAAATATTCCATTCTTTTTCCCCTATTCCAAAAAAGACAATATTCCCACTAAGCTGTTTACATTGCTAATGAAAATTCATATTCCACTAATATTACCGCTTACATGCAGCCGTGTACACTACAATTAACTTGCCCTTACATGTCGTTCTTGACGTCAATGTTTTACTTTCTGTGTGAACACAGCCTTCCCTTCTTAAAAATGTCAGCATTGTGATATTTGCACACATTTGTTTCTCCTTCTGACCAGAAATATTGGCTTTTCTTTCGGGCATACATCTCTTCTCAAGCCTGTTGGCAAGTTGGTTAGTGTACAATGCATCCATAACAACACACAGAGCCGACCGTAAACGGGCAAGACGCCATGTGCTGCAAACTACGGTAAAAACCACAGATGAGACGCACATTCTAAATGCACTGTATGCATGTCCAAAGAATGCTCCTATAACCTGATTAATACCGACATATCCTACATCTTAATCGGGAAAATGCTTCCTTCAGGGGAAAAAAAAAGCCTAATTGGGAATATTGTCACATTTGTAATAACAGAGGAATATTAGTGTGCATGTAAATGTACCCAGTGTTTCATTTATCACAGCTTTGGTTTGGATTTGGTCATAAATAGTATTTGTATGATCGAACCTTTACATAAATAATACTCCAGGTTCTTGGTCCCTCTTACAAGGTCACACCCAGTGGCTGTTATTGATACCACTGCTTCTTATTCGGGTCCCTATTTCATGATCAACGAACAAGTACAGCAACCAGCCTAAATGTGTTTCGACAGCCCTGTTGTGCTTGATCCACCGCAGAAAGCAAATCAGTAGACACAGAAGGATTTTTTCGATGCTACCCACCACAGTGTCAAAGATACATTAGAAGATATAGTATGAGCAGATGGTTCTCCGCTCCTTGATTTTACACAAGCTGTAGTGCTGCTTGCTATGATAGATATGCTGTTATACTAGCCTGAGGCAGCAGAAGTCCATGCGCTGATAATGTGGGGCACGGAGCAAGGAGAGTGGCTTTCTTGTTCAAAATAGTTCAGCAGGGCACGTGGCGACAAGGAAGACAGTTCAGTTCAAAGTCCCATTGCTGTAGTTTATTAAGGATGGAGAGGGGACAGGTGAGGAGGTCAGGTTATTGAAGGAGGGAGGTGGGAGTTGGTTCGCCCTTTTTTCTCTCATAGCAGAATCTTGACCCCTCCCTGCGGAGACTGCGGACCCTGGGAGACGCCTCTTGGAGGAGCTGGTCCAAACTCTAACCGCTTTACTAAACTGCAAGACAACACACAGTAAACTCAAAAATCTCATATAAAACTAAAAAAACACTTATTATTCCCAATATTTTTAGGCTTTAATAATTAATACAATACAGTAAAATGTTACTTTACATCATGAAACAGTGCAGCATATGTTAAAAGACAAGTGAGATACTCCTTAACCAGAAAAACTGGCTTCTATGTAATAATTGATAGCTACGCAAGCACAAGAATTTTCCCGGCTGTTAGCCTTGAGACTGAGCTGCTACTGTTTTCCTCACCTGTCGTACTGGGGAGGGGGGCTCATGCTGCTAGCTTGCACATCAGGGCCTCCTTCTAAGCCAGTGGGACTACCAGGGCCGGCCGGAAGTGCTGGTCTGCTGACAGACGTGTCGTACACAAAGTCTCGACAGGATGCCAACTTTGACTCCAGATTCTGACAGGGATGTTGAAAAAATAGTCAGTCCTGCTAGTGCTTCTGTAAAGCATGTATTCAGTCTGTACTGTGGTGGTATAATTAAAAATCTCTTACTCCAACTTTTCTCAGCAGCTCCCCTACAATGTTGAGCGCAGATATTCTAGCAGATGTAGTGAGGGGAGTCCCTGTTAGACCATCACCTAAAACCAAACAGACATGAGCAGGATGAAAACATAATAAGTTAATACAAAGATGGTACATTTACTACCACTGTGGTTATCACTGTTTTATCACACAGTTTTTTCTATTTACCTCGTCGGATACTGGAAGCAGGGGGCGTGGCAAATGAGCTGATAGGTTTGGAGGGTGTGACGGGAATGGACGGGTTACCAGCTGAGGGGCATGGCAGATCTGTCCGATCTGTGTCTTTGCCCAGACTGCTGGATGGTCGTCTTTCCTTCTGACGTACAGCCAGCTCTTGGCGAAGGTCTGACACAAACAGGACACACAGACACAGTGAGCCAACGTTTTGTAACTGACAAAGATTACAATAATGGAAATATCAGTTTCCATTGCTTTCCGTAGAGTAAGCTTGGGCAGTATCACAGTATTACTGTATACCAGGGTATTTAGAAATCTTGGCGGTATATTTTTTCAGTACCGTCAAAAACACAGACGCGCCTCTTTCTACTAGCCTCATGCAGAGATGCTGTATTGAGAATGTATTGCATGTCGCTGGGAAACATAGCGACTAGTAGCGGTGAAGATAATGTTATAGGGCTGTAAACAGCCAGCCAGCAACTAAGACCATCGCGAAAACAGCACATTTTTACATGTAGCTCTGTGAATTTAAGGTTTATTTTGACCAAAATAGAGGCGTAGGTAGCACTGTATACAAATACTTTCATATACCCTATACCCCGGTGAAATTTCAGGGAGGTTTGAAAAAATAGAAACCACCCATGCCTATTGTATTGTAAATAAATATTAATTAAATTACAGAAACTTGACACTATCCTAAACAGGTAATCCCTCCAAATGTTAAAAAACATGTAATCTTATGTAAAAACTGCATTTCAACCAAACAATAATAAGTGTCATGTAACACCAAGCCAACAAGACCTAGCACAGACAAAAATCAGGTCTACTGTTAAAGACACACTTGAGTTAAGCACACCCTAAAGAGTCAGCCAACAGCCAACTGACTGCTGACATGCACAGTCTGCATTTGCAGACTCTAGTCCACGGTCTTTATTTTCGATCCAAAACACATCAAAATGAAGACAAACCAACGATTTTCATGCTAGTGTGAATCTGATTATCCTCAAATGCTTAAAATACAAATTAAGTTAAAATATGTCAAATACAAAATTGCCAGTGACCATGTATACATGTGCCTTCCTTTGCTTTATCCTGGCATTGTCAGCCTGTTGACTTATGTTTTCCTTGTGGAGGAAGAAATAACTGAGAGGCAAAAAACAAGAGTCAGCTCCCATCCCTGACTACCTCTGCCACAAATTCAACATGCTCAATTATTTGGTAAGTATTTAAAAAGCTCAAACATGAAAACAAAACACAGGAATAGCCCTTAAAGGGTGTTGCATTTAGTGGCATCTAGTGGTGAGACTGTAGAACTGAAACCTCTTGCATGCCAAGCGTGAAGTAGAACTACAGTGGTCGCCGCAAAAACACATAAATGTGAACAGCTCTATGTAGAAACAACATGGCAGACTCGTTGGAGGACACACTCTTTATGTTGATATAAGCAGCTCATTAAAAACTACTGAAAACATAGTTGTGAATATTATTCCTGCCAATACATTTCCCTAAATCTTGCCCACTGGACCTTTAACATCCTTCTGATGATATATAATAGATATGTAATAGAGTACAGCTGCACATTAGATCAGATACAGGCTAAACAGAAAGAATAGATGGGACATAAATACACACAGAGTTTGGGGAACTAATCAGCTATCAAATTTTGCTGAGTTAGGCACAAAAGTGTCAGTTTGTAGAGAAATCAGCAGTTCTTGTGAACTTGAGAAGCCACAGTGTGCGTTTGTGTGTGTATACCTCTGGCTTCATCCTTCAGCCTCTGAACAGACTCAAGCAGGTTCTCTTTTTCATCCAGCTCGCTCTCAAGAAAGGCATTCCTCTCAATGACATGGTTCATACGCTGCTCAAAGTCCTCCAGAGACATGATGGTAGCCCTGGCACAAGCACAGAGGATGAGCAAATAAAAATTGATACTTGATTTATTGTGCATATGGGCCCTGTGTGCTACAGTCTGACTGTGTATGTATAATAATGACCTAGCCAGCGGGTTGTCATTTGATGTTGAATCTCATTGGTGAGATAATAACAAAACTTTTTAGGCACTGACCTTTTGGTCCTCTCCAGGTCATCATTGGACTGCTCTAGCTCCCTGATATATTTCTGCAGGTGATCTCTCACTGCTTTGGTTTGTGCAAGTTCTTCCTCCAGGGTTGAGATGTGCCTAAAAGCATCAGAATGCTGGGTCTCGAATTTCTCCTGCAAACAGCACACAGACATCAAATTAATTCTCAATGACAATGCCATCTTTGCAGTGTCATGGCCGATTTATTTTGTATTTGTATTTATTTATTTGATGAAAAAAAAAACATCAGGGACAATACATATTAATAGACACTTTTGTGTAAATACATAGGATTGTAGCAAGCAGCTAATTTCCATCCTTTGTCCCTTGGCAGGTTGGTGTTAACATGGAGTTAATAAAACAAGATACATTATCAGTAAAAGGTGTAAGGTACAATTACAGCTGCCAACAAATTTCAACAAGAGGATCTGTGTATTTTTTAGACGTCAGCTGAGACAACAAATCGCTTTAAATCCTCTTTCTTTTCTGTGTTTCCAATCATCTTTGTGCAATCAGGGGTTTTTAGCACAATCCTGCATTCACTTCCTCCATTAATTTTCTCTTCCCCATGGACCACTGAACAAAAATAGCAGTCAGCTGCCTTATAGCTAGGCAGCAATTTTCCTAGTGGCAGTGGCAATGATATGCTGAATTTGGGTTAGCTAAAGGCTGTCTGTGGTGTGGGTGTGTCTCCGTTCACTTGTCACTAACTGGGGCACCAGAGGTTGTGCAGCTCTGAAGGGACCAAGGCCTATTTATATTCAAGGTGCTCTACCTTTATGTTTTCCAGTTCCATGCGGAGTCGGTTGTTGTCTAAAAGCAGCTCTTTGTTTCGACCCTCGCACTGCTTCAGCTCTGTTTCCAGTTCTGCTTCATAGTCTCGACTCATCTGCTGAAACTCCTGCAGCTCCTCCTGAGCCACATCAGCCCTGATGACAAAACAGTGTTAACCACCAAATATGACTCATTCATCGTGTTGTCTGTAGTTTAAGTTGACTATTTAATCGTCTCTGAGGAGTAGTGTTTACTGTCTGTCAGTGTTACCTTAGCTGATGTGCCTCTGCCTGCTCCTTCCAGAAGCTTAGCTCCTCTTCAAGGGATGTAAACCTGTGTGTTGTTGGCTCTACCATGGCTGCTGCTGCTTTGTGTCAGGCTGATGGGGATGGGAGACCTAACTGTAGAGTAAAACACAGCACAGACTCCAATAATGTCTTGATCCGTGATGAGAACACAGACATTATTCATTATTCAAACCACAAAACTGCTACGGCTAGCCAATGCTAACAAGGTTAACAACCGTCAGTCTATAGCGCTATGTATGTTGTCATACCAAGACTGGAAAATTACAAACAACAGAATTATGTTTTGGCTTTTATTTCTGTCACGTACGAATACGTAAAGAAGATAACTAAGCGCAAACTATATACTTTTTGCAGCCAACAGCTGTGTTGCAAAGTGCATACACTGTGGCTAAGCTTTTCGGCTAAGCTAACACAGCTAAGTTAGCTAACCGACTTGTAGCTAGTCAGAATGTATTATATCCCAACACAGTGAAAAATAGAAACTAGGCAGACTCACCCGCATATAAGGAAACGTTTAAAACATGCTATAGCTGTGGGAATGTATTTAGAGATAAGGCTAAATTTCCGGACTTGAGCAACAACAAACGTATTGTGAAACTAATCTCTCATTACGTTAAGTCGGTGGTCGACTCACCAACCAAATATAAACGAAGCTTCGGTTCTCGGACCCCATTGGACAACGGTGATGACGTAGTAAACATATTGTCCAATCAGATTATTCAACGAATTTGTCGCCGAGGAAGGCGGAGCCCTGAAGTCAAAATGGTGCTATCGCCCCCTGTTGACGTGAGGGTGCAACAACAGCAAAGAAGTAAAGTGTAGTAGAATTTATTTTTTGACTTCTATTGTCATTTTGTACGGTGTTTCTAATATTTCTCCCATCTCACTCACATATGAGAAGCACATTGACCTGTTTTTGTCGTTGTGTAAATTGTATATAGTTCATTTTTTATATTCAATTCAATAAACTTTATTGGCACGACATTTCTTATGTGTTGCCAAAGCACAATTAGAATTTAAGACAGTGAACATTTAGGAACAATAAACAAAAATGTATTAATACAAAAGTACATTGACATATTTTTTTAAAGAGAAAATAAATAAAATATAAACATATATTGTATATATAGGGATCACACCTTATATGCACCTTGCAGCTTGTTTTATATTTTGCACCTTACAGTTTTCCAACGTCCTCCAGCTTTGTATTGCAACTGCTGCACTGTGATTTCTTTCAGGATAAATAAAGTTCTGTCTTATCTTATCTCATCTCATACCATCTCAATAGAAACGCTTTATAATGCAATCTAATACAACACGACCACAAAGTAAAGCCACAATGCACCATAGACCAAGATCAATACACAAACAATGACTTTTTATGCATCATATTTATTGCAGGTCAGTACAATTGTATTGTACAGATATTTGTAGTTTTGTGGTCACAGTTATTTCCAAAATCAGCATCTTTGACGAGGAGTAAAATGCAATTTACTCACATCTGATTTGTCTTTACCCAAAAAGTAAAGATGTAACTGAGAACAACATTATTTAATTGTACAAGGGCCCCTGAAAGCCTGAGAGATTTTACCTGTAACAGAAATAGACATTGAAATTTTATTCCCCCAAAGAATATTCATTCATTGTTCATGTAAAATACAGCGGTCTCAGGGTTTTCTTTTCCTTTCAACATATACAGTATACCAGCTGTTGTTAACAGCACATTTATGCACAACGTATCACACACTTTATAGTCCAGACAAAGCTGCTCCAGTGTTTCTTATAATACTTCACAATTCATGCTCATTTTACGCTTACTTAACTTTGGATGGACAAACTTTCATAAATCGCTACCACGATCTCTTCTTAACTATAAATACATCTAAACCCTACATTCAGACACTCATTATAACATTAAGGGCAGGATGTGGGCTAATGTACATTTCCATCCAAGGAACATGGCTTATATTATTAATTATAACTGAAGGCATTTAAGATCCTGAGAAAAGTAGCGTGTATCAAAGAACAAAATAGAAACACTGGATTTCATTTCAGATAAAAAGTAGTAGGAGTATTCACATTAAGACATCAGAGTTGTAAAACGTCTGTTGGCCAAACTGCAGACTGTGAGAATGACTCTCTGTTTTTGATTCTGCTGCTGCAGGTCAATACACCACCAGAAATTCAGATAAATGTAAGTGCACAGGCTTTATCCTCCTCAGGTCAATCGCTAGGAACAAGGCAGAGAGATCTGAAGGAAAATAAAACATGTTCAAGGTTAAATGCACCACATAATCAGTTAACTTCACCACAGTTACACAGCTGCCATTAGAAGATTAAATGTTGTTACTTACCCCAGAGGAATCATTCCTCAGCTTTATTAGTTTCTTTGATGCACTGGCGTGAGCACGTCTTTTTACTGTCTAACACGTCAGTCTTCACCTGACCCAGAGTTTGCAGTAGGCACATGGTGTCAAACCCCTCATCACCAGCCTCTTGCAGCAGCTCAAGCACCTATAAATAAAACAGGTTACTTCAGGGGACATATTCCTACCACAGATATACAGTATCTGTGCTAGCACTCACCTGCAGACACTTATATGATTTGAGTGCACTCAGATTCTCCTGCAGGAACAACAGGTAGATACTGAGGTCGTTGTAGAAGGGCGTGTCCACACCCAAAGCACCAAAGCCCGGCAGCAGCTCGTAAGGCCGGAGGAAGCTGGAGCTCTGGCGAGCTGGTCCAAGAGCAGCGTACACCACCAGTGGAACAAGAAGCACATACACTCCCAAGTTGATGTAGCTGAGCAGCCTGAAGACACCCACCGCCACCAGCTTACACTGCACTGCAGAGGGCACCATGCTATCATTCTTCAGCACCCCCGTGCGCAGGTCACAGGGAAACTCGTCTGTGAGGGAGGCCAGGCAGATGTAGTAGCCGAGGTAGATGCAGGCCAGCAGTAGTATCAGCAGAGTCAGGCCTCGACATGACAGATACTTTACCACGAGGCGGTGAGATAAGCGCTTGGTCTTCAGATACTGCTCCACTAAAGGGTATTTGAAGCAGCTCTCGGTCAGATCCAAAGCACTGCAGAAAAATAAAATTTAGCATGAAAAGATCTGTGTATAGAAATGCAAATGCAAACTATTTACCTAAAATGATTTAGATATACAGTACCTGACAACAACAGGATTATCTGAGGGGATTTAAACTAGAAACAGACAGTGTTTTTCTTTCTTATCCATGACCAAAACATTCCCCTATGATTATTCAGTGCTGTTTTACTATGAACTCAGCCTGATATTTCTTATGTCCAAAGACACATTCACTGATCTTAGTGATCTACCAATTAAAAAGATTAAAGTCCATTTGTGTAGATTGTTTATGTAATTATGGCATCTTTGAAATTATTCTGCTTTGATAATGTTTTGTAGAAAAATGACTCATTCCTGGTGAAAACTGGTGCCATTATTATCTATGTCTTGGTTGTATGTTTCTGCAGTTACCTTAAAGCTGCACTAACCAATATTTTTAAATAAACAATGTGAACCGTGTCACTCATAGAGACGAAGCCACTGAGAATTATCACCCCGCTCCGAGGCTGCCCCCCGCTCTGTGTAGCATTTTAGCATTTTTTCAGCTCATCGTTTTCATTTCACAACTCCCAACGGGCAGTTTGGGTTTACTCTTACCATCTCTCATCTCTCAGTGTCATTTCCAGATGTAGCAGCCAGCTGTTTTCAGCTTCAACTGTAACTTTGGTATTTTTCAACCTGGACCTTATTTTCCCATATATTTGTGTCAGAGTGACTGATGGGAACAACAATACTTGAAATTAGTCCAGTAATTAGAGAGTTTGCTGCAAAACAGGATGCAATGTAACCACTCAGGGCAATTTGTACTGTCACTGTGTCCATTATAAGTACTTTTTTTGCCACTTACAGACTCAGATTGGTATTCAAAGTGTGTGACAACATTATGGAAAGGATCCCTGAAGAGACAGTGCTTTCTTTTTTTTTTTTGTAATTTATTTTTTATCGACATTCAGAAACAGACACTCACAACCTATACATCATGTGAGCATACATCTTGCATCTGTTGTCTGCCCTAAATGCCAAAATAATATTTTAGTTTATAAAAGAAAAATAAACAACCATAACAACAACAACAACTAAAATAGGGAGTGATCTTTCTCATACATCATAGTCACTGGTTTGTGAAAATGAAATCAGGCCTATGGGGCGTGACATATTTGACCCAGTTTTCCCAGTATGAAGTGAATTTCTCCAATTTGTGGTTAACAAAAGCTGTTATCTTCTCCATTTTATAAATGTCCATTGTAATGTCCATCCATATATTTAAGGTTGGGCTCTCTTGTGACAACCATTTCCTGGTAGTACTCTTTTTACAGGCCACCAGCAAGACACTTATTAAATGTTTATCTCTATTCGGCCATTCCTGAGGTATGTGTCCAAAAAACATAGTCTTACTCTCAAGGGGTATTTCACATTTGAAGATATCCTGTAGGGCATTGTGTATTTCTCTCCAATAGTCCCTCATGACAGGGCAGTCCCAGAAAACATGGTAGTGGTTTGCACTTTGATTTCCGCAGTTCCTCCAGCAGACAGGGGAGTTATTATCATAGTGAGACTTCTGGGAGGGTGTTATAAAGTACCTAATTAGGCTCTTCCAGTCAAACTCCATCCACTTTTGCGAGCTGGTACACATCCATTGATACCTCCATATTGCCGTCCATTCTTCCTCAGATATATTTATCCCTCCTTCCTTCTCCCATTTTATTTTAATATATGAAGTTGAATGTGATTTCAAATCCAATAGACCTTTATACATGCATGAAACTGTTCTATGAATAGTTTCTGAATTATAGGCTTTTATAAACAATTCAATCAAACATGTGCTTGTCTTTGTTACATTTTGGAGAGACAGTGCTCTCTGTTAAAGAGTAGGATCATTTTCTAAACCAGAAACAGCTCCGAAATCGCTATTGCCAGACCCACCTGACTCAATTTAAATAAAAAATTATTTTGTCTTCGTAAAACACACTTCATTCAAAGTCAGTAGAAACAAACAAAAACCCAAAATAATGTCTTGGTTCATCTTAACATTGTTTCAACAATGACCAGCTCTAGTTCATTTGAATTAATCCTTAATTCACACAGTTAGACGTGAAAATATGCTGGCTGTAAACATGCTTAAATTACTGTTTATTTAAATGGAGTCTGGTGGGTTTGGCAATGGTGATTTCAGGGTGTTACTGGTTAAACAAAAAGGATCTCACTCTTAAACAAACAGGTCGACCTCTGCAGGGATCCTTTCCATTACGTTGTCAGACACTTATCATAACAATCTAAACCTGTCAGCGGCAGAAGGAAGCACTTTTAGCTGACATAAATGCTCCACACTGCAGCCAGTTTCCACAACTGTTGTCTCCATCGGTCACTTAGACACAAAAAATGGGAAAATAGAGTCCAGACTGAACAATATTGGAGTGACCTTAAAAGCCCTAAAAGTCCCACAGTACGCTATCTGCCCAGCACCAAATGTGCAGACAGACAAAGTTAGCAACAAGCAGCTGTGAACATAGAGGAGCATTGAGCAGCTGAAGGGCCAAATATTTTTCTGAGGAGTCGGTGCAGCCAAAACAGAGTAAGGAGGGTAAATATTGTCAGATGGACTGAAACATGACTCCAAATGAAAGCTGTGTCACTCTATATCTGCTGGGTGTATAAATAGGCTACTGTTTGCCAACATGGCAGCCATAATAACAACTTCATAAGACAATAATATGTCAGTGTTATGTTTACAGCTTGTTAAATTTCCCCGAAGTGGCTAAATAATCAATTAATTACTGTAATTTAAATCCTGTTAATTTTTACTGGCAATTAGTGGTTAAACGGCCCACCCTACTTTTTAATACATGTAGTCTGCCATATGTTATTCATGGCAATGACACACTCTCAGGAAACAAGGCTTTAAATTGAAGCTAATGTTTAAAACAAATGTACGTTACTGCTGTATCTCCTGCTACAGAGCACGTAGTGGTGAGTGATAACAAGGCGGTTACCTGTAGGTGTCCTCGGGGGCATCTTTGCTATCTATGGATGCCAGATTCTTGGCCAGCTTGATGCCACGATTATAAAAGCGGTCCAACTCCTCCATGATGAAGTTCAGGTCAGAGGAGAGGTGCGGAGCTGCGGTGAAACGCCAGAGCAGGGCCGGGATGTACATGAGGATGGCCAGTGAGAGCAGGATGTATGGGAAGAACTGAGGGCATCACAGAAAGGGAGACGACAGAAGAGAGAAGACAGATTTCTGGTTATTAGTGTAACTTTAACATTGTAAAGCATGCAGTCATTTTTTTTAAAGTGTTTCAAGTCTGTGTCACTGGTCACAGAGCTACTAAAATGAGACATAACAATATCGTTGATTGATCAACAAGCATCTGTAGCTGACAGACACGAATTTACCACAAATTTGGATGCCCTAATTTAGTATATTTGTGAACACGTGTGTGTTCACAAACAATGTGAGATGTTTTTAAATGTGCTTTATAAAGAAATTTGAGTTGACCTGAGCATTCTGTGTTGGCATGTTGGCATTAGATGTTGTCCTGACATTGAATTTTGGGTCATCCTATGTCACAGTCTTTATTCAACAAAGGTCTAGCAATGCTGGTGGCCAGCTAGGAGTCGATTCATTGGATTAAATTTTCTTTTTTTTTTTTTAATGTAATCAACGTTCTTTAATGACTACATTTAATTTACATGCTGTTGGACTGCTGCTAGTCTGCGCCATTAATACGGGTGCAAGTCTCCCTTTGTGTGCAGCAGAAAGGAGAGCAAACAGTTTTTTGACTGCAGTGAAGATGATAATAACAGGTCATTAGATAAAAACATGTTGTGATTTTTTAAATTATTATGTCTGTCTTTCATTAATAAAGTTTGACTCTAAGACTTTAAAACACCCTGAAGTTTTTAGAAATGTTTGGATCACACTAATCAGAGACAAGCGTGTGCAGCCACCACTGTAATCTGATTCTACAAACACTATTATACTAATAATATTAGTGTAACCTAATCTGTATCTGCAGCTGTGCAGCTGCAGCAAACAAATGTCAACATTATGAATGAAGCTTCAATCTACTCGGTACAGCCCTGTCCTTATAACACACAGTGAGCGCCAATGGTTCTCACTGGCAGTGCATGTTCGGGGAAACGTCTGTACCTTGTGCAGCCATAGTGGTGAGCTGTCAGCCTGCTGCTGGACTGCTGCCCAACAAAATGAATCAACATATGCGGCTTGTCTCCAGGAGAAGTTAGTGGGAGCAAAACAGCTGATTTGGGTACCTGGGTGAGGAAAGGAAAGAATTAGTCACAGCTGACGGGCATTCTGGTGATTCAGATTAGAGAAACAAACAACAATTGTCAGCCCTCCCGCCTCTGCATTCATGGCCTAATTTGCGGGTGGGCTGTTCCCGGCATACTTAGTGTCAGTAATTATATCATCCCCTATATGGTGAGTGGGAAGTTCAGTCAGACATGTTCAAGTCACAAATGACCCAGATAGTCACCAGACAGTAATATTTTGGCAGCACAGGAGCCATCATATTAAACAAACAGAGCACATCCTCACTTCAGAATTATCATTTATACATCTATGAAATATAGTCCAACAAGTACCAGTTATGACAATATACTAGAAGAAGAAGAAGAAGAAGAAGAAGCTTTATTGTCATTGTAAAAACAGTCATACCAGTTACATTAAGTTACATAAAGTTAGTCAACTTCTCATTAACGTTTACAACTTTTGAATGCCAAAGTAAAAAATGCCAACACAGATTTTCAGCCACTTTTATAATGTAAGATACCAGTTTAACTTCAGTAAATAAGAACTGCTATCATGTGAGGAATGCAACTCACGCACACAAACACGACCAGCTGTATGTTACAGTACAGGCCCGTACACGCCCGTTCAGAGTGCATCGGCTTATTTATAGTGTTGCCATTTTAAGGAGGTATTAACACTCAGACCATAGTTTGCTAGCTGTTTTGATTTCATTGCCCAGTGCCCTGGCAAACTGGGACTGAACAGAGTCATCGTTAATGTTACTAGGAACACCTGTGCTCTTTTACTGACAAGTAAAAATGTCTGCTGTGAAAAGGGCCTGTTGTTTTGTGTTATACTCAGATGTGTTTCTATAACATTTACCTTCACTGGGATTATTGGGGTGAATATCATCTTAGAAACATTCGTCAGAAGAAGAGGAGGAAACTTTCAATGCATTGAGTGTATCGGAATTCATAATAAACAACATTGTATTACAGTAGACAGAAACCTGCAATCAAATCATTTTTTGGTCTATTTTATCAGGTTTAAATATTTCTATTAAATAAAAAAATCTTGGATTTATTTAATCCAGTTATGTCAATAATTTCAACCAAACCAGGTTATGTTAGATAAAATGTAATATTATTATTTATATAACAATAACTGACTTATGTGCAACCAACATGATTGTATTAGGTAATTCAAAAGTTATATGGTCAACTTTTATTTAATTAACAGGCCAGTGTCTGACTAACTCGACAGCAAACAAAAATTCATCTTAAATAAGCAGTCAAAGCAAATCAATCTAAATTTATTGGGTTTGTCACATTGAAAAAGACTAATAGGATGTACTCAATAATGCTAGAACTGAATTCATTTTAAAAGTTTTTTTTAGGTTTAACCAGTGGATTTTTGTTAATATTTTTTATTTTATTTTACTTTATTTTATTTATTTATTTATTTTGGAGTGTGCATATAAAATTTCCAACTAAATGAGTACTGAAATGAATGAGTACTGATGTGTACTGATGTGAATGAGTACTGATGTAACTATAGCTCATACAGATGAGTACTGATGTAACTATAGCTCGTACAGTGTGAGATATACTTACATAAATTCTCATTGTCTATTCATCTCAGTTTTAGTTGATTTAATTACGTAAATTGTACTTTTTTAGCTTATATTTGAATAACTTGACTCTTGTGTCACTGTCATGACTTACTGAGACACTTTAAAAGAACAAAAGCCATCGTTAATGTTATTAGTAACACTTGTGCTTTTCCCACTGTGACAAGTCAAAACCTCTGCTGTGAAAAAGCCCACATATACATGTCATTTGCTGCATGTCCATACTCTCTCTGCAGCTGAGTGAGTAAAATCAATGTGTGGTTTCTGCCATAATGTGCTTTCACTTTGTTAGTATAATGTGTTAAGTCACAGCAGTACAGTTGTCTCAAGGCTCGCAGTGTAATGGATCCATTCTGTCTGAGTATGTGGGGCAGTGCTTACAGATGATGGTAACAACAGACTGCAGCATGATGACCTACAGTAAGAAGATTACAGATTTAAACTGCTGATGGAGCTGTAGATGTTTTTGTTTTTACACTGAAGAGGGAAGCAAATCAGCTTCTGTTGTTTTTTGCAGTGACTCATAAAGCACTAGATTTTAAACTGCCATGCATGTGCCCAAAGTTTCCATCATCACCATTATCAGCAGCAGCAGCAGTGTGTTCATGCCTCTCTGTCTGGGCGTGGTGTAAGCAGCAGGGTGGAGACTTAAACCACACCTTCCCCTGATTTTCACACCTCTCTTTTTCTGTGCATTTATTAAATATAACTCCATTACATGCATTAATATCACACTGCTTCACCTATATCTGCCTGTGAGTGTTGTTAATTTAAACAAATGTGCTGCAGCAGGTGAAGTGTGCCACAGGGACAGAGACAAAGACGCTCCACATGGGTCTCCATCGCATGCAAACACTAGGCACTATTCTACATGATGAAACAGAAATGATTATGAGATGATGAGTGTGGCTCCAGACTGGATGGTCACAGATATCCAGTAACTCACCTACTGACACCTCCTGAGCAAAAGCGAGGGAGATGAGAAACAAAGGCAGCCCCACCGCCAGAAATGTGACTATCTTATCCACCGCCAGCTCCAGACGCAGCCCTTTGTACTTTGTCTCCGTGGAGGGGTCCTTCAACAAAAAGTCGGAGAAAACGTACTCGGTGGCGACGTGCGCAATCGCCATGACGGACGGGAACAAAAAGCCGGTGTTGTCTAATTGACGGAAGTCTCTTTTCAATTAGACAAAGAGGTGTGCATTAATAATTAAAAAAAAACTCCTGCAGAGTAGAGAGGTGGATAATGTATAAAACACGGAGCCGTTATTGTTTACCCATCCCCATTCACTACTGGGACTGATGGTTGAACCTGTCCCGTTACTGTGAGCCAGACATCACAGGCAACAGGGGGAACTGGACACCTGTCCGCCGATAGAGGGCGCTGATGAGCCGTGCAGGGCTCCTGCCTGGCAACATGAGCCTGTTAAATCATACACATGGTGACACACTACTGCTTTAGGTACAATAACATCATTTATATTTATTTATTTATACAGGAAATGAATTAAAAGCAGTATTGTGAGTCTATATTTTCTATTTCCAACAGCTCCATCTCTCACAGGCACAATATCTGTTGTGCATTTGAAACTTTTATCTTTACAGACATCTCTTGAAGCATTGAGAGGGGCGTGGCAGGTGGATCTGAGCTTACAATTCACAGATGCTGAGTGCTCAGATATATTCTCCAGAATACACTTCATCAATGTGTGCCAGGCATGGCTTGATTCAATTCAAGGTGGTGCACAGACTTCATCTATCTAAAGTCAGAATCTCAAAGATGTACCCCTCGGTTGATGACTCTTGTAGCAGATGTAAAAGTTCCCCTGCATCACTATAGCTCATACATTCTGGTCTTGCCCGGGTCTCTCAGTTTACTGGTTCTCCATTTCTGAAGCACTTTCCAAAATACTTAGAGGAACAATTGATCCACATCCTCTTACAGTGATTCATCTTCCCAAGGTAAGGTCAGATTACATTGCTTATGTCACCCTTTTAGCCAGAGGACTTAAGATATTTCCCCTCTTTTAAACATTGAGTCAGAGATACATTACAAGTTTTAAAGCTAGAAAAGATAAGGTGTGCTTTACAAGGACCTAAGGACAGTTTTAATAGTGTATGGCAACCTTTTATTACATATCTGTTTGATCAGCGGTGAGGTTGTAGTACTGTTGGTTCTCAACATCTGCTGCAGGACTTTAAATCGCAGGTTCGCGTGTGCACACATGTTGTTTCCTTTTTTTTAATGGGGACACATTATTATTTCATACTGGACTTTATGTGACTGTTTGCTCCCAGGGGGTGAGAAAAAGGAAACATGTTTTGTCCTGTACTTTTGTATACATGTTTTCTTCAATGTGGAAACTAATAAATAAAATGGAAAAAAGTAACCGTGTTACTGGCCTGACTCAGTTAAAACTGTTTTTTAGCATGTTCCTGTCATGCAACAGAAACACATTACAATGCAGAATAAAAACGGAAACACTCAAAAGAGGCAAAACAGCAAAACATAGGATGCATTGCTGTCTTGTGTTGTGACTTGAAAGTAGAGCAGTGAGTGTAGGATTGGAGTTGTTGTTTAGGATCTGAAAGTAGAATTTAATTGCTATGTTATTTGTGTAGTTTTGAAAAGTCAGGGCGTTAGAGTGCAGTGCAGTGATGAGTCCAAAGGGGGAGGTTACTGTGGATCTTGTAAGCTCTGTTGTATAGTCCTGTTATTGGTTCAGTGGTTTCCTTTGTGGTGAGGGACCATATGTGGAGACAGCAGGATATAGTCTACAGAATGATTGCATGAAGGTGTGTGTCTGAGACAGCAGGGGTGAGACATGGCCTGATATACAATTTCTGGTTAAGCTTCTGATGGGGCGTAAACATAGTCAGTGCAGGCAGTGCTATTGCACTGGAGCCCCCTGGGGTGGAGGGACCTGTGGAGAGAGCAATTGATCCAGATGGCCACCTTGGAAATATACATGTGTTCAAACATACATGATAAAAACTGAATATTATTAATTTAAAAAATGCCATTTTATATGTATATACTGTATAACTATGCATTTTCTATATAAGCTATGAAATCTATTAATTAACTATAAAAACTATTCATTTAAATGATTAATTTCTTACTTTCTTTGATATTTTTGTCAGATATGCAGTGATGATTGCTTGGTTCTTTGCATGTTGATGTTGTGTCAAGTGTCTATTTGTGTCTAGACAATACATGCATGATAGCACACACTAGGTCCCGTCATAATAGTGTGCACTGGAGCCTGTCGTAACTTCCTTGCACCACTGATGATAGCCTTTCATTTTGAGTGACTAGTGAAATCAGTAATTAAATTATCTGCATAATTAGTACTCTAAGTATAAAGTATGCTCCCTTCAGAGTAGGCTACTATTATATTATTGGATTATGAATAATAACAATGCATTAACAAGTATCAAGGATTTTAATTTAGAAGTTAATCAAAATGGAAATAAATGTTACCAGTATATATATATATATTTTGGGACAGTTCAATTCATAACAAATATTTTAAATTATTGAAGTATTTTTATGCTTAACTTTTATATTTAAAAATATCTATAAACTAAGTTATATAGCTTTCAAATAAATGTAGTGGAGTAAAAAAAATGAAATACAAAGAAGTGGAAATAGTTAAAAGAAGCATTAAAAGGAAATACTCAAACTGTATTTAAGTTGAGGAAAAGTTACTCTCCACTTATACTGACACTTCATTTTACACTTTTATACTATCATTTTATTTTCTCGCTGTATAGATAGATAGATTGATTGTGATTTACTCTCTGCCCCCACAGCACAACAAAACAACAAAAAGCCAACTTTCTGGATTTAAAACCATTTAAAAACACCTGTTGTGGTCTGTCCTGTTAAAAGTCTTTATCCATAAAAGTAATGTCAGGTGGACCTGAAAGTCGAAAAGGTGGTACAGCAGGGTATTTGTGTGTACAGTGTTAAAAGTAGAAGAGAAGTACATGAATAAAACCCAAGTGTAGGGTGTACAAAGTCCAGGTATTTGCTGTCTAGCAGTGCGAGACTTGCATTCTCCACCCCATGTTTTGCCCTACAGACAAATTGGAGTGGATCCAGTTTGTCTACTAACGTGTGATAAGAGATCACTACTCTCTCCATACATTTACATAACACAGATGTCAGGGCCGCTGGTCTGTAGTCCTTCATGTCCTTAGCAGTGGCTGGGGACACAGCCAGAATCCAGAAGGAGCTGGAGCAGTCCTGTGAGAACTCCACTTAGCTGAGTGGAGCAGTCTTTGAGCACCCTGCCTCAGAGCACGTCAGGGCCAGAGGCCTTGTGGGGGTTGACTCAGTGCAGGATGGAGGTCACCAGCTTTTATCAATAGTAAGAGCTTAGCGGGGGAGCTGGGGGTTGGGCAGGTGCTGTTGATGGGTGTGCTGGAACCGGATGAAGAAACCAGAGCTGCTCTGCAAAGGAGATGGGGTCAGGGCAGTCAATCACTGCAGGTTTGGGGGCTCTAATCATCATGATGTTCAGACCCTGCCACGCCTCACTCACACTTCCAGAAGTTGATTTCTGCTCCAACTTGTTCTTGTAGTTGATTTTTGACAGCCTAGCCTTCCTTCTGAACTCTTTCTCCATATACTGTTTTAGTGGCACTACTATTATTTCTCAGCTGAACAAATGTTTCACTATTTAATTATTAATTATTACTATCTGTAATTTTATTGTTAATTTTCATTTTTTGTTTGTTTGTTTTGAAGTTTGTCTGTATTTTTTGTTTGTTTTGTTTTTCTGTTTCATTTTGACTTGGATTTTTTTTTTTTATCACATATTTGTTTTACACTATGATGTAATGTTTATTTATGTGGACTCCAGGAAATTGCTAATTAAATTATCTGCATAATTAGTACTTTAAGCATAAGGGATGTAAAATGGCTCCCTTTAGAGTATGCTACTATTATATTAATGGATTATTATTGATGGTGCATTAACAAGTATCAGGCTTTTTAATAGAGATAAATGTTACTAAAGTATATACTGTTGGAAGAGTAATTATTACCTTGGCAGTGACTATTGGGGGTCCAAATAAATATTGATACTACTGTAATCACTTAAGGAATGGCATAACTTCCAATTCAAAGAAAGGTAAGGCAATAATTCACCTTCAAGACTCTTAATTTGGGGACTATTAAACAAAGGATAACTCTAAGGGTCTGCTTTCCACCACTGTGTTTGGCTTTATTTATTTGTTTATACTAACAAATGCAGGAAATTATGCTATTTTGCGATAATATTTATAAAATCCATGACCTTATATCACTTCCACATTTCGCAGACCCATATAAAGTGCTAATTTAGTGTGCTAAATGTACGCACATAAAAATGATTTCAAAGGATTGGTTTTTTAAGGTTTGTTTCTGACATTGCAATTAGGGCTAAATTTAAAAAAAATAACTGTAAATATCAGTCGTTATCACATTTTTTAACCACCAGACAAAACAATAACATTTGCGACAGCTGCGCGTGCTTTCTGGCAAAAGTAGGTTACAAAAAGGTGCGGGGTTTCTAGGGAGACAGGGGGAACGGTCCTTTGAGGAAGATGTGAAAGACGAGACCTTCTCAGGTAACGCTAGCTAACTAACTATTTAGGAATATTGTCGCCATTAACTTACCAAATAATGTTGATCTGTACCGTTGAGACAATGGACGGCAGCGTGTGGGGGGAGCAGCTGTGTGGTGTATGCTAATAAATGGTGCCTGTTGTTAGCTTCAGCCCGACGTTAGCAAACATTTCACTTTAAATTAGCCTACTTCAAGTAGCTAGCAGGCTAGCTAGTCATGTAGCCGAAGCAAACAACGGTTAGAACACTCGGAGAAACGGTATTAACGTTAGCTAGCGTTAGCTTGTAGCTAATTAAACGTCGGTTAGGGTAACGTTATATGACTCGCTGTGGTGACACGCATCTGTGGCGTTAGTTAGCTTCAGATAAACGGTCAAAAGTTGCCAAGTGTGTACAGGTTGTATACACAGACATGCCCACTTTGTTGATTCAAAGTGTCGTAACGGAGCTGTGTTGAGTCAAACGCACCTGAGCTATCATAGATGAGGACTTAACACAGTGGGTTTTAGTGTCTTACTTTATGTCAACAGACATATCTACGCACCGGGTCATTGAGAGGTAATGTAACCGCATCCGATTAACTCAGTGTGCACTTTCGTTTCTTCTTGACAGGAAAGCATGAGAGAGAAGAGAGATGAAAGCATGGTGAAAGACCTCTCCGGGTTGTATGATGGAAGGACTGGGAAAGGAGAGATCCATATCCAGCTCTAAACCCTTCCCATGGCTCAGTCACCCCAAAACAGAGGCCTCAACCCTGCTATGGAAACTCAAAGACTGCTTCCCCACCAATGAAACGACCTCCCCTCATCACACAGATAAAGAAGTAGGTATTCAACTGTGAACAGTCCAGGTTTCTCACATACACAGGCTTACAGGGGAGAGCAGAGGTAGTTAAATCAATAAGCATTGTTACCTCTTGATTTAAAGGACAATGATTAAAGCCCTGATCAGAGATCTGGTTTTGGGCAACAATCCTATGGAATGTATTTCATATTTAACATCTATATATAATGTTAGCATGTATTGCAACTCTCTTGCAACATCCGTAACTCAACCAGTGACAAAGCATTGAAAAATGTCTCTATCCATTTGCATCAGATGACACAGTTAGTCTAAAAGTAACAGGAATGCAGTGAAAAGGGAAAATTCTGAACCTCCGGGATTTGCACTTCACATAGGAGTTATGACGATTGAAGCTGAACACAGGCGGTCTTTAAAAATTGTGCTTTCTGCACTCATCACATGCACGATGAAATTGTTAAAAGGAGTGCAGGAGGCCCGTGAGGCCACAGATCTGACGCAGAATCGCTGTCAGCTGATGAAGAAACAGCAGTAGGTTGGATTGTTAATGCATGGTAGACCTTAAATTCAGCTTTTCATGGCTTTTAAGTTTAGGCATAGATGGTACACTACCTTTTTTACTAGTTGGATCTAGCTACACAAGACTCCACCTACTTGGCACATAGCAGGTGTGTGCTGGTGTGGGAATGGTGCAGCTAATTGAAAACAACAATCAGAGCTCAGGAGTCTCGAACGCAGCTGTCAATCATGTCAATCACTGCTTGTGAACTACAGTCAAACTGTTAAACTAGGCAGCGCTGATCAAAGATGAATCAAGATTCTGTTGCTGCATTGCCTATTTCTTGCCTCAAGTGGTCTCCAAAAACATATCTTAGTGCACTGTTTAGCTGTATAATGAGAAAGTTTGTTCAAGATGGTGGGCAGTGCTGCGTTTTTTCACTTCAGCTGTTTCCAACATGGTGGCCGAGCCACAAACTTCCTCATTTTACAGCTAAACGTAACACTTGAAGTGAGAAATAAGCAGTGCTGTAACAGAATCTTCATTCATATTTGATTAGATAGTGACAGTTTCAGCAGTCATGACAAAACAAAAGTTACTAACTGCAGCTAAAATGTGAAATAATCTGCTGGTCTTTTTATGTTCCAGAACAATTACATGGACAGCAGAAAGGCCGTGCTGGAACTGAAAGATGTCCCTCCTCCTCCTCCGCACCATACTTCCTCTTCCCAATCATCCCAGCCCTTCTCTCTGGCCCCTCTCCCTATGCCTCCTCCCTGCTTGCCTCCTCCTCCTCATCTTACACAAGACTCCCTCCAACAACAGCCACCACCACAGCAGCAACAAGAGGGGGCTAGCCCCAAAGTAAGCATCTACACGCACTGTGACTATTGCAGCACAGATGGCTATGGGTTATTGGGTGGTGGAAGTGTTGTTGGTAGCAGTAGCAGCGTCACTGGTGTCGTCTCGCTCTATATGGCCCCAGGCTCTCTGGGAGCACCCATCATCAGCAGCAGCAGTATTAGCAGGTCCGGCCCTTGCTCTGTAGCCTCATCTGTTCATCAGTATAAACATCACACAAGCTGTGGGAGTGGAGGTGAAGTTTTTGATCCTTTGCCCACTCTTGGTTACAAACCTCAGCTGTCCTCTTCTGTCGCTACCTCTCAGCCTGTTTCATCACACCCCTACCTCTCCTGCTGCTCAGGGCTTCTCCAAACCTACCCAGCTGTACCTCTCTCATGCAGCCAACCCAGCCTGTTTCCCTCCTCAGCACCGCTGGCTTCCTCTGTCCCCTGTGTTTCCTCTCTACCCGCTCCCTTGCATGGCTCTTGCCTGGCCTCTTCTGGCTACTACACCTGTGGTGTGGACTGCTGCCCGTCAGCCAGAAGATCCCAGAGAGGCACACTTGGTGATCACCCAACCACCACCACCATCACTACTACAACCACCTCAGCACACTTCTGCTCTAATCCTATGCACCTAAATGTAGAACGCACGGTTTGTGTGAAGGGGGCACACTTCTGCCAGGAGTGCTTGTTGAAGGTTGGTGGAGTTTACTTCAGTCACTGTGGCATTTCTTTTGTGTTTGTGTGCCAAAGAGATAACTGTAGGTAATGTTATTCTATTAAACTATGAGGTTTTGTTATTATGTTGTTTTAAAATGCACGTGGTGTAGTATTGCTTGCTGTTAATGTCTGTTTGAGTTTGGTTTTCACTCACATTTGCATTGATTTGTACCTATTTGCAGCCTGTGAATGGTCTGACGTCAGAGTCAGACAAGGTGTGGCCCAATGTTCCTCTTCCCCAGACTGCTCCTATCTCTATCCCCATTTGTAATGGCTGTGGCACCTCCTCTGATGGCATGATGCTCATGCCATCGGCCAGCCTTGGCAAGACTGGCCAAAAGTATGGTTAGTGGACTCTGATACAATATTTTGAATTCCTGCACATATATTTATTGAGATTTTATGTCAGATTGGGTGTTAGGGATATTGGTTGGACTGTTTTGAAATAGCATGCGCGTAGAATGATTATTTGCCAACTGTCTGCCAGGTTCCCCAGAGAACGGTGGTCCTGAAAACATCCCTCCGGTGGGCGTCTTCTGGGACATTGAGAACTGCAGTGTGCCCAGTGGACGTTCTGCTGGAGCTGTAGTCCAGCGGATTCGCAGCCGTTTCTTTCAGGGCCACCGTGAGGCAGAATTCATTTGCGTCTGTGATATCAGCAAGGAGAGTAAAGCTGTCATCCAAGAACTCAACAACTGCCAGGTACCAGCAAATGTCTGATATTCTTCATGGTTGCACTATATACATAAGAGCCATGTATAACCTGAATGAACACCACTGAATGACTATAGAGTTGGTCCTGTCGAGATATAACAAGAGTAAATTTACCATGAAGTTAGGGCTTATTTATCTTGAGTGATAGACTAAGCTGATATGAAGCACCCTCATGCTATTCAGTTTTGTTTGCACTATAAATACAGTGGAATCACCTCAGATGTTGTCATTAAATCTCTATTGTGAAGGATTTAGTGGTGTTTTGCATGAATGTATGAAGAGAACTGAGGAGACAGCATTGGACGCAGAACCCCGTTCATTCATACGAATGTTGCCCAGTGGTGCATGAAGCAAAAAAAGTTAAACTGGCACATATAAAATTGCCCGCATCACTGGGCCCAATCAGCCATACTTCTGGTTTAGAGCTGCACTAACTTGAATGGGGTTAAAACATCTGAAACGATGTATAATTCTGCTCCATCAGGTTACTGTTGCACATATCAACGCCACGGCCAAGAACGCTGCTGACGATAAGCTTCGCCAGAGCCTACGACGCTTTGCTGAGACCCACACTGCTCCTGCAAGTGTTGTACTAGTATCCTGTGAGTTCAGCTCCGATTCACTGTAACCAGCTACAGCCTTGATACCACAAGGGATTTTGTGATAACACCTGTTCTTTTCATTTTTAATAGCGGATGTGAACTTTGCAAGTGAGCTGAGTGACCTGCGTCACCGTCATGGTTTCCAGGTAATCCTGGTCCATGGCAACCATACGTCTTCAGCCCTACTGCAGCACGCCCACCGCCACGTGGCCTTCCAGGAGATCACAGCTGATCTGCCACCACGTATGCTTGTCAAAGCACAGGTAGGCCTCACAAATGCGTCATTGGGATTTTAAAAATACTTGATCTACTCTGTGTTAAATAAGGTAAGTAGGTGCCGGCAAAAGTAACCAAGGAGGATTTTAATTTGAGTGTGGACCTACTAAGAGTGCAGAGACGTAGTTGGTTGTGAATTTTATCGTCTTCACAATTATTTACTCACGCAATTTTCTTTTAGGGTTCATTGTAATTTTCCTGATCTGTACCACTCTCAGCCAATTGTTTTTCAACTAAGAGGAAGACTGCTGCTTTAATATTGTTAAGTGTAAATTATACAAACCAGACAGGCACGCTGTCTCTTCCTCCCCTCCTTTAGCCCAGTTTCAACCTCCTCTATGTGCACAACCTCCCTGTCAACTGTGACAAGAGCCTGCGGAACGCTGTGAAGGTCAGGCTCCGCCGCCTGTCAGACAACTGCGGTGGCAAGGTGCTGGGCATGTCCCAAGGCACAGCAGTCCTCCGTTTTGGCAACCCTGAGGCTGCTGCACGTGCCCGCAAGCGAATGGAAAATGAGGATGTGTTTGGCCACCGAATCAGCCTCTCCTTCTCCCCACGGCCCAGAGACGATGCCAGTCCTGAGCCTGAGCTTCAGTCTCAGCCTCATCACTTGCCTCAGCCTCTGTCCCACACCTATCAAAGCCAGGATTCAATGTTTGGCCCTCCCCCATCTATATCCTCCTTCTCCTTTCTGCCCCTGGAGAAGCCAAGGTCACCCAGGAGGCCACGGCGAGCAACACGCCCGTGCTACGCCCCTGGCCCAGTGCCTGAAAGGCCCTACAGCCCCAGGAGAGGGTGCAGTGGGCCTCCCGGTGGTGCTCCAGCCAAGCCCCATCAGGTCAGCAGACTCGTCAGTGCCTGCTTCCCCTTAATCTCCGTTGCCCTCTATCTTTGTCTGGGCTGCTTGTAAATCATCCCCCCAGTGTCCCTCTAATTGCTGCTTTAACTAACCGCTTACATCTGCTTGCTAAGCTTCATTTGTGTGCCTGTGCTAGCATGTATTGGCTATCATTAGTGCTTCATGTAACCCCTGTCATCCTGCATGTTTATTGGTTATTCATCATATTAATGCATGAATTAGCTTGTAGCTTTTGTGCTTTTCTGACTGTGTTTGGTCCAGTATATCAGTGCTGATATACTACTTCATGTGAGTAACCAGTTTCTAAGTTTTGTCCAAAGTCTGCTTCAGGCCTCTATTAATTTTGTTAGGCAAAGAAGTTTTCCACTCTGATAACTCTGACCTCCGGTGGCTGGATTGACTGGCTTGGCTTTTTCTTCTTGACTGAACCAAACAGACCAGTGTGGAAGATTAGAGAAAAATGACCCATGAATGGATAACTGACGTAAACTAGGGATGGACTTTTTAACTTTTATCTGTAGTTGTACAGAAAAGAGACATTTCAATTTGGAGGCTGTCTAATGTCAGTCCCATTTAGTACCAGAATTTAAGGACAACATCAAAATACTAAAAATATAGAGGTAATTTAGAGATTGAGGTCCAGATCAGCACTATGGGAATACTGTAGTGACATTTCATCATAGGACTCTCGTGGCTATATCATTAGCTGTGTGCTACTTGTTCATTACAACATGACAAGTAACTGTTACAAAGCTGTCTCCACAGAGCCAAGATGCACAAAATAAATATTCAGCTGGTGTCGACATCTGTTGTGTTTTATAGTCAGCCAGTTGACTTTAAAATGCACATCCCTAGTAAAACCTCAGAACATCACTTTATGCTATTCTACAACCTTTTCCATTGAGCCCAACATGCACGCATGCACACACACAAACACATCAACAGCATCCAGGCAGACATCAACAGACATCTGACATCTGCTGCCTCTGTCTGATCCAGGAGCTGGGCAGTTTGGAGGGCAAGCCCAGAATGGGCTTCCAGCAGCTGGAGAAAGGACGTGCTGCTTCCTCTTCCCCTCACAGTAATGGTGAGACAGGAGCCCTGGAGCAGCTGTCCAAGTCTGGCCTCATAGGAGAATCTATGCACAGGAGGAGGTACACATGGGGAAAGGGGATTCTTCACCAAGAAGAATGACATTTGATAATGAGATAAGAACAGCAGCAACAGAAAAAGCATTTGAAGCCCTGCACAGTGAAGAATGTTGCCCTTTCATGTGTCCCCCTCTCTTGTTTCATTTTTCCATGTAGAAGAGATGGCTCCTATCCTCGCAGTATTACTGAATCCCCTGTAGAACAAGGGGACAGGAACTCAGGGGAGTTCCAGATTAGCACACCTTCAGCCTTCAGCAAGTTGAATCTGCACAGGAGCTTCAGTCCCCTCATCCTGTCCCAGGGCTCCTGGTCATCCAGGTGGGTTCAAATCAGTCATATTTGACTCAGTTAACCCTGAGCATTGATTTCTACTAATGTGGCATATTGCTAAATGTCATATTAGTTATTTCAAAGTTGTGTCCTTCCATCTCTAACAAAAGGAGCGCGTCACCCTGCCTCTCCAGCCGGTCCTCGCCCCTCCTGGCTGCCCCTCGTAGCCCGTGTCCTGAAGGTCCTTCTGAGCCTTTCTCAGATGGAGCAGAGGTCCAGGTGGGCAACCTGGACTACAGAATGTCCCGCAAGGATCTACAGCAGACACTGCATGACACCTTCTCCCGTTACGGACGGGTAAGGCCTACCTCACTGGTGTATATGTACTGATACATGTATTGATCAAATTCACCTGTATCCTCTTAACATACAAAATAATTAAGTCTCTTAAGTTTTAATGTTTGCTTGTAGATTTTCTGCTTGAAATGAGATTCACGCCTGTCTGAAAACATCTCCTTGTTGTGTTAAGGTGAAAGCTGTGGAGCTGAGCCCCCACACCGACTATCAGCTGAAGGCCACGATCCAGATGTTGTCCCTGCAGCAGGCCATTAGTGCCGTCAGTGGCCTGCACCGCTATAAGATTGGAGGCAAGCGCATTCAGGTGTCTCTGATCACTGGTGGCAACAACAAATCCCTTGCTATGCTGAGGTACAGTCGAGCTCTGTTGAGTTGTGCATATTTTCATAAACTATTGTGGTTTGGATTGTGGTGGTAAATTTTAGCTTTTCCATTATACAGCACAGAGATCATCAGCATTCTTCAGGATGCACCTGCCAATTGCCTTCCCCTCTTCAAGTTTACAGAGATCTATGAGAAAAAGTCAGTAGCTTTGTCTCAGCTCATTGTCATTCTCTTTACTCCTACATATTTTGTTCTTGGATTATAGCCGTTCCAAAAAGATATTTGCATTTCAAAGTAGTTTTTGCTGCCAGACTTGATATTCTTTCTTTCACTCTCTAGATATTCCCGAAAGCTTGTAGTTGGGGATCTGTACAGGCTGCCAGAGGTGGTGGCAGTGCGGGATCAGGGAGGCTCGAGGCTTGTGTGCCTTCTGCCCAGCAGCCAAATCCGTCAGAGTCCACTGGGATCCTCCCAGTCCCAGGAGGGCTCCTCATCTGCTAGTGGCAGCCCTGTGGTGTTTGAGGAGCTGGAGTACCATGAACCTGTCTGCAGAGAGCACTACGCACAGCGGGACTTCAGGTTATTATGAATGCACTTAGTATACATAACATTCTTATTAAATGCTTATTTCACAAAAATATGTCATGAAACTATATGGAAAACCATAAAACTATATGAATGACTGCGACAAGTGCAGCAACAGCTCCACTTTGACTTGTCAAAAAGAAAAAACGTCTTCCTTGTATATTAATTCTTGGGGGAGCACCTTGTATTTACACTATGCTACAATGCCAGCAGCATGACGAGGCGCAGAGTGTATTCTGTGCTGAGTGTGGTTAGAACACTACGTTCATCACTGTCACTTTTTACCCTGCCCGGCAATCACTGTGGAGGAGGGGCAGGATAAATGGCCTACCACAAAGACCAGTAGTCACATCTTACATGTACAAGTGTTGAACAAGAACAGCAATGGAGGAGAAATATGTTCATATACTGTAGTATATATTAATATATATTTTCAGTCGCACAAAATCTCATGAACCCACACAGACTACTACTTTGCGTTCATAGCGGATTATCAGGGATTAATATTAGAATTTAAATTAAATTTGATCTAAATCTTTGAGTACAAGGGTTTTTTGTTTTTGTTTTTTTTACTCTGGCATCGGATTGGGTATCAAGAATCATTGAATTTCACTGTTAGTGGTATGGACAACTACATTTCTGGTATCATAATGTGCCTAAAACACACTAAGCTGTATGCTCTTTTGTGTGATATTTGTTTTGTTGATGTTCAAAAACATTATTTGATTTTGTTTATTAAAACCTGGTTATTAGTCCAGTTTAATATTTTAGCCACTTGGTCGCTCTTCTGGAGCATCTTGATCCGTCATATACATCTCTCGCACTTGCTCTAAAGCAGTTGTTCCCCACTGGTGGGCCGCAGGTCCATTCTGAATGGACTGCAGGTGACCCGCAAACGTGTCAAGTTTGTGAATAACCACACTTTTTATAAGTACAGTGAATTTCCAGCAAAGAGCTTGTATTTTGAATTGCAGTTTCCTGCTATAGAGTGAGTGATTAATGGACAGCTTCTTAATAGAGACAGCAAACTAGCTCGACGACATGGCCAAATTCAAGTATGACACTGAATATATTTAACTGTTTGGACCTTGAACTAAAGACTTAGGAGAAACCAGGACCCCGTGGCTGGACAAGTTTGGAACCACTGTTTTAAAGGATAATATCATCCACCTTAATTCTCACAAGCACTGTTATCTGAGCTCTACAGATTCAGCTGACTGTCACCACTGTTTCCATCACTAATTGTGTGTCTTATCTGTCTGTCTTTTCTTTTAGTGAGGCTGACTTTGACCCCGACTCCTATAAAATACCTTTTGTTGTGATGTCTCTGAGCACCTTAGCCTCTGAGGTTCACAGTCTGCTGCAGTCACATGAGGGAACTCTTCCATTACTCAGGTGACAACCAGCTCTTAAATTCATGTATTAACTTTTGTTTTCTTATTTAAGAACCAAACAAAGCATGATTTCACACATTATGTAGTCCATAATGTAGTATATTTTCCTTTTAGTTTTCCAGACTGTTATGCTGCAAAATTCAGCCCTCTGCAGCTGGGCAATGAGACACTGGAGGGTGGTGTTCCTCTGGAGCACCTCATTACCTGTGTTCCCAGTATCACAATCGTCACAGCTCAGAACGGCTTCAAAGTCATCAAGTGGATCCACAACAAGCCACCAGCACCAAACGCCGGTAGGAACATTCTGTTGGAGGTTTTTTGAGCTTCACACAACACTGTAATTCATAGTGCTATCTTTAACAGCCAGCTTTTAATTCAAATAAAACATTTCATGCAGAGCCATGGATTCAGCGCTGCAAGAGTCCAGTTGGCAACCCACAGCTCATCCAGTTCAGCCGAGAGATTATTGACCTGTTAAAGAGTCAGCCTTCTTGCATCATGCCTATGAGCAAGTTCATACCGTCGTACCACCATCACTTTGCCAAGCAGTGTCGCGTCTCTGACTACGGCTACTCTAAGCTGCTGGAGCTTCTGGAGGCTGTGCCACATGTCCTGCAGGTACTGAGTGTTTTGAGGATCTTGTACTTTTGATTGTTTGTATTCTACGTATTATGTGTTTCCTATTTTAATTTTCTTTCCTTACAGATCTTGGGTATGGGTACCAAGCGTTTACTGACCCTGACGCATCGTGCTCAAGTGAAGCGCTTCACTCAAGACCTGCTCAAACTGCTTAAATTTCAAGCCAGCAAACAAGTGGCAATCAACGACTTTATGCAGGCATACCATTGGTCAGTCAACAGTGACGTTTTCTTTACATTACCTTCATGTTTATTAGAGGTTTACGTTTTATTCAGATAAATACTAGCACACTGCTGTGGGTTTGTCTGTGATTTCCCTCATTCAGAGTTGGAGAGAAGCATTAAATATGAGTCTGGATCATCAGTGTTGTGGATGTTTGTAATGTATTTTTCTACATGTTCTATCAGGTGCTTCTCCAGAGACTGGCGGGTAATCGACTACGGCATATGTGAACTGATGGACCTGCTTACTGAGATCCCTGACACCACCATCACTATTACACATCAGGAAACGGACACAGTCATCTCTGTTCCCAAGAGAGGTCAGTTTAAACTGGTTGATAAAAAGATTGAGTTTGAAAGAAAGAAACTGATAATTGAAATGTTATTTTAAGGGATAGGAATGGTAACAATATTATTTACTTTGTCCATAGCTAGTATAAATTAATTTAAGTGGATTCAAAATTTTAGATTTTTTTCATTGATTATATTTCCCTGAATTCCCTCTTACTTGCCTACAGAGCGTACGACTGAGGAGATGGAGCGCACTAAGCAGTTTGGGAAGGAGGTGGTGGACCTTCTTCGTCACCAGCCTCACTGCCGAATGGCCTTCAGTAAGTTCATCCCCACCTACCACCATCACTTTGGTCGTCAGTGCAAGCTCAGCTACTACGGCTTCACCAAGCTCATGGAGCTCTTCGAGGCAATCCCCAACATACTGATGGTGAGTTAGGAGCACCGTGTGTTTGTACAGTATCATTCCTTGTGGTCCTTGGTGCTTCAATCCTCAAAGGGAAAATCTGCCGCCTTTTATGTGGATTTTGATGGTAAATGTAGCTGATCGAAGCTGATCAGAAATGTGTGAGGAGACGTGAAGAAGTCACAGGCTTATACAACTGACCTTCATTGAACAATGCATCCTGGTACGTGTAGGCACTTCGGCACGGCTCCCTAAGCAGGAGAACTTGACCTTTATACTGAGGAATTTATTGCTAAAATTGACTACATTTACCATCAACACTGATTGGACATCCTCATAAAAGGTGGCGAGTTCTCCCTTTAACTGAGGTCTCAAGGTGTATTTCTGGTGTGTAATGATTGTCCCTCCATGTTGTACAGCAAAGAGATGAGATGGCAGTGATCAGGATATTATGTCAAAGCAGTGACTATTATTTAGTATGAGTCATACATTTCCCTTTGCTTCTTTGAACTGACATGCTTATTAAAACCATCCTGCTAATAGCTGATCATTGTTAGGCAGCTCCCATGGTGTCTCTTCCTCCTACAGTCATTTACACAGAATACCTCATGGGTCAGATCAGGCTCTTTATCATGTCATGTGCGTGGATTGAACCAGGTTATTGAATCCACCTTTAATTAAGCATAAATGCCTCTTCCTTTGTCTCAGCCCAAACACTCATTTAACAACTGTCTGCTACCTTTGGCAGGTGTTGGAGTGCGGTGAGGAGAAAGTGCTGACCCTGACAGAAGTGGAGCGTATCAAGGCTCTGGCGGCTCAGCTGGTCAAGCTGCTTCGGGCTCAGAAAAACTCCAGCCTTCCTGTCAGCCAGCTGCTCACCGAGTACAGCAAGACCTTTGGCTATGGTCTACGCCTGCAGGACTATGATGCCAGCTCCCTGCCGGCTCTGCTGACCAAACTCTGCCATGTTGTCAAGGTAAAGAGCACCTTCAAGGATAAGGTTTTTTTTTCATATTTCGCTTTGGTACTTCCTTTCACCACTTCTGTATAGCCTTTCACCTGAGAATGAGAGAAAGCCCATAGTGTTAGGAACATTTTAAAACTATTAATTTAAGGGGCTCTAACCTTTAGAAGTTGTGAGTTGTTTGAACACAGTTCCCAACATGGAGATGGCGAAGTTGGCGGCGAGCAGCTAAGTGTTAATTCCATGAGCAGTGCTAAACAATGTCAGCAGTGCTCAAACACCTAACAGTATTAACCAGCATGAACGGGACCATGATAAGCTTAGATTACAACACACACAGAGAACGCAACTTAACAAGTGTCGGGTTAAAATGTTTATGCTGTATTTGGTATAGTTAATTTAATGGTAAAAACAGCATCACTGCCATTTTACTATTGTAGTAAACTGTTGCTTAGTCTTCACAAAATGCTGTAAATGAAACTGCATCTGTTTATGTAGCACTGTGTACTGGTATGTTTACATACAGAGTTGGCATCCTTTTTGTTGTCACAAGCGCCTTTTGCTGTGTGTGTGGATATGCGTCTCATCTGGCATCCAAACAAAATATTCATGGTGTTGCGCCGCTCAATACTACAGCTCCTTTGGCAGCTCTTACTAGCTAATTAGTGAGCCTGTCCATCATTAATTTAATATCCATTGAAGGGAAATACTCAGCAATTAAATTTACCCGTAATTTGACACAGAATTGCCAGACTAACAAAGTCACAGCTGCTTTTTGGCTCCAGGAATAAAAGACAAAAACAGAGAGGTAAAGAGAAGCTAGAAAAGTCTTTGGGTATGGCACACTACTGTAGATGGTAGTTGTGCAGCTCACACATATAATCCTAAGGTAAACTGGTAAAACAAACTTGTCTCTCAACATGAGCTTTGCCAATGTTTTCTAAATCAATTTAAGCAGCTGTTTTTTTTTTCCTATTTAGGTGGTGGATGGTTCAGAGGGTCGCGAAGTGCAGCTGATCAACAGGAAGTCCTTGCGCTCACTGACCTCCCAGCTCCTGGCTCTGCTCATGTCCCAAGAGGAGGAGCAAGTCACCAGGGGTCTCAAAGTGGACGAGTTGAGCCAGCATTACCAGACTGTTCATGGAGCCCTGCTCAACCCGTGTGAATATGGGTTCCTCTCCCTCAGCGAGTTACTCAAGAGCCTGCCCTACCTTGTGGAGGTGAGTGGGAGACTTTTTTCTTATCCTCTGAAGACTTTTTCCTGTCCTACAGTCACATCATGTCTTTCTCCACCTCACTGTCTTGATTTTTATTTTATAGTGTTCCTGTATCCCCACGCAGAGGCAGAACTGACTGTGTGATCTTTCTCCTTTCACAGTTGTACCATGAAGAAAGTGATGACAACAGCAAAGCTTGCGACGCTTCCAGTGGTGGTGGGGAGGAGTGGGTGAGGCTGACCAGGCTGTACCAGTTTGCCCGCAACGTACGCGCCCTGCTCCACACCTACCATTACAACCAGATCTTCCTGACTGAGTTCCAGGGGGCTTATAACAAATTTACAGGATGCAGCCTTGAACCACGTTCCTACGGATACACCAGCACTGACGAGCTGCTCAGCGCCATCCCACAGGTAGGAATACATTTCACTAGACACCTTTACTGTGGTACATGTGGAACTTGACACACTGTCCATATCGACTGTCCGTAGACAAGTTAGAAGTGTTTTTTAGGGCCTGGACAGCCTGTAGTTTTAAAATATCACTGCATCATTTGGATATTTTGTGTGATTGTTTTGCGATGTATCTTCATCAGGTGGTCTGGATCAAAGGGCATGGTCACAAGAGGATTATCGTTTTGAAGAACGATATGAAAGGTAAAGGTTGTGGCAAAGCAATAAACTTTTAAAAAATGTATTAAAGTCAAGCTTATCATTAGTTGTGATCACTGGCCTCTACACAGACTGTAAATAATGGCCGCGGGCTGAGGTGATCACATGACAGAGGCCTAAACTGTTGGTGCTTCCTCGGAATATTTGGGAAATGATTCAATGAGATGGTGCCTTCAACAGTGTTTGGAAGCTGTATAACATGGGTGTGTATGTGTGTTTGTTTTGTTCAGCAAGGGCAAGCTCTTCAATCCCCAACAGCCCCCAGCCAGGAGAGAACACAGAGAGCCCGAGAGACAGCCCGATCAGCATTGCAACTTCTGGAACTCAGAGTCCAGGTAACGTGTTACACAAGTGTTTGTCTAGGCTGAGGAGGGGCAGAGGATCTTAAGGGGGAGATAACAGCTAACACTATATGCCACATAGAAGTGGTTTATATCCTCTGACAGCTGGGAACCTGAAGGTTAATTTGAGATGCAGCTCAGCACTGTCAAGTTTTCTAGTCATAAATCTGTAATAAACATTGTGTTTTAATGAGGCACCTGTTCAAACTTTTAAAGTTAAGAGTGTAAAGGGACTTTTAGAACATTATTATGGAAGTATATGATGGCCATTCGATGGCCCGTTATGTCTCATAAGCAATTTTTGGGATGATACCATTTGTTACACGAATTTGGTCCTAAATTTAAGCAGTTTTTACCACTCAAGAATTCATAAAATGTTAAATTTCCCTAAAATACCACATTAAGGCACCAAAACCTTGAGAAACACAGCAGAGAAATCCATGCTGTGATTTGGTATCAAAACTTTTGACATTTGGAGAATTCTGTAAGAATTTAATTTTTCGACACGCATCTCTGTTCTGGAAACTGCTGAGAAACCCCCTTATTGTCAGTATACCCATGAAAGCCATACACACTCTGAATGCTCGAGGTCTCTAGTTGGTGGTTGTAAAGTTTCATGTGGCTCTGATTATACTAGAGGTCACAATAAGTCATTTTAATACGGTAAGGTCTATTTCAGAAAAATAGTTACACTGTAATAAAAAGGCTATTGCAGGGACCATCATCTCACATGTCTCAGCTTCCTATTCATACCAAATTTTTGCAAGACTGTTAGGGACCTCAGTAAGCATAAATGTTCTAATACAATTGGCGAAAATAAAAGTTAAGTTAAAAGTTGTACTGCATGGAAAAGTGGATTTTGCCCCACACTGTGAACATAGAGTGGGCATGTCTGTAAAGGAGACGCTCTTCAGTACCCGTAGAGCCCATTTTCTTTCAGATATTTCGAGGGGAGATGTTAAGGGACCCCTGTGAAAATGGGCATAGCATTTTTTTCCCCTGCCAAAAAACTCGGCCTGCTGCAGCCTCTCCACAGTAACGTCAGCAGGGAATGCAGACGTTCACGTGGAGTGGAAGAGGTTAAATATAGTGCAGTAACTGAAAGTATAAAAACGGTTTACCAGTGATGGAAAAAATCAGGGGAAGAAAATAACGTTTGACTTACAATCAAGGCATGGTTCTAAAAATAACTCTGCTCTGTCAGTCTTTCTCAGATAAATTATAGATGAAACTAAATCCTGTTGTTTCACCTGCCAGGTGGCGATGTAGCTGCAGAGTCAGAGCTGCTGTGTCTGACATCACCAGTAGACCTACTGTGTGGTCCTGTGCCATCCTGCCTGCCTTCACCTCAGCTCCACCCTGACCCCGTTCTCCTCCAGGAGGCAGACCTGATTCGCTTTGAGGAGAAAACTCCACCAACAGGTCAGTTTTTAGTGTTCCATGTTAAATGTTTTTGTGTTGCAGTTAAACCAGTATCAGTTAATATTTGATTTAAGTGATAATATTTCAAGTTTAATTGTAATTAATTGCTGTTACTGTGACATGGCAGGTTTGTCATTTTTACTTTCAGCCTCTGAGCATTCACACATTTAGTAACTACTAGACTTGTTACAAATAGAGATGTGAAGATCAGTTTGTTTGTTTGGCTAAAAATCCCAAACGGTAATATTCTGCCAACATTTTGTGTGTGCCTTGAGCCAGTCAGCCGTGTGTGAGTTGTGTAATCTGAGGCTGGTCCAGATGCTTCTTTAAAAATGTAAGATTTCAAGATTTTGTTAAACAAACAAACAGATTGGGGGAATGTGGGGCCTCGGCGCAGGTATGTTTATGTCAGTGCTGTCTAGTTTTCCAGAAAGATGTTGGAGAAAGAGCAGAACATTAAACTGTTGTTAAGGGACAGTTCACCCCAAATCAAAAAGGCATATTTTTCCTCTAAACTGTAGTGCTGTTTATCAGTTTAGATTGTTTTGGTTTGAGTTGCCAAGTGTTGGAGATATTAGCAATAGAGATATCTTATGTATGTGGTGTTCAGATCTCCAAAACAATACATTTGAAAACTCAACAGCAATGTCTCTTTCCAGAAATCAGAAATCAGTAACCAGGTTACTTAAGATAATCCACACACCTTGTTGTGAGCAGTTTAATTTAGGAACTACTTTCTGTCTACCAAACCTTACCCACCAACTGTATCACTGCGCAAAGGGAAGCATGCATCTACTCATGGACAAGAGCCTTGTGCTTATCACAACGCAAGACGCTAACATTAATGGCGTTAGCTAGCTCAGTGGTGCTAGGAGAGCTGTAGCAGTAGATGAATGCTTCCTTCTGCGTGGTGATACAGGTGGTGGGTGTAGTTTCACAGAAAGAAAATAGTTCCCACATAAAACTGCTCACAACAAGGTCTGTGGATTATCTTGAGTAACTGGGTCATGATTTTTGGAAAGAGACATTGCTGTTCAGTTTTTCAAATGTATCTTTTTGGCGCTTTGAGCACCACAAGCTGAGTGCCATCTAGTTTTATTATAATGGAGAGAGGGCAGACATCTCTACAATTGATATCTCCAACACTCGGCAACTCAAATGAAAACAAACTAGATAATAAAGACCACTACAGGTGAGAGGATAAACATGCCTTTTTGATTTGGTGGTGAACTGTCCCTTTAAGCAATGCAAGGGAAAACAAAAATATGTGTTAATTAATGCATCACACTTTAATTTGCACCTTTCCTGTCATTCATCAGGTGCAAGCTCAGTCTGTGTCTGTGTGTGTGATTTCAGTGAGTGACGAACCAGAGGTGCCAGCTGACGGTGACAGCACATGTGATCCACCTGGCAGCACAGACGACTCTGCAGTCGCCAAACCTCCGCCGCCCCCTGACGTGAAGACCCCCTCGTCCGTGGACAGTCCCAGCAGAAGAGCCTCACGCAGCAGAATCAAGCTAGCCGCCAACTTCTCATTCACAGCAGGCCTCTGATCCTTTTTACACGCACACACACACACAAAGCAATACTAGTTCACACACAGTGTAACTCTAAACACAAGAGTTGACCGGCGACGCTGAACACACCACACAGACGAAACCCCACACAAGCATTGATGTTGTCCCCTCTACATCCTGAACAGGCTGTTGCTTTCCTCTTAATCACTCATCGGCCATCGTTGTTTTCTTTGTTTGCTGATCTCACAATCGGTGTATTCTTCCGATGATGTTCACCAAACTGTGATTTTCTTCTGCAGATTTTCTGCAGTCCTCTAAATTCTGTAACCTGTGTTCGATTTCACCTCGAGGGAAGTTAAATTATATTTGCATGCACATCCTCAGTTCAGCGCCACGTCGTGTCAAACACTCGGCTTACGATGAATGAAAAATGAGTTAGTTGTCACTGTATACAGATCCTTAGGTAACGGGAGAAATGCTAGGGCTGTGAGTAACTAAGTTTTCTATATTAAATCTAAGAAATATAGTTACTCACATTCTCAGATTATAAATTGGACAAATTACAGAAGGCTATAGAGAAGTTTTGTTTATGAGCTAAATTGAGAAACCTCCATGTGAACTTCTTGCTGTATCTCCATAGCAGAGCATTTAATTTATAACATTCTTACATTTTAAACTCCTTTCAAATTTTAGGAGATTTTGCTTTGTAGGTAACTGTAGACATGTCGAACAACTGGCCGCTAAGCACCTGCCCGTTTTGATTCTTTTAGTCTCCCTTGGGTAGAAAATTTCTAAAGAGGTAGCTTCTCTTTGAGGTATATTCTCATCTTTTGTCTCTTAAGTAGCCTCAGGACAGTATTTCAGTTCCTTTTTATACAATGCAGAGTATTTAGTAGTCTGTGGAAGAGTTTGGCCTCAGTGTTTGGTGTATTTGGTGGCAATTCAGTGATGGGTGTGAAAATTAGTGTTCAGATTGTGGCTTTAGTTAACAGAAGCTAACAATTTCGAACAGTTAAATCACAAATGGCAAGGTTTTGACTGATAATACGACAAGCCCTGCTTTCAGGAATTTTTAATTCTTGTTGTTCTTTGACTTAATTTATTAGAAAGATTTCGGCTCGTCTCAGCCGGGCCACTAATGACGGCCTGAGAGGGACAAAGGTGGCTCTTGAATACTCGGGCCGGATGTGTGCTCAGGCAGCAGGAACTGAGAGATACTTTGTTTGGCTTTCGCCAGCAGCCGGTGTGTTTGTGTTGTTTTAGCTGTGTTTTGTCTGTATGTGGTTTACACTGGAGTAGGTGGTGTGAAATGTGCATGGTGTGCATAAATGAGTTTATGCATGGTGTAAGCCCAGGAGGAGCAGACAGGAGCAGATGACGGTAAGACATTCTTTAAGATCACGTCTTTTATTTGCACCGTGTTTTAGGGATCTTAGAGTTGGCGTCACCCTCACAGTCGCCGCATAAATGCTCAAGGTTTTTTGAGTTAACCTTGTTGCTGGAAAGCGCTGCGTCTGCGGTGACATCCACTGCCTGAGTTGAAGATTTCGAGGGGAGCAGTGAGCACTCCTGAGTTTTTGATTTTTAACGACGAGGTGATTGGTTGTGAGTTTTTAGGGGAAAGAGATGGGTCAGGAGGCTGTTTGTGGGGCACCACAGGGGCTCCATGCAGCCTCCTGAACAGACTGTGACGTACACACAGAGGACCCTCTGCGGCTCTCTGGAATCTGCCGGGCTTTTACAATGGCTTGTATTTGCCTCGGTGCCAAAGGAATCGCCATCGTTATCTCCCCCCTCTTCCTCACATCTTACATAGAGGAGTTTTTACTTACTGATGTGTTGGTTTCTCTATTTTCCTGTCTCAAGTGTTTACAAGACTGCTGGCTGCTGAACTGCCACCAAATACTGTCGGCTGCCATGAAGTTTAGCAAGACCGAGGCGCCGCTGAAGTCTGAAGGTTGTTGTGTTCAGAGGAAAGGTTCAAAGAATGGGTAAGAGCCCATTTAATCAGTTTCTGTCTGGTTTCGGTGTTTACCTCTTCAGCCAGTGTTCATTTTCTTTGTCGGGCTTGATTATGACTTGCTAGATTCCACCTGCCAACTCGCCAAATTGTCTGAAACGCCAATCAGAATGTTTTTAATTAGGGCTGTTAGGGTTCTGACTGTCTGTAAACCTCCGTGATAAAGAAATGAGCAGCTCAGTTAATGATTTAGAGTTGGTAATGATAGAAAGGGGCTGAAAATGCTCACGAGAAATGTCTAGATTTAACTTTGGCAGTAAGAATGTATTACTTTTTGTGACCCTGAGCAAAGCCTAGCTCTCCCCCAGAGTTACCGCAGTGGCAACTAACTCAGAAGAATAAATTTAACTTCTCTATTTAGCCTTCTCTCTTTGTTTTGGTTACATCAGTGAGAAGCTACTGTGCCTGTCAAAATATGCACTTTTGCATAGTTTTGGTTCATGAAATGTGAAATGAGGCAGTGCACTGGGAGGGTTTGAAACATGTTTTTGTGTCTCTGTCTCGGTTTCTGTTTAACTCTATGCGACCTTGTCTTGCTTATTCAGTCTTCACGTTGCACAACAGGTCTACACTTCAAGAAAATGCTTCCTTTATTCAGCAGTGTCCTTAAATCTCCTGCCTTGTGATTATGTTTTGTTTACCTGGTCAACAACTGTCTCACTGATGTCCTCTCTGCATTCACCTCCCTCCCTCTGTCACACTGTTTTACTGCCTCACCACACCAGAAGTCGCTCTAACAGTCTAAAGTGTTTGAAAGGACCAAAAGATTTCTGTTAATAAATTTCACAAGCATCAATTCTGCCTCGTCTCAATCAGTTTGTTGTCTCGGAGAAATCAAATGACTCAATAAAAACAATCACCCAGAGTGTTCCTGAAAGATGCTCTTTATTTAAACATGTATGTACAGGTAGTTTCAGCTTATTTTCTGCATATTTGTTCAATATTCAACATAAGGACCTTCATAAATTCACTACTACTACAGAACGCTAAGTTATCAGAAGGAGGGTAAAGTGACAGAGAGCAACACTTTGCTTGACAGGAGTCACTAATGTCCTAAATACACTCAAACATACACCGTCTATTGTAGGCATTTACAAGAGAGTTGCATTCATTTCCTGGTGTTTATCATAAAAACGCAAGACTAAATTCAGAGGATGCAAGTTGTTTGTCAGCAATATCCATAATAACTATGAATGATGTCATACTACCACAGTCAGTAATTCCCGGTAGCTGATGGCTGAGATGATGTTAGTATGAACAGTGATGTGGGGAATGAGCAAGCACAGTGGATCATTTAGAACAACACCCCACCATGTTGAATAAAACGATTTTTAAGGGCCTGGTGTGAAGGATTCAGGAGGATATGTTTGCAGAAATATAATTAATATAATGTTTTTTTCTAGTGTGTAATCACCTGAAACCAAGAACAACCATGTTTTCGTTAGCTTAGAATGAGGCGTTTCTATCATGGATGTATACAGAGAACTGAATACAGCGTTGGAGGTTGAGCGCTGTTCATTGCTATGAATGTTGCTCAGCATGAAGCCCAAAAACTTCCATCTCCTGGGTATGAAATTACCCAAATCTTCCACATCACTGGGGCCATAGAGCAAGCACATTAGAGACTTTGCTAGCCAAGAAGCTAACTTCTGGTTTAGCCCTCCACTAACTTGAATTGGGATAAAATGATTTAATCGTATGGCTCTTTTAGACTTTTGTAATGTTATCAGACCGACCAGATCGAATTCTGATAGTGAGTCATCTCGGAGGGCTTGTGACACTCACCAAAAATGTTTCCACCGATTTACTAACATCTCATTACCAATGTAAGTCTATGTGAAAAGGTGTTTTGGGGCCCAGTGGCATCACCTCACATACCCAGATGTTGTAGTTACGTGGTTTGGAGCACCTCCTGTGGGCCTGGTTTATATCTACATACAGATCAGCTCCACCTCCACAGAGTCTGCCATGTTATGTCTACAGTATCCCAGAGAACACAAACCAAACACTGGCAGCTCTAGTGCTGTTAAATTTTTGCTTGGCACACAGCAAAAGTTTCAGCTGGTCTGTAACCTCAGATGCCACTAAATCCTAAACACTAGGCCTTAAAGTGTTGGCAGAAACAGGGCTTAAACAAAGTAATGAAAATGTTGTGAACCAGTGGAAACACGGCTGCAGAGCTGGGTCATATAAGGTTGCAAGCTAGTAAGGATGAGTCTCTATAGAGTGAAATGCAAACGTTTGGACACACAGCTGATATGACCCAACTCTGTAGTAATGTTGTAGTGGAGTTTAATTCAGGTTAGCAATGAAGTCCTCTTTTTAAAAAGGCTCTCTGTGTTTTAACTTCCAATGACCACCACAGATTTTTTGACTTTGCCAAACCTTTAATGGTCCAAGGGGATTAGGGGGATATATTGGCAGAAATAGAATATAATATCTATCCATCCATCCATCCATCCATCCATCCATTTTCATCCGCTTATCCAGGGCTGGGTCTAAGGGGCAGCAGGCCAAGCAAACCACCCCAGACGTCCCTGTCTCTAGCGACGCTGTCCAGCTCCTCCTGGAGTTGCTCAGTGGCCACTGTTTGGCCACTACAAAAGTTGGCTTCAAAGCCCGGCAAGCTTCCTGGGAGCATGGTTATCTTCCCTGGAGTTCGTCATGTTTCTACAATAGCCCAAAACAAACAGACCAAACACTAGCTGTAGATAGGACCATATGCATTTTAACGTTGGCCGCCACTAAATCCTCCACACCAGACCTTTAAATCCAGTACAGTAGATATTACAGAATCACAGATAGAGAATTAAACTGATGTTGAGCCAATGCACGAAGTCAAAAATATTGCTCAGCTCCAATGCAAAAGCATCCACCAGCTGCCCCCCTCAAACATTTAGACCATTTTTTATACCAGTAACCGTATAATTTGTCTGAGCCACGTGTCCGTCACACCTGGGAACAATGATAAAAACTCCTGGAAGTAACAGAGGTTAACTGGTTGATGTTAAAGGGCTGAAATGGAAAAATAAATGCCCGTTGTCGAACATGACGGGGTGATAACAATGTTTTTTTTCCTGTCAGACAGAGAACCTCGGCATTTATACTTCACTTTCTAAACTTGTGCTTGTAGTTCCCTTTACTTCATATACATACTCATGAAGGTTTCCCTCGTGCACTGATCAGGGATCAGCTCCAAAACTCAGGGCTGAAATCTTGAGGCTGAAACTTAATCTGCGACTCATATACCAACCTGATTCCTGAGCAGTTTGGAGGGGAAAACACAGTTAGCGGAGGTTCTCTGAGTCACAGGAAGTGATTTATGGCATGTCATGAGATGTGAGTGTGTTGTTTCTGACACGGGGTCGTTAAGAGGTCTGTGTCAGTTACATGACGGCACACTGGGTGGCTCCGCAGCAATCCTTTATGATGGCCACTCCTGACTTGGTGATGGATGGTTTGTTGGGAGGCGGCTCTGGGATTTGTCTCTTGGGCTTTGGAGGATCTTAAAGAGAGAGGAAGAAGAGAATCATGACACCGTGGAAGCGAACAATAATCCTGCCTCACTGTGACAGTTTTTTTTTTCCGCCCAGACATTGTCACTCACTTTGTGTGGCTTTGAGCTTCTTCTCCAGAGGCATCAGCTTCAGTCTGAGGAACTCAGCCATCTCTTTGTCCTCCTCTCGCTCCCTGAGATTAAGATACAGGCACACAGTCAGCTGTTTGAATACAATGCAGTCAGTACAGGGAGGTTTTAAGTCACTGGACAGCTTTATGTACCTGAACCGCTGTTTGTGCCTCTTATGGGAACACTTAACCCCCAAATGACCATTTATATATCAGTTAAACACCTTGAATTATGAATACAACTTTTCTATTGCCTCCACGGTGAATGGTGAGTCCAAGGAAGGCGAACAGTCTTCATTAATTAAGTGCTATATCATGGGCAACTGGACTCGATTGAGTTTCTTGGAGACGTTTCACCTCTCATCCAAGGGTCGTCTTCAGTTCGCAGGCTTTAACCTCTGTGTGGGTGTGACCCCTTACAGACTCGTTAAGGTCACAGTGAGCTCTGGGTTTCAGACTCGTTAAGGTCACATGTGAGTCGTTGACCCATCCGGCCATCGTGTGTCGTTAGGGTTAGATTGATCCAGGTGTAAATGGGTGTTAAGCTGTCCGGGGAGGGATCTCAGGACTGCGCTTGTAAGTGGGTGATAAGTGGTGTCGTAGGCCACCTCCTCTGTTTAATGACGGTCATTCTAATTTGACATAGATGGCTTCTTTCTCACCTCTTTCGAACCATCAGATTTCTCTGGCCAAGATGTGAACATTGCTGTCCTCAAAGGAGTCTCCATTCTCCTTTAAACGGACAGCTGAGTCTTGACCTGAGGAGCTGGCTCTCCTCATGGAGTGGTTGTTATATTTGAGAGTTCAAATCTACACCTATTCACACCTGGAACCAGCGAACCTTAACAACTCACATGTGACCTTAATGACTCTGTAAGGGTTCACACCCACACACGGTTTAAAGCCTGTGACTCTGCACCAGTCAGAACTGAAGAAGCTTTTACACTGCCGGACTTTCAGCAAATGTTGGGTCGTTTTGCAGGCAAACTGTGAGCGTTTAGACACACAGAGCTGGATTGGCGAGTTGATCCGAGGTGCCCGAAACATATTGGCAGAACCTTTTTGGTTTAAAAAGAATGAGGCCCCCTTTCACCACGGGAGGGGCTGTTGATGACTTGTGGGAGGAGCTGTTAATGATGCCACACATGCGACCCACTGGCGTGGACTTAAAAACAGGAAACAGTTGGTAGCATGGATGAGCAGCTAGTAGCAAGAGGGAAATGCAAACAACGTCAACACCAACCTGAAAGAATCCGTAAAGATGAGCAACTGGGGAGACAAGGAATTGCACACCCTCCTTGCCCTCGCAAACGAAGACGTCATTAACCGTGAAATGACAGTAACGGTGAGGAACGTCACTGTTTAAGTCACATGTTTTGTTACTTGCTCACGCCCCCCACTGCCCCGAAAAAGGCACATTCTGTAGGAACAAAAGTGGGCAGGCGACATTTCGCTGCACTCCCCGATTTTGTTTTTATACTGCCAATGCTGAACGAAGACTGATTGGACTTTCCTGCAAATTTACACAACTCCTATTTAAAAAGGGCTTCTGTGTCAGCCCTGTGATAGCCTGGTGACCTGTCCAGGGTGTACCCCGCCTCTCACCCAATGTCAGCTGGGATAGGCTCCAGCCCCCAAGCAACCCCCAACTGGACAAGTGGTTACGGAAAATGAATGAAATTGCATCCAAACATCTGTTTACAAACTCTCACACAACTCCTGCAGTATAATCAAAGTCTCATTTATCCAGTCTTATGCTCAGTGCTTCCCAAACACATGCATTTTCGTTAAAACTTTACAGTATAAAACACTGCCAATGAGTAGCCTGCCTGGGCGTGTCTATGAGCTCTTCTTGAGCAAGGTTCAAAAGCTTGCGTTTGACCTGGCACGCTATTATGCCGTGCATGGCACTGTTTGTAATGAAAATCAAGCAGCAACCTCTGGGGCTGAAAAATGAAGCCAAAGCTAAAGTGCCAAAAACTGTAGTTCTTTGAAGGGCCACTTGAGGTTGGCTCCAGAATCCAGTCAATCCCCACAGACCCCCATGTTAAAATACCCTTTATAGCTACTTTCAACATTTATGACAACTTTACAGGGAGTGAATTTTTGCATAACTGACCTGTTTATATTTTATTAAGGCTTAAAGTTATGCATATTTAGGATCAGGCTGCCATGAGTGACAGGCGTCACTGCAGGTCTATGAGTCAGATCCACCCCTCGCTCCACCACAGCTCTGCTTTTTTGTCCAAATCTGATCATTTCTGGCTCCAATGACCAAGATAGCAATGGCCAAAATGCCAAACTAGAGGCTTCAAAATGTGAGTCCAAAAATATGACAGTGGCTAGGTCCATTATTATATACAGTCTATAGCAAAGACGCATGCATTTGGGAAGCACTGAGCATTCGACTTGATAAATGAGACAAGGATTATACTGCACGAGTTGTGTGAGAGTTTGTAAACAGAACATCGGCTAATATTTAGCCTGTGCAGCCTCACAGAGCTGCTAACCCGGCTTGTTCAAACTGTCAGGGACAGAATAACTAATTACAGTGATTAATTTAACCCATTACCAAAGCATGTCTAATAGTCCTCTTTTTAAATGAACCTCTGCAGTCGCTCAGGAGAAACTTCACCATTTGCTCATCCAGTGTTTCCAAACCAGACTATGATTTTACATCATTATCACGTCTATCTGAAAGTTATCTCTGTGTCACACTCTGCGGGTTATCTGTGGGAGCAGAGGAGGAGGAGGGAGCAGAAAATGATAATGCAGAGCCATGGTCATCAGTCAGCCTCCTACACACACACACCATACACACACACACACGCACACACACAGCAGGCAGTACAGAGATGATGAAGTGACCCCATCCCCCGCCTTCAGTCACGCTCACATTACTCTAATGAGCCTCCTTCCCGCTGTTTCTCAAGGCATCCTGTGTCTATCAAATGAAGAAACAAACAGTGGAAGCAGTTCAACCCAACACTGTCTGAGTAAACAAACAGTCAGTCACCACCCGCAGAGCCCGGATATTAACTGTGGCTGTACGTGGGAGCGCTCTATACCTTAATCTCTCCACCTCGGCGTCGTCGACCAGGAAATCCCTCTTCTGCACCAGTTTATGAATCTTCAGGATCAGCTCTTCCTCCCGCTGCCTGTGCTTCTTGTTTTTGTCTTTCTCTGGGGGGTAGGAAGCCAGAAAATAAAAAGTCAAAAACAAATAAATAAATGGGCGACTACAGGGACAGGCAGACTAAACAGAAACCGTGATACTCCACTAATTCCTCTCATAAAATATAAATGCAGGTTTTGTACATTTAGTTGCAGCTGACCTTTACAAGCTGACCTTATAGCAGAGTCAGCTGGCTCTTAAACACTGAGTCACATCGCAAACAGACCCTTAATTCTCCCTCATGTATAATTTATAACAAATAAGGCACTGACTTAATTATGCAAATGGCAGAGAGCTGTTTTTTGTTTTGTTTCACTTTGCAAAGGAATTTGCATTCATAGTCAGAGATCTACAAACACATCCTCTTTGCTCTGTTTCACTTTTCTAACCTTCACACTCCAACGCACAGAGGAGGACACACAGACAGACTAAGAAAGAGTACACACACACACACACACATGTGCAGACAGTTGCAGAGGCAGGTTGTCTGACACTGCTGGTATCCAGGCTAGGTGGGGAAAATGGGAAAAACGAATGCACGCATCAGCTCTTTCTCCCATCCGGAAACAAAGTGGAGCAGTGCAGCTACACTGTGCTTCCCCCGGGGACAGAACAATCTGAGGGCCGCGTGGCTACAACGTATAAATCCCAATGTCAGAGGAGCCAGAGAGGCCGCACGGTCTGTGTGTCACATGACTCCCATTGTGCTGGAGTGGAGTTATGGGCTGCCAGAACCCCCAGCAGCTGCAAACATGAGGCCCCACTGGCTCATGGGAATGTCAGCGAGGGGCAGTTTTTATGTGTAGTAATCCCAGATGCATAAGGGGTGGACAAAATAATAGGAACGCTTAACAATATAATACAATACAAGCAAAGCTGCAGCCACTGTTGAGGACGGTGAGGTCATGACCTCTGGATACTGTTGATGGGAATTTGGTGGTTTTAAAGAGACACACCCACACACTGTCTAACTTGCAAAAAATAATAACTTTAAAGCATGAACATGGTTATATGATATGTTATACAAAACCAGCCACAACTCAGCCCTGAGCAGAGTGACCGTCCTCTTCTGACCTATCAACAGACTGCAGTGTTCACAGCTCCACCTTTTAGTACCAGATCTGTGTGCTAGGTACCCCAACAGAGGGGGGACCAAACATGGGGACGCTAAGAACGACTCTATCTGTACCATCCACAACTTTTCGCAGCGGAGACAGAAAAAAAGTGTGCCGAACTGAACTGAACTGTCTCGTACTGCTCGGTGGAAACGGGGCTTAATTTGCCTGTTGGTGTGAATGTGAGCGTGAACAGTTGTCTGTCTCTATAGCCCCTTTTAGCACTGCCAGATTTTCCGCGAATGTTCGGCCGTTTTGCCGGCAAGCTGCGAGCGTTTAGACACATGGAGCCGGATTGGCGAGTTGATCCGAGGTGCCCAATTTTCCGCCTCGTAAGGTAGTCATATTGGCGGAACGGTTTTAGTCTAAAAAGAGCGAGGCGGCCTTCCGCCTCGGGAAGGTCTGTTGATGACTTGTGGGAGGGGCTGTTGATGACGCTGCACGTTCAACCTACAGGCGTGGACTTCAAAACAGGAAACAGCTGATAGCAGGAATGAGTATCTAGCAGCACTAAGGAGACGCAAAGCAGAAGATGAGCAACTGGAGAGATAAAGAATTGCGCGCCCTCCTTGCCCTCGCTAATGAGGAGGCTATTAACCGTCGGATCATGGGAACGTGACCTGACCAGCCACGGCTTTCCTCGGTACGTTACCGTTTACGTCATTGGCTGAGCTACACGTTTTGTCACTAGCTCACGCCCCCCATTGCCTCGAAAAAGGCACAATCTGTATAAACAAAAGTGGGCAGGCGGCATTTTGCCGCCCTCCCTGATTTTGTTTTCATACTGCCAATGCTGAAAGAAGACGGATTGGGCTTTCCTGCAAATTTGCACAATTCCTATTTAAAAAGGGCTTGTGTCAGCCCTGTGATCTGCCCTGGGTGTACCCCGCCTATTGCCCAATGTCAGCTGGGATGGGCTCCACCCCTAACAGGATAAGCGCTTACAGAAAATTGATGAAATAAATGTCCATCTAAGGTAGGTCTTGCTGTGCAGCTGATATCAGAGTCAGTTCTCCGACTGTGTTAATGTTAAACTGCATAATTACATTTGACATTATCCCTTAATAACCACTCGTTACCACACTTACCGCTGTTCAGGAAAAGTTACACAGGGTTATTTTCTTTATTTGGTATCTGGGGTTGGACTGGAGGGATTTTATGACCTTAGTGTTTTTAAAATCCTGACCTGCAGCCCTGAATTAAATCAACAGAAATCAGGACATCAGAAATAAGCACAGAGGTTAAATCACAGCTGGACAAGCTGATTAAGAAGGCAGGTTCAGTGGGGAATATCTATCTATCTATCTATCTATCTATCTATCTATCTATCTATCGTCCTCACTCTGTACATTGAACCCTGCAATGCACAGAGTCTAGTGGTTAAAAAAAGCCCTGTGACTGGCACGTCACTGGACATACATGTGTGTCTTAGCTGTGTGTGTGTGTCCTTGAACACGACACTAGCCCCTCCTGCCCCCACACACTGTTGCCAGGCTCCCTGCATACAGAGCTTCATGTATGTGTACTACGTGAGCTGACGTCAGTGAGCCACTTCAGCTCTGTTCTCGCTGCCTTACAGATACAAACAAAACTGGAACTCACTTTGATTCTGTACTCTGCTGCGCAGACACACCACAAAAACATCCAGGGAGTAAAAAAATGAGTGTTTACTGAAATTCATTTTGGACGGCGTGCCTGGAAAGCTTCCCTCAGCTCATACTGCCTTCACACTGATGATGCATGTGTGTTTGTGTGTGTATGATTATCTCGCCCTCATAACTCCACCACGTCCCCGAGACTTACAATCAATCCTGCGTAGTTTAGCGTAACGGCTCTCCCTATAAATCACCGTGACACCCGCTGGGGTTATGGGACTGTTGCGAGCTGCAAACAGAAGCACTTTCTGCCAAAAACTCTATTTTTGGTGGAGTCCAAACAGGAAGCGTGGACAGTTTTGCACACAGAGGATCAATTTTAGAGGTTTCTTTCCTGAAATGCTTACAGATGGTTTTCTTTAGGAGTGTGTGTGTGTGTGTGTTTATATGTGTGTGTTTGAACTGTACCTGGTACTGCGACAATCTGTCTCAGCTCCTGCTTTAAGCTCATGATGTCTTTGCAGAGCTGAATGTCATCCATCCTGGAAGGAGAGGAGAAAGAACACAGTAAATCGCTGGCCTCCGTCAGTTTGAGGGACAGCAGATATTATTAGCTGCTTCCACTTCCACTTTGGACGTCTTTATCTGATTGGAATGATGTTGGGCAGAGTTGTATCGTGAATCCTGGAGGAAAAACAGATGAAGCTGCAACATCTTTGGGAAGGATTTGTACAGTGAAACCTGTCAGGCATGTCTTGATGGATAGAAACATTCGGACAGTTTCCAAAAGCTCAGAAATTCATCTTTTAAAGTTGAATATTTTCAGTAATTATACAGAACAAAAAATCAATGAAACAACCCAACTGGGGGAAGCTGGGGAAAGATATTATTTTATTTGTTATCTATTATCATTTCCAGGCTTTCTCATGAACCTGTCAATTAACAAATCAGTAGCTCTGGTCGTTACGAACAAAATGATCCATTACAGCTTGTTCTGACCGTCTTCCTGTGTGTTATGTGGAAAATGTGCACATCAGTTTGCATCCAATTCGACATCCACACAGTATTATGTGAGACAGATGGTGCTTCTTAAAGTCAAGACGGGATGTTTAAACAACTGAATCCCACTGAAGGGCTGTTCCATTGTCAAGGATCCTTCAAATTCCACCCAGGGCTGAGCCCTTCCTTCAGTGGGCATGAAGTACCCACAATTCTTTGGGCACAATTTGCCGGAATCTTCAATGACGCACACCTGAGCACTCGCTTGCCTGTTACAATGTGTGTTCACTGAAGTCTTGCCTAGCTGCTGTAGGATCCGACTTAGAAGGACCCGTCCTGCCAAGGAAGCATCCTTGACTTTTAGAAGCGCCGAGATAGTCTGTGAAAAAACCATGTCCCTCCTCCTCCTCCTGTTGCCTCTAATCTACCACGGCTCATGGAAAAACAGCCAATCAGAGCCAAGGATTCTCTAAAGCCCAGTTCAGACCAAAGATTCGTAACTCTGCTGGTCAAATCGCCGGCAAGTGGTTTCAGAACTTAAGGCTGGTCACTTGTTTCAACAGCCAATTGGCTTGTAGTGAAGTCCGCTGGTCAGGTCATGTTTGCTTGTTTGCAGGTGCTCCGTCCCCGCCGAGCCCTCTGTGTCCATCCTTACGGTGTGTCGGTCGCTGCTGCTGCTCGCTGTATGTGCTAATGCCCCTCTCATGTACTGCTATGTGGACGTAGCAACAGTTCCAAAACATTTACCGACTCAGCTTTAACTGGAAAAGAGGCTCTTTAGTTTTCACTTGGTTTATATCCTGCATTGAGCTACCATATTTGACGCCCTCACAATTCAGAAAAATGCATTTTGGAACTAAATTCAACACATGCACAATACAACATGAAACTTATTTGCTATTATTCTCATTCCCAGTCTCAAGGATTGTTAATTATTAGGAGGCTGCAGCAGATCAGTCCATGGAGACTTGGCTTGGGAACCTGAGGATCGCTGGCTCAAGTCCGTCCCTGCATGGACCAAGTATGGAGCGCCTCCTGGGCACTGCAGAGGTACCCTTGAGCAAGGTGCTGAATCCCCAACTGCTCAGGGTGCCTGTCCGAGGCAGTCTCCTCACTCTGACATCTCTTATATAGGTCCTGTTTGTGCGTGTGTGTGTATTTCTGGGCTGTGTGTATATGACAACAGAGTGAAAAAATGTAGTTCCCCTTGGGGATTAATAAAGTATATTGTCTTTTTCTTCTTCTTCTTCTTCTTCTTAAATATTCCAAACTCTCTCTGAGGTTTTACAGGACTGACTGACACCAGATCCAGGTCTGACAGTGTTTTGAGTGAAAGCAGTCGTGACAGAGCTGTCAAATAACCAAAATATTATGACATGCTTTGTGACACTGTTGGCTCAAACACAAAAAACTCTTCAGCCCACTAAATGTTGCTGAAAGACGTGATGAAAACACAAACAATTAGAGATTAGTTTTCACTGACAGGAAAGGTGGCAGCCTTTTGTAGACTCTTTCAACAAGATAATTCCATGACTAGTAACTGATGACATGGTTTTATCCGCAATGATATCTGTGACGGCCCTTTTGTTTGTTTGTTTGTTTGTTTTTTGGGTTGTTTTATCTTTATTTTTTCCTCCCTTGCACTAATTAATGCACATATTGTATGTTCAGAACATGTGACTGTAAAAGGAAAAAGGAAAATGTGCAAATATTTAAAGATAAAGGACTGATAGTTACAAGACTTTGAGAGGAAGACAGAAGTAGGACAAAAACACTGGACTAAAAGAGTAAATCTAATATTAATCCTGTAGTATAAAGCCAAAAATATTAAATTCACCATTAATATAAATCAGAGAAAAGCATCACACTCTCCCGTTTGCACATCCAAAAGTGAGTGTTTGGTGTGTTTGCTTTCTTTATAACTGAAGCGATTAATCATCTATTCTGTCAATTGAATAATTGATTAGTCGGCAGATCATTCAGCACTAATCCCCGCTGCTGTACTGTAAAACCCACTCTTGTACTTGTCATTAAGACATCACAGCCTCTGGCTCCGATGTGTCACACATCAGTGCAGAGTGTGCAGATGGAAACATGCAACATAAATCAATCCTCGCTGCTCTCTGAGCTCTCTGAGCCCCTGCAGCCCTGACGTCTCACCCTCAGGCCTCCCCCTCTTCCTCCCTAAATCCCTGCCTCCCGCTCCCTCTCTGTCTGCGGAGCTGTGACAGCTACCACAGGTTTAATTCTGCCTGTGATAGATCAGGCTGATGACTCATCCACAGCCTCCCCCTCCTCCTCCTTCTGCATTTATCCCTGTTGCTCTGTTTAACACCTCCCTCCTCTCTCTATCCTCCCCTTGACCCCTCCCTTCAGCTCCTTTCTCCTCCTCTTTCTCTGTTCTTCTCCCTCTCTCTGCCTCATGTTTCACTCCTTCAATGCTTTCTGTGGATTCCAGCAGCTTCTGCACTCTGACACTCCATCTGCTCCTTGTGCGTATGCATGTGTGTGTGTGTGTGTTTATGTGCCGTCTTGAGCCACATGGAGCCTGACAACAGAGACGTAAGCAATAAGCAGCGTGGCGGCCTAATGAAGCCTTTCAAGTGGGCGTGTGAATTAACATTACCAACCGAGTGAGCTCTGTGAGATGTGTATCAGCATCATCCGACACCTCAACCATCGCGCCCGCACATGTTAGAGGAGTAATGACCCACAAAATAACACTGTTCTGTTACAGCGCTGGGACAATGTGATGCACTTTCAACACATAAAAATAAACACTGCCCAACATGAAGGCTCGTATTTCCACCGTCAATTCAATTTTGTAAAGGTGCAATATTAGAGACACTTCATGATAATGTGATGCAGTTTTTTCCTGGTTCATTTAAGTGGAATTTAAACAGCAAAACAACAACAAAACTGCTTTGTTTGTTTTATCACATGTAGTAGGAATGTGAAATCCTCCATCACAGGATTTACAATGTCAATATATTCTGATATACAATGAAAGTTATAAAAATTAAATTAAGAAAATGTGCAAAAATGTCTATTGGCTAATCCTGCAAATTAAATTATTGAAAAAAATGTTTTTTATTTATTTTATGTATGAGAAATCATCCTGATCATTGATTTGCAACCTTGTCTGTAATGTTTTGATACAACCAATGTTATTTAAGGGATATTAAAAATAAATTAGAAGGCAAAATTGGTTGATAATTTTGATCATTTTCTCTATTGTTATTTCTTGCTTTAGTTCTGCTGTTGTTGTTTTCTTCTGTTTTTGTGATGATGAAGTGAAGCTGTTTGTTTGTGTATCGGGTGTGTTGGACATAATCACCATCTGCTTACACTGAACTCCACTTCTAAATGCAAAAAAGTAAATTAAAAAAATATATATATATATATAAATAAAAGAAAATGATGAATAATCAGCATTTAAATGACAAAAAAGAAAAAATAAATACATAAAAAGAAAAAAAAATGTCCCCATTAGGGAGGTGGTGGTTGGGTAAAAGAAATAAAGGAAAATATAAATATTAATTTCTTTCCAGTCATATTGTTGAGCCCTATAATCAGCCTACTGTGAGACTGTATTAAAGGCCGCAATGCCTAAATGATCGACTAGAAGAAATAAGTTATAACCAGTTCATTATTTAAGTAACTTTTCAAGCAAAAATGACAAATATTAAATAGTTTTAGCTGCTGAAATGTCCAACTTTGCTGCTATGACTTTTTTATGGTGAACTAAACTGTACATTTTAGGATTTGAGTGTGTAAATGTAAAGTGAATTCTGCTGCCTGTTTACGATATCTGACATTGTACTTAAAGGGATAGTTCAGATTTTTTTTTGCAGTGGGGTTTTAAGAGATACTTATCCATAGTCAGTTATTACATACAGTAGATGGCGACTGGCACGCCCCAAGTTTGGAGAAGCAGAAAGGAGCGCTGCCACAGAAGCTGTCTAATGTACTGCTGTGGAGGAGGGAAGCAATCAAACGTATTTTAGCCACATGAAAAAAAAAAAAAAAAAACACAGTTTAAGTATACGCTATATTGGGAGTATTTTCACTGTGTTACCTTTCCGTCGGACAGCCCGCTCAGACGAGGAAGCTGTTAACGGCTTCAGCTCCTTATCTGTGCTCTCGTCAAAGTCACCAGACTCCACTGATTTTCTCAAGTGTGACTCAGTTGTCATTTTGATATTTTGTCGTTTTGACAGCTGAACACGGGAGCTGCTGGTCTACTGCTGCCTCAGTCAGTTTGTTAGTTAGTCTGTGTTACTGTCTGACTTCGGTGAAACTGAAGAAAAACTTTTAAACAGCAAAGTCACACCATGTCACAAACAAAATAAAAAGGGCTGTCAAAAAAAAAAAATAGCGAATTAAAAAAAATTAGCGCTGAATAATCGCATCCTATGGTGCCCTTTGACCTGGTGCATCATTGAAGGCCACAGTGGCTTTGTCACGTGATGGAGGCAATGCTGCTTGGCCCCATGAATGGAATATTTGCATTTAAAAAACACCCAGATGGAACTGTTGATAGGAGCATCGTCCTCTGCATATCTGCAGTAAAAAATTTTCGCACCATTGGAGTACATCAAGCCTGCAATGTCACCTCAACACAGAGCAATTTGCGATGAACCCAAAGGTCCGAGCTAGCACAGCCTCTGATGCTAGCGCTAGCAGCCAGCCTCGTCAAGCCACACTCGACCTGAGTAAATCTACCTGAGACCAACTAACTAACTCCCTTGCAAAATGGATCGCAATGAACTGCAGACCAGTTTCGGTTGTAGAGGACAGGGGGGGCCTTTGTCCAAAATCCAGCAGCTTTACAACGACACATCTCCCAAAATTGAATTTTTCTAAATACTTTCACAGCAAAAAGTTGATTTATGGGACTCATTTAGATTAATTAAAAACAGAGCAGGTTATTAATTAGATTTTGTTTTTTTTAATTGCTTAACAGCCTTTAAAATAACTGATGGAGGCAGCCGTAGACCGGCAGCTCCTGTGTTCAGCACTGTTAAATCACTGTTTTTCTCAATGGTGTCTGGCTTTATTTATTTATTTGGATCCCCAGTAGCCACTTCCAGGGGAGCAACTACTCTTCCTGGGTTACATCATAATGTAAAACAAACATATAATTAAAAATCCAAGGCAAAACAGAACAAAAAACAACATAACAGCTTCAGTTTGCTGTTGGAAATCACTGCCTGACTGTAAGGGAAAGCAGTGAATATACTCTCATTAAAATGATAATGATTTTTTTTAGGTGGCTAAAATATGTTTTGCTGCTGCCCCCTGTCCACAGCAGTATATTGCCTAACCTCCATGTTGGTACCTCTAACGCTTGTTCAAACTGGGGGCATGCTGACTGACATATACTGTAGGTAATACACTGACGGTGGATAAGTACCCCATACAGCCACACTTCAAAGGATCCAAACTGTCCCTTTAACGACAAGACCTTGAGACAGCAGATTTGTATTTTACATAATGTAGTGCTGCAGTGTAACCTCAGTATTTGTCTGATCGGTTTATCAGCATCCATGTTGTCATTCTCCACAGAAAGCACAGACACAACATCCCCGTGATGAGACAGACGGGAAATAAATACAGGATGCCATAATACTTGAAGCTGATGCTGATGACGAGCCGCTGAGTTCATCATGGTGACTCATCCAGCTGCTATTGGCATGTCCGACCCTCTGCATAATCAATGGACAAATGCTGCCTTTCTCGGTATCGAGCAGCCTAAAAAGAGCCAACTTATGTCACAAGGAGAGAACACTTGAACGTCTCTGCAGTGTGTCATGAGAGTGCCAACACAGAAAAACCTCATTATCCACTCAAGGACAGCCGTAGGAGTTGCTTTTACACTGTATCGATTCAATCTTTGTCACACTCTATTACATCCGGTGTTACAAAAGCACAAAAAAAATGACAGTTCAGCAACTCACATGAAGCGCAGCTCGGACTCCCGGCGTACCAGGACCTCTCGCAGGCGCTGGATACGAGCCATCTCCACCTCGATCTCCTCTGGAGCCATGGTGCTCTCGGCCATGGACACATCTGAATGACCTGGGTGCAAAGGGAGGGAAGGCAGGGATAAAAAGGTAGCAGGCTTTAAAGGCAGGGGAGGACAGGAGAATGAACACTTAACATCCTAACAGTGATACTGTTTACTCTGCTTTAGACACAGGGCTGAAAATCAGATAGCATATTTTTCACCAAATACCTCAACATTTAGTTTGGCAATGATATTTCAGGGTAGAGTCTTGGTGCTTTCCAACTCACTCTTGTCCCAGGTCATAAAATACTGACACTTTCTAACGCTCTTCAGCACGTGATAAAGACACCTGAGGCATCCTTTGGTATCTGTCTGTGACGAACAGCTGTGTCCTTGGTGAAACACATTGAAACGAGGCAACAAAACCAATTGGTTAGGTTTAGAAAAAACATCATGTTTTAAGGGAAAAATAATGTGATGTAAATTTGCATGAGTGACGCACTCAAGTTAAATAATGTTGGTTAAAAAAGCATTGACTTTTGGTTTCACATGGGACACAAACAGCTGAGTCCCGGGTGAAAATCTGTGCTTGTTGCATCCATCCTCCGCCCCTCGCTTCCACCCTACACGGACTTTCTCGTTCTTTTGTAGGGCTGTGACCATTTTAGGAGCTTCAAAGCTTCATTAATAATTACCTATATATATTCAAAGCTTCGACAGGACACAACTGGACCTGGGGGTGGCAGGAGGGGAGGTTACAGTAATCAACCACCTGCACTCGAGCCGACATTATTAGGACTTACCGCCGCTGCGTGTGAGAGCGAGAGGGAAGAAAAAGTGGAAGGTGGACTATTGCAAGCAATGTTTCTGTAAGGTATTAATAACTTGAAACACCAGGGTTCAGGCCCAGATGCAAAGCAAGTGCTGGTAAACTGTCCGCAATTTATCTCACCTGCTCCTTTTCCTCATCAGACTGACCTCGTTATTTAATACTTGAAGCAGGAGCTGAGAACACTAGCCCTATGTGTGTCTGATACCTGACACCTCCCTTTCAATTTCCTCCACCATTTTAGTGGCAATAAGAGAAAAGAAAACTAAATTTGAAGCATTCAAATACTGATTTGGACATTGATCAACATTGCAACAACTGAAGCGCCAAAGGACTTGGGTTAGCCCTACTCTTTATACCACGTCAATTGCTCTAAGTGTCAGTACTACCACTGATTACTTCAAGGCCCAGTATGCCTCATAGAGGTGCCAATGAGTCCTTTCTGCGTCAGTATCACACACCGAGGGACGTGACAAAACCTGAGAACAGGCTTTCACAAAATATTTACCCTGTTGATAAGTAATGTGGACAATGACTAAGTGGGTAAAAACAAATAAAAGAGCAGCTAGCAGCCTTAAAACCAGGAAAAGACAACACTTAAAACATTACAATACCCAAAATCTAAGTCTCATATCACAATGTTGATATGCTGTAAGACTGTTACACCCTGAGGTCCATCAAGGTCATGTTTTCCTTGTTTTCAGTTTTTGTCAGTATTTCCCTCGTCTGTCTTTTCAGGTACTTTACTTCCTGCCCTGTGTGTTTCCCTCCTGTGTGATTACCTGCCCCGCCCTGATTGGTTTCACCTGTCCCTCGTTACCACTCCTGCCTTGTGTATTTAGCTCTTGTGCTGCCTTTTGTCTGTTGCCAGTTTGTTCTCAGTTGTTTGAGTGTGTGTTCTCTTTGGATTTGACCAGATCTTTGCATTTTGTACCCTGCTGCCTTTTGATTCCTTTGTTTGTGATTTTGGATTGATTATCTGTGCACCAGTAAAAAGACCTTGCGTTTTTGAGTCCTGCATCTGAGTCTTTTCTTTGTTGGCTCCAGTCTGATAAACATTGGCCAGTCTTATTTAGATTTGTCTGTTACACGCTTCTCTTCACCTTGGACGGTGCGTCAGAGTTTGAAGCTTATTTTCTGGTTTCAATTACAGAGGGAAAAAAAAAAGCTCCTGGTTACAGTACGTGTTAGTCGTGTATTTGTTTTCCTTCAGTTTCATGTGAGAAATGCACCCACGAGTTCGTCCTAATTTCTGTCTTTTTAATCCTTAAAAAACTTTCTCACAGTGTCAGCGTCTTGGCAGACACATTTCTCACCCCGTCTCCCTGTGACGTGTCATCTCACATCGGCCAAGAACATGATATTTGGAGAGAAAGCAGCGTGTCTGATTGAGAGGGGTGATTTGCGTCTTAAAGTCACAGCAGTGTCTCAGGCACAAATGACTGCTTTCCATTAAAAGCCTTCAATCACAGATGATGTAAAGATGTGTGTGACATGAGGATAAACAGGCACTTTGATTTTTTTTTCCAAAGCAGAATGTTTTTAAGGAAAAAAAAAAGACTTATCCAACTGACATGGCTCAATGAGCAGCTGTGGCTTATTGCTGATTGGGTTATTCCTCCCTGACCTGGACGACTGACCTCACACTCTCCATCACTTACTACACTGACCAAACACTTATTGCACTGATCAATACACTGACCACTGCAAATGACATTACCAGCACCTTACAACGTACAAGAAACAGTATGGATCTTAATTTGCTGATGCAAATATATTCCATCACTGTGTAACTGGAGGAGCTGATTGTGTTTAATGTGTTGTCCTGGTTTCCTTCTCCTTCTCTTTCATGTCATCAAGCTGTCTTCCTCCCAATAACCCCATCTGTCACCACTGCAGCTAATTAAAGGAGCATTCCCCCAATGTTACACATGAAGATCAGTTAGCTCATCATGAGGCACATTACTCAGCTCAGTGAGAACAGCTGCGTCATGTCTTCTGTGGCTCTGGAAGGAGCTTTGTCAAGTTTCAGGAAAATAACCCTGATGATGTTGAAGTGACATCATCATTGTTATCGTAGTTTCATCTTCACACTCCAAACTCTTAACAGAAAACTGGGGGCATGAAATTTGAGAGACGTGGACTTTAACCAAGCAGCAACCTCCGGGGCAGTTCCTCAAATGGTCGCTTGAGGCTGGCTCCAAAAGGGAGTCAATTCTCATAGACCTTCATGTTAAAATGCCCAACTTTATAGCAGAAATAAACATGTTTAAAGCCTGGTACAAAAACAGTTTCGGTCTCCAAAGCCAATTTCAACATTCATGTCAGCTGTGCAGGGCATGAACTTTTACATAACTCAACCATTTACATTTTATCGAGGCTTAAAGTTATGCATAATTAAGGGTGGCTGGGCTCAGCCTTCGAGATAGGGTGAGGAGCTTGGACATCTGGAGGGAGCTCGGAGTACAGCCAGTGCTCCTTCGCGTCGAAAGGGGTCAGCTTGAGGTGGTTCGGGCATCTGATCAGGATGCCTCCTGGGCGCCTAGAGGTGTTCTGGGTACGTCCCACTGGTAGGAGGCCCCGGGGCAGACCCAGAACATGCTGGAGGGATTACATATCTCATCTGGCCTGGGAACGCCTTGGGGTCCTCCAGGAGGAGCTGGAAAGCGTTGCTGGGGAGAAGGACGTCTGGGGTGCTTTGCTTGGCCCCCGCGACTCGGCCCCGGATAAGCGGATGTAAATGGGTGGATGGATAAGGGCGTGGCCGCTTTGGGTGACAGGGGGCAGCTTCCTCTGACAAGTCACTACCACAGCAACAGTGCTGGTTAGGCAGTGTAACCATGGCGTATCCCCAGATTCACAGAGTATAGGTGTAGCTGTTGCTATTTCAGTGTGTTTTTAAGTTAATGGAAGTTAAATGTAACATTTTGGTCACCTAAAAAAGTGTCTGGTTGTACTAATAGACGCTCTAAGGAGTCCAGTGGTCAGTTTTTCCAGTAAGTACATTTTCTTTTAATGGTTTTAAGCCTGTTTTTCACCAACAAAAATTAAATTAGCATTGTCACAGTTAACCATAGCCTGTAAATGCACCATGCTAACCAAGCTAGCATTTAGCTTAGCGGGATTTATACTTGTGGCGCAGACCTTACACTGTAGCCTTTATCCTGAGTGGTAGTGTCTGTGTGAAATACACCCAAAGACACATTAAATATGGCTTAATATAGACGATTTCAACCACAGGTACACAAGTTAGCTTCATTATAACTCGCAGCATTCACAGACAAGCACTTTATCTGGACACATTTCCCCACAAAACACAACATGCTAATGTTTTTAGCACAAGCCTATGGAATTTTACATTGTATAAATTAGCTTAGCGGCTAGCACTCTTTTCCTTTTCTTGTATAAAACCAGGGACAACAGCAACATTTAACAGAGGTAACGGCACATAATTTTGCTCCATTACAACTCACAAGCTTCACTGACAAATCAACTGTCATACTAAACACGCGTTCAAAACAAATACACCATGCTAATGTTCTTAGCACAAGCCTATGGCATTTTACATTGTATAAATTAGCCTAGCGACATATAAAGCTAAATGAACCTAACACGCTATTTTTGTGGAGGTTTTATTGTCGTCACAATTAATTGTTTCTTATCTCTGAAATAAAAGTAAATAAAAGCTCTGTTTCCACTGAGGGAAATGGTTTCAGCTTACAAAAGTAGACAGGAGGTCTGCGTCGCCGTAACGTGTAGTTTCACTTCAGGGGAGGTACACATCAGACTACGGGTCATCTCGACCCTCTTGTCCAAATATGGTCACTTCTTGCTCCAAAATTAAGATGGTGACGACCAAAATGATGAACTTGAGGCTTCAAAACTGAAGCACAGAAACCAGTGGGCGATGTCACGAAGGCTACGTTCATTATTTTATACAGTCTCTGACATTAACCAGGCAGGGAGGATCTAATTAAAGACAAGCTGCATTATGGGAAGTGTAGGATGCAGGGTAATTGGGGTGTGACCCATACCAGAGGCTAAGTCAGGATATCTCAGCCTCTGCTGCTTAAATGTTGACCTTTTCTTCAAGCTTTCCATTATGGAGATATAACACTCAATCATTGGAGCATCCCTTTAAAAAAAGTATCATAAAATACTTCAACATAATGATATGACCACCATTCACCTGTCAGACTACATCTTCATCTCCGCAGGCCTGAGACATTAACAGTTAAATATCTTTCTCCTCTGTGCAGAACATGAATATTTCACAGAGACAGCAAATGCACTGCAGTGAGACTGAATGCAGAACATGCAGGTGACACTGATACCTGCTGTCAGAGTCCTGTGAAAACGTTAAGTAGCAATTATTTCCATGTCTGACTGGTATGCTGATCATTTTCTTGTTGAACTGATTTAATGTTTGGTCCATAATATGTTAGAAAACAGCGAATAGTTTCCCAGAGTCTAAGCTGATATCAGTGAATGTTGTTTTTCCTCCCACAACATGTTCAAAACCAAAAATTATTTAGTTTATAATCAGAAAAGGCTATGAAAACTAGCAAATATTTTAATTTGAGAGGCTTGAACCAGGGCTTTTTTGCCATTTTTGCTTATCATGAATGTCCATATAGACAGGCACCTGTCCGTATAGATATTAATCCTCCCGTACATACTGGCTGTGAAGCTATCCCTCACTGACACGACTACACTGTCAAACCCTCAGTCCACAAGCTGACAGGTCTTCATGCACCTGAATAAACAAACTATTTGCATCTTTAATCCGGAGCTATCAAATGTGACGCATGACATTTATCCACAGTGTGTCTTCTAACATTAGAGGACTGTATCAGCTCTCCGTCCTCCTGCAGCAACATGAACTGCAGTCTGCGTTTGTGGTACTTTTCATGAGGACGGAGCTGACTCACCACAGCAGACAGAAGTCTGCACAGGAGGGCCCGGTTTGTTTGTGCCACGTTGATGTTGAATCATCACCCGACGTGTCTGCTGACAAAAGACTCTGCTGACGCTGAAATCAAACTTCATACCATGGAACTGCAGCACGATACAAGACACAGCAGGAGCTAAAGATGTTTCTGTCTCTTTTATGTCCCCTTTTATGTCTTGTTTTTCTTTGCACACTCCACGCCACGTGCGAAACCATCAATAACACCAAGCTGCATTAAGTCCTGACTGGTGGCAAAGTGCCAGCTCAATAATGTCTTAACAGCACCGTCTCATTTGAACAGGCCGCTCACACATACTCAGCATTAAAGACATTACAAGGAACCAACAGCTTTGATACGTCCTAATTAAAAGCGGCATGTCCACCAGGGGACAGGTGAGGTTACCTCTGAAGTTACAGGCCGACACGGGCAACCCTGCTCCTCACATCACCTGCAGACGTGAGCCAGTCTCCTCACACACATAATTAATCAGCTTCGTTTCATTAAAACAAACTGGATCATCAGTGCACATCAGGATTATGGTTTATTGAGAAATAAACAGCCTGGACTGTAGCGGTGCAGCGACCACATGGGGCTCGACAACAGGGAGATGTCAGCATCTGTGTGACATCCAATGCAGACGCCCCTGACACATCCTGCAGTCACAATGTATACATACACACTGCTGCTGCTGGTGCTGCTGCCTCTGGACTCACTCCTCGAAATACAGAGGCACAAAGCAGAAAATGCAAGGTAAACACAGGCAGTTTTTGAGAGACGAGATAAACCTGGGGAGGCGTTGCTCTGCTTTACCTCTGTCTTGTTTTCTGACTGTGTTTGTGTTAGACAGAGAGAGAGAAAGAGAGAGAGAGAGAGAGAGAGAGAGCATGGGCTTGTTCTGTGTCTAAAAATATCCTCTGCATTTTTTTTCCTTCTTCTCTGACTTCATCTGGAAGTTTCTTCACACCCTGCTCTCCTGTGATTTGTTATCGTCAGTGGAACCAACCAGGACGGACGCGTCTTAAAGGACGTTATCACTTTGTTGCCTCTGCTGTCAGCACATGCGTCATCCATCAACGCCCGTCATCACTTGGGATTAGATAGCAGGACAGAATAACAGAAACATCTGACACAACAGCTCTGCAGCTAATAATGTTTAGTTTTGTCCAAACTGTGTTTGTGCAGCTTTATGGTCACTTTTGAAGCTGCAGTTTGTTTAGAGCTGACTAAACAAGTCAACGGACAGAAAATTAAATGATATTTATTGTCATGCGTCAAGCATAATGCAAAATATTCTCTGATTTTAAGCTTCTCAAAAGTGACAATGTGCTGCTTTTCTCAGTTTATATCACTGTAAACTGAACATGCTTTTGCTTTGTGGGTTGAAAAAAGCAATTTAGAGATGTCACATTGGGCTTGTTTTAGTATTTCTAACATTTTACAGACCAAATGATAAATCACTTATCTGAGAAAATGACATTAATTGCAGGCATGAGTGATAAATAAAATAGATGCAGGACAAAATAATAGAATAGTAGCTCTTACAATGTTCACTTTTAGCAGAAACCTGTGTTTGTGCAGCTTTATAGTCATTTTTAAGTCTGTGATGTTGTACTGTGTTGATAGAAATTATTATGATTGTGCAGAAACTGTTGTGTCAGTGCTCACACCCTGTACAGTTTAGTCATTTGAAAACTGGGCAAACTGGTTTGATTTCTTGCAGCTAAAGAAGACATGACCCTCAAAAATACCAAGAAACAAATATTAAAAAAAAAAAAAATTAAATAAAATTAAATAAATAAATAAAAATAAAAATAAATAAATAAAATATAAATAAATAAATACAGTAAAAAAATACAAGAAATTTCCTGAAAAATAGCAAAAATAAAATAAGTTAAAAAACAACAACAACAACAACAAGGAAATGAAAAGTGCTAAAAATGTAATAAATAAATAAATATGTCAAATTTTTCAAACTAATTTTTAGGTTATTTCCTTGTCACCTTTTCCTTATTTATCGCAATATGTGAGGCATTTCTTGCCAAGCTGCTCACTCCCTATTCTCCTGTGTTTCCAAAAGAAATCAAACCACTTTGCTCAGGTTTAAAGGTTCGCATGCTTGTGAAAGGCGTCTTAATGCAGCACAAGAAAACTGATGTCGACTCGGGTTTCAAAGGGTTAAAACTGATCACTGAAAGTGGAGAAAACAGGCATTTGCCATAAACTCAAATATGCTTCTAAATGTAAAATCCAGAGTAGCTTTAAGCTGTGATAATGAGCGCAGAGGACCGAGGTATTGATTCACAGCTGCTTCATTCTGCATCAGACTGAATCAAATGTGCACAAGTTTCCAAATGCGCCGGGCTGGCTGTATCTGTGGTGTGCCCCCCTTTTGGCCCAAATTCATTCACAAACCGCGCAACACCCATAGTGTGCATGAAGGGGAATTAATAGGCCCTATAGCACCGAGGCAGCGCTATTGATAGCTACATCCCAAACCTTTGTGAGTCATGTATTAACCATTTCAGCGCTCACGGCTGTTTGTGTTTCCAGAGTCACACATACGCTGCAAAACCAAGACCATAACCTGCTGTTTCAGAGCACCAGGCGGTGAAACATCACCGTATTTTAATACATGACGCTCACCTTTGTCTGTTGTCCATGCCGTCTCCGACACGGCGCCGTAGCTCCTGAGCGCGCGCTCGGTGTCCGAAATAGATTTCTTCAGTTCCATGTCGGTGGAAGTGCCCGCCCGAAACCTGGATAGTCTCTCTGCTTAATCTACACGGCTCCTGTGTGTGTGTGCGTCCGTCCTGATAACTCAGTTTCACCCGGTGACAAGGCTCCAGCGACCCGAGACGTTGAGCATCTTTATTCAAGCTTTCAAGTCCCTCGACGTGTGGATGGAGGAGAGGATGCAGGGAGCATGCGCAGTGCAGGCAGGGATGTGAAAGCTTAGGAGACACCCACTGGCACCGAGATGACGGTAAAAATAAAACAATAGGCACACAGTTGCACTGAAGTTTTTACTGCCAGTCTGTTCGAGGGTTTGTTTTCAGTGTGCCAGAGCTCTGTCTGGAAATATCTCAGGTATTTATTAATAATAAAGGGATGTGAGAGCTGCAGGAGGTAATGGCTCTTTAAGCGTTTTGCCTCTGAAGTGCACTTCTTGGCAGGCTGAAATATCTACCAAATGACAAGTGGCAGATGTTTCCACATAAGGGGGTCTAGCTGCATATGGCAAAATTAGTCAAATCTGTTGGAGCAGCCTGCTCCAAATATAGAAACATCTTTATTAAAAGGTGCCTAAAGCTTCATTTTGAAGCCTTAGAAGCAGCGAGAGATAAAACAGTGAAAACACAGGCTGCAGGATAAAAGAGAGCCACGCAGCAGCAGGCAGGCCTTTCGAAGTACAAGTTGTGCTCAGTATATTCCCACATGAGACGGAGACAGAGCTGCAGTTGCGTCTAAACTGTGAGAAATACAGAGGAATATTTCTGTCTGAACACACGCCTGGAGAACTCTTACAAAAGCAACTTAGAACCATTATACATCCCTAAAAAGAGAGCAATCAGGACAGTACACAATGTGGGGCACAGGGAACACACACAACGCACCTGTTTTTAGTTTTTAGAGATCTGGTCAAATTTAAAACTGCAGTAATCATGTTTAAAGCAAGAAATAATCTACTTCTGTCTTGTGAGAGTGGGGGTCATAATGTCAGAGGAGAATCCATCCATCCATCCATTTTCTAACTGCTTATTCTCTTGGGGGTCACAGAGGGGCTGGAGCCTATCCCAGCTGACATTGGGTGAGAGGCAGGGTACACTCTGGACAGGTCGCCAGACTATCACAGGGCTGACACATAGAGACAGACAACCATTCACACTCACATTCACACCTACAGACAATTTAGAGTCACCAATTAACCTGCATGTCTTCGGACTGTGGGAGGAAGCTGGAGTACCCAGAGAAAACCCACGCTGACATGGAGAGAACATGCAAACTCCGCACAGAAGGGCTCCGCCACTGTGTGTTTGAACCAGGAAACCTCTTGCTGTACAGCAAAAACTATACAAAAAAGATATTTATGGCAGATATATAGACAAGGAAAGGTCGTGATAGGAGAGTGCATGTTTATTTTGTAACACGGGGTCTCACTTGGACTGTAAATGAACATGTTTATTACCTATTCATTTAATTAGGTGGTAAATAGACTGGGGATAGTTGTGTATTTGTTGTGAATAAATTTGGGAATTTGTTGAAAGAATAAACGTGTTAAAAGAACAAATGTAAGAAAGGAGTAGGGACATTTAAGTTTTACTTCTACCCACTCCTTTTCGGGCGAAGTTATGTTTTTATTTTGGTTCAAAATAAAGTAATTCATTCATTTTTTTCATTCTTTCAAGAAAGCCAGGATGCACCTCTGATAATACACTATGTAAGTGACATTTCAGATCAACTATGAACACAGGAAAATCAAATCTGGGCTTTCATACAATATACAATTCCAGGTTCAAGTGTGTGACCCTCAGTAACACTGATTTATTTCATGTTGCAAATGATCAGCAAACACACAGTGAATCAAAGGGATTATTTCAGTTTATTCAACAATATTAGTCTCTACCTCAATCAGTGCAACTTTTGTGCAAAATGGGATCAAATCATTTTTTTTAATTCGTTACAATCACTGACCAAACTGTAGTTTGTTGTGATATCCAGGGCCAGCTCCTGACTTCTGGGGACCCTAAGAAGGATTTTGTTTGATTGTAATGTGTTGGCACTTCACACGGCACTGAACCAACTTGTGTGATGTCAATATTAGTTTAAGCACACATACTGTACAAATAAGCAGCAACACTACCTTCAAATAGACTATGTAAATACAGCATTCTTCTATTACCCCCTAATTCTGTGAATGGTCCTCTTAAATCAGCCTCTAAATGTAATTTATTTATTTTAAATCACAGGCTGCAGTGCTGGTAAACTGTCAAAGAATGGCTTGTGAATATATTTAGTTTCGTTCTTGACTTGTTCATTAATTTTGTTTTACTTATTAACAGCAAAATGTGATTTTTTTATACCACAAAATCTCAGGAATGCTTGTTTTCATAGAGGACAGTACATTACTTACTTAGCTTGAATAAAGTGTCCATTTTGCCCGTCTCTGAGCTTTTTGTTTTCTCTATTTTTTGGCAAAAATGACACAAGTTGTTGTCAGTTTTTGTTCAGGAAGCTACATATTTTTGTCTCTTCTTCTTTCATAAAATCTTCTCTGTAGAGCCGAAGCTCTGGTAACATCAAAACCAATCAAAACACAGAGACAGAAATGTCAGACTGTGCTAAAGCAGTCCACAAATCTTTCTATGAGACTAATTAGAAACAAACACTCGACAGTAACAAGTTATTATTGTCAGTATATTAACTCAAAATAAATTATCATACTTAAAGTTGCAATTTAAAAGATGTCTGATAACAGGAATCAAACATGACATTGTTTTTCTGCACCCCAACTCAAACACTATTCATTATATTATCAGTATCATAATTCAGTCCTGTGAGATAGATCACATTATACAATCACACAGCGTCTCTTGGATTTGCTACTTCAAAATACATTGATGCAAACTCCATTTTAGACTCTATCACAAAAGCTAAAAAAAAAGACATCTCTCTGTCTCTCTGTGACACCAGGAATTTCAGTGACATTTGGAAACACAAGTGAATTGTTTTCTTCGTTAATTACCTGCCTGAGACAGAAGAGGGAACCTTTTTTTAAATTTCTATATATAGGAATAACAGTCAGCTCTTGTACTGAGCTATATATAAAAATGACCTCTATAGGAACTGTGCGGAGGCTTCTGACGTCAAGAACCACTGCAGGCAAGGAGACTTATAAAGTAACGTTTTCACTGAGAGGTAAAGTTTTAAAAATGTTAAGAATAGGAAACGGTGTAGAAAATGTAGGAAATGATGCAAAGAGACAGAACAGAGAGCACTCCACAGTATCACATTAACATAAAGTACGACAACAGGCAGGCAGAATTTCCACGTTCAAGTAAATGGATGTCTGAGACAACCTTCGTCAGTCATTAATGGACTCAAACTCTTCTTCAGTAGTATCTCATCACCACAATATGTAGACATAAAGTGGTAATGGTTGAAAATGTGGGAATCAAAAGTATGTTTTTAGATGTTTTTGTACTGTGTGTCCTGTTTGCTCGGCCCTTATGTATAAAGTACCTACCTATAAATCAATAACAAACATTTGGTACCTGTGTGCATTTGCCTTTAGCACTTCTTGTACCAGAGTGTAAACTGTAACCAAAGCAGACAGTCCTTAGAGATCAGGCACTCTGTTGCAGTCACAGATAACAGTCTAAGCACTAAAAATAAACAGAGAGTGAGATTTAAAGGTCAAATGTGTAGGATTTAGGAGCATCTGTTGGCAGAAATTAAATATAATATTCATAACTATGATTTCATTGGTGTATAATCACCTGAAACTAAGAACCGTAGTGTTTTCGTAAATTTAAAATGAGCCGTTTATATCTACATACAGAGCAGGTCCTCTTCTCAGAGTCCCTGAACAACAAACCAAACACTGGCTCCAAATAGGGCCATTCGCATCCGCCACTGTAATTCGCCTACGCTTGGGATGTAGAAGTTTCAGTTGGCTGCAATCTGCAGCCTCACTGATAGGTGCCACTAAATTCTCCACACTAGACCTTTAAAGTGTTTAGAAATGTGCCCAATTTTATAAAATTACAAGTAAGGTAATGAGTTAGCTGCCACTCCACACTGTGGAAATACTTCCAGTTTTTAGATGTACAGCAGGAATGTGGAACATCAACCTCACGCATTCCCATCGTCACAGCCTCCTTCCCGGACACAGAAGTCCTCATAAATTATTCCAGTATCATTATGTATGGTCCAATTAAAAAAGGGAACACTACTGTGAACACCAGACTGCATTTTTAAAAACAAAACCTGATAATAAATATAGCACGGCGATGGAAAAGCAGGATTTTCTCACTGAGGTGATGTGCATATTGGAGAAGATACTGTATATACATTCCATTGGCTGGACGCTGTTTCCCGAAGCACCTTAGAGCATCAAGAGGATGCCAATCGTCGGTTCAACCTCAGTGATACTTTGAGCTCAAACCCTGGCAGTGATAGTGCAACATCAACCACAGACAGGTCTGCAGTCCTCTGAACCAGCTGTCTCCTGTTCAGACCTCTGGCCGCTCTGTTTCTTAAAACTGATTCTACACACTTCACTTCTGAGTAGGTTTAGATGCTGCTGTTCCCTCTTTGGAAGCACCTGTCTTGTCCTTGGAGTCTACTTTCTCCTGTACGGACTCTGCTTCGTCCTCTTTAGGAGGGAACATCCATGCCAGAGCAGCACCGGCCGTGCCGTCGCCGCTCTGACGTGAGAAGCAAAGGAAGGTGGCCCAGACGAAGGCACAGCAGCCGGTGAAGGTGGTCCGCACGTACAGAGGCACCAAGGTAAAGTTCAGAAACTAGGGGACACAGATAGTGTATTCATATCATTGTACTGGTACATTATATATTAACATATCCATAAATGAGTTTCTTAAAATAATTAATTGCTATGTATGTGTTGTTGTGAGACGTCACGCAGAAACTCTTTTCCTCTAATTTAAACAGTATTTCAACTCAATTGCCAGAGCAAATACTGGCATCGTATGTTTCTGCAAACCATTAATACAATTTTCACATTGTTATGTAGCACTATATGTTTCAACAGTGCTGTGGTTAACATGTGGTTAGGTTTATGCACAGAAAACACTGGGTTACGGTTAAGAAAAGATCATGCTTTGGCTTAAAATACCCAGTTTTGGTGGCACATCGCAGCAGAAAATGCAGCGATGTCTCAGTAAAAAAAACCAACCACATTTCATGGCACTATCCACGATAGAAAAATAGTGACGGGTCACTAAAAAAGCCCCATATTTGGTGCCTAAAAAGCTGCAATGATGCAAATATCATCCAATCAATCATATTTCCACATGTATTTTGTATCTACTCTGTGTTAAGACCTTATTTTCTTATTCTGAAAAGCAGAGGTAGTCACATGTCCTGGGTGAAAAGTTAAATCAAACATTGATTGAAGGAATGACTGCAAGGTATTAAATCATAAGATCAAATTACGGATGAACATTTCTTTCCTTCATTTATTCATTTAATCTTGAGGCTACTTTAATCAAATATTGGTCAAATTGAGTGCAGAATTGAAGTAATATAAAGAGCATATGGCTGTAAACTCTCAGTTTTCCTGTCAAACCCAATTTATGTAATTCAAAACTGCTCAGGGACTCAAGTATGCAGAAACATTTAAATACACAATTTTGAAACATGATTATGTTCATTTCTCCCCTGCCCAAATTTAGCGTAACTTCGGGGCATTATTTCCAGCAAGATATCTAAACAAGGTTGGTACCAATGAATGCCTTAGGTCCTCTAGTTTACTGTGATACCTGTGTCTTCACTGTAGCTTTAAAACTGAGCCTGCTAAAATTTAGTCTGTCTGACTTCTCACTGTCATACCTGGTGCTTCCTCACATTTTTTGTCAGACATTTGGCTGTTGTCTCTTGCCTTTTAATTTTCTTGTTCTCTCTGTACCCTGGCCGATATTTTAGGAGCCCCTGATTGTTGGTGAGGCATTATGACATAGCTAGTTTGGCCGCAGTCCATCTCATATGTTTACATTAGCAACACTTGTGAATTCTGTGCATCAGGCATCTGACACCCTCTGTTAGGTAGACCGCACCGTTTCACAACACCTGCGGGGGGGTAGGAGTGTCAGGTGGCACTCTGAAATGTGTTTTAATGGTAAAAAAAAGTCTTAGGGCTGCTGTGAAACTGCGCCTACTTAGGGCAACAAAGAAGTTTATCTTATGTGCGTTAGTACAATGGACAATCAAGAGAGGGTGGCAAGAAATACCCACACACCAATTCACTGAGCTGAACATCATTTGGATACATACAATTTGTATCGTCAGTCATATATGTCAGTAAGTAAATTGTTGCACTTGATCCCATTTTTAAGGGTCAACCATAAACCATATCTTGGGCCGCCTTTGGCCTTAAGGCTGGGGGTTGTCTGTGCCCTTTGACCCCCTGATGGCAGGTCTGCTCAAAGGCACACATCAGGTTTATCATGAGGCTGTGAAAATGACTGAAAGCTCAGAGTCATTAGCACGTGGACCTTTGAGCTTAGATTGTCTTCACTACATATTGTTCCCAAGGGTCAAGAATTAACACCAGTACATGGGAGATGTTAATATTTACCTGCATAAAAGGCCAGAACATCAGCCCCGTCTGAAAAGAGAGACAAACAGAAAGCATTTATACACTAGGAAAAACCTCTAATGACACAGCTGAAACCTATGATGATAAAAAAACAAAGCCATCAGCAGAGCTCTCCCAAAACCAAATGATACACATAAATGCTTCCATACACAGTCCTCCAAACACACTGGGCATCCCTTCTGGATGTGTGCACACAGAGTGCACACTACGATTTCTCATCTGTGTTGACTCAGGCACAAGTTAACTGTCACAACACCTCACAGCTTGCGCTACATGTCACACACGAGCACTTAAAGGCGCTGGCTGGATGGACACACACTGTGACAGCCTGCTGCTCCCACTCACCTTATATGTATTCAGGAATTTTTCCCTCCAGTCTTCAAAAATATCCTCTTTGCCCTCCAAGAAGCTGACACCTGCGAAAAACAAGACACATGACACTTCAGTCTCTGACTGTCAGCTGGAAAATTATTTGACTGATGGAAAGTTAATTAGGGACAGTTTAATAGGACCATAAACGCAGAATATAGTGGTAAAAATAATCACTATGGCAATGTGTCACATTCTGTTTCCTCAAGCTGTGTTACTGATAGACCGGTAGAAATAACGCAACACTGCCTGGATTCAGACCTTTGACTCAGCCCACTCCACCAAGTTCAACTTGACTGGAAACAAAATGGAACAAGTTGCCAATTCTGTATGATATCAGGTAAAATGCAACACATTGTCTTGCAAAACAACATCAGCTATTTTTTGTTTTCCTCTTTGCTTTTTTGGCATCAGATTTTTCAGATTTCAGTAACTATATGCTTATTTTGTTGCATTATCCATAAACTTGTTTGTATTTGTGTGATATTTAAATTAAAGCCTTCCTCTGGTACAGACTACTACTTTTTCTAATGTAATATAATGGGAATTTTTAAGGGAGCATTCAATAGTATTACAAGTTCTTGGCATAAATGCCCATGTGCAATACTAATTCTTTAGGATTAATATACAGATGTTAGAAGGTTTACATCTTCCAAGTCCAGTAATGTCTCTAAGGGGGCCAAATAAAGCTCCATGGCCCCTGCTTGCACCCCAGCTGGGCCCCTCAGCAAAGTTAATGGGAGGCCGACATTGCTAACTGCAAGAGGCTGTGGCACGCTCATTTTTGAAAGCTAGGTGGTGGTATCTTAGGAAACTAAACAACTTAAGCCATCTATTTGTAACAACCATGTCAGCATAGCTTGTCTGCAAGATAACAACTGGCATGGCCATTTTCAAAGGTGTCCCCTGAACTCAACCTCAAGATACCTGAATGACACACAAGTCTCCCCTAGCCTGGAGGCTTGTTTTTTTCCTTACAGTTTATGTGCTACTTTAAATTAAAACTGTGTATTTATCTTTTTAGGGACGAGGATAACTGACCTATGTGAAGAACAAGGGGGCAGTGGTGCATATAATCTATGACTTTCACCTGACCTCTGCTAGTCAAGCTTTGTTTCACAGGACAATGAACAACTGCTGATCTCTACACTACATGAGAGGAGCCCTGCAGGATTTGGGTTAAATTACAAATTGACAGATACGCGATATGTCCTGAAGTTAACCATTAACTGCCCGACAGGCTCAGTGTGCCCCGGGGGGAGCAGCGGTGTGTGTCACCGGCTGTCCCGTCCCGTCCCGTCCCACCGCCCAATGACCTGTGTAGAAGACACTGGTAGCCAGCGGTGCCGCTAACGTCTGGTCCAGCAGCAGCTTCCTCATCACCATCCCGGCTGACGTCCCGGGAAACCTCCGCTCCAGGAACCGCATCCAGAAGAAACTGAAGTTGCCATGGAAACTGAACGCGACAACGGCGACGTTCCGGGTTTGTCTCCAGTCCATTTCCTCCCTGCGCGCGAACCACTGGTGGACGAAGTCCCCTCCGGCGAAGAGACAACCGTACATTGTCACATTGGTGACCCACGGAAACCGACGAAACGCCTGTCGCATTATTTTACAGTTACAGCCGCCCGGTGGAGTGATATATGGTGTTAGCAAAATGTTACGTTAGCTTAATTTAACGTTAGCTTAATGTTACGTTAGCTTAATTTAACGTTAGCTTAATGTGTCAAATTACACCGGCGTCATCTCTCCGCGGATTCACAAACACCGCTCATTTCCGTCCGGATTTCGATTAATAAAATACTCACACCGCTTATCGACGACAAACTGTGAATGTTTCTCACACAATGAACGTCATAAAGTCATATAATCTCAGATAGGATACTCGCAGGTCGTACACCATCTGATACCGGCACGGACTGACAGTCTGTTACCGGCCGGGTCCGCTCATTCTCCGTAAAATTACTACGCCCCTTGTTACGTAAAAAAATGACAGTGTGCTCCAGAGTTAAAGGGCGGAGCGACACACACTGAAACTGAATCACGGCTGTGTGTGGTTTTACTGGTTATCTGTGGTGCATCAGTCAGTGGGGTCAAGAGATCATCCAGGGTCAGTGACATAAAGCCTGGTTTACAATCCGCCATTATACCGTCAATGGAAGCTATAAATGTGAATAGTGAATTTACATGGAGGGCTTTATCATCCCTGACCTGACTGCTAAGTAACATGAAACAGCTGATACAGGGTTTTTAAGCTAATACAGATGTTGATATTTGAGAGTTTAATAAATCTGATAAGGATTTGTTAGTTGATTCATTCATTTAAATAAAGGACTGTTATTTACTTATCAGTATAGGGGGTGGCTGTGGTGTTTTTTGTTTATTTGCTTGTGTTTTGACCCTCCATAAAGCTGTAATTATTCTTTCTTTACCTACATTTTTAGCCTGGCTTTTATTTGAACTGTATATTATTTTATTAGGGCCCGAGCACGTACCGTGCGAGGACCCTATTGAAATTGAAGGAATTATTATTATTATTACGACAAAAGTAAATCGCTTATTTGGAGGTTTTAACATGCTCAAAAACTCCTGAAATTTGGCGGTCGCATCAGTCGCGGTGTAAATTTACGTATTTTAGGGTTCGCGGCAATGGACGGGTCAAAATGGCTAGGCCACGCCCATTAAAGAGCAATCTCCTTATAAACAGCGCCCTCCTCATCAATTTTCACGGATCTGCACGAAAATCGGTACACATGTAGATCATGCCGAGCCGCACAAAAAAGTCTCTTGGAGCCATAGGCCAAGCCCAACAGGAAGTTGGCTATTTTGAATTTAGCGGCCATTTTTGGCGTTTTACCACGTGTCATATTTTGACGAACTCCTCCTACACGATTAATCAAAACGGCTTCAAAATCGCCGTGTACCAACTAGATAAGTTTGTGATCAAAAGTTATTCAAAGATCCGCTACCCGTCGAACACGGAATCGGCTTTTTGGCGGCGAAGTTTGAAGTTTGAAGTTTGTCTCGCCATGAAAAACGAAATTGCTATAACTTTCGCATCAATCGTCCGATCTGCACCAAACTTCACATGATTCATAATATTCCCGCCCTGAACACGTCTACATGCAGAAATTTTGTAATTACCCTAGCGCCCCCTGCTGGCGACAGGAAAAGCGATGTTTTTAGACTTTGACGTGCAGCTCTGACCACGTTCACCATATGCAACTCAAATTTGGTCAGACAGACCTCAAGACGTTGGTAATGCTACATTATGAAGATTGTGACTAGGCGTCAAACGGTGTTCCGCCCAGAGGGCGGCGAAGTCGAAAATTCGCCAAAACGCATTGAAAATGGCTTTAATGACATTAACTTCTGTGTCCTTGGTCATATCTGCCTGAAACTTCACATGTGTGTTAACAGTCCAGGCTTGAACATGTGATATGAGTTTCGTTGATGGGCGTGGCCAAATGACTTGACCACGCCCTTTAAACATCAGCCCCTGCGGCACGTGTCACCGACATGCACGAAAATTGGTACACGCATGTATCACACCGAGACGCACAAAAAAGTCTCTTGGACCCACTGGCCATACCCAACAGAAAGTCGGCCATTTTGAATTTTGATGCTATTATTGGCGTTTTCCACATGTTGTATTTTAACGAACTCCTCCTACAGGATTAATCAGAATGACTTCAAAATCACTGTGTGTGATCTAGACAAGGTTGTGATCAAAAGTTATTAAAAGATTTTTCCACAGTTAAACGGTTTGGCCGTCAGGTGGCGGCGAAGTTTGATGTCTCGCCATGAAACACGAAATTAGTATAACTTTGGCATACATTGTCCATTCTTCACCAAACTTCACATGTTTGTTAACAGTCCAGACCTGAATGTATAGTATGAGTTTCATCAATAAGCGTGGCCGTATGGCTTGACCACGCCCCTTAAAGTGCAGCGTCCCCCATAACAACTTTCACCGACGTGCACGAAAATCAGTATGCACATGTATCGTGTCCAGACGCACAAAAAAGCCTCTTGCACATGTAGGCCACACCCGACAGGAAGTCGGCCATTTTGAAATTTACAGTCATTTTTGTCCTTTTCCACGTGTTGTATTTTAATGATCTCCTCCTCCAGAAATGAATCAATTAACTCCAAAACTGGTGTGTACCATCTACACAAGTGTGTGATCAAAACATATTAAGAGAATTGCTCAGTATGGAACGGTGTGGCTGTGACATGGCGTCGACACTTGATGTCTCACCATGAAACACGATATTGCTATAACATGGGATCTAATGGTCGAATCTGCTCCAAACTTCACATGTATGATAATAGTCCTGGCATGAACACACCCACATGACGCTCAGGAGTCAGAGTCATAGCGCCACCCAGTGGAGACGGGAAGTCGCTACGCATTGGTTCCTACACTGTCCGAAGGAGGCGAACATTCAGCGCCTCGTCTGCCGGTCGACCTCTGGCGACACGGTGGCGGCCACGCCAGGCCCCGAGGTGCGTGGGGTGCGAGGGCCCGTTCAACGCTGCTTGCAGCTTTAATTATTATTATTATTATTATTATTATTATCATCACTATATTTTATTTATTTATTTTATTCTTTTATTTTGTATTTATGATTATTGTGTATATATTTATTTTTATCAATTTTTTTAGCTGGCACATTCCTCTATTTCATTACATATTTATTTATTTTAGTTTATGTATTTACTTATTTATTAATGGATCTTAAATTGTTTTCTATCCTGAGTTTTTATCCTGCCTCTGGTGTTTCCCCGCTTGTCATAGTGTCTTCTCAGTTACCTCAGTTTCTGTTTTTTATGAGTGCTGTAATAATTTTAGTGTGTGTGTGGGAAGCACTTTGTGTTGCATTCTTTTGTATGAAAAGTGCTATAAAAATAAAGTTTGATTGATTGATTGATTTCTGTGAGCCTCCCTGGTGGACTGGTGGAAAATGCATGACCCTCCCTTCACTATAAATTAGTTAGTAGATTTTCAAATTTACCTTTTGGTATTTGAAAGTTAAAAGTTGAAGGTTGCAATGAAATTCTGGGGTTGAAAAAAATCTTGTTTTTTTCACTCTTGCCATGCACGCTGGTTAGTCAGTGCAAATTGGTTTATTTTTGGCCAAATTTTAAATGAGAGGTGGAATAAAGAGATTCTGATTAAATATCAGTATTTCAAGCTCAGGTTTTTTTTTTCTGATGGAAGTTCGTCACACATGATGTGTCCAAGGACTGACAGAAATTTTAAAATGCAATTATAACTACTGTTTTTACAATTTGTGGCTTTGATAAATGATGTAATTTTTGGTGCTTTTTTAAATAAGAAAACACGCCTTTATGGGGGGACACAAGGGACATGTCCCATGCACTTTTGCAGAAGGTAGTATTGGACCTCTCCACTTTTTACAGCCCAGGAATTATTGTTATATATATTAAACAACAACAACAGCAACAACAGAGAGGAAACTCAGAAACAGGAGACACCACCCCACTGTGCTTCTTCATACACATTTAAAGTATTACCATTTTTCAGAAATCATTTACTGTGTGTGTAACTCAGCAGGAACAGCTGCCCTAACAGTTGATAGGCAGGGAGCAGAGACAGCATTAGGAAAGTGGAGAGGTGAGTGAATTATGAATTACAGAATGAAGCACTAACGTACAAGAGGTCGAGGTACAGATGGGTGACATATTAAAACAAACATACAGTGTCATAGTATGAAGTCAGACCACCATTCAAACTCTATTGGGAGGATGAACACCACTTCTCCACAGGATATTACCTAATTTATATTTTCAGCAGGGTAGGTCAATATATTGATCAGTGTCATCACTTTTTGCTGTAAATAATATTTTTGTTATGACCATCTATTATAGTGAGCAGAGATTTTAAAATTATGGCTGTTTTACCTCAGGTTGGAGTATTTGTGACTGTCCTGTGTCCCAACCAGCTTTGAAATCAACATTCCACTTTAATGTTACTTCTTGTTATTTATCAGTAGATAGGTTTATATTGTCCGGTATGTCAGCCCAGCCAATTTATTAGCCAGATGTTAATGTGTACTGTGATATGTAGTAAAACCAACTATGAAACCCCTGTTATTCTACTGAGTCAACTTCATTCACTCTGCACATAAAACATTAAACATAGAGACGACCATTTCAAACCACATGTGACCATTTACATTTATTTAGCAACAGGTACAGAATGTTCACAAGTTGCAACAAGTTGCACTGAATGCTTTAAGCACCTTGCAACGTTCTGAATATCACAACTGATGAAAAGGCCTTATGCAGTATATGGTGGTGTTTTCATTTTTACAATTTGAAAAAAAAGACAAAGCTAGAAAAACCGTATTTTGTTGCGTTTGACAAGAACCCACATCATCCTTCGCAAATTACTACACACACATTTGCACATGCAGTTCCCTAAAACATTCATAGCCAAGTATACAGCAGTATGCAGAGTAAGCGATGAAAGATCATATTCCTTTCTCATCAGGAAGGTGCATTAGTAGAGAAAAATAAACTTTGCTAAGCTCTCCAACAATGCAGAGCGTAGCAATTAGTGCTCTCTTCGCTGTTTTAAACAAAGTGCTAAGATAAACCCCCATTAAATACATTTTATACATACATCATTTCCAAAGCCCACCTAAGCTAAATTTTAGACTGATTAGATACCTCCCAGAAATGTTTTGAAATAGGCAGGGTTTGATTTCCTGTGGACACATTAACTGACAACATTAAGCAACAGACAAAAATATAAAGGCAGTTAAATGAAGTTTGAATTCTACGAGTTGATTGACAGTGCTAGTATAAACTAACAGTGGGTGCATGCAAGGTAGGACATGGAAAAAAATGCTTTGGAAGAAGTACAAGTTGTAGTTTTTGGGCCAGAAAAACATAAAAAGTGTAAGTATTGTCTTTTAACAGGACACAATGTTAATCATTTCCTACAATAATCAGAACAGCTAAGCACAGTAGGACATTAACCTTGACTTGCTGCAACACAGCAGGTGGTGTAAGGTGCAGATTTTACACCACCTCACAAGAGTGGAGAAATTAACCGTTACAGGCATGAAGAGAATCAGTTTTACTTCCTCTGCTCTCTCTACTGGACCAGCCAGATAAGTCAGGAGAGCCTCTCAACATACATACATAGAGTATGGCCCAGCTGAGGGGCTGCCTCCATGTTAAGACACGATGAACAGAGAACAGACAGTGGGTGGATGGGTCACAGTGTATCCTTTGAGCTGAGAGGCAAAAAACAGTCAGGTTCCATGTTAAGGTCCAGTGAGAGTTGGGAGGAGGCTCTTTGACTAGACAACCCTCTCCCAGTCGCCCGTCTCAGTCCTGTGGTAGAGCTGTGGCTGACCCCCGGGGAACAGGCTGTCAGAGTTGTGGTGTTCTAAAAGGAACTGGATGGTGGTCTTCATGTGCTGGACAAAGTGTGGCGGCTCTGCCATCGGAGAGGTGGACAGGTACTGGGCACAAGAGAGACATACCAGAGTCAGAGTCTGTATTAAGGCACTTCCTTGGGCCATATTCACAAAGCTTCCTAGTCAGTCCCTCCAGAAAATCGCGATCTTGCGATCACAATAATTAACTCAAGTTCAACGGAAGTCCGCAATATTTACAGGGGGCTTGCAATTTTTCAAAAGTCTTTCCGCATTTTCCGGCTGACCGGAAGTTGTCGCGCATGCAACATCATTTGAAACGTCATCAGACACGTCATCAAATCGCGCTAATGGCATTGCGGTATGGCGAAACGCTCTGTATTGACATGAGAATTTGCACTTTGTTTAAATGCATACAATATGTGTTGAATTGATTCAAATGTTATGTTAACAGAAGATGTAGCTTACATGTTGTTTTACAGTCACATTGTCTGGTTTGAGAGCTACAATATTCACTCAGGATTTTTTGAAAACATTATTGGAGTCCATGTTTTGAAACTAAATAAATAAAACTAAAGAAGAGAACTGAAACATTTGCAGCTGTTTTGTAATATTCAGTATCATTATTAAAGCAAATGATTCCATAACTTATTTTTTTGGAGGCAGCAGTTAAAAAAAAAAAAAAAAAAAAAAAAAAAATCACTTTTTTTTTTCTCCTAACTTGCAATTTTTGTCATTAGCTGTCATTTTTGTCATTTGCTGCAATGTCCCACAAAAAACGTCACATAAAAATGCTGCAATTTTTATTGTAATTTTTGACAAAATTGGCTGCAAATTCACGTTTTTTTTGCTGCAAGATTCTGGAGGGACTGCCTAGTGCAAAGAACTGCTCTTAGTGACAACATCCTAAGTTAACTTTAAGAATTATGACGTTTTCTAAAAGGCTGTGACCATCAAGGTGTTTTCTCCTGAGGCCAGCGTAATTTTAAAATTCATTCTTTCTTCTTTTTTCAATGTCCAGCTTTGGGTAAAACGCTGCACTCATCACTATCACTCTTTACCCAGGCGTCCGCTCACAGTGCAGAACAGGTGGGGCACATACCACTGAGACCAATCATCACACCTTACATGTACAAGTGCTGAACAACAACAATGGGGTAGAAATGTGTTAGTTATATGGGAAGGTTCTCTCGCCCTACTGTACATGCTAAACCCTTTCCTTCAACCAGAACAAGGGCCAGAAGCTTTTTACTCACGTGGATACTCCACATCACAGCAACCAGACACAACCAAAGCCTCACAACTGAAAAAACCACTGCGCCTCCAAAGTGCTCTGGTGCTCACAGCTTTGTGGACATGGGGCCTAAGAATTTCCTCTTACACTTATGACTAGATCCTGGTAAAGATAAAACTTATTCATGAGGCATCTTAGCCCTTAAGAGAGCTACTGAGGTGAAACACTGTTATGAGTAGGGGGGAGGACTTTTAAGAGGCTTAAAAGTTGCCTAAGCAGAAAAGAAAATGGTGTAAAGACGAAGAGGGAGGAGAAATATTCTCCCAACGCTGACAGACAGTGACTTAATGAAATGCTATAGATTAGATCATGCATGGATCAAGTTCAGGGCTGATCTCATTACAGATGCGCTCACATCTCCCACCTAATGCTGTAACACTAGAAATGAAAGTGATCACAAAGGCTCAATCCCGATACACGCCTTGCCCCTACCACTTAGCCCTTAGCCCTCTCTTTTGCACGTTCACATCTAGGGGTAGGGTGTCCCAGTTCTTGTTAGGATAGAGGTACAGGCCGAAGTGTGAGGGCTACATGGCCCTCCAAATGAAGGTTTTTAACACACACTCCAAATGAGTATTGTGAGAAATCAGCTGCAGTAGGGCTGCACCAGCAACAAGAGAAACCCACAAATGTTTTTTCTTCTTTAACAAATATTCTAATATTATGATAACCACCATATACTCTTAGTTTAATGTCATTTCAATGTATCATGGTCCTTTTCTTCATAACAAGCATAACAAAAAATGCCAGTATTATGCTGACATCTTGTTAGCTAGCTAGCAAACGTTATATTGTTACTGCTGATTTGTGCATGGCAGTTGCACATGTTGACATATTTCCATATTGCATTCACCCCCATTATTGCCACGGTCGCGTCTGTTTACGTAAATGCCAGCTACGACTACTGATGATATATAAGGTTCTTGACGGGAAAGATTTCAACCACTAGCCCTTGTAACTCTGCTCCGAGGGGCAAAGGGGCACTCAAAAATGAGGGGTTAGGGATGATTTGGGCCTGTCGCAACCTTCAGTCAGTGGTGATCACACTAACAGTTACAGCGCTTTCACAGTCTCATTTGTGACGCAGTTCATTTCATTTCCACTGGGTGTCCTGAGTTTCTGAGAAGTTTCCTAAATCACTCTCGTCGGTAGGAAGCCTTGCTAGAAATTTTTAGACTAAGTTAGAAGCTCTCTGAAAGTACTCCCAGAATGTTTGCGAATACAGCCCCACAACTGCTGCTTCACACTTAATTTATTGAGTGTTGTAGACATGACAGAGGCCTCGAGTGAAGCATGAAAAACAGTGAAGTATAACAAAGGATGAAGCAGATCACTTTTATAGAAGTAACTACTTCCACAGTCCCTTACCTTTAATATTGTGTCATCGTTTTGTGACAACCAGAAGGCAATATCCAGATTTGGAGACCACTTGCAAGGGCCGATTTTAACGAGCCCTCGACTTGAGTCATATATGTCAGCCATCTGCAAGGAAAAAAAATATTCATTTTAATTATAAGCTTTTGATTGAGACTTGAGACTATGTATTGATACTTTTAGTTTTACTAATTAAAACAGTTACAACATTATTAATTTAAGGGGAATCAATATTCTTAAAAGAAAAAAACAACTTTTTTTTTTGCATAAAATAGTTTGTGCCACACCTGTGGAGTTTTTCCATTAACAAAAATGTCCAATTTTTTTAATCTTGTAGTACCTGTCCCCCAGTGAAGGTCCTCGCTGATCGCAGCTCCTCTGCAGGTCCTTTATGAGGGAATGATGAAGGAAACACGTCTCCTGTTTTGACATTTACACCTGTGCAGAACACACATGACATTTTAGAGGTCAGGTCATGTATCATGAAAGCCTTGTTCTCACTCTGTAGCATATTTATCACTTACCTATTCCATACACTACAGGCCTGTGATTTCCATCAACAACAGTGTCATTCATTTCTACAGAAACAGAGAACAGAGAGGGTTAATTGGATGATGCATTTACTGGTAGGATATTTTTAGTCAAACAGGTATCAAAGGTACCTGTGATGCAACATGTTTCCAGATGAATATCCTCTTTCTGTTTCTGGAACGCTGCTGTAAAGTAAAAAGAGTCTTTCTAAGTGTTACAAGGCTCAATCACTGCCAGTATAATATTACAGTGAGACACAAGGTGATTTGAAAGACTATACCCAGTATGTTAAGGCTGAGTTGATGGGATGTTTTTGACTCATCGTTAAATCCCCCAGCAAGGTGGAGCTCAAGTCTGCATAATGGAAAGTAAAGGATATAAAGAACATCTGGATAAGAGGCACACTTTTATTATGCATGTTTTTTTTTGCGCGTCTCATACCTGCCCTCCTTGCTGACGTTACTCAGTGACATCACAGCTTTCACGAGTTGTGGGACTTCAGACCAGGTGCTGGAACCATCACAGTGAGCGAGGCAAACCGCTCCACTTCCTGAGAAATAGCAAATCATGAGAGACATTAAAAAAGTCATTCCTGACTACAGTGTATACACAGGCACAGGCAGAATAAGGCACACAGTGTGAACCTAATGAAAAGAACATTACCGGTGTGTCGCAGCACAACCAAATGGCAGGTGGTGGCATCTTCGGATCCAATTACTGAGACACAGTCTGTGATAGGCAAGATAAAAAGCATGTATTATCATTATTATCCAGAATTGTTATGGCTATCTGGGAGTTAGTAAGAGGCTAACAAATGTTGTTATTGCAGGACTTCACACCAAACAGCTCCCAGCGCTTCTTATTAAATAAACATGAATCTGAACTTACTGCATTTAAGACCACTGAGGATTCTGGTGGTGAGTGTTGATTACCAGTGCTGGCTGAAGCCTATTCTTCTACATGACTATCACCAACCCAGAGGGTACAATTGTCTAGTTTTTCATATCAATTAGTCTACATAATATAAACTAGTAAAATTCACAATAACCTCTGGCTAAGCTGAGTGAAGAGGAGGGTTGATATTAAGATGATTTGCTCCAAACATAAGGCTTTACTCACTGTCTGCTGGTGTTGTGGCGGCAAACTCTCTTTGTTGGACATACAAGAGGCACTTTGGGTCGACATCAACAAGTGGCCTGGAGCGAAATGTTCTTGCATTTTCCTGTGACATAACAGTTAAGATGTTTTACTTAAGGGACAGTTCACAACAAAATTAAAAAAAAATCCTTTTACCTGTAGTGCTATTCATCAGTCTAGACAGTTTTGGTGCAAGTTGTTGAGTGCTGGAGAAATTGGCAGTAGAGTCTGCCTTCTCTCGAATATGATGGAACTAGATGATACTCAGAGTGGCAAAGAAATACATTTTAAAAGCTCAACAGCAATGTCTCTTTCCTGAAATCATGACGCGGTTATTCAAGATAATCCACAGACCTTGTTGTGAGCAGTTTCATGTAGGAACTATTTTCTTTCTGGAAATCTTTTGTATTCATATTTGTATTCTTTTGTATTTGTAATCGTATTTTTTGGCACTTTGAGCGCCACTACTTCCATTTCACTGGAGAGAAGACAGACATCTCCACAGCTGACATCTCGAACACTTGGCAACCCACACCAAAACAATCTAGATAAACAAATAGCACTACAGGTATGAGGCAATATATGTATTTTACATTTTTGGGTGAACTGTCCCTTTAACAAATGTCAAGGCTTTGAGGATTTGTAACATTAAAATGAAAACACTATCAGGCTATGATATTTATTAGTGTTACTTCAGATGTATTAATACAGACTGTAAGCTTTCAACTTTGGAATCTTATTGCTCTTATTATCATTTGACAGCACAATTTAGTTTGACAGTTGTCATAGAAAAGGAAAAGTGAGCCTTATCTTTCAGCTGAGGACAGAAAGGACTCACTGAATTAATCTTTATATAAAAAAGTAAACAGCCCTTGTGTGTCAAAATCATATTTCATAAACACCATACAGAAGTCATCAAAAGTTTCAAACATTTTTAAATATTTGTCAGCTAAGTCAGCTGCCAGGTGTGTTTTATTCCAGTTTCTTTCTTATTTAGTAGTCTTAAAATATTATTTTAGGGTGCAATAAGTTACACTTCTTTAGCTACATGCAGCAGAAAAATCATATGAGTTAGCTGTATTATCTCTGACTGCCACCAGGTCTCAACCAAATCCCGTTCATAAAACTACCATTTCACTTTAGCATCAACAGCCAGTCTGTCATAAAGTGTTCACTTACAGAAAAGTACTATTAAAATCTAGCAGTTTGTCAGCAAGCTAAAATTAGCCACACTTTCTGGAAACAAACCTGTAAATGTGGATATTTGTCGAACAGTTCCGCTGTGGAGCTTAACCGGTCAACTCCTCTGTTTTGAATTAACAACGGCATTTCCGTACGCGAGGTCCCCTTTAAAATCAGCTGGTTATCATACTATTTTAAAAACCAGTAAATTCATATTTTTATGGCTTAATATCTCATACTATAACTACACAAACCACCAGTCCATCCAGTGGATGTATAATTAGACCTGTCCGTCCGGTTGAACTTCCTGGAAGCTGTCTTCTTCTTCTACTGCTTGGACGGAAATAGGGCTCGCGGTTTCTGACACACCGCCACCAACCGTTAAAAAGCACGAACGCGTACACGAATCAAATTCACCATTGTTACTTAGGGAGTATTTTTACGTAGCGTTCGTTCTATCCAAATGAAGCTACGTAGAATTACTACTTCGAGTTACGTCGCTGAAGAGGGCAGGGAGGGAAGGTGCGAAGCAGCCGTTTAGCTACGTGACGCACACAACAATAGTTGACCAAATTTCTAATTTAAGCGTATTTATCGTTTGTTATTCATAGTTTTGCTAGCGTAAATTGCGCTTTTTTTGCAGTTTCTATTACCGAACAACGCTGGAGTAACGCTACCGCTTACGTTACAAATATAACGTTAGCGGAGATACTTTACTTTTTTCGACAACATGAGAGGGGGTTCTTCGTATGGAGACAGAGACAGAGACCGTGGACGAGACAGGTAAGTTTGTAGTCCATATTTAGAAACAACACACACATGTTAACAACAACATTAGATGCATAATGTCAAGTTATCGCAGGCAGGAAATGTGACCCAAAGCCGTGGCCGTTGAGTCTGGGCTCGGTGTGTGCAACACGAAAGCAGAAACGCTCAAACCTCCTCAAGGCCTCTCCAGGCAGTTTGTGGTTAGTTTGACAGTAAACATTGCACTCGCAGAGGTCATGTTATCACCTAAGCATGTAGACTGCAGCACAGACGCTTACTGGTCACCAAAGTAGATTGTTTTTGTCCAAATTACGCAGTAATTATTACAGCTACAGTCACCGTAGTTATCAATTTTAGCTGAAACAACCGAAAATCATCAGTTGTTGTGACGTTTTGCACACCAAAGCACAGAAACTGGACATTGTTACTTACAAAATCAAATTAGTAGGTCTAGGCTAAGTTTATTATATAATTGCACTTGTAGATACAAATATTAGAAACGGATAGATGCATGCAGTGGCGCCTTAAGGGGGATTTAGGGAGGGCCGTGGCCACCCTGGTGCAAATGCTGCCTCCTTCAGCATATATAATTTGAGGCTACCATGTTTAAGAGGCTGGCACACTCATTTTTTCAGCTAGCGCCAAGGTAGTGGTATCTTTTTGAACCAGATAATGTAATGCATTCATTGATACCACCTATCTACCATACTATATAATATGCCAGAAAACATTTAGTATGTCAAATGCAGTATGCCAAAAATACCAGGATGTTCTACTACATCCGGTCCGATTTTGTTGTTAGCGAGCCAGCATGCTTTTTTGGCTATCTTGACCCACAATCTTCTGCACAGTGGGTGATGCGTCACATTGACTGAACCACAGAGAGATGACAGCTTGACAGCCAATTGACAGCTGTCAGAAGTTGCAATGACAGATAACAGCGCATTCATGTAACTGATGACCAGTTGAATAGTAATAATAGGAATATTGATTAATTTTAAAAAACCATAAATATTACATATAACAAAAAAAACTATTAAAATAGCAATGGCAGAGAATGCAGATGTAATTTCACTGTCGCAAATATATAAATAACCTTTTATTGTTGTCTGTAATGTGCACGCTGTGTTAAAGGGTTGCAATGGCATGACATTTTCACGGTATGATAACTGTCTCAGAAAATATCATGGTTTCACGGTATCATGATATCACAGAAGTTATATTATTATCAGTCAGAATGATCCTCAAAGGAATGAAAGTGGAAGGGTTATTTTTGGTTCAACAAATATTTTAATACTATAATTGAAACTTAAAATCATTTTGTTAATGGAAGCATGCGTAAAAAGTGTCCCTTTTGAAAATAACTAAAAAAAAGGGGACATTCTCTATCTAGTTGCATTTTTTTCCAATATCGTAGATAAGCAAATGTGCACGGTATGATAACCTAACCTTAAAACTGGTATATCGTTTCAACCCTATTGTGTTATTTATTGTATGTATTGTGATTTCACTGTGATGTGTTTTAACCAACGGGTGAAGTCAGAAGGCAAATCTCCTCATTTCTGTGCACAGTAAAGATTATTGCTATTATTATTATTGGCATGAAAAGAGCAAATATGTCAAAAATATACAGTACATTGCTGCAGGTAATGCTGCAGCCTGCCTTGCTGTTAACTCTTACTGTGTCTCTCAGGCCACGGTTTGGGGCCATGAACAGTCGCAGTGGACCCCCACCTATGAAGTTCGGGAATCCAGGTGAGCGTCTGCGCAAGAAAGAGGTGGAACCTGGACGAGCTGCCAAAATTTGAGAAGAACTTCTATGCTGAACATCCTGAACTCCAACGCATGAGTCAGGTACATTTTTATTCTTCTCTCTCTCCCTCATACTCACAAACAATAAGGAAATCATAGAACTCACATACAAATTTAAGAACATGACAAAGAGCATATTGAGCAACTGTGTTGTAGTTGCAGACAATATAGATTCACAAAGCAACAAGCGATGACAGATGCAAACCTCAAAATGATAAAGAATAGATATGCCACATAATCTTCAGAGTACTTTCAGCAGGAGGTATTCAAATAATTGATACACCATGTCCAAATATATGTTTTCTCTTTTTTTCCCAGTATGATATGGAAGAATTTCGCAGAAAGAAGGAGATCACCGTCAGAGGCACTGGCTGTCCAAAGGCGGTCACTGCCTTTCACCAGGCGCAGTTTCCTCGTGAGTAAAACATGCGTTACACAAACCATAATGTCTGTACAAAAATTATCTCTAGCATCTACAATGAATATTTCATTCACTCACTCCAGTATTTATGGACTTTAAAATATAATCTTTGTGTTGAAGACCTTTATATGGTAAATTTAAACAAAGCAATACAATTAGTCTAAATGACCAGTTGCAGTGTTGGTAACATGCATGTTCACAAGAAGACAGTGTTTTCAGAGACTGTCCCTCTGCTGCACAGACTGAAAGATAGAAACCAAAGTAACAGTCCAGCAGTGTAACTGTCACGTTGATTGTCTCCCTCCTTCTTCTTGCAGAGTATGTGATGGATGTGCTGTTGCAGCAGAACTTCAAGGAGCCCACAGCGATCCAGTCTCAGGGCTTCCCTGTGGCCCTGAGCGGTAGGGACATGGTGGGGATTGCTCAGACTGGCTCGGGAAAGACACTGGCGGTAAGGCTGCCTAGCCATCACCCTGCATGATAATGACACCTTATTGTAGTGATGGGCAGGACAGATTCTTTTCACAGTATTGTTTTTTTAGAGTTGACACATGAAAATGTTTCTAACTTTTAGAGTATTGATACTTTTTCGCAAAATATGGTCTCACTTTCTCCGTGACACTCTGTTTTAGTACATGCAAGTTCATCAGCTAGTGCTTCCCGCCCCACAAAACATGTCTTTATTTTATTACCAGTCATCATGATTCAGCATGATGACTGGTATGTAGGTAGGCTATGTAAGTTCACAGTGATATTACATAAATGTCACAGATCTGTCGTTCTTTGAGCGGCAAGTAGCAGATGTCCCAGTTACCTCTGCAGCCTTGTGCTGCATTCAAGTGGTGTTGGAATAATCTGAAAACGTGTTCCTAATCATATTTCATAGCTCGCCTGATCAGTTTCCTTTTCTCTTCATTATCAAAATGTTGTTTGAATGTTTGAGCAATAAAATTCAACACATCGTCTTTGTAGCATTCACGTTGTTTCCACAATACAACTTAAAGCTCATGATAACCGAGATGGAAGAATGAAGCAGAGGTCTTGACTCTAGTCTGATTCCATTGGTCCTCATTCTTTTATTAAGTGCTATTGTTGCCCTACCTTATGAAACGTTACAGATTCACGAGCACTCTGACGTTCGACAGTGTGACCTGGTTTTGCCCATATCTACTTTATTGGATGTTTAATTGAAAGTGTATTTACATAGCACATCTCATAGAATATGATGTGTTGACAGCTAAACATAAGATTGCAACAGAAAGACGTAAACAGTAAAATTAAACGACATAAATTCAAGAGGACATTGCAGGTAATGAAGAGCAGTATGACTGCAGGACAACGTTTGAACAGAGACTTTAAATAATGGCACGATAGTAGGATTCAGTGTTGTGTTTTTTTGTTCCCTGCAGTATCTTCTTCCTGCAATTGTTCATATCAATCACCAGCCATATCTGGAGAGGGGAGATGGCCCAATTGTGAGTGCAAATTCCATGTCTGTCATTATGTTAGATAGAAGTGTTTCCTCTGTTAGTGTGGGCACACAGTCAGTCTGTATAACCTCCCTCATTCCTCTTCTTCCTGTCTTCACAGTGTCTGGTGCTCGCCCCGACCAGGGAGCTGGCTCAGCAGGTTCAACAGGTTGCTTATGACTACGGCAAGACTTCCCGGATCAAAAGCACCTGTGTCTATGGTGGAGCACCCAAAGGACCACAGATTCGAGATCTCGAGAGAGGTGGGTGTGGTTGTAGATAGGCACATGTAATGGATAATTAGAAATAGTTTTAAATGCATAAAACCCTGCTGAGTATACAGTTTATACTTACCCACTTTCCCAGCTTTGGTGTGGGAGAACTAAGTTGACTGTGAGAGCTTTACTTAACTCCAAAATGTTGTGGCAGCACAGTGTTGCTAAAACAGTCCACAGCTGCTGCCTGGTATTTTAGCCCACGCTGCATTTCCCTGTGAGGTTTTGGGCGTAGACAGGACAGACAGCAGTCATTTCACTGCCTATACAGGAAGTGGTGTACATGCAAAAAATCAACAAGCAGAGAGTGCATTGTTCTGCTTATCATTTATTAATGTGTGTGTGTATCTTTTTTTTTGACATGCTGATTTTGTATGATTCCAGGTGTTGAGATCTGTATCGCCACCCCTGGTCGCCTCATTGACTTCCTGGAGAGTGGGAAGACTAACCTGCGGCGCTGCACCTACCTAGTGCTGGATGAGGCTGACCGCATGCTGGACATGGGCTTTGAGCCACAGATTCGCAAGATAGTCGAACAAATCAGGGTAGGACAAAGGCTCAGTTACCATGACTGCTGACTTTGAAATGATCACCTTGACGTATTGTATTAGAAACAGACAAATTTTCAGCTTTCCCCTTCTAGCATTTGCAAATGGTATTGTTAGTAATAGTGCCAAGGATACTTTGACATTCGAATTGGAGGAGCCAAGGATCCAAACATTGACCCACTCTTCCTCCTGTGCCAGTCACCCCAGACATTTATGCTGCCTCACTGCTAACCAGAGGGAGGTTAAATTAACTCAGAACATTTTGCCAAGAGGCAGCTCAACAGAATATCTTGCAGTAACTGCAGAAAACTTGCATTCATACTCTTTGGCAACTGGGATAGCTACTAATAGAGAAAGTGAAAGTGCTATCCTTCCTTTTTTGGTTGCGCAATGGTTTGCACACACCCTTTGTGCATTGAATCGAGCCGTCATTTTCCTAGGAGATGGTATACGGTGGCAGACAGAGTCGTATAGTGATAGAGAGGCTTAAGGGAACCAGTCTAAATGCTGATGGTGTTAGTCTATAGCTATTACATTGTGCAATCAGTATTTAATTTATAATGATAAGTTAAAGCAAAAAACATGTCTATGTCCACTTTAATGTAGCGGCAATTTTCAGTTAAATCCTGTTGCATGCTTTCTCTCTCTCTGTCTCACAGCCAGACAGACAGACTCTGATGTGGAGTGCAACCTGGCCGAAGGAGGTCCGGCAGCTTGCCGAGGACTTCCTGAGGGACCACATCCAGATTAATATTGGTGCTCTGGAGCTCAGTGCCAACCACAACATCCTGCAGATTGTCGATGTCTGCATGGAGACTGAAAAGGACCAGAAGTAAGGATAGCCAGCGAGAAAATGTCTGGCTTAAAATCACAATATGTTACGATTATGTTATTAACTGTTATAGTAGTGTGACGGAACATGAGTTCATCCTTTCACACAGTTGAAACTGAGTTTACCACCACTGATGTGCTATAATTATCTCTCCCTTTCTACAGACTTTTTCAACTGATGGAGGAGATAATGGCTGAAAAAGAGAACAAAACCATCATCTTTGTGGAGACTAAGAAGCGTTGTGATGATCTTACCAAGAGGATGAGGCGGGACGGGTGAGAAATTACTGTCTGTCATGACACCACATCTAATACATCATCATCTAGGGTGCATTATGCAAATATTTGACAGACAGGAGCTGTTCAGTGTGTTCACTAATCTTCCCACTTCATTGTGGGTTTGTTTTCTAGGTGGCCAGCCATGTGTATCCATGGAGACAAGAGCCAGCCAGAGAGAGACTGGGTACTGGGAGGTAAGAAGATTTGTAATACAGTAGTACCACTTCCCTCCGGCTCTTTTTTCTACATCATTTTCTTGCCTAAACCAGTGTGCACCCGTGATATCTGTAGGCATACTTGCCAACCTTGAGACCTCAAAAATACAGAGGATTTTGATACCAACGGAGGGATTTGAGGGCCCTACCCCCCAAAACACTGAATTTCAGTGACAATAATGTGCTGCTGTGACATGAGCTTGCATAAATCTCGAGCATAAACTAATATTTATCGGTGTACATTCAGTCATTTCGTCGTAATGTGCAACCCCCATGCTTGACGGAGAAATCAGAGGGGCAGACTTTACAAAGTGCATGCCCCTTTCCTTAAAATTTTCTGTAAGAAACCAGAATTATTCTTTCCAGGATGTCTGAAATATCTTTTTTCTGTCTTTTACTTTCCATTCCTTCGTCTCTCGTTTACTGAGAAGGACAAAGCACAAGCAGCTCTTTTCCCTGTCACATGCTGTGTTGTTGGTTTATACATGCTGTGCAGTACTAGCAACAGGTTGTGATAACATAAAAGGTGTTAAAAATAATCTGGAGAATTATGACCCCAGGAGAAAGGCGTGAGAGAGCCATGGAAAAATAGTAATCTCCCAGGAAAATCGTGAGGGTTGGCAAGTATCCCTGTAGGGCCAGTGGATAATACAGAATAGTAAAAACTGTTCCTTTCAAAGACAGCTGGTCAGCAGGTGGAGGTAGTTTTAAAGTTACTCATCTACTGTTGCCTGAGTTGAGTGTGAGTGGTGATCATTTCCGTGTCTAATTCATATTAATATTATGTTTAATTCTACAGAATTTCGGAGTGGCAAAGCTCCTATACTGATTGCTACAGATGTGGCTTCTCGTGGTCTGGGTATGTCTGCTCACACACACAGTTGCTGCATCATCTCTCACATTATTCTCTCTTCTCTCATTTTTTCTACATATTTCTGTGATTTATATTTTTTACTGTGAATAGTATTAAGTATTATATACTTAGAGAAACACAAGAAAAGAGTCACTACAGTTAATTAATGTTTGCACTGCAATTATTATTTTGATCAATAGGTAAGTATACAACAGAGGCCAGCTGTGTCTGGCAATGAAATAATGTAAAAACAAAATGTTTTTCTAGCATGTTTAGTCGAAATTCTGCCTTTTACTAGTGTCAGGTTGATTTTATAATAGGTTTCACACTAGGAATTATCCATAATATATAAAGTATGTAGAATTGCTTTCACATAGACATTTGGAAATAACAAAGAAAGTGTAATCCACTTGAATTTTTTTGTACAATGAGATGAATCAGCACATTATATTTAAGCATCTCTCTCACTATTTACAACCTGACAGTTTTTAGTGTGGAGCCTGCAGGCTCTCTGCTCTGCTGGGTTTATAGTCTGTTTCTTGTTACTGCAGTTAAATGGCTTCCTTCAATCGGGGCTCTTTGGCACGCACACTCCTGAGAGGAGGGCTGTGTGGGGCAGATGCTCCTGCACACCTTTTCTTATCTCTCCTTTATTAAATAATCAAATAAGGATGCTGCTCATACTACCCGTTTCCACATGTAACATACACCGATCAGCCACAACATTAAATCCACTGACGGGTGAAGTGAAAAACATTGATAATCTGCTGGAAAATCTTGGGTCCACTTGACATGCATCACCCACCAAAACACCTGTTGCAAGACCGAGTACACCCTGTCATGGCAACAGCACTCGGTAGTAGCAGTGGCTCTCCTGCAGGACAATACACCATGTCATACACAGACCTCAAGGTGGCGACCTGGCTTCCCAATTCCCCACGTCCCAATCTGATGGAGCATCCAAGTGATGTGCTTGAACAAGTCGGATTCATAGAGGCCACCCTCACAACCCACAGGACTCAAGGGATCTGCTGCCAACACCCTGGTGCCAGACCCCACAGGACACCCACCTATCGAGGCATGGACACAGGACACCTGGGGTACTGACACGTGCCATGGATGCTGGATTGGATTGGGATAGGGGGGATTTGGAGGCACTGCTATTGCAGAGTGCCGTTGCCATGAGCGGGTGCACTTGTTCAGCAACTGTGTTCGGGTGGGTGGTTCATGTCAGGGCATACACATAAAAGCCAGGATCCAAGGTTTCCCAACAGAACGTCGAATTGTAATGAGATAATCAATGTCATTCACTTCGCCTGTCAGTGGTTTTAATGTTGTGGCTGATCGGTTTATATAAGATAATGACTTGTTTAGGTATTTCATTAATATAGCTCTGCAAAATTATACATATTGTTATGTTTTGCAGATACATTTGAGTAGGACAGTTGCAGCTGAATTATCTGCGGTCCACCAACAGGAAGGCTATGATCTAATTTGTTAGCAGGATAAATGTGAGAAGGGGGGATGAGTGAAGTTCTTTGACATCCCTATGACCGTATCCTTGTTCTTTTTTCCCCTCTTCTCCTCTCAGGGTTTGGCAGCACACGGCAGCTGTAACAGTCTGCGCTGCTGTCACTGCCCCCTCAGTCACGTTAAAGTAGAAGCTCGGCTAGTTTTAGATGGATTAAAGCCCTCTTAGTCCTCATGGGTAACTAAGATCCCCCTGCCCAGTATTGTCAGAGTTTTAAATCCAACGAGCCTTCCTTGGGAGCAGCCTGAGGTTCCTGTTTGTCTGCCCTTCAGTCCGTCCCCAAAAAGCAGACAGACAGGGGAGAGAGAGTTAGACGGGCTCGTCTGGATCCAGTCCTGGCCAAGGTCTGAGGAGGGCCCTGCAATGCAGCGAGAGAGCAACAGAACCAGCCGTTGTGTGTGTGTGTTTAACGGTTCTGCTCCCGTCTGACGTTGCTGGTGTGTGCAGAAGGTGAGGGATGAATCCTGTCTCCCTCCCCCTCAGCCCCTCACTATAAACCAGGACTGATCAGGGGGAACTGACTACCTTTGTAAAAACATCCTGAAGGGGGTAAGTACCTCACCTCCCCTTTCTCTTAACTCCTCCATGAGCTCACCACACATCCAGGTATTTCCATCGTGCTTATATTTTAGTCCAAAGAATAGCACCCGGCACATCGTCATTCTGTTACTCAGTAGGTCAGGGGTTGGTGAAATGGCTTCCTTCTGTCATGATGGAGGGGAAAAGGTCGACATATTGATCAGCAGTGCTGTCAGAGCCCCACGTCTTCTGTAATAAGAAACAGACTCCTCGTCTTCACACGTTTTTACCAGTAATCACATTGGTGTGAAGACTATGAAGCCTAAACACAGGTTTCTGTACAGCTCAATGTCAAAAACCTGAAGTTCAGTTTTAACTGTACTGGATTTGAATCAGTCCTAATGGTGTTTAACTGAAGGAAATGTATGGATTTTTGCACATTGTCTGACAAAGCAGGTAAGTTTTTCTATTTGTTTAGATTTTTATTAACAATATATCTTTGTTAATGAACAGAATTAAAGATTTAATTAATAATATATGTATAAATACAGTATATATACGTATATTAATTAATTTAGATACAAACCATCAGCCTTTAAAAGTGGAATTAAAATGATCAGTTCTTCCTCCAGAAGCTTTTCCTCCCCTTGAGACTATCATCTCTTTGCTTTCCTCCACGCTGTAAAACCGTTCGTTCACTATCCAAAAGATGTGGAAGATGTCAAGTTCGTCATCAACTATGACTATCCCAGCTGCTCTGAGGATTACGTGCACCGTATCGGACGTACGGCTCGCAGTACCAACAAGGGCACTGCCTACACATTCTTCACCCCGGGGAATTTGCGGCAGGCGCGAGACCTTGTCCGGGTGTTGGCGGAGGCCCGGCAGGCCATCAACCCTAAACTGCTTCAGCTGGTGGAGTCTGGGCGTGGTGGAGGCGGCGGTAAGGACTGTGACAGTGTTTCAACTTGAAGCTACAACTTTTCATGAAAACTCAGTCACTACATCCAGACAGTAGTGCATGAGACAAAGAATCGTGTTCCTCTGCTCCCTTGTAGTGTTTCCAAGGGTACAGTCACACACAAGCGAATGTGACGGTTGTATAGTGAATGTTAGGTAGCTCGCTTTACGTTCCATGCCTGTCTCCCGACTCACTGCTAGTCTCGCAGCATCTCTCATGTCTGTCTCATAAATAACAGTCAGACTAGTCAGCGCTGATCAAATATGAATCAAAATTCTGTTATTGCATTGCCTATTTCTCGCCTCAGATGTTTTCAGAAACATATTTTAGTGTACTGTTAGCTGTACAATGAGAATGGTTGTGGTCCGGCCAGTTGGTGGTGCTTTGTTTTAGCACGACTGTTTCCCAAGATGGCGGCCAGGTCACAAATTTTGTCATTTTACAGCTAAACAGGACACTAAAAAAAGTTTCTGGAAACATTTGAAGCAAGAAATTAGCAACACAGAAACAGAATCTTGATTTGTGTTTGATCAGCACTGCCTAGTTTAACAGTTCACAAGCAGTGATATACCACTTCGAGGAGGCAGAGGAACATGATGTATTCACAGGCTGTTTGCCTCGTGCCTTACTTTGTGATGTAGTGACAGTTTCAGCAAATATGATAAAAAACGTGTTTTTATAGTAGTTAACATCTACAGCTGTAATATATGACAGTCCATAATACTGTACAATAGAAACACTGAGATATAATAACACTGACATTACAGTGTTGTTTGTTACAGGTGGCAGAATGCGTTACCGCGGCAGCAGCTCCAACAACCCCAACCTCATGTACCAGGGAGAATGTGAACGCCGCATGCACGGTGGTGGAGGCAGCAAGACAGCCGCAGTGGCTTCAGCCGCAACAGCCGTGATGGAGACCGCTCCACTTCCTCCTCTTCCTCCTACAGGGACAGAAGCCGGGATCACAGGAACAGCTACAACTCTAGCTCAGATCAGTACCAGAGCTACAACAGCGGCGGAGGCTACAACTCGCGCAGCGGAGGCCAGTCTGGTGGAGGTCAGGATCAGTCTAACCAGCAGCAGGGTCAGTTTGGCCAGCTTCCTGCTCCTCCTCCTCCTCCTCCTCCATCAGCAGGGGGGCTGCAGCCTCTCATGGCTCAGCAGTTTGTTCCACCACAACCAGCGCTCATGGGCTTCATGGGTCAGCCGCCTTTCCCTTTTGCTTCTCCACCCCCCTCCTCCTCCGGGCCCTCCACCTCCCCGGAAGTAGAGTCATGAGCGAGGAGCACTGAGTTAATTTGCGCAGCTTAGTGTTGTCACAGTTTAACTTTATATTTACTCTCCATCTCTTGTCCAAGAGGCGGGGGTTTAAAAAGGCATATATCTAAGGAGGTAAGGGCTTATATTTTTCTATTTGTTTTCTACTTTTTAATACGTCTAAACCTGGAACTTTTCCCCTTCATTTTGTCAACCCAGATCATCACTCTCCACAGCCTCATACAGTTGCTCTCAACCACGTACCATAGAGGAACAAGTGTCTTGTGTTTTCATTTCAATCAGACACCTCAGCAGTGGATTTCACCAGTTTGCTGTCTTTCTAGTTTAAAGATACACTAAGTAGGATTTTCCTTAAAAACTGTGTATAGATACAGAAGTAATTCCTCTCAGTCATCACTTATGACCCACTAGAGGGGTGTGGCAGTGTACTTATCTGCCTATATTGTCTTATTTTGGTCTTACTTTGCTGTAATCGGAGCGTCCCTGGACTCAGCCCTGAGGTGAGATCAGGACTCTACAAAAAGCAGAGTCTTTCTGATACTGATATCAGTTTCGGAAATGCCTCTGATACTGCCTTTAATGCTGAATCAGGTATCGGTGTGTATGCAAGTCTGTGCCCACATAATTCACTACGTAACTTTCATGTAGTTTCACATCTGGATACGAAGGGCAGTGTATTTTTCGGGAATCAATTCTTCGCTGCTCTAAAACAGTAAGCTTCACATCAAGTTGCACTGTGGTACCTGCTGTTTTAGAGTGACGAATCAGAATTGATTGCCAGTAAAAAGTGTAACGTTAGCTGTTAGCAAAATGTCCATGGCATTGATTCTCGTTATGTATTTGTCTGTGTTTTACTAGTGTTTAACCTGTGCCATGAAATACAACAATGACAGCAATAATTTCACATCCACACAGTTAGTAGTATACAGCAGTTTTCTTTTAGGGTGTTTTCACACGGGGGTGGTCTGAGTAAAGTTCGCTTCAAGATCGCGGTGCAGTTTACTTAACCTATGCCTTGTGAAAACAAAGCGCTCCAGGTTCACTTTGATCTTTGCCATTGTATTCAGCCCTCTAGATCACATGCTGTTGCACTGGGACGCCTGAAAAAACAGACAAAACTACACCAGCCTGTAACGCTGACAAGGACGCAGAATGATAAGTAGTTTGGTCCACGGAAGTTACTGCACGTCTCCAGATGTGGAAGGTAGAATACATCAAACAGCAACAGTCTACAGCACAGAAACGCTAAGGGTTTCCTCCAATTTTAAGTTCATAACCACACAGCAGTGCCATGTCAAAGTACAAAACAAAACTATATCAATATATACTATATATATAGGATATAGTGTGGACAGAAAGAGGACTGAAGCCTCATCAGAGCTCAAGTTGACCAGAGAGAGAACTGAGTCCCTTTTCTGTTGGTCCATTTTTGGTCCACTTTAAGAGGACTGAGTTTGGTTTGTTTTAAAAGGACTATATGTGAAAACACCCTCAAACACAATGGTATCACATCAGTACTTGTTATCAGCCAATCTGCAAGTAGGCTTGGGCGGTATTTTTATACCTCCCTGAAATTTTAGGGAATAAATGGCATAGCAATATCTCCAATAAAAGATGGCGACGAGCTTTTACTTTCGCTGGCAATACTATTTACAAACAGTTGACAATTCCTGCGTAGTATACCTTTAAACTGTGTTGATAATCGTCTGTGTTAGGATTTGATTTGAATGAAAGCTGTCTCACGCCGAGGCCTCAGTGGTACGTGGTTGAAAGTGCTGGTCTATGGGAAGAATGATCTCTAATATATGCAGTCACATTCCAGAGCCATGTCCTTCTCCAGCTTTATTAATGTTCAAAATCTTTCACTTATTTTGTTTGAGGTTTTGACCACCAACATATGGTAAATACTGAATTAATTTTGGGTTTGTGTTATTCCAAACATTGAAGCAATGCATCCCAGTTGTGAATCTTCTTCCGTAGCGTTGATACCATGCAACCACTATTTTAGTTTGTTTTAGTGTAATGAAATGTTAGGTTTAAATACATTTACTCTTCACTTCTTTCATGTCCTGTAGCAAGTCCAAACTTTTGTTTCTATTAATGTTTAACAGTTTAACTCATGATGTTAATGCAGGTTTATTTTCATGTGGATTGTCGACTTTATTGTGGTTTGGTTGCTCTTATTCATTGTGTTCATTTTTCTTAATAAATGAATCAAAGCATTTTTTTTCTGCTTTGTAAGTTATTGATCAAATATTTATACATCAGGTGAATTCCCCATACAAATGACTTTATTGGCCTTACATTTGTTGTACATTCTCAGTTTGTACCCAGAAGTATGTACACGTGTGTTGCTTTTATTGGTAAATATACATCATGGCATGAAGCTTTTATTTACATCAGGAGCACAGATGGAAAAGACTGTTCACCTCCTTCACAAATACACACATGTAGAGCAGAGGCCTCGTCACAACACTTAGTTTTGCTGCAGTTTTTGTCGTATATCAATCTTAAAAATGTGTATCCAGTTTAGTTGATTGACTCACTTTGGGTCTCAGGTTAGATGTTTTCTTCTGCTGGTCCAAATGAATGCGGGAGGTCCAGTCTGATTCATCTGAACGCTGGACAAGCGGGATGACTGCTTTGCATGCGCAGTGCTCGATCGTGTTCACTTCTTGCAGTGAACTGCAGATTGAAGCGTAACAGCTGTTTCAGTAAAAACTGAGGTTGCCACAGACAGGGGTTTGTATCTGCACTGAGTGTTGTAAATAGGGAGCTCAGACCATGTAGCATAACCCAGAATGCATCTCAATGACAGAAGACCCAGGCATGAAATAGCATGGCTGGCCACAAGACATAAGTCACCTGGGTCATGTTTTGTGGACATTGGTGCAATAGCTGGTTCTGTAACTCAGTGCGGACAGCTGGGCTAGGCAGTTTACTTTTGGCATCATCGGGCAAAAATCCCATGATATACTTTCAGCATATTGTAATTTAAGTGGACTGAGAGAACGCTAGGTCTGTTGGCTCTGTTTTTAGGATTCAGGAAGGCGTTCCAATTGGCTGTTCTTTGCAGGTGTACGTACACATACCTACAGGTGAAATCCTGATTCAGTGGTAGAGAAAGTTGCTATTTCAGCGTTGGCAACAACTGTCTACACTGCAAAGCAACCCAAATAAGGAAGACGGACTTATCTGAAGAGAATTTGACAATGAACAAAATGAAAACACAAGTCAATGTCGGCGAAACGTTTCAGAGATGGAGAGAAAATGTTGCTAACGATGTAGCCCTCTGTGAACTAGAGAAAAAGGCTCTCAACTGTGGCTGTCAAGTCCACGTTTATGTAGCTAACGTTAGCTAGAGCCTCGAATCTCAGTGTGTCCTCCATCTCACTCCCTGCACGTTGGCAGCAGCTCCTGGGGACGGACCCCTAGTCAGTGGCTGCAGCAACCTGAATCCAGGCAGCCAAGACCCCAGCTCAGGGGACCAGCAGATCAGCAACTTTCAGCAAACTTTCTGTTGCTGCTGTTACGCAGGTTAGACCTGCAGGAGGAGGGTGTGTTTTCAAATTCTACCTTTTTTTTTGGTGCCTTTTTTCCAGCGTGCTGCCTACCCCAGCTTTAATACCTTAAGACCAAGACCTGTGTCGAGAACGATGAGCTATAATCTCTGTCATCATCATCCTCACAGACTGGACTCATTTAAACAACCACTGATTAATGCTGCTCCTGTCAAAGAGTGTGACACTGTACATCCCAAAGAGGAGGATACTGTAGAGAAAATGGAGGCTGCAGTAAACTTGTACTTCTTGTAGCAATGAAAAAAGGCAAATTTGCTTATGTATGGACAAGATAACTTTGAATCTGACGATGTCGTCAAACTGGTTTCAGCCTGCTCGATGCATAGTTTACAATAAATCGTGCTGGGAGTACAAATGTTGGTTATTTACAATCTGCTTGAGCCTCGAAGGACTGAAAGGTGGTTACTGAGGCTACTTCTTTGTCATTATTGCTTTCTTCCTTCCAGTCCTGCACAAGTTAGTGATGTCACTGCATCTGTCAATAAATATAAGTAAATTTTAATGGAAATGAAACGGCTGATTTATAGTCATCCAAAACAACCTGTCAGACTGATAGATGGCACTGTGTGATGATCTAATCTAAGAGCTGTAACACTGCTTTCAGGTGAGTGTGTAACTGAGTCAATATCACTCAGTGGGTGATTGTTAAAGGGGAACGTTGGTGTTTTTCAACCTGGACTCTAATTTTCTATGTTTTTGTGTCTCAGTGACTCGTGGGAACAATTTTTTAAATTACTCCAGTATTGAGAGAGTGCTGCAGCCGGCAGCGGCGAAAGAGACTACAATGTAACCCATCGGGGTGGGTCCATTAAAAGTACCTGTTTTTTGCCACTGACAGGCTCAGATTATTATTATAAGTGTCTGAAAACGTCACAGAAAGGATCCTACAGAGAAACGAGACATACTCTATACCTTCCGCTTGTTCTGTTCTGTTTTGTGTCCAAGTCTCACTAACGAGACATCTCGTTCTGAAAGACCTTTTCACTTTGTCTAACTCAGCAGCTACTCAGTGGCTAACTCCTGATTCAAATTTGGGTCAGTATTTAGAGAGAAGGTGCTGCACAAGCCCTCAGGAACAACGCCAGGCTTTGAATCCAATTTTTTGGCCCCAGTGGCCAAAAGTGAAATTACACTGTCCTGGTCCGTCACATGATCCCATGAGGCCCATAAAAGACTTTTTTCCCCCACAAACATCTGTAAAATAGTACATTTTTTGAGCGTTACAACCCCTGCAAAATGACTCTTTTCACTATCAAGATTTGATTCATTCGGTCCAGTAACATTTCAAAGATAAAGAGGAGCCACATGATTAAATCATTTCACCCCCATTCAAGTTAGTGAAGCGCTAATCAGAGTTAGCCACTCAGCTGCTGCAAGTCTCTAGTGCGCTTGTTCTCGGGACCCCACGATGTGGAAGATCTGGTTATTTCATACCACAGAAATTGAGCTTTTTTGGCTTCATGTGGCTCTGAGCAACTTTCATAGGAATGACCAGCTCCCGTGTCCAACGCTGTATCAGTCCTCTTTATACATCCATGGTGCTACAGCCAGCTGCAGCGAAACAGGCTGCAGTGTAACCACTTGGGGCAGATGCACCCTGTCACTTGAAAGTGCTAATTTTTTTGCCACTGACAGGCTCAGACTGTTTTAATGAGTGTCTGACATTACAGAGAAGAACCTACAGTGAAACCTTTTGCTCGTTTTGTTAGGCTTTGAGTTCAAGTCTTGCTAAACGGGAAGTCTCATCCTGAAATGTCACGAGAGGTGACTTGTTGCAGGAAGAAAACAGTGGAAACGTAACAGAGTTGGAGGTTGAAGTGCCGGTGATAGTTTGTTGTGTCGGACTGCAGAAAGCCTGTGTTAGTGTTATCTAAAAGATTAATGTCAGGGCTGAATATTAAGCTGATTTTGACAAAGTTAAAGTTAAAGTCTTTCAGAACAAGACATCTCATTAGTGAGACGTGGACACAAAACGGAACAAGTTAAAGGTGTGGAAATAGTCTAATTTCTCTGTAGAATAACAATCTAAGCCTGTCTGTGGCAAAAACAAACACTTTCAATGAACGTAAATTGACCAGGTGCACCTGCCTCATCAGGTTACATTGTGGTCTGCTTCGCTGCTGTCAGCGGCAGCACTTTCTCAATACTGGACCAGTCTCAAAACTCGTTCTCATGAGTCACTCAGACACAAAAACATGAGAAAACAGAGCCCAGGTTGGCAAATACCAGAGCTCCCCTTTAAACTGAACCCTCATCATATCATAAACTGAATCTCCAGCTCTATCACTATTGTAGTCAGACACATTTGGAGTTTCACATGTATTTCAGAATCGTATTCCACAGGTGCCTCCAATCTCACTTTATTTTAGTCTTCATGACCCTAAGTGCTCCAATCAACTCAACGGCCGTGTATATTAGGATGATTCTGTGACATCACTGATGTGTCATTTCTTTCACAGAGTCGTTTCTGATAAGGACGTGAACATATGAAAACAGAAACAAAGATCAAACTAGTCATTTGTATACATATATGTACAAAGCAAATGAAAATCATACGTTTCATCTCAGGCACATGTGGTAGAATCAGACCGGATGTCAAGCAATGTCAACTCAGGACTTCACATGTCCCTCTTTGGGTCGATCGACAATAAGAAAGGCAGCAAATCAGAAAGGACAATGTGTCGTAATATGGAATGGCTGCGTGTGCAAAATTAAAAGTGCATGAAAGTTCGTGTTGTGTAAAATAACTCAAAATCCTGAGTGAAACATGATGTCAAAAAAAAAAGTGTTGAAAACAAAGGAAAGTGCAGAAATTAAAAGCTAAACTTCAGCATTTTAACAGGCAGAGATTCAGTGTCCTTCCATCGTAGTCCTTTTCCACAGGAGACATTTTCCACATGTCGCAGCAGGAAGAGCACGGGCGTAACTAATGAAATCAATGATGGTTGACTTCCTCAACAGCTGTGCTTTTCCTGCTGCGACAAATCTGCTGTAGGAAAGGACTACTGTCACAGCTCAGACACACACACTGCCCATGCATGACACAAATAATAAAACCAAGACGATAATTAAAAACGATGTACCAGTATATTCTGTATGCTCCCAGGACGCACCAGTGTGCTCTCTCCTGGTGCTTTTCCAGTTATTACTGCATTTCAGATCAACTCGTCACACTCTGAACCGTCTCCACCACTTCAACAATCTCAAAGTGTTAACAGTTAGTTTCATTTCCCTCTGCAACTCAAGAGGTTTGCTAATAAGATGAGCATGATACCATCTGATTATTAAATACACTGCTGCTGCTGCTGCTGCTCTTCCTTGAACACTGAAGTAGTGTCGTCATTTGATAGGAAATTCAATTCTGATAATTAAAGATATTTACCAGTTAAGAATACCAACTGTTCCATATCATAGTTTGAATACATCGGGTGTTTTGGCTGCTGGTCGCACTGTAAACGTCACTTTAAGCGTGTAACTGTAAACCATAACCGAAGAGCATTATTGATGGGCTAAAAGAAAATGATTTGTTGCAACCCTACTCTGCTGCTGCCCAAAGTTAGGAATGCATCAGATACTTTGTTTCTGTAAAAATAAAACAGAAGCGGTTACATGTAATTCACATGACATGGGACATCTGAGAGAAGTGTTACACAGCGTGTTAAAGGGACAGTTCACACCAAAATCAAGGGTACAGCTTTTACTCTTACCTGTAGTGCTATTCATCAGTGTGGATTGTTTTGGTGTGAGTTGCAGATTGTTGAAGATATCGGCACGTAGAGATGTCTGCCTTCTCTCTAATGTAATGGAACTAGGTGGCACTCTGCTTGTGGTGCTCAAAATGCTGAAAAATACATCTAAAAAACTCAACAGCAATGTGTCTTTCCAGAAATCATGACCTGGGATGTCATTAGAAAACAGTACGTAGGATCCATACTAGAAGTGTACGTACAGACAAAAGCCAAAAAATATTTGACAGTTTCTACAACCAGGCTTCACCCTCACATCTGCATCGCCAAATTCCCCTCTCCAAAATGTTCATAAGTGTGGGTCAAAGTTTCTCCCATCAAGTCTGCCTTTACAGATCACAACTTTGGCGTGGAAAGTGGCGCATTCAGGCCTCATTTTGTGTGTACGCAATGTTTCAAAATGAGACCCCTGGTTACTCAAGATAATCCACAGACATTGCTGTCAGCAGTTTCATGTAGGAACTATTTTCTTTCTACCAAACTACACCCACCAATGCACAGAAGGAAGCATGCATCTACTGCTAGCTCGCCTAGCACCACTGAGCTAGCTAACGTTAAAGCTCATCCAAGGAGGACGCCATTAATGTTTACATCTCGTGCTGCCTTCTGCACAGTGATACAGTTGGTGGGTGTAGTTTGGTAGAAAGAAAATAGTTCCCAAATGAAACTACTCACAACAAGGTCTGTGGATTATCTTGAGGAACCAGGTCATGATTTCTGAAAAGAGACATTGCTGTTCAGTTTTTTAAATGTATTATTTTGGCATTTTGAGCACCACAAGCTGAGTGCCGTCTAGTTCCATTATATTGGAGACAAAACAGACATCTCTACAGCCGATATCTCCAACACTAGGCTAACGCACACATCAACAGCACTGCAGGTAAAAGCAAAAATATGTATATTTGATTTTAGGGTGAGCTCTCCCTTTGATCAGAAAAATGCACACATTCGGTTTTTAAAAGGCTCAACTTGTTTCCCCAAAAGTCACTGCGTTGAATCAAAGTTTCTGTTTGCTTTATAGTTTGCGTTGGAATGATTGCTGGAGGAAGGAAAAGTAGCTACGAAACACAGGAACGTGGAGATGATCGAATAAGGACAGAAAGGCTGCGAAGGAAGGCACAAGGTAGAAGCTGGTTCCCACAGCTGGTCTCATGTCAGTTTGTTTTACCAAACCAGAGTCTGAAACTACTGAAGTGTAAAGAGGCCGTCTCGCCTCGAGCCAGCGATGAGGGACAACTTCAACCTAAATCTAAAGGAAGCAGCAGATCAGATGACGGGGGGTCGGACATTCTCACTAAAGGTTCCCCCAGGTGTTTGGAGGCGGGAACTGGTCCACATCACCGGATTCATCGTGAGATTTGTCCCCCAGGTTGAATGTCAGCTTGTACCGCAAACGTACTTTTTCCTGAAAGACAAGAGAAAAAAAATGTCAGTCCAGTGTCATCACCAGTAATGACCAGTCGCTGCATTGAGGTCAGCTGTGGAGTTTTCTTGTAAACAAACAAGCTTCTGTTTACATTGTGTGCATCCTTGAGGTCTAAACAAACGTCTTGAAGAACAAACCACCTTATTTAAAACACATATACAAATATGATTTTTTGGACGAGGATTACGTTGTCCACTTGCTCATGCATGTGTACGTGCATCCATGTGCACAAAACAAACAAAATGGGGAGTCACTTGTGTATAAAATGCTCCCCAGGGTACCTTTAATTTATACGATCACAACATGTTTTTAAGTTAATAAAATGTAAGGCATATATAGAGCCATTTGCTTGCAAAAATGACAAGTGTACCAATGTCAATGTGCCCTTTTAATACAGATAATTAATTATAGTTGTCTTTAAAGCTGCAGTAGGTAACTGATAAAAAATAACTTTTTGTCATATTTGCTGAAACTGTCACCAAATCCTGACAGTAGCAGTAGTACATGAGACAGATAATCTGGGGAAAAAAAAATCAGGTTCCTCTGGCTCCTCCTTCCTCTTGTTTTACCTCTGAATTAATTTGTTTAATTTAATTTTGATATACTTTATTAATCCCCAAGAGGAAATTAAATTTTAACTATTTCTTCTTAGCTCATTTTTTGCAAGTGCCATCAAAGGCTCTACGAGGAGCCAGAGAAACCTGATTTTTCACAGATTATCCATCTTATGTACTACTGTCAGGATATAGTGACAGTTTCAGCAAATTTGGCAAAATGTTGGGTTTTTTTTTTTTTTTTTTTTTTAAATTAAAGTCCAGATTAAAGCCAGAGATTTAGCATTACTACCAAAATGTCCAAGTCAGCAAGAAATCAACAGGGACTAATCAAAGCTACGGTTTCAAAAATGTACCAAAAACTTATAGTCTGACTCTCTGATATTATAATTATCATAAAATCACGGCAGTTTTCCATTTTGTTTTGTACATTTCTGTCACGTTCAGGGAAATGTGATGAAAAAAACAACAGTGAAAGCTGATTTATGAAACAATTGTACCAACAACTGTACTTGGGCAGTATCACCATAATATGGTATACCAGGGTGACTGTTAACAGCTGGCCCACAACAGCAGAGAAAGGCTGCAGGGAAAAACAACATAACTGGAATAGAATAGAATTTATCTTTGTCCACCAGGGGTGGAAATTTGTCTTCGGCCCACCAGACACAGGAGATAAGATGATAAAAGCAGACGAGCTGTTTGTAAAACAAACATAAAGACAAAGTCACTGGAAACTCCTTACACATTAAACCAGCTCATGTCAGTGTCTGGTTTAAAACTCATCAGTCACTTTGCTGAGTTGATAATTTGATGGCACTTGGGATGAAGGGCTTCTTGAATACATTTTAGTTGCCAGAGGAACTCTGTAGCATCTATTGGGGTTTGAGAGTTCAAACTGCCTGAAGAGAGGATGGGGGCTGTTTGCAAAGATACTCCTCTCTTCCCTCCCTGTCCTTTCTGTAAAGAGTTGGGTCAAGGGCTCTTGCGGTTTGCCAACTATTTTGCTTGCCATCGACACAATCTTAGAGAGTTTATTCTCAGAGGGGAGCACATCAGTGCCGTCAATCCAGTGAAATTTCAGGAAGGTATAAAAAAACAGATACCACCCAAGCCTAAATCGTACTGAACTGAGCCTGATAATACCACCTGACCGGTCTGTCAGAGTACCTTGTGAGGGTTGGCCAGCAGCAGGATCTGTGTGATGGCCGCTGGAGGCAGGATGGGATTGAAGGCCGGGAGCTCGGTGCTAGATGGAGGCTGTAGCTTTACTTTCATCACCTAGGCAACGTAGACACGCCCACATAAAAAACATGTTAACAAGTGATACGCACAAAGAGAGGGCTTTTACTGACTGAAAGACTTAAGACGCTCTGATAGAGAGTAAACTGAGGAGGGAGAGCTTACCTTTGGTACAGCTGCCTGAAAGCGGATGTTGGTGACAGGAATGGGGGCCGAGGACAGCATGGAGATGATGACCACCAGCACTTCAGGCCGTGAAGGAGGACAGTCGCGGGCAAAGGTGAACAAAACCCGGAGACTGTGTTTGTCGAATACAGTCACTGGTAATAAGCTGCCTGAAATATATTTGCAGAAACACAGAGAAACAGAAAGTGATGAAGAGAAAGGTAGAAAACTGCTCCTGTGACCAGACCCGTTCTTGCTCATGCTTACTAGGTTTGATTGCTTCCAGAGGCACAGTAACGTCAGCTAGAGAGATGTTGTCGTAGGGCTCGGCGGCAGCTGAGGAGCCTTTCTCAGCAGCTGCCAGACTGAGGTTGGAGAGGAGGAGAGTGTCGGGCTGCTCTGATTGGACGGGTGGGCTGGACGTGGGCCCTGGAGCAGCGGCGGGACCAGAGGAGGTGGTGGTTGCGTTGGGAGTGGGTCTTGAGTTGGTGCTAGACTTGGTCTGCAGATCTCGTAAGGTGACCCTGGACTGAGGCTGGAGCTTGTCCCTGCGTGTAGAAGAACGGGAAACACACGTTACATGGAAGAGAAAATATCAAACACATAACGCCCCGTTACAAGTGATTTCACACAGCTGTGTGGTACATTACACCTCAGAGCTTTGGAGTTCAGACAAATGTTCACTTTGTTCAATGAAAGAATGTTTGAACTAATTTTCTTATATTTTTTAATTCCAGGACACTGACAGCAGCAGAAAGGCAGGACTAAGTGCACTTTTATATCAGTTTTTTAATTGTAAATAATAACATATCACAATACTAAATTACATTATCACAGTATCACTAACCATTTGACCTGCTGGCTCTCTGGAGGTAGGGACTGCTGTAACAAGGTCTTCCCCAACAAGTCCAGCTCTTCCATGGGTTTAGAAGGAGCAGTGGAGCCCCCTGCTGGAGGAGCCTGCGGTGTTTGGACCACAGCTGGTAGCAACACTGCGGCAGGGATCGATGTAGCAGATGATTCTGTGCTATTAGAAGACTGAGAGAACAAACAGAGGATTAAAGTTTGCCTGTCCATAAGTGTATGAGAAGATGGAGATGATGTAAAATGGTTTGGAAAAATGAAATCATCTTTAATGTGAGCAGTACAGTGTTATCTTACGATCTGCACCTGGAAAGTGTTCTGAGAGTCAAAGTTTTCCGTTACATTCAGACCTGAGAAATAAAAGGAAATAGAGGTTAATTCAGTTTTTGGTGGTTACAATATTTTAAGGATTCAGAGTCAGATAAACGTCAATGTCCCAAACCGGAACATTTGTTTGGTCCAGTGTTTTTAGACATAAAGACACCATAAGATCCATAATAAGAAACAAAAGAATTCTAAAGCCACAGCATAATAAAACACATTTGATTGAGACAGAATAAACAATAAAGTAAAAATAATAACAGCCAATCTAAATCAATAACATCAAATTTAATATAAAAGTGCCACAGTGCATGTGACCAGCTAAAATTTGTAAAATCCAGCACTGTCCATTAAAATGGTTAACTTTGCATAAAAAATAACATCATCTGCTGCAATTTCCTGACTTTTGAAGTAGCATAGTCCCTGAAGTTACGGCTAAATCCACGCTATCATTTTGTGTATTAATGGCTAGGGGTAGGGTGTTCAGATTGTTCTTCGAATAAAGCAATAGGGCAAAGTTTTAGTGCTACATGGCCCTCCCTCCAAACGGAGGTCTTTCAGAGGCAAACTCCAAACCAAGTGTTACAAGAAATCATTAATAAGATGGCTGCACAAGCAACAAAGAAAACCCCACAAAGATTTAAACTTAGGATAATCATTGTACTATCATTGTTTAATGTTATTTCAGTGTATTTAGTTCCTTTTCTTTATAACAAGCATTAAAAAATCACCACTTGTATGCTGATTTCTCTGCAGCTAACTAGCTAGATCGCTAACATTACATTATTATTGCTGATTTGTGCATGTCAGTCCTGCATTTTGACATATTTCCTTATCCCATTCTGCCTGAAATTTAACCTAATATCAGCAGCGAAGTTGCTGCACTTGTTACCCTTCTTCAAATATCAGCGCAGACTGGCAGGGTAGGAACACAGGTTGCTAACGTTAGCATACAGAGCACCGCTAATGGCCTGGTAATGAAGCAATGTTCCTTTTCTATTTCATGACTTGTTTTATTGATTGGTAGCGTGAAACTTAAGTCAGATAAATGGCAAAAGTTATTGTAATAATACCATTACTGCCACAGGTGCGTCTGTTTACGTAAACGCCATTGACAACTACTGATGACACATCAGGGTCTTGAAGGGTTGTCCCATTTCATAGGAGAATATTTCAACCACTACCCCTTGTAACTCTGTTTCTAAATGGCAAAGGGGCACTTTAAAATGAGGGGTAGGGATAAAATTAAGAAATTAGAATTGGGCCCAAGTTCAATGTCTGAGTGTAGACTGTGTCAGAAGGCCCCATCCTGTGTTGGGAAGTGTAATGCTGTTCAAAAACTCTTTCAAACAAATCCTGAACACAATTTAAAATGAAAAACAATCCACTGCTGTTGTCAGTGTCTGTAACACATTTGGCAAAATCTAAAAAGGCTGTGAAAGTCTGTGGCTTTGTTGTGGTTTCGCCAGATGTTGCCTGCCTCTGAAGATGCCGTTTCAGCCAGACAGACAGACAGAGAGCCAGCAGCAGGGCCACACACCGGCCAGTAGGTTAAACTGTGCTGTGCAGGCATTGCTGATTCGTCCTTTTGGCTTGTTAAAAAGTTAAGCTTGGTAATCTATCTTTGTGTTTACAAGCCAGATGAGGTTTTTGTGTGCTTACCCAGTGACATGAGCTCATCATCCAAGAGGCTGATGCCCACGTTCTGAGTCAGGCTCTGTAGGCTGGAGGGCTCTGGGTTAGATGGTGCTGAGTTGGCTGATGCATTAAGTCCCATCAGATCTACGAGTGCTGAGCTAGTGCTGCCTGGTTTGGACAAAGAAAACCTTATCTGTGATCTTATCGTCTACAGAGATGAGAGGAGTATTGTTTTATTAATCAAACAGAGAGGGATGCCAAATCACACTCATGCACCTACCTGGTTGTGAGGCCATGGTTATGCCGTCCTTTGACACATCCTCTCCCTTCACCAGGTGTCTGTACAGGTTGATGACCTGTGTCAGGCTGTCGTTGGCCTGTAAGATATCCGCTGTAAGCAGAAAAAGGCTCATGAGCAACAACAGTGCTTTCCACATCCTGTGCTTTTGCATGGGGGGAAAATGTGACTTCATAAAAACCTTTTTCTGCCTGAGACAGTATGACAAAGTGTCAAAGCCCTGAGCTCAGCAGCCTTACCTAAGGCTTCATCACTGTCCTCTGTATCACTTGCTAATCGGAATAGCGTAGGCCTCATCTTTTCACAGCGCTGGTAAAGATCCTGCGAACAGATACATGTTACAAACACTAAAACCACACCTGCAGTGGGTAGTAGGAGCAGAATTACGAGACTGTAGCTGCAGCTAGTTTCAATGTGCTGAGCTGTGCTAACCTTAATGAGCTCCTGGTTGCTCTGGGAGCAGCTGTCCCTGCTGTAGCCCTCCAGCAGCTGGCTCAGCAGGCTCACACTCTCTTTCACCTCCTGGATGGCGTTTAATCGCTTTGATACTTTCTCCACTCGCTTTTGGTCCTGGAAAAAGAGCAGTGACTAAATCTGTTCCTCAGGGTGATTATGATAAAAGGAGATGAGACCTAATGGTGATACAGGACTATTCCTTATCACATTAAATATTAAATATGTGAATGTTAGGGTTAAGGTTGTACATTTTAAAATTTAACAAGACATGGAAATGGCTCGAGGAGGTACATTTTCCTTTAATAACATGGGCAAATTATGAGACAACAGGCTCCTGGGCAAAGATACACAAAAAGCCCCACCACCTCTGCTACATAGGAGCAAGAAACACAGACTCTGTGGTGGTTTTGCTTCTTGTTTTGTGCCTATTTTGGTCATTTTATGTCTCTTTGTAGTCATTTTGTGTCTCCCTGACTTGGCTTTACCCCTTCTTGTGGTTATTCTGTGTCTTTTTGCACAGACCCCTGGGCCTGTACCATTAGCCTGATGATGAAAAGCATTATTTTTTCCAACAACTAAATCTGTTGACGCCCATTTTGCTATATATGATCAGACTTTTAAATCCCGAACATTAATCTTTATGACTTTGGGAATAACCTGTATTCAGTTTCATTGTTTTCATATAAATTATTTTGACAATATTGAACAAAAGGTTCGGAGAAACAGATTAGTTTCAAGATCGTTACTTTTATAATTTCTTACTGAATCTAAAACCTGATGCTAAATAGATCAAAACCTTGATCATTACTTGGATTTCAGTGATAACAATATTACGCGCATCATGGGTGTAATGCTATCACAGTAGAGTGTACATGAGGAAGACGTGCTCACTTACTCCGTGCCACAAAAGTTTAATCAAGACAAAGTTTAAATCCTACTTGGATCTTTGTCAGATCAAAATGTTTAAAAAGCTGAAACCACACCTATATTTATACACAATTGTCTGTCTCTATGTGTCAGCCCTGTGATAGTCTGGTGACCTGTCCGGGGTGTACCCTGCCTCTCGCCCAGTGTCAGCTGGGATAGGCTCCAGCCATCCTGCGACCACCAACAGGATAAGCGGTTACGGAAAATAAATGGTTGATTTCATACTCTTGATTCAGACCTCAAGCTGTAAGAGTCTGGGGAGTGAGAGTCTAAAAACTTTCTCTTTGGAGTGAGAGGGTATTAAAATCACCTCCTCTTCTCAGAGCTCTAACATGCTCGAAGCCAGTGTATCTGAGAGAGGCCACTGAGTGATTAGCCTCTCTGATCCTGAGTCTGGATGCAGCTCCTGTGTTCTGCTTTCCTCATTTTTGGTGCTCCTACATTTGTTAAACCACACAGGCATTTGATAAGATAAATAACATTTCTTGTTGAACAAGATAAAGTGCCATTTATTTTCATATCATTTTTGTTAACATGTTAAATTTTATGATCCAAGCAGGGTGAAAATATCAGTAAAAATTATTAAAAATAGTTTAAAAAGGCCTTGAGACTACTTTTCAAGTGCATTAGTGTCACCACGTTACGTAATCAAGTGTGTCGTTTGTACAAATGGTGGAAAAACAGACACACATGCATGTAACTCAGACCGCAAGCTGTGCGGCACACACATTCAGTAAACAAAACCGATGACTCACCTCCTGGACCATTTCCTTAATGAGCTTGTTTGCAGCCCTTAGATCTTCTGGGTGAGTGCTGTTCAATAAGCGAGACAGCATCTACAAAAACAGGATAGGACAGAAGAGGGAGAGGAAAGAAAAGAGGAAGAGAGCTCTGTAAACTGTTGGTCCCTTGATGATTTTCCCAGGAGTGTCACTTCAAACAGGATTTGATGGGCACAGACCATTTTTAGAAACACAGTCTTTCCTTTTGAGCGCCTATTCAAAGTGACTGGTGCCTCTTCATCATCGCTCATACCTTGGATTTCTCCTCATCCTCAAAGATGACATTTTTGGCTCTGGGTGGAGGGGGTGGGAGGGGCTTGTCATCAGGAAGCACAGGATCCAGCTTGACAATGCCTGGAAGAGAACAAGGACACCTATTAACCTCACATGTCAACAGCTCAGTGAGGTCGTCTAGGTGTCCTCTGACCCAGAGTACTGTCTATGACATACAGTATGTGATACTGCCGCTATAGCATTGTTTCTGACACTTATTTTAGATAAATGCAGTCACATAATGATAAGACAGTCAGCTGTATTCTGTCCATGCAGAATGCTTCATACAACACAACAGGAGTGTTGATTATATGGCAGTAACTTAAGACGGACCAACTTTGCTGGGAACTGCTTTTTCAGTTCATACTAGATTCAACTAAGCATGACTAAGGACTTTAGTCTCATGCTTGTGGCTCATCACCACAAAAAGGGGAAGTGATACTGACTTGTACTAAACGCTATTTGCAAATACAAGATAAAATATTGGGAACCAAACAGAGCACTATCACGTCATCGGTGAAATATGGGAACTTTAAAACACATTCATAAACCACTGTATGGTAAATGTGTAGAATAACATGTCATGCATGTAAACCATGACGAGAATGAGAAACCTCAAGCTAAAGCGACCTGCCAAGCTTGTCCTTTATCTTGATGGCTTGTCATGCTCTCAAACTTCTAGAGCGCTCACCCTGCTTTTTCAGCATCTGATAGGCGTCTGCTATTTTGGTCTCGTCGGGCAGCCTCACTGTCCAGCTGTACATGATTTCTAACACCTTCTTCTTCACTGGCTCTGGAGCTCGCGCACCCAAGTACTGCAGAGAAGAGAAGATTCATGCAGTTGTTAAAGAAAATGCATTTATGCTACTGCAATTACAACAACTAGGTAAATACACAAACAGCTAGCCCAGTGTTCTTAAACTACACACATCAGGTTTCTTTAGGTGGTTAAATGCTGCTTTCACTTCTTAACAACTGACTATCACGGACAGGGATCATTACCTTGGGTGACACCACTTTGATGAGCTCATTGAGAAAGCGAAACTTTCCCACTTCACTGTGGAATCGCTTTCCACAGTTCTTCATGCACGTCTCCAGGACCTGTGAATAGTTTAAGGTTTGTTTGTTTCACCTCTGTTCAAACAATCCTCCACAAAAAAAGCATTCATTATGAAACAACGACAAGTGGCTCCTAATGTGGTGTTCTGCGGATGTTTGCACTTGTTACCATAAGCGCTTGCATCGCCTCCCACTCCTGAGGAGACTGGATCTTGTGGGCCAGAAGTCTGGTTGCAAGCTGGGGACTGATAGATTAAAAAAAATAGTAATCACCTTCACTTCACCTGACAGACAAAAGGAGTCAAGAATGATAAAAGACATTAATTTGAAATGTGCCACAGAAACACTTTTTAAAAACGTGCACAAATTATGTGGCAACATGTGAAGCTAAACACCCCTGTAGCTAAAAGAAAGCATGAGAATGGTCAGAGATGTTTAATGTTGTGATGAAATATTACGTAGGATATAAAAGGTATGATAGGATGAGATGTAAAAGCTGTGAAACTGGATTAAAACAAACTGTTAGAGTTTAGAGAAACTGGCATAGCACTGATTTGATTCTGCATTTTGTTCGTGATGAATAAAAGGTCCAGTGTGTAGGTTTTAGGGGGCTACACTGGCAGACATGGAATACAATAGTTACAATAGTAGTTCACAGCCCCTTCATGATGAGCAACGTCGGAAAAACTCTGATGTTTCTGGCGTGAAACTGCTTTATTCTGTGTTTTTACCAGTTTAAATCACTGGGTCAATTGTTTTGGAGAGGAGGAGACCTCTGCTGATAATGTGGTCCACAGTAAAAACCTCGTGAATGTCTGGATCAGAAATAAGATGAGCACACATACACAGGTGCTGGGATAACATCCCATCTGAGACATGCCAAACAGCATAGGAGAAACACTGATTTGTAACGTGAAACTGCTTTATTCCACATCTGTACTGGTTTTAATCACCTGGTCTGTTTGTTTTGGTGAGGAAGAAAAGCATTTTAACCTGGAGAGGTTTCAGCTGGTTGCAATCTGCAGTCCTAACCGCTAGACGCCTCTGAGTCTCCCTAAGTCTTACACACTGGACCTATTTTGGAATGGTGCAATATCTTCATCATAATCATCATCTCACCCGTCTGGTTCATTGTTGAGCTGATCACAAAACCCCTTGATACTGTCCCAGTCATTCTCCTTATTCAAAGGGTTGGTGGCCTTGTCTGTGTAAAAGGAAATACATGAGACTGAACTCTGCATCTCAAATTACTGCATGTGACTTGCTGTTCATATACATTACATGAAGCAAAAATTATAACAAATCATGAGTCTCCTGACATTCTGTATGTCGGGTTGCTCTGAATAGATGTGTTAAGTCTGTCAAACCGTCTCAACATCTTGCAGGTAGTGACTTTACACTGGGGTTTAACAGCAGCAGCAAAGTTTAGAGTAAATCCTACTAAACGCCTGTGATCCCTGTCAGCAGCTGTAGCCTCTGGTTGTTTGCTTTATGCAGTCTATCACCTCCCTGTTTGGAGCAGTTGAGGTTGTTCCTGTCCCTGTGTCTCAGGACATGGCATTAGCACTGTGTCATTATGGTTCCTGGTTTCGGGTTCGTTCATCTGGCTTGTCTTAGTCCGAGAGGAAACGACCAGCAGCTAACTAGCTAGCATTCTGCTGGACATTGGTGTGATTTTTTTTCTCTGGATGTCATGTTTGTGTGGCATCACCACCCTAAAGCTGTCAACAGTAATCACAATGTGAGCTCAAAATACAAACACGTCGCAGCAAAGGTGACACATAATCTGAGTTTGTTCCTCATCGACAACTGACACTTTTTGATTTGATGACATTCGCTCTCTTGACTCTTAAAAATATCTTCCCTGGGGAGAGTAATATGGCCGACAGCGGCAAATTTAAACTGAGAATATACGTCCGTGTCTGCTAACAGCGCATCGGCTATGACTCTGCGTTCAAAAGTTAATCAGATAGTGTACAGTATATTGACTTACTGATGCGAGACTGCAGGCTAGCCTCATCCGGAGGCGCCGCCGCCATCTTTCGGGAATTCTAAACAAGTGGCTACTATCGCGTGATCTTTGTAACATATCGCGATGATAGCCGTTGGAGCCGCGGCTCTGTAGCGCCCCCGCTCGGGCTCATGGCGTGACATTGAGTGGGGTGGCAGGCAGCTTGCCAACGCTTCAGTCAATGCAACCAGGATGGCTTGGCACCGGCTCCGGGCTGCTTTGATAAACACCAATTGTCCGGGATGTGTGTTTTACACTGCGCTTTAATTCCGCTGTCGCGAGGAGGGCGCCGCGAACAGCGCGAGGTGTGACAGACTTTTTTTTATTCAGCGTTTTAACCGTCGTTGCAGTCACTGCAGCAGCAAACAAAACCTGCGTTGTGGTCCACCTCAAGGAGGAAACTGTCACCTCTGCTTCGACTGAAACGGCATCATCGTCTGAAACAGGCAGACAGCCCTCACACTGCCAAAAGATAACCTGCAAACTGCAGACATGAGCTAGCAGCAGCAGGCTAACGTGCGTTAGCCAGCTAGCCGAGTTCGCTACGTCAAGAACTTTGTTGGCAAGCCTCCGCTATCAACTCGAGATATCAGCCGCGTTTTTAACCTAATGGTTCTGATCAAAGTACAACTTCAGATGCAGTCCTCGCTTTCACAGTAACTCGAGACAGGAGATAGTGGGAGTAGGATGCATTTCACAGTTGCAAAAGTTAGGTAACATCCAGCTAGCTTGCGAGCCATGCTAGTTTTCCTTAACGTGACTCACTGGCTGTTGATGAATGTATCGTATCGCAACATCGGGTGTTGTCTGGCTGTCGCCCCTCCACTGAAAGGCTGCTGATGACTCGTTTATGACCAGAGAAGAGACTTGGTGTTGTCTCCTGTCGCTCCCGGGACAAAGCAACTCGTGTTTTATTTAAATATCGTCACTTGGATTTCTGTGGTAATACCATCATGGGGTCCCTGAAGGCTCTCCAGGAGTGGTGTCGGATACAGTGTGAAAATTACAACGACGTGGAAGTAAAGGACATGTCAACGTCCTTTCGGGACGGTTTGGCGTTTTGTGCCATAATCCATCGCTACAGACCAGAGTTAATGTAAGTAACCTCAAGTTTAACGACGTCACATTGATACTAACTCACCCTAATGAAGCCAGTGGGCAGATACAAACGAGAAAACAGTTTACAGTAGCTCAAGTTAACGGTCCTCCATTCACTGTAACTGGCTTCTGTTAAAGGTGGACACATTTTTTAAGGAGTGACAGGCATGCTGTTGTCTTTGAAACTGTTTTCAAGTGCTGTAATAATTAGTATGATAATCCACTCAGGATACAAATGCAAAACAAGCTCAGTAGCCGGATTGTGAACTCATCTGTCCTCTAGATTATTCTGTGAATGGGTTTTTTAGGATTTGGATTATGAAAGGCTTCTGTCAACAGTTTTTCTTTTGTGAATACATTTTAAGTAGAAAACTGCCTAATTAAAAACACTGCATTAGGCTGAATATGATCGTATTAGTGGTTAGATAACTTCTATAAAACACACTTGTGTTTAACCATTAATATTGTGTGGCTGAATGATGATTTTGTTTGTTTTACCATAGCCAAAAACACCAGTAAAACAGTTCAGAGTGAGAGGCCAGTGTGCTGTAACAAACTCAGACTGACAAGCTATGCCTCCCTGTATCAACACACCCCTCCTCTCTGCATTTTACACCTACACACACATTACAGAAGCTACCACAAAACACAACCGCAGTATCAGTGTGACTCAAGAGGCTTATTACAGGGATGAGGAAACTGTATTGTTTTGGTCAAGTCTCAAAAACAGAAAATCCCTTACTCACTTATTCACTTACAGTTGATAAGTGAGTTTGACCAGCTTTGGCTCAAATGCACCCAAAGGCGCAGTCATGTGTTATTTGGTGACGCTCAGCTTTCAGTACTTCCATTTCCCATCATGTGTTTGTCACAAATATGTTTCTTGATCTTTCAAGACAGTTGAATCATGTGATTTGAAATGTATTTGCAGTGTGACAGTAAATATAAACAGAAACACTGCCCTGTAAATGACTCACATTGGACATGCATCTCTGTGGTGTCCTGTAGGCCTATAGCATAATGTGGCTCTGTGTAGCTCAGTGGGAAGTGCACTTTGTTGGCAGCATCAGATTAGTGGTTTGACTCCTTCAGGAAGAAGTCTGGGATCCTTGCTGTTGTAGGAGGATTGTGCAGAAGCAGCCAGTAAATGACATGTTGTGTCCCCTCTCTGTCCTGGAGGGGGAACTGTGGGGTGATGGAATGATTTTGGACAATAAGCATCTTGCTCATGCTGCGAACCTCTCAGGTGGTCCAGGCTTTTGTGGGGAGATTAGACCATGCTTGGATGGTACTAGAGCAAACATTCGCTGGACCAGTCTCTGAAGGACGAGTCAATGAAGTGGAATATATCTGCACAGTAAAGCCGAAAGCAAGAGAGCAGACAAATCCTAAACACCCAGCTTTTGAGTTCTGCCTCTTCAATTTGTGTCTCAGCGTGCCTCGTTGTTCAGCCCACTGTGTAGCTGCAGCGGCCCAACGGAACTCGCTCTGATCCAGACAGACAGTCCGTCAGGCTAATCTGCGTCTGAGACCTCCGCCTGTCAAACTGGATTTAGCTCTAATGCTGGGCCAGGCCATTGTAGCGCTGCCCTGCACTCCCAGGCCAATGTATTCTCATCAAACTACATCACACTGATGCAGAGTAGGAGCGTTAGTACAGCAAATGGCCTCATCTCAATTTCAGCCGAGACCAACCGTCACTCAACTCGCTGGAGAGGGAGTAGACATGGCTGTGAGAAATCATCCATGGCCTAGTTAACCGAAGTACATGGGAGGACAGTGAGGTCAAAATTGCATATAGAGTCAGTTGTGTTCATATATGCAGCAGTGCAGAAACTCATCACACTCAGGATGTCTGCACATCCTTAATAGTCATTAAATAGTCTTAAATTTTAATTTGTAAGGTCTTAATTGCCAGAAACATTTGATCTAATTTCATATATCCATCTTTATTTTATTCATTTCTTTATTTATTTGTCAAAAGAGTCAGTCCACATACTGATGATGCAAACCTTTAAACCTACCACTAAAGAGGCCTAATACTGTCTTTTTACTTTATACTTGCACTACTCTAATTCACTCTAATAACCATATTCCTAAATAAAACCAACTTCTGCACAGGACACATGTATACTGCTTACCTGCAATGCTTGAAAAAGAAAAATCAGGCGTAAATTTGGTTAAAAAGTATTCGCAAAAGGTCTTAAAAAGCATTAAATTTAAGTTTTTAATAACAGTAGTTTTAGTTTTTGTATGACTTCTGTGTTGAATGCACTTGTCTCGTCTTCACCTACTCCTACTAAAATGACCAATTATATATTTATAATCTTTACTTTTGTTTGTCACAACTTTACCAAATCCCACACCTGTATGCTCCAGCACAAACGTCTGACTGAACCAGATTTAGCAGATATACTGGTTCGCCTAGGCTTTGATTATGTCGATTTTAAATACCTGACACACAGTGCTCACACACGCATACACAGCACCTCAGCAGTCCTCCTTCCCAAAATAAACCTTGGAGCGAGACTCTGAGTCACAGTGGATTAGGTTCGCAATTCAGATCACACACTGCTCTTCATCATCCATGTCGGTGTCGGCTGGCCCTGTCTGCTCTGCGAGTGTCAAACAGTTTGGGCGATGTTTTTGTACGTTTCTGTGGTTCCTTCAGGCTACGTCGGTAGACCTGACACGGAGGACCTGTTTTGACATGATCTTGATATTAGAGCTGCTGCTCAGTGCGTTTGTGACCATGGGAACTAGATTAGAGAGAACAGAGGTCACTTTGTGTGGCTCCAACACGGAGCTCATTCACTGGGTTTTTCCTTCTTGAGAGTTCCACATGGTTTCCACAAGCTCTCACCAGGGTCGTGGAGTTTTTTTTTTTTCTGCCAAAATGTTGCCCTGCTACTGCACACTCAGCATACGTTTACCTATGTACACAACAACACTTTCATCCCAGAACACCTCAGACATTTTCCAGTTTTACTGCAGGATGTTTACTGGTGAGAGCCTGGCTTTGGTTCCCCGCTCCAGGCATTTCAAAGCGGGGCCTTGTAATTATCAGCCCATCACTTCTGTTTGGTGCACGAGTTCTTTCCTTTTGTGCTGGCACTATTTCACATCAGGGACCAATTGTCAGCTTTGGAAGTCGGGGAAATTTAACTGCTCCCCATTCCTGCCTGTCACGCTGTCAAGCCAATAATAGCTTTTTGATGGTCCATAACATAAGTGGAAATAGGTCAGCACGCTAAATACAGTACCGTCCTATATGAGCATGACTTCCTCTTCTACAGGAGTCCCAGTATAAAAGCAGATACTATGCTTGGCGGTTGTCGTAGGCAATATAGTGATACTCTGACGCCAAATGTTGCTTTGAATTGAATCAGTTTTTCTGTCTTGTCATTCCAGAGACTTTGGCTCACTGTCTAAGGAGAATGTCTACGAGAACAACCGACTGGTGAGTCAATGTAACAGCTGTATGTTTCGAGGTGTAACACTGCTACAAGCTTGTTTTGCATGATGATGTCATTTTGTGAGACAGTTTTCCTTTGAGGGGAGGTTTGGATCGCCTATGTGGCTTCAGGGGTTACATTTGTCACTGCGTGTGCTTCATCCAGCCATGAAATTATTAAGCCCTACGTCTGCATGCAGTCATAGCCGGTGTGACTTCAGTGTGTTCGACTGTCCGTGTGGAGAGCAGTGTTACTTAATCCTGATGGAGCCTGACGAGGGAAAAGAGAGAGAGGAGAGGAAGCCAAAGCGTTCAGTGTCATAAAAAAGTCTTGACATAAGCCTGCGGAGAGACCGTGCAAAGAGGATTTTAAGTGCAAAAGTGCTGACTTTGCAGCCTCTAAATCAGCGGATAGAAACCAGCAAAGATTTTTTTTTAATAATCATATTCCCCTTGTTGGGTTTTTCCACATCGTCTGTAAGCCGACAGAACATTGAGGGATGAAATGGGAGTCTCCTCATTTCCAGTCTGAGCTAAGCTTTGGCATCGCTATACTGCTGTTTACATCATTTTTATCCAACAGCTTTCAGGCAAAGTGAGGCGGTTGGTAGTAGCACCAGGAACAAGCTCTCAATGTGCTGGCTGTCATAATAGATATGTCAAGTTATTCACTGCATCAGTAAGACCTAAGCCTGAGTGAGTCATCCATGACTTTACCTGTGAAAAGCACCTTAGTCAGACTATAAGAGCCAGATGTGAGCCCTGGTTGTTTCTCTCTTAGTATTAGTTTCTAATACCACTTTCATCCAGGAGCTATATACAGGGGCTTACTTAGCAGGTAACCCATGTTTGACCCTGCTCATATGTGATTGTTGTCACAGGTTTATCCTCTTGTTGTCAGTGTTCAGAGACTCCAGTCTGCAGCTGTGGTTCAACACATATCACTGCTAAATGTACAGTCACACTGAAATCTGTTATGTAGGAAGCAAATAAAGCTACTGTCTGTATCGGTTTCAGTTCCCTTCACTTGCTCCCATTCTGTCACTTTCCCATCAATGTACTCTCGCTCTATTTTCTTCAGTTTTTCTTCCTTTCTTTTTTTAGATTAAGCAGTTGTTGTTTCAACATCAGTCATACTAAACTTGGCAAGATATTATTAGATTATAGCACCTTTTAAAACAGTTACAAAGCACTTTACGCGAAAACAACTCATTGAAAACATGAAGAGAATGAAGCAGCTAAAAAAGGCAAAACCTAACGCAATAAAACACAGAGAGTAAAACTAAATGAAATGTCGTAAAACGTAGATTAAGTCACAGAAATGCAATTTAAAAATTGGGTTTTTAGAAGTGATTTAAAGGACGAGACAGAGTTGGCAGCCCTGATCACTTCAGGCAAGTCTTTCCAAAGTCTAGGAGCTTTGACTGCAAAGGCTCTGTCATCTTTGAATATAAATCTGGACCTTGGAACGACGAGGAGCGACGCATCCAAGGAGCTCAGGGAGCAGGAACGAACAGTACAATAAGATATCTGATAAATAACTTGAGGGGAGGCCTCTCAGGGCTTTGTAAGAAAGCAGTAATATCTTAATATCAATTCTAAACACAACAGGTAGCCAATGTAATGAGGCCAGGGTTAGCTAAATGTTGACATTGGGAAATCAAGTCGTAACAACATGCACATAAAGGTTACATTTATTCAAAAAGTCACTTAATGATAGCTGTCCCTACCTGCTGGGCAGCTAATGCTAGCTTACAACTGCCTCCAGGTATCAGGCTGATATTAATAAACGCAGACAGCAGGATGAATTTCTCTGCTCTCTCTGAGCTGAAATTGATTATTAAATTGCATGTCCACACTCTCTTCAGCTGAGCCATACTAATAGCCCATAGCCGCAGGGATAACTTGTACTTTAAATATGCATAACGACCGCATCTTCGCAGGTGGTGCAGGTCTTTTAATATTCATGCTGAACTGTCTTAAATCAAATCAATCGAAAGCTGTGAATGCTCCTACATTTAAACACATCTACAGCTCAATAGAAACACCTATTTACTAAAGGATCACACCTGCATTAAACTGAGGTCTGGGGAGGTTCAGGTCAGATGACCCAGACCTGTGCTGCTGGTTTGGCGTGCTTCACTGTGTCCTTCTGGAGGACGTATGACTCACAGGCACATCCTGATTTGGGCTAATTGCAGAGAGCCAGATATTCCAGTTTGTAGTCGTCATATTAATAATGTTCTGACCTAACAGTACGTGACTGGACTGTTAATCAGAATATCTGCATGTCACTGAAAATAGGCTCATATAAAATAGACCTATTGGTGGTTTCAACAAGGATGGCAGAGTGGCAGCTACTTGGCATGTTGCTGTGAAACTGTTCTGTGTAGTGAATCAGTAACTTGTTTCAAGGGCATCCAATCATTTTCAGTAAATTGCAGGAAAGTAGGTAGTTTGAACAAGGAGTAGTGAACATGTTTTCGCTATAAACCATGTTATTCACACAGTGCAGTCTGATGCATTTTGATTAATTTAGGTGTAGTCCCACGTTGCCCTTGTGTAGCATTTGTTGGCTGGATTATTTCAGTGTTGTGCGACTGCCAGCGATTGTATCCCTGTTGTTATGTAACCTTACCTCCTCTCTAATTTCTTCAGTGGAATTTTTCATTAGACTGATGGTTATCCTCAAAGGACAAAAAATTACATTATCATCAAATGCCTGGTGTTTTGGCAGCAGTGTGAGATTAGTCAGGGGCATTAACTATGCGTGGTTGGTGGGCTATGGCAAGCATGTCTTTTTTTTGCACACATACAACAAAGACATTATTCTGTCCTCAGTTTCTCATCATTAAAAAAAAAAACACTTACCCAGATTAAGCGTTTAGTTTCAGTGAAACGTGTTCACTGTATGCAATAATTCGACCTCCCGAACAAAACATAGTTTATCACTCAGTGCTGGTGGTATCGGGCCATGCAGATAGTTTTTGGTTTTATTTGCAGAGGTTTGAGATATTAGTCTCAGAGATTTCGCCTGCCAACCCAGTACAATAAAGGTAAAAGGAATTTTGTTTGTGCTGCTCGAAGCATTGAAAAGTAATTTTAGAAACCCAACAGCAGCATGCCTTTTCATAAACATTATCCCTGTTACTCAGGGTGATACACAGACCCAACCGTCAGTTTCCACTGCAGCTACTTTATGCCATAGAAATAGTCCCAAAACAGTGACGGATATCAGACCAAAATACCACAATGATTTGAAATATTATCCAGGTCTGTTGAGTTGTGCTCAGTCAAGTTAGTTCACAAGAGTACAGTAGATGATAGTCACAATAATCAGATCACAGTATTTACTTATAGTTTGCAGTAATTATTATTATTATCGTTACTGTTTTTCTACTTCTTATTAATGTACCAACCTCCTTTTCTCCATCTTTGCTTCATCGTAGGCGTTTGAAGTGGCAGAGACGCAGCTGGGGATTCCAGCCCTGTTGGACCCAGAGGACATGGTGTCCATGAAAGTGCCTGACCGGCTCAGCGTCATCACATACGTCTCTCAGTACTACAACTTCTTCAACAACAAGTCTCAAGGTGTGCACAGTAAATTCAGTTGGATTTTACTTCAAACTGTGTGAGCCTAAATTACATATAATGTTATGTCTGCACTAGACCTGTCACGATAACTACATGTGTTTGGCAAGATGACTTCCCAGAAGTAATTGCTGGAAACAATATCATTGTCATTTTTAGAGCATTTGATGCAACTGTATTTATAAGATAATGGCGTAAAATGCAAGTACATCCTTTTCAAAGGGCAATGAACCTTTAATTCTTAAAAATATTCAGACATAAGAATTGGAATACGAAAAAAACATTTTCCTTTTTTTTTGTATAAAGTAATTAACACTTGTTAATGTATAAAAATGTCTATATAATTTTAGCACATATGTAGGAGTAGAGCAAAATTACTTGATACAGAGTTTGGCAAACAGAAACTCAACCAGGTGATGCCCTTTGCGACTGATGGACAACTTTAGCGAAACAACAGGAACACCGCAGTTACCTCCATCTTCCAGCCTGTGTGCTTCACTCCTCCGCCCTCCCAGGCCGTCTATCCCTGAGGGCCGGGTGGTTTGCTTGTGGTTTTATGAGGCTGTTGGAGGGTGAAACTACAAACGATGGGGTTTTTGACTCGTTGCCAGGGTGTTGGCAAGCTAACAAGTAATAAGACTGTGCACCTTATACTCCAAAAATGCAGCTGCAGGTTACCAGTAAGCAACGCTGGGTCGTCTTTGAAGTGCAGGCGTGGGTGGAGAGGGAAAAAAGGAGGGAATCGCTGTGCCAATGTCTGGTAAACAGCCTTGCTGTTAATTCTGGCATCGTGTTGGCTAAAACGTCGGTAACGTTCTTATGTAAAACACACATGTTGCCTCAACACAGCGGGCAGCATCGAGGTCAGCAAAACCATCAAAGTCATGTCTTTAAGTCGTATAATAATGTAATTATCGTGACAGGCCTGGTCTGCACATCTTGAGATGGAGCAGTTTATATAACATGAGGGTGTGACCACAGTTTATGTAATTTGTTTTTATCATTAAGTGTTGATTTCCTTCTCTGCAGCAAACCCCCCTTGCATGAAAAGGCTGAGCTCCGTCAGTCATAATGAGCCAGCCCAGAAAAGGCCCCCGACCCCTTTGGAAGACAAAGCGGTTGAGTCTGAGGTAAGAGTTGGCACCAGGAGGAGGTGTAGAGACGAACAGGAATCACCCTTTGCATTTGTTTATAATGATTTGTTTTTACTCTAGGCCACACATAATACATACTTTAAACTGTATCACTGAACTGAATTATCTCTGCATGATACCTTACAGGAGCCGCATGTTAACAAGATGCATTCTTTGAGTAATATATTGTTCATGGTGTCCTTTTAAGGCCTGGATAATCACACTGAAACCGCACACATTTTTTTGGTAGTGTATTGGTGTGAAGCCTTGGATTATCTAATTCTGCATGAGCTATTTGGGGGTATTAAGTCATCAGATCTGTACAATACAAATCCCATCCTGCACTTGCAGTACAACAATGTACAATGTCCACATTAAGTATTTTATAAGTACCACTTCCTCGTGTGGGCTTTGTGTTGCACAGCAGGGGAAAAGCTAAGCAACAGAGGTGGAGTAAGTCTATAAAGATAGCCTCTGTATCCTGTCTCTCTTCTCTTTCGCATGCCTTCAACTTCTTTCCTCCATCGCCATACTCCCATGTACTGGCGTCCTCCCTCTCAACTTCCACCTCCCTCCCCCCTCCCCCCGTTCTTCAGATGGAAATCCATTCCACTCCCTCCTCTTCCTGCTCTTCTTCCTCCTCACATCTGATCCCCCCTCCACTCTCTGGTCCTGAGCCTAGGCAGTAGGATGGGGGTGGGGTGGGCTAGGAGGTGAAAGCAAAACAGTTAGGTCAGTCTTTTTTAACTAACTCTTGTACAAAGAAATACTAACAATAGTATTATCCTAACACTGTGTGCCAAGTTTTGGAATGCGCTGCTGCTAACCCCCTTTTTTACTTAACACGCAAAAAAAACCCTTAATGCCTAAAAACTAAGTATCAATCTTAAATACACATATCCAGAATATGTGACTCCCAGAGCCACTAACCCAAGCTGTTTGGATTTTGTTACTAATAAAAACGTTTTGTATATTGATGTAAATTTTTGTGACAATCAAATGTTTTAAGCTGAAAAAGAAATGCAGTAATGAACCACGTGAATCACTGACAGGTAGATATCGGAGTAACCGAGTAGATGTAACTAGCTCAACAAAATGAACAATCCACATCCTCAAATCCTGACTCCGTGTTTGATCTCCCCCCCTCCTCCCCCATTGCCCTCCATCTTCCCCCCACTCCCCTGACGTCTCCCCCCTGTCCCCTCCCCGCAAATACAACGTCCTGGTCGCTTGCACTAGCCAAGCCAGCCCGCGCAGACAGGTGTAGAAGCGGTCGCAGCGGTCAAGCGCAGCACGCTCAGCAGCACCTGCGCTGCCTGCCAGAAGCACGTCCACCTGGTGCAGAGGTTTCTGGTGGACGGCAAGCTCTACCATCGCAACTGTTTCAGGTAAACACTGCCGCCAAGGCTTCTGTCTTCATGTGTGTTATACAGACTTTGTTTAGCCATGAGTGATTGATGTTGGGGATCCATAATTTATCGAACAACACAGTGGAAAAAAAGATTTGCTTTTAGGTTTCTTAAAGAGATAATCCTTAAGATTTTTGTCCTGGTTGATTTGGTAGCACCTGTAATTACTGGTGGTGACAGCAAGTGGGACTTAATACGACAGTTTTCATAAGAGCAGCTGGTGTAGCCAGCCACACAAACTCACACTGTTTTGATAAAGAAGGCAGACAATAATTGGCCTTTTCTTATAGACCCTTTTACAGTTGGAAACAATGACGTATGTAAGGGTGCGCTCCGCTCACAACATGCCAATGTTAGTTTGTGGCAGAGTGCAGTAGCTTGTCAACCTAGATCGCAAATGTTACCTTAAACTGACGTCGACAAATGCTGACCAATTCCAGATCCATGTGCAATTTGTGAGTGAGTTGAAGACTTAAGCAAGTGGCCCACTTTGTAGTGACCAGATATATACATGTATTTGGTGAACCACGACGCATTTGGCTGACTCACGTTAACTTGTTTACCGACACATGGTTGCACTGAATCCTGATGGATTTCTGTAGAACTTGAGTTCACTGTTGTCATAATGATTCTGACAAACGAATATGTATCAACCAGACATTTTGATGCTAGTGACAGTTTTATTTAAATGTCTAAAGCTTGCGAATTGAATGGCTGGGTCAAAACGCCACTGTCAGTGACATCATACATGTGCATATTTTTGATTATGTCAACTATAGAAGGGGTCTCTTATGCCATGATCAACACTGGTTATGTTTCACTAGTTCAAAGCTTTTAATGTGAACTAGCAGGAGTAGGAAGTGATTTGTGTAATCAACATGTACACGTCTCATTTCTTGGGATTTTATCATGTGAATGTAAGCAGTTTAAACTGCCTGTGGAAATGGCGGACCCCGCCACTAACAATGAAAGCCACTACATGGAAAGGTGATTAGAGAATGTCAATACATTGTTTGGCTACTGCTGAAAAAATGCCAGCCACAAACTGTCAAATACTGAATTTGGTTTCATGAAAGTCTTAAGGATTATAACTTTAGGACAGAAATAAATTATTTAACGATTAGATTATATTAAACAATACCAGATTACTGTGTGTTTTAATTTTACAGATCATCTTATGCTGTTAATCTTTTGTGTTTTATATCATAATAATCTTAATGTCTTACTGTCGTCCCGTGTCCCTGTTGTCTCAGGTGCACAGAGTGTCACAGCACGTTGCTTCCTGGATCCTACAAATTGGGAAGCGACTCTGGGGCCTTGGTCTGTACACATCACCTCGCAAGACATGCTTTAACCAATCAGAACGGCCGGCCAGATCTTAGTAAGAGACCGGTGGTAGGTGGGTCTGCCAGGATAGGTCGCAGCACAATTCCTCACACCTCGCCCTCTGAGAGGGACCAGGCAAAGACTCCTCCTGTAAACCAAATAAATGACACTGACACGCCCACCAATGACTCTGATACAGTCGCTGCTGTTACAACAAGTCCAGCAGAGACTTTGGACAAAGTGAAGGAGATGGACGGCAGTGGAGAGCCAGAGGAGACACCTCGTTCTTCTTCTCCTCCCAACCCTTTTGATGAGAGCGATGAAGAGGAGGAAGAGGGGGAGAAAGAGGAAGATACTAAGACACCAGCCATGTTAACGACCAATGGGGACCTCCCTTCTACACCTGTCAGTCATAATGAAGTTGCTAGTCGCCCAGTACCTGCACCCCGCCGCATCCCTGAACCGACCCCTCCTCCTCGCCCTGCCCCTCGAGTTCGGCTACCCCGTACGGCAGACGGCCTTACAGCCGGTGTGTACTCACTGCAGAATATAAATTATCATAGATGAAAATAGGAGCTGCTAATATTCATCCTCACATTTTTCTTGTAATCACAGGTGAACACCTGAAGCCTCCGACTCCTCCCAAACCTCGAGAAAGGTCACAGTCTCCTGGAAGGTAGCTGAACTTCTGTTAAATGCCTCTTTATGTCCATTGCCACCATTTCACTGACCTTAATCATATCATCAGTCTTTCTCTGTCTCAGTTCTGAGTAGAGCATGTAGGTGTTCGCCCCTTCATGCCTCCATCTGGCTGTATTTTGTTGTCTTCCCCTCTGTGACCCCTCCATCCCTATCTGTGTGTCTCACTGTCCAGCCTGTCCAGTGGCTCCCATAAACCCAAAGACCCACCTTGGCTCGCCCTGGTCCAATCAGAACCCAAGAAGAAGAAAGCCCCTCCCCCTCCCCCTGCCGGACTGGCAACCCCTCCCAATACAGGCTCTCTGTCCTCTCTCAAAGGGGAGGGCTCCAGACCCAGCACGCCACCTGCGCCCGCCAACCCATTCGAGGACGATGATGATGATGAAAATGGCGAGGTAGCAGAAGAAGAGGGAAACGAAGGCAGTGCGATTCCACCCACAATTGTTGCTAGTCACCCATGGTACAGCATCACTCAGGCAGCTGATGCGACGACAGGTGCAGACACGCCCCCTAGTGGAGGAAGCTCGTCCCGCTCTGCCAGCCCCGGAAGCGCCAAGAGCAAGAAAAGGCCGGCACCTCGTGCTCCGCAGCCACCTGGAGGTCACCAAGGTCAGTTAGGTTAGCGCTGAATTTGACTGACATCAAACTGTGCTACTGTTGTGATTTAACTACAGAGCAGAGTTGGGTTGATTTATGGCTTTGTGGGTTCGGTCCGGTGTATGGTGGTTCAGCTAGTTTGATTTTACTGGTTTAACCGGCATTTGTCATTATGAAACACTGTGGCAAATTGAAAAGAAACCTTCATCAGCACCTTGTGCTGACAGCGTCACTGCGCTAAATCCAACCTGTATTACATTAGTAATATGACAGCATGATTAACATTGTTTATACATTGATGAACGGAGCCACTAGTGTCTGACAGGCCGTGAGCGGAGCATGGCCTAATGAAAGACATCAAATTTCAGTAGAGGTGGAAGAGCTACACATGTTGTGTTTGTTTACTAGTATCTTCATGTTTTTCTTGGGTGACCAGACAAGCCATGGCAGAGTTAGTCTCTCAAGAAATCTAAAATCTGGACCAATATTGCAACACTTTGGATTTGATGCCAACAACAGAGGTGTCTTAACTGGCTTTGAACTTACGTCAGCCAGCCTGTTTCTATTGTTTCCTGCTCTCACTCTGAAAGCACCACAGTACATGAGGAATGGTTTATTCCTAAAGTTTAAATGAGTGATTATCTACAAGATATCTCCTTAGTTCACTACAAAAACCTAAGTACGGTGGCAGCTGGCTGCGGGGAGATCGCCAGGGAGCTGAAAGTTTCTGGTAAAAGACCATTGTTAGTAAGAGTCTACTTGCTGCTGGCTAGATTTTATGTAATTTCCAGTAAATATAACTGTGTAAAATGTGTTTACTGTTTAGAAATTACAAACATTCCAAGATAGCAAGTACTTACCTGTCTTTTAAGTGGTTACATCTCCAGTCTGATCTGGAGCTCATAGCTGATAGGTACTTTGTTTACATGATGTAACAGCAGTGCGTATTTAATAGGTTCAGTGTGGTTAGAGAGCTCTAGTGTTACACAGTGCTTCACGATAATCAGAAACTTGCTTACTGTTAGGAGATGGTGTCATATGTTCCACCAGAGCAGCTACATAGTCAAGTGTGCCAGCTTGCAGTAAAATTTGGTACACTGGTCTAGTCTGATGTTTGACTTCATATCAAACTGATTTGAACATTTTTACACTGGACGAACCCTAGTATCTAGATATTTCTCATTTTGTTAGGAATAAAATGCAGAGACAAGACTATACATGTTACTCTAGCACCTTTTTCTAGTCACGTCACCTCACCAGTAAGTCTGTACTCTGTGGAAATGTGAATACTTGTTAGCGTAAAATTACCATTTAGGTCATAACATAGAAATTGGTAAGATTTTGAAGGAGAACATGTATTTGCTCAGGGTACTCCGGCTTCCTCCCACAGTCCAAAGACATGCAGGTTAATTGGTGACTCTATATTGCCTGTAGGTGTGAATGTGAGTGTGTCTGTCTCTATGTGTCAGCCCTGCCTCTCACCCAGTGACAGCCAGGATAGGCTCCAGCACCCCCGCGACCCCTATCAGAATAAGCGGTTACAAAAAATGAATGAATGAACATGCATTTGCTCAAATTCCCTCCATTGCCACTATATGTTGCTGAAGAGTAGTATTTGGACATTTATTGGACAACCCCTCATTCCGTTGTTGATGGGTGTTGAAATGAAACTATAGTTAAAACATCAGTGTGCACATCATGAAGGAATTTTAAACATATCTTCAGTTTATTGGATGAAAATATTAACTGTAGATTCAAACACCCTCAGATATAAAATGTAAGTCAGCACTTTGGCCCTGTTGAACTGGAACAATGAGGCTGGAGGACAGAACACGAGAGAGTGGGACGTTGGATACAGATGTTCATTGTTTTTTGTTCTCTTCCCATCCCCTCTCTATTTCAATCTGTCTCAACTGCTCTGTCTCATTTCTGCCCTTTTTTGCTCTCTGTTTTTTACTAAACCTTCTTTCCTCCTCAGCTTCCTCTCACTCTCAGCCCTCCTCTTGCTCTCCCTCTCCAGCTCTCAGCACAGAGAGTCTGTCCTCTGGCTCGGACCACAGCTCCTCCCATCCCCCGCTGGGTGGCGGTGGCAGTGCCAGCAGCGACCAGGAACACTCCTTCACCAAGAGTGTCTCGGAGCCTTCCATCTGTTCGCCGTGCGACTCTACAGCGTCTCCTTCCTCCTCCTCGACCGAGCGTCTGCCTCATGCCTCCTTAAGCCCCTGCCCCTCTCCCATGCCATCGAATGCCAGCTCAGCTCCAGCCACTCCACAGACCAGTCGCAGCGTTGGGACCAAGGGGACCAGAGACCCCCCACCACGACCCCCGACAGCACCCAGCCCATTGGCCTCAGGAGTCACCCCGACACACAATAAGGTAACAGGTCCACCTCAAGCAGCTGCCTCTGGGCTCAAAATTGAAGCCAATGAGGAAGTTGAGGCTGGCTCCAAAAACCCCACAGACCCTCATGATAAAATTCCCAACGTTACAGCAGAAATAAACACATCTGCAGCTTTTTATTATTATGCATTTTAATTGTGCATAATTAAAAACCTGGCCACTTGAGTGACAGGTGGGTGCAGTCTGTGGACGGGTCGCCACCATGGCAACAGTGTTCATTAGGTAATGTAACCATGGCATAACCCCAGATTTATTGACTGTAGCTGTAGCTGTGGCTATTTGAGTCACATATTTAGTTTTTCCCTTAAGTACATTTTGTTTTATGGTTTTAAGCCTGTTTTTTTTAAGAATATTTTTATTGAATTTTTAACAAGTGTACAAAATAAACAGAGTTGGAAAGTGCACAGTAAATATGTCAGTGTAGCAGAACACATCCATAGTATAGGAACACAAAATTGAATCTCATCTCAATCATCCGTCACCCCAATTGGCCCCTTCTATGAGCCAGAATTACGTATATTAAAGGGTGCGTTGTCTCTGGAGTAATACAGGAAGAAGGGTGGTTTTGAAATTGATAAGCTTATTGAAACTGTATTACTGACATGGATTCACAGTAAGACAAAAAGAGAATGGAGAAAAAAAAATAGTATTCAGTGTTTTTATTTTCTTTATTTGAGTTGCAGAGCAAGTAGCAAAATTTTTCAGGGTTTAGACAGACCATAATGTCCCTCAGCCACTGAGCATGGGTGGGCGGGCAGCATCCTTCCACCTTAGCAATACAACGTCTGTCCAGAAGAGAAGCAAAGGACACTGTGCACGGTTTGATTTGAGTCAGGTGCATGTCATCATCTCCTGTGGTGCCAAAAGGACAACCAGAGCTTTAGATTCTAGGTCTTACTAACATAAATTAGCATTAGTTATCATCACAGTTAAATATAGCTGTACATGCACTGTGCTAACCAAACTAGCAGCTAGTGTTGGGGGTTACCTCCACCCTCTCGCCCAAATATGGTCACATCTGGCCCCAAAAACCACAATGACAGCCAAAATGTTGAACTCAAGGTTTCAAAATGCGAGTCCACAAACTAATGAGTGATGTCACAGACGCTACATCTATTGTTTTACACAGTCTATGGTCCACCTCTAAATAAAGCAGTAAAAAGCAGAACACTTTGCACATTATACTCCAGCTGTTTCTCTCTTCTCATTTCAGCGGATCTGTAAGGAGAACCCGTTCAACAGGAAAGCTTCTCCCTCACCGGCTAAATCCAAATCCAAACCACCAAAAGGCCCTCGTCCTGCCAGGCCCCCGGCCCCTGGCCACGGCTTCCCTCTTATCAAACGCAAGGTAGAAAAACTAAAGAGAAAACACACTGCATGTTTAAGCATAGAAAAAATATAGTATGAATGAAGAGGTGCTAAAATGATTTCTCTCGTCCAAACATCCGTCCAGGTGCAGTCAGACCAGTACATCCCAGTAGAGGACATCCACGTGGAGATGGGTCAGCTGGAGAAGCAGCTGGATGAACTGGAGCAGAGGGGAGTGGAGCTGGAAAAGAAGCTGAGAGACAACCCCAACGGTAACACATCACACTTTTTCTAATGGAGATTCTGTAGTTAATAGGTGAAAGGCCAGTTAAATATTGCAGATGTGGCTGCTCCAGCTTAAATAACTAAACTATTGTACTGGATTATAAAAAGACATTATCACCCAGAAATCTAGATTTTTACCTGAAAGAACAATATTTAAATATAGAAACATAATAAATATATCTCTGTGTTTCTCCTCTGTGTTTTCAGATGAGGATGAGGAGCGCCTGTTGGTGGACTGGTTCACTCTGATCCATGAGAAACACCTGTTAGTGCGACGAGAGGCTGAGCTGGTCTACACGTAAGTATCAGACTGAAGCAAAGAGCACATGTCAGAATCATAATTTTGAGATGCCAGTCAGTGATTTCTTCTTCACACCTCTGTGAGTTTGGTAATAGTTGTCAGAGAAGGTTTTCAGGAATACTGCACCCAGCCTTTTGTAACTGCATGCCTTCAAGGGGAAAGGAGATTCCTTAGGTAGAAGCCATTTCTGATACAGTTTGATTGGCAATGTTAACATCAAAGCAATATCAAAATGTTTATTTAGAGTTGTGTAATCCACTTCTTAGATGTGCAGTCATATGCTCATTACAGTGTACACACACACACACACACACACTCACACAGTATTTCTGCTAAATATTCATGCGCACTTATTCAGTGTAACTAATCAGCCAAACTCCTGTGCTTGATTTTAGTGGAAAAAAATAAGCATGGCTAGTTATTTAGGTGGGATGTTTTCCCAGTTGTAGCCTTGTTCTTGCACTGTCAATCTGTCCATCCAATTCTCATGAACACAGTATCTCAAGAATGCCTACAAGAATTTTGTTGTAAAAATGTAAACAGTAACTGGACTCATACAACCACGAGTTAGTAATTCAGATTTTATTTCAGAAAGTGTAGAAGAAAAAAGTTGTTAAAGTACAGTAGTAGATACAAGGTTACCAGTGTGTAACGTAGTGTGTAAATGTCACTGCAGAGCGAAGCAGCAGAACCTGGAGGAGCGGCAAGCTGACGTGGAGTACGAGCTGCGATGTCTTCTCAACAAACCAGGTGTGTTTGGCTTCATGATGTTCAGAGAGCTTGTGTCTAATTCATTGCCTGTATGTGTGTGATGCTTGACTCATGTTACAAAGCAAATTACTGCTACCAACACTTCCCCTGTACATCGACACACACATGAAGCTCTCTGACACTCCTTCAAAGTCTTCACACATATATTACGAATCTGGACATTACTGATTTACACTACAACTTGACTGGTTGGCAGATTCATACAATCCCGAGGCAGTAAATTTAATTTCTATTAACATGAATGTAACTCCTCCAGTAGAACGTACATACACTGCTCAGACATACAGTCTGCCTCTCTGCTGTTCATCTTCCCTGACAGGATGGAAGATGAAGTAGATTGTGCACATATGTTTACACTTACTGATCTTAGTGATCCAAAAAACATGTTCACACACCTACAAAATGCAAGTACACTTTATGAACTCAGTTGCATGTTAATACAATTGAAAGAACCTTAATTAATTCATTATTATCCTTCCTCAGAGAAAGACTGGACGGACGAGGACAAGAGTCGAGAGCAGGAGCTAATGGCGGAGCTGGTTACCATCATTGAACAGCGCAACCAAATTGTCAACAACATGGACCAGGACAGGCAGAGGTAAGACATAACTAGCAGTTTAGTTGAGTATTTTTCTACCTGGACATTGTTTTCCCTTTTTCGTGTGTCTGAGTATGTAATGGGAACAACAATATTTGAAATTGGTCCAGTATTGAGAGAAACCACTACAGCCTGCAACAGCAAAACATGTTGCACTGTAAACACCTGAGGCATGTGTGCACAGTCAATGTACGTCCACTACAAGTGCTTGTTTTTGACTCTGACAGGCTCAGGTAATTTTTTTAAGTGTCTGATGATTTAGGGGAAGGATCCCTACAGAGACAGACCTTTTTATTAGAGCAAGATTTTTTATGTTTAACCAGAAACAGCACCAAAACCACCTTTGCCAAATCCACCAGACTCCATTTATATTATCGTATCGTAAAACACACTTCAAAGTCGACATATACTAAATGAAACTCACAAAAACTGTCTTAGATGTGAAAATATGCTGAATTTATACACACTAAAATGACTGTTTATTTAAATGGAGTAGGGCTGGGCGATATGACGACTATGTACGATATATCGATATATTTTCAAGCAAGATATAAATTTAGACGACACAGTTTATATTGATATAGGGTCAAGTTGCGTTACATGACACATACCAGTATGCATCTCTCCTCTCTCATAACTCCACACAGCTCCGCCCCACTCACTCAATAACAAGTTCTCCAGCAAAACTTTTTAGAGCCGTAGCCTGATGTGCACCTCCCCAGAAATTTAGCTACATGCCGCAGCAACGCAGACCTCCTGTCTATTTTTGTAAGCTGAAGCCATTTCCCTCAGTGGAAATGAAGCTTTTATTTACTTTAATTTCACAGATACACAAGAAATTGTGAAGACAGTAAAGCCTCCACAAAAACAGCACTTAGCAGGGGAAATCGCTGCTATTCGCTAGGCTAATTTATACAATGTAAAATGCCATAGGCTTGTGCTAATAGGCCATGTTTAACATGTGTTTTGAATCAGCTCATCTTTACAGCACTTCTCAGAAACCCCACTGCTGACTAGAGTTTTGGAGGTGTAACTGTTGTGCAGCTGTAGATTTCCAATCAGAGAAAAAAAAATCCCTGTCTTTGCATTTTATTTGTATCACAGTCTGTTTTTATAAAACAATTTGTGACATCTCAAATGTGGCTTTGACTTGCACCTGACAACATGTTGCCCATTTCATAGAAAGTACTGAGATTGTATATCGTGTATCGCCAGTCAGCCTGTAAATACTGAGATATGAATTTTTGCCCATATCGCCCAGCCCTAAAATGGAGTTTGGCGAATTTGGTGAAGGTGATTTTTGGGACTGTTTCTGATTAAACAGAAAGGACCTTACTGTTTAACAAAAAGGTCTATCTCTGTAGGGATCCTTTTCACAAGCTGTTGACACTTAAAATAACAATCTGAGGCTGTCATTGGCAAAAACAAACACTTGTAGTGGACATTAATTGATGGTGCAAACATGCCCTGAGTGTTTACACTGCAGCCTGTTTAGCAGCTGATGGCTGCAGTGTAAACACTCAGTTTCAGAAATTGTTGTTTCTATCAGTGACTTAGACACAAAAACATGGGGAAAGGATCCAGGTTGAATAATACTTAACTTACCCTTCAGCTGTGCATCTCTGCAGTGAACCTCAGTGTGTTGATCAATGATGCTTTGTAGGTGTGTTGATCAGTGATGCTTTGTAGCTAACAGCAATCTAACATCTGCTCTGTCACAGGGAAGAAGAGGAGGATAAAATTATGGAAGCCATGCTGAAGAAAAAAGGTAGGTAAAAGCATTTAATTACATAAAATGTAAACGTGGCATCTCAGCTCTTTCTTTGCCTCTTTCCCTAATTTTTCTTTTTTCCTGAATTTTAACCTCACTCTCTGTCTTTATTATTTTCTTCCTAATCAGAGTTCCATAGGATCCGGACGTTGACCAGCACAAGAAAAAAGGAGCAAAGTTCAAACCCATTAAGGTGCTCAAGAGGCTGAGCCATAAAGGAGAACCAGGCAAGAGCCACAGCCCCCACAAGGAGAAATCACCATAGAAAGGACGCATTCTCCTCTAAGAGGATATGAGACTGTTTTAACAAGGAAAAAAGGACGTCCTTTAACTGTCATTAATGATGCAGAAGTGCAACCCAGGATCCACTCCCTGCCCACGTTACTTGACGCTTCTCCAAAAAATCCCTGCAGTGACTATTTTCAGTTGCCTTTGTGTGTTTTAAAGAGACAGTATATCAACTGTTTTAAGAGCCGACGTGTGTCTAAGTTCTCCGACCTTTCAAGCTAGAGAGAAGGTTTCTAAATTACTGCACTGAATTGTTGTATGTTCCTTCACTATCCTTATATCAAGGTTCAGCAAAGGTGCGACCTGTCAGCGTGAGTGAAGTCAGTTGGAAGTTGATCCCTGATATTGAAGGTTTTTAATCTGTTCCTGATTTACACTCGGCGAGTACTCCTCCTCGACTCCAAAGGTCAGCAGCTCTGAGGAGGTTTCACGTCATGATTGGTTTGAGCCTGTGGTACGAGTGAAAGTAAAACATATTTTGTTGTTGTTTTTAAAGATGAGCTCTGCTTTAAATCTCGCAACATCACCCTTGAAATGCTCGATCGACAATGGATACCTAAGCTCTTCTAGCTGCTATGTTATGATCATCTGTGGTTTCCTTATTTTCTTCAGTTTTAGTTCTGCGATGGTGTCGTCGTGTAAATGCATGTCATCAAAGGTGTGGACGAACATAGATACAGTATTAGAGAGTGTGTCGAAGACTCAACATCAGATTGATTTAGAAGATGTGAGGTCTGGAGGAGAGCATTGTAGACAGTTTATTAACATAAGAGGTCACATGCAATAATGAATATTAGAAAAAGCAGATTTACAGTATTTTAACAACTGTAGCGAAGCACCAGCTTATAACGGTTTTAACAATTGGGGAAAAACTAAATATGCAATCATTAATTTATATTTTACTATGCCTTTCTGTATGTTTCCATGTTTTGCCTTAAAAGTGGATAGGACAAAAAAACGTGTTAATATTGTTTGTACGAGTGCCATTTATTTAATTTCATACGTGGATAAGCGTCATTTGTTGGAGCTAATGTAAATGTCAGTATGTTTACTCACTCTGTTCCTGTTCTGTCAGTTAGATTGTCTATTTGTCCTCCATTTTAAATGGTAATCTCTGTCGTGTCTGTGTTTCCGCTCTGTGCCTGTCTTCCTGTCCGGCTGGAACCAAGGGCTTCTGTAGCACCACGTTTCTGTCGAGCTATACGTCGTCCCTAAAACAGCAGCAGGATTATAAAAATACTGACACTGGAAGGCAGAGGAATAAAATAACTTAATGCAAGTAGCTCATGTGTGTTGGAAGTTCAATGCTTTCACAGCCTGACATCACAGTGCAGTGCAGACGTAACTCCCACAGACATTACATCACTTAACTCGACCCATTCATGAACTGTATGAGTTTGAGTTTCATTGCTGGCACCTGGTTTCCAAGTCAATGCTCAGTCAGTGGCAGCGAGTCTTCTCTCCTTCTGTCTCCCTCAAGTCCATCTTCTCTGTTATCTGTTCTGCAGTCGCCCGCTCTCCTCTCAGACGTCACTGGATCCTTCTCATGACTGTGGGCCTTCTCCAGCAACTGCAGTTCTTGGATCCTCTGTTAATGAAATCATGACACAGCACAGGTTTTAAGAGGAACTCCTGTATTTTTCAACCTTGCCCTTATTTTCTCATGACTCGTAGGAACAGTTATTTTTGACACTGGTCCAGTATCAACAGAAGGCTGCAACCAGCAGTGGCAAACAGGCGACAGTGTAACCAGTCGGGGCAAGTGTCAATTAACGTCCACGTCCAAGTGCTTGTTTTTGTCACTGACAGGCTCAGATTGGTATTAGATGTGTATGAAAACATTACAGAAAGGACCCTACAAAGAAAAAAAAGAAATTTCAGTGACTAGCCCTGTACTGTAGCCAGCTACTGGTTGCTAATTGGCTGAACTGTTCGGACATGTAATCCGAAATTATTCCTAATCTTTACAAATACTTTATATCATCATACGTCTATTATCTCACCGGTGTCCACAATGTCTGTATTATTTCTAATAGATTTAAACATAAAGTTCAAATACATACAGCGATATGAATCTTAATCCGAGCACAGACGAAAACGGTCTGCCTCCCTCCATCAGCAACACCAGTGCTTACTGGCATGAACTCAAATACCATGGCCTGCCTCAGCCAGTAACATACGCCACCTAGTGGCGTGGTGGAATAATGCATTTAACAAATCGAATATACAGCTTCAACAGAAACGTTTTCCACATGTTTCGCTTGTTCCGTTTTGTTTTGTGTACTAGTCTTGCTTACAAGAAGTCTCGTGCTGAATCTCATGAAGCGACGAGTTGCAGGAAGAAAAGGAGGAGTGCTGGTAGTTTGTTGAAATACAGAAAGTGTAGCTTACTCTTACCTAAAAAAATTTCAGATTTCAGAACAAGACTTCTTTAGGGAGCGTTGGACACAAAAGAGAGCAGAACAGTGAAACGAATGGAAAAATGTTTCATTTGTTTGTAGGGTCGTTTTCATAATGTTGTATGACACTGATGATGATAATCTGAGCCTGTCAGTGCCAAAAACAAGCACGTTTAATGGACGTAAACTGACAGGACTCACCTTCTTTGAGTGTTTATATTGCAACCTGTTTCCCTGCTGCAGGCTCTCTCAATACTGTACAAATTTAAATTTTTCTTTCCCCCAAAAGTCACAGACACAAAGACATGGGAAAACAGGGTCATGGATGAAAAATACAGGAATTCCCCTTTGAGTGCGTTTGCTTTTTCAGAGAGAATAGACACAGTAATTCTCTTTTTCCTCTGATGTCTGTGCCTAAATGCCTTAAACCAGACTGCCATTTTAAGGCTCTAATTACACTCCTATTGATTTGTTTCAGTATCTAATTACAGTGTTTAAAAGACACACAACAATAAAGCAATTTAGTTAAAACACCTGTTACCAAAAGATTTCTATAAAGTCTGAACAGCACAACAGGGACTCATTTAAATTTGTTTACCTGAGATATCTCCGTGTTAATGACGCCGATGTACTGCGCCTCCTGACCCAGAGAGGCCATATCTGCCAGAAACTGTCTTCTCTCCTCTATCTCATCCAGAACTACAAAAGAAACGAGTTAATATTAGACTTCTTTGAGAAGCACTGGATATATTTAGTCAGGCAGAGTAGCACAAAGCAGACTTTGCTTCAGGCTGACATAAAGAGAAACAGACTCTGAACATGATTGAAACATCTGGTTCTGTTAGACAAAACAAATTCAGTGTTTGTGTTCAAGTTGTAATGGGAACATTTCCTCTGTGTTACTGCAGTTCATGTAACTCTAGTGGATCATCTGTTTCCGTGCAGTCAGCCTCACCTTCCTGATACCGGTCTTTCTCCTCTGACGCTTCTGGGTTCTGACATGCAGAGACTTTTTGGGAAGGTGCAGCTGTGGGTTCTTCTTTTCCAGTGGCCAGTATATTCTGAAGCCTCCTCTTCTCTTTCTCCAAGTCTCCTAGGGTGAAAAAAAGATGACGAGGATACTTTAAGTTTCTCAGGATGCATAGAATGAAACAAAAAAGGTTACCCAAATTTGGTGACCTTCAGTACATGCATTTGTTTGCTATATAGACCTGTTAAAACACATGACTGTAGAACTAATAACCGTGTCAGCTTCAAGAACGTACTTGTAGGACCAGGAGTGAACTTTTCTCTGACGTAACTGTTACCAGAGCGACAAGACTCAGCGCTGCGTTTCTGAGTCCTGCCTGGCAGGCATTTCTGGACAGATTTACTGGTTTTAGGCTGAGAGAGGGAAGCTGATGATGTGGGGTCAGAGGTCAGCTGTAATGCTGCTGCATCTGTGGGAGAAAGAAGTTTTTAATGTGGCTGTACAAGATGAAAGCAAATGTTTCGGAGAAAAAAAATACTGCAGGGTCCCGATTATCATATTATCTTTGAGTCACAATGTTATATAATCTGGATTCTTCACACGTCATATGCTAAGTGTTGCAATATCAATATGTGACAAACACCTTATCATATTAAAATACAATAACAATATATGAAATAATTACACTTAATGTCTGTGTATAAGACAGTACTACCACACAACTTATCACCATAACATCTCATTCTTACTCTTGAGGCTTTTGTTGAGCTGTTTTCTCTGCAGGTTGGTGAGTCTTGATTCCTGCATCATCACTGAGCAGCCAGGAGAGAAAGATTAAAATTTCAAAGCACAAGCAACACAGATGAATGTACACAAGCTTACTTGAATGTACCCGGACATGCACACACTGTCAGCTCCTATATGTGTTTCCCATTCACACCAGAATATCAATAAGTGCATTATCATCTCACATCTCAGCATGTCCTGGGTCTCCTTGCTGTACTGGGTGGCTCTGGGGTTGTTCCATAGTCCCTCCTCTACCTGTCTTTACTCTGTGAGGAGGCCTCCATCTCCTGACCTTAAACACACACACAAAGACATTATTAGTTATCTCTGGGGCTTTGCAGTAATTTGTCTGTTGTGTTGAAAGCTGCAGCTCAGATTTAATTTGTGAACTTGAAAAGAGCTTTAACATGGGAGATGGTAATGATGTCACTTAGACAAATCCTGGAGCTTCTCCACAGACACTGAATGACAGACAGCTCCTAGGATGGTCGATGAGATTTTCTGATTCACAGCTACAATGCTTACGTAACACAAAACAGTAATGGATGCAGTGGTGGAATGTAACTAAGTACATTTACTCAAGTACTGTACTTCAGTACAAATTTGAGGTGCTTTTATTTTACTTCAGTATTTTATTTTATTTAATGACACTTTATAGTTCTACTTGACTACACTTCAGAGAAAAATATTGTACTTTTGATTTAATCACAAGTATTTGAAAACTTTAGTTACTGGTTTTCTTACAAATTAAGACTTTTGTGCACACACTATGTGAAAATACAGCTGAAACAATTAGTTGATTGATTAGAAAATTTAATTATTTTTGATTTACTGAACTGATTTCAAATTTTCTGCATTGGATATTTTTACTTTCAATATTTAAATACACTTTCCTAATTGTACTTACACACTTTTACTTTAAGTAGTTTCCAGTGCTGAACTTTATAGTATTTTTACAGTGTGGCATTAGTACTTTAACTGAAGTAAAAAAAAAACTGAATACTTCCTCCACCACTGACAGGATATAATATTATATCAGATAAAAAGAAATCAATTAAAGTCTTGAATTTGTCGTTTAACACAGCAAAATGTAGCTTAGCTTCACTGTGTTCACGTTAACTAGCGTTAGTGCGCTAACGGCCGGGTGAGTAACGGTTACACTTGATCAGAAAGGAAAGAAGTTGACTCTACATGACAGAAACACGACAAGAAAGATATATAACTTTACAAAAACTAGAGAGAACTTACTCAAACACGTCTTCTCTTATAACAAGTCCTTCGTGAACAATTAGCGTTAGCGCTAACTAGCTAATTTCAGTTGTTAAACTCTTGTTCAGAGAGCTGCGTCTGTGTCTGTTGCTATGGCAACCACGTAGGCGCAAGCACTTCCGTGTTAGAGCAGGAAAATGACCTAAGTTTTTTTTTTTTTTTTAATAGATTTTATTTTTACACCAACATATTTTAAACACTAAATAAGTAGGCTGTTAAGTTCTTTTTTTTTTTTTTTTAATTACCGTGTCGGATTTTTTTTTTAGAGCCGTTGGCACAATGACAACACGCGGCCACTGGATGGAGACAAAGACAGGTTGTTCTGTTGGTGTTGACAACAATTTCCATCAGTTTATACTGATAATGTAAAAAAAATTAAAAATAAAAACGTCTTTCCCAAAGAATATATCTATATCTACATCTATATATTATAAAAGTTATTTATATAGCACCTCTCAAAACACAGACAGCTGTACAATAAAACTAAACATTTAAAACACAATGAGAATAAAACAAATAACATCATAAAATCTCATCCAGTAAAACATAAAACAAGGAAGGTTCAAATTAAGATGATAAATGGGAAATAAAATCTATAAGATAGCAATAAAATAGACAGGCAGCTTAGATAAAGTCAGGATATGCTTATCAATAGAAGTATGTTTTTTAAAATAAGCCAGTGACTCAGACAGCCTTATCCTCGGGCAGGTCATACCAGAGCTTCAGGGCCCTGGTGGCAAAAGCTCTGTCCCCTTTGGTCTTCAGTCTGGACTCTGGAACAAGCAGAGGACCTCTGCCCAAGGATCTCAAATTACGCAGAGGTTCATGAGGGACTAACAGGTCTGAAATTTAATCTGGAGCCATGACATGGAGAGCCTCAAACGTAATTAATAAGATTGTAAAGTCAATACTAAAACAAACAGGGAGCCAATGTAAACAGAATGCTGAAGAGGAGGATGAACCATTAGGGAAGAACAAGCCCCTGCAATGGCATGTAACACTGACAGATTGACGAGGTGGCTGACATCTAGAAATCCTACGAGTGGCTGGAAAAGGCTGGACTGAAAGACAGCACAGAAGAACTAATCATGGCAGCACAGGAACAGGCAGTTAGTACAAGATTAATAGAAGCAGGGGTCTACCACAGACTATTTTACCAGACTAATTTAACTTATTTTTGGTTATATATTTGTTTGGTGGGTATTTATACACTCCTAAATAACCTAGAGTATGATACACAAAGCACACGCTCTCTTCCTTAAATGCCCTTCTGTCCTATAGTAACATCACACAAGTTAGTCTCCGGCTTTGGAAGTGGACTCTGCTCTAAACAAACTACAGATGAACTTGTGTTTAACGCCATGAAGAGGCTGCCAGCACAGTTTTCAGCCTGTGTAGTGGATGTCTTGTGTAGTCATCACTCTGAGGCAGAGAGAGCGTCTTTATCAGTGGTGGGCTAGTCATCAGGGATCAGCAGCAGTCAGGAGGCCACTATCTGTGAGACGACAGCAGTCCCGCCGCTGCCCCGTGTTTACAGATAAACAGCAGCCAGAATATAATCACCTTTCACACACAGGTCTTCTGAGAAGTCAGAGCTGCACGTCCTCAGACCGACCTGTACATGAGTGCGTGTGTGTCAAAGCTATTAGAAGTACTGGCTCGACAAAGAGGATGCGGTTTTAACTGCAGACTTAGAAACTGAATTATGAGTTGTTTTGCTTATTAGTCTGTTTGTTTATGAGTTAAAACAACTTCCTCACGTGTTTACTATCATTCACCAATACTTGTATCATGTATTCACGTTAAAGATCTCTGTAATAAAATATCAGCACCAGTTCTGCTGAGCTCTCTCTGTGATGCAACTATACGAGCGTGTTATTATAAGTGGTTCACACACCATATTAACATGACACGTGCACACACTTCATTGTACATGCACCAACACACTCTGCACTCTGTGCCAAAGCATGGTTTACCAGATAGTGGCCAGACATCTGATAGTCAAGTTTACTTGTGAATGAAAAATAACATGGAGAGCCCTGCTTTACTCAGCGCAGTGTGATGGGGGTAATTTTACAGCATTTAAAAAAATTTCTAGCACATTCTGAAGTGACTTAACTAATGGTTCAATTTAATTTAATTTTTTAATTTTTTTTTTTTAATACTTGTAATTTTTATTGTAAATAATTAATGCAGTGTACCAATATATTTGATTATTTTTTATATATTGTTTTAATCCATTTTGAAATATTAGAAAGATTTAATGGAACACAGCTATCAATTTCTTGTATTATTATCACCCCTTCTGGTTTATTTCATTTTAAATGCACTGAGTTTAACACTTCTGCCTCGTTTGTCTCAAAATAGTTGTTCAGTTAGTTTAGGTTCAAGTGTCTGTGTGAAAGTGTGGCAGAGATCTATGTCACTTACAACATAAAGTTGTATTTGAATTTAGGAAAAAAATTTACAGAGCTGTAGCTGCACTATAACTGTACTCTAGTCCATGATATTTTCTATGTATTTTATTCTAATTATCCTTATTTATTCTATTTTAAAAGTGCATTAAATGCTGTGTTATTTTTAAACTTTGAATTGTCTTTGTGTTTGAAAGGTGCCACACAAATAAACTTGCCTAGAGTTACTTTTACACTAACATCTTCCAAATAACAAACCCAGACAGGATAGTTGTTTTGTGTTTATTTCTGGACTGAAGAAATTCAGTACCTCTCAAAGTGAGGACATAAAAAATACAGTAATCTTTATCTGCTATTTATTTGAAACAAAACACAGACATTGTTTGAATCCTCATTATTATGTGCTCTTCTATTATGACATTACAGCTATAGTCAGGATCACTGGTACAAAGTTGTTTACTCTCCTACATAACCAGTAACAATAACTGCAGATGAACTGTCTTTCGACCTCTGTACCTCCTACATTACCTTGTAAAATTTATCTTAGTCAGTCAAAATGTTTCAGCAGAAGCTGAAGCTGATTTCCCTTTAAACATGTTGTAGTCTATCTTAATTCAGAGGAAGTTGACTCAATAAAGTGCACTTAACACTGAAAAATGATGATGCCACTTCTTCCACTTGTTTTGTACCATAAATAGTTTTGTTTGGGTACCAGCAATTAATACAACCAGTGTGGAGGAAACTCAATACATTTTTATTTGGATTTTATTGAGGCGAAGGACTCACTTTTCACCGGACACCTTTTTGTCTTATTTACATTTGTATTTTAAACAAAATAAAATTTAAAAAATGGTCCTTCTGTGTACTTACACACATTTATATACATGTATTTGTATATGTTTACCTACCCTTACATATCCAGATCTGTCTACACCTCTTCAATCAATCATTTCAGTGAGAATAGGGAAGAAAGAAAACACTTTTAATTTAGAAATGTATTATGTTTTCCTATATTTACTAAGAGTATAGCAAGTTACAAGGAGAAGTGTAATATTCCCCACTAATTCCCACAAAATTAAATTAATTTATTAATTAATTAATATATTTTATCTTTATTCTGTATCTGATTGGTCAAAGTGTGATATTGACAGTAAAAGAGAAATGACATAAAATATTTCCTCAGATCCTAATAAGGATGGCTGTCTTGATGAGGAATCTAATGGAAATTGATTTGATGTTTTTTTTTATATCTATTTAATTGTGGTGGGTTTTTTGCTTGTTTATTTATTTATTTCCTTGAAGCACTTGATTTTATTGTGATGTATATATGCTCCACAACAGGTGTGAAATAAAGTACCTGTAACTGTTTTTTGTTAAACCTCTGGCTGCCAATAAATAAATAAATTAATTAATTAATTAATTAAATATGATTTGGGCTCTGATCTCGGCATTACCATCACATTAATATTAAGATATTTGTTTTGGATGTAAACATGAAGAAGAAGAACTTTGTGCTCTGAATCTCACAGGACAGGAGGACAGTGAGTTGAGGTGAGACCCGTTTTAAGTGTAAATGAACAATCATAAAGGATTAAATAAGAGAGGGGGCCAGCAGAGTAACTCACGCTGACGCTCCACCTCCTAACGGTCCTAACCTACATGAAAAAGAGAGATTTGAAGTCAGACTTGCAGCTGACAGAGATAGACAAGAAAGAGGAGCGAGAGATAGCAGGGGAGGAATGGAGAAAAGGAGGCAGCTTTGAGAACCTGTTAGCACTGAGCGGACTGTAACTGGGATGAGTGGCCTGGTGAGCTGAGGTTTGACTTTCTGTTAGCTGAGCTAAAGATGGTCATATAGAGAATAAATAAATAAATAATAATAATAGGAGACAGAGAAACTTCACTGCTGTTGCTTACACTGACAATCGGCGTCATATCAAAGTGCTTGATGGCTGTTACACAGGCCGTGCTCCCTTCCTTCAGCTCCTTCTCCAACCTCGCTCAATCCACCGACAATATGAAAGTAAGTACCAGGCTGATTTTTTTACTCCTACACAGACTGAAGTTTTTTAAATTAATAAACATCATTGTGTCGATTTTTTGTACATTCAACAGATAAAGTACTTATTAGTTATATTATATAATTATTAATATATTTTATATTATTTTATTATTATATTTTATATTATTATTTATTTTAGTTGCTTTACACAAATCATCTGCTACTGTAATGTAAATAAAGCAATGTAACTCATCATCTGAAGAAGGTCTGTGAGAAATGACATGTTATTTTTCTGTACTGACTCAATGAATGTCTTAAAGGATAGGTTTACATTGTTTCAGATCTATCTGATATGCCCATATGTACAGTAAAAGAGTTATTAGTGGTTGTGCTGTCCGTCCTGGCCTTACACTGCAAGTGATGGCGGACTAAATCCATAATATGTCTTATGTGTTAAAATGACTTTGAAAGTTCATCAGGATCTAATATGAGGCTTCAACAGTCAAAGTTTGACAAATCAAGTTTCTGAGGTTTGTTATTTTAGTTCAAACTCCCACTGACAGTGTTTCCCTGCTGAGCCTAACTACGAAGAAAATTTGGAAGATAAACACCTGATGACTGAGTGATTAAAACAGACTGTTGAAGCCTCATATTAGCTTCAGCCGCTCTCTGGAATAAAGACTGTAGATTTTGTCCTCCATCACTTACATTGTACATGTATTGGGACGGGATATCTTAACAGCCAGTATGGAGCTCATAGAAATATGTGACATGGATACAAACATTAAACCAATTACATGGAGGTGGGCACGAAATGTGTGCTGGCAACATGAAAACAATTTCAATGCAAAGTCAATAAGAATTTTTTCTTTCAACAAGGAGACTTTGATGGCTGCGATGTCATGATTTTATGACTTAAATACGATTTCTGTCATCTTATGATTTTGTTTTTTTTAGGATCTTAAGAAAATTATGGTTTTGCTATGATTAGTGGGTGGTGGATTTGACAGAGAAAGACTGTAGTGAGTTTAGTTTGATCCATAGTGCCACAACAGGGTAGTAGTAGATTCTGTGGCAGCTGTGGGCTGTACCCGGCACAGACAATACCCGCCAGAGAAGACATTCGGTTAATCAATGTCTGTTGGTGCGTCTGTGCCTGTTGGGAATTATGGGCTCTGATTGTTAATGACGTCTGAAAGGCTAAAGGTGACACAGGAAGAAATACTATATGAGATTTAGATTAATAGGATCTCAAATCACCACCACTCTTAAATGATACAGTACTGTTGAATCAGTTAATCCTTGTTTTAAACTGTTTAAAGTGTCCTTTTATATTGCATTGTCTTGTCCGTTTCATGTTCATTATTTCTATCTCCATGTGAAACACCCAGTGCTTACACTGCCCTATTGTAAAGCACTTTGTGCTGCATTTCTTGTATGAAAGGTGCTGTATAAATAAAGTTTATTATTATCATTAGTTTATTAAATCAAAAGTTAACAGTTACATGACTTTACAGACTTTATGGTGCGAAAGTAACTGCACTTGCAGCCTGTATGCAGTTACTTTAACGGAAACTACCTAGTCCAACTTAACCAAATATTTTTTGTTCTTAAAACCTAAATAGTTGGAGTCTTTCCCTAAACCTGACCAAACCACAACTGTTTCCAAACGTTAATGTGTTTGAAACTGTTATACAGGTTTGTACTGAGATTGTTTTCTTGTTGCCAGCACATAATTTTAAGTTTGTGCCAACCACCATGTGATGCGTTAAGAGGCTGTGTCCATTTCATATATTTCTGAGACTGTGTTGTATGGACAGACGGAACATTTACAGCAACAAAAAATGCTCTCAACGTATTTGTGGACTAGGGTTGCGGTGATATACCGTGATATAAAATTTGACGGATATCATAGCAGTGTACTTTTGCTTATCTACTATATTGAAAAAACAAATGCAACTTGACGGAGAATCTCACCGTTAATTTAGTTATTTTCAAAGGAGAGACTTTTTACACATACTTACATTAACAAAATGGTTTCAAGTTTCAATTATAGTAATATAACATTTACTCAACCAAAAATAACCCTTCTGTTTTCAATCCTTTAAGGGTCATTCTGACTGAATAAGATAAATTCTTTAATAATGTGAAGCTGCAATATTTTCTGAGACGTCTATCATACCCTAAAAATCTCATAGCCCTTGCAATCTTAATATGGACATGTGAGAAATTTTGTGAGAAAGTTTAATTCAGATTTAAAAATATTGTAAACGTATCCTTTAAATGCAAAAGCAACAAGCAGGAATCTCATATTTAAAGCATGTTTTCCACCAGTGATCATCATCACTTCTCAATGCTCTCCAACACCATGTAGGTGTGGAAGTCTGAGGGCGACTCGCTCCCTCTGGACTCTCTCAGCAACAAACTGTCACCAAACAGCTCTGAGCAGCTGCAGGTCTCTCAACAAATGACGGAGGAGCTCCTGGATGATGACAGCCGGGCATCCTGGGACATTGAGTTCCTGCTGTCTGATTGGAGCAACCCTTCGCCTGACCTCAACCCCTGTCTGGACAACAATGATCAACGGCTCCCTCAGTTAGACCCCAACACAGCGTACCAAGAGGAGGCCACGTTTAAGGACCGACCAGCACAGGAGCATCTGCAGATGAACTCTGGTTGCCTCATGGCGGAGCTCCTGTCCCCGGCTGAAACCATCACCACCACGTCAGTCCAGCCAGCGCTGTACCACCATGTTTATAACGATGACCAAACAGGTCGGACTTCATTTCACAGTCAACCTAATGTAGATCAGTTTGGCTTTCCTCAAGGAGGCAGTGTGGAGAGGCACAGCAGAGGAAACCTCACTAAAGTCTCGTCATGGGACTTTAACCCTTACTATACCCAGCAACACCCCTCTATGGTGACCTTCACCGACAGCAGGTTCATACCAACTCACGCTGTGACCCCTGACCCTCGACACTACAGCTACATGCCACACTTTAACCACAACGCCAGCCTTTACTGTGACTACACCCTCAGCCAGGCCACCAGTCATCTGCCTCTCCACCAGCAGCCTCTGCTGGTCGGACCACAGCTGCCCCCTGTTGGGGTGGAGGGCAAGCGTGGTCGAAGGGCTACGGGGAAAAAGAGGCCCGCCATCCACAGCTGTGAATACCCTGGCTGCAGCAAGACCTACACCAAGAGTTCACACCTCAAGGCTCACCTCCGCACCCACACAGGTACATCCCTCTGACTCCACCACAGAAAGTCTGTCACAGTCAGTCTCAATTAGGGCTGCAGAATTTAAGAGTACATGCAATAGTGTTGTTAAATATCGCTGTAAGAGTGTTACTTGTGATAAATAACTTCAAACTATTTTCCATGTTTTTGTGTCTAAGTGACTAATTAACTATTAAACTAACTATTTTTCAAACTGGTCCAGTATGGAGAGAGCGCTATAGCTGATAGCTGAAAGCTGGGTAATGTACCCTGCCTGCAATTAAGCTCCGTTCACTGTCATTTGTACACTAAAATTGATTGTTTTTGCCACTGACAGGCTCAGACTGTTGTTACAAGCATCTGACAACGTTATGGAAAGGATTTCTACAGAGATAGACCTCTTTGTTTAAGTGTAAGATCTTTTTTGTTTAACCTGAAATCCCCATCCTCAAACACACCAAATTCCATGTAAAAAAAACGGTAATTTTAGTGCGTATAGGGCCAACATGTTTTCACAACTAACTGGGTGAATTAAGGGTTCAGTTCAATCAAACCAGAGTCAGTGATTGTTGGAACAGTGGAGCGATAAACAAAGATGGCTTTTCTGAGTTTCATCTTGTTTGTGTCACTATGAATGAAATGTGTTTATGATTATGAAATTACTGTTTTTTTAAATGGAGACTGGTGTGTTTGTGCTGTTTCTGGTTAAACAAAGAGGATCTTATGCTTCCACATAGTGATCTACCTCTGTAGGGATCCGTTCTGTAATGGCGTCAGACACTGAGCCTGTCAGTGGCAAAAACAAGCACTTTTATTGGACATACATTGACGGTGCTCCATTGCCCGTGGGGATAATATTAGAGCCTGTGTTGTCTCACTCAATACTGGAACACTGTTAAAAATTGACACAAAAACATGGCAGAACAGAGTCCAGGTTGAAAAATACCAAAGTTACCCTTTAAACAGTGCCCAGTTCTGCATTTTTGTTGCTTTCAGTGTACTAATAAAATACAACAAATGGAGCATTGAGCTGAACACAAAAGGCACTAATGAAGAAAATGCAAAAAAATCCCTCGGTGCATTACCCCAGTCTTTTGCAGTGTTTGTGGCACAAATCGACATCACACTGACCACAAAAATACAATCTACTGTGCAGCTGTGAAGTCTCAATATATGATGTAATGTACAGTCTTTGGTAATTACCATCTGTTGTATTGTTTACTCTGCAGGGGAAAAGCCTTACCACTGTTCATGGGAGGGCTGCAGCTGGAAGTTTGCACGCTCCGACGAGCTGACGCGTCACTACCGCAAGCACACTGGCCAGAAACCCTACGAGTGTATGCTGTGTCAGAGGGCCTTCTCCCGCTCCGACCACCTGGCTCTGCACATGAAGAGACACAACTGATGCTCTCACACTCACACACACACAAACCACTGCGATTTAAACAAAGAACTTCAAAGGTAGAGGACTCACAATGATTTGGATGTTCTTTCAAGTTTTAATTTGTGACTCAGTGACCTCAGATGTTACCTTAACATGTTCCCAGTATTAATTTAAAATCCACACTTGATTATCTGGCTGGTTTACGACAGGCCCACATGTAGACTCACGAGAACTGACAAAACAGACGGTGGCAGAGGGGCATCACAAATCATTGTGTACATGCTGCCTGGGGGAAGTTATTCGATTTGTTTGTCCGTTACTTAAAAAAAACAAAAACAAATGAGACTAATTTAACTCATAAGCCTTCAACGTATGATGTCCTCTCTTGTCCTAAAGAAATGATCGATATCCACAGCTTAAAGAGTGACCTTCTGCTCATGAGGGCTTAACTGATATATTTTAAAAGAGTACTCCACTGATTTCACATTGCACTCTTATAGCAGTCTCAGACTTGTGATGGAAAGTTTAAAAAAGTTGCAGTAGAACCATAGACTGTATGAAGGAAGTGGATGTAGCCACCGTGCTGTCACCCATCGGTTTATGGAAAGCCATTTTGAAGCCTCGAGTTTGACATTTTGGTCGTCACCATCTTGTTTTTTGAGCCAGAAGTGATCACATATACAGACTGCTGTGGTGACAACTTGTCAATCACAAGGTAACCATGCCTTAAAGCATACTATTATTGCTATTTACACTAAATAGGGCCACATTTACAAAATAAACATCATGCTGTATTGAAGGAGACTTGCAACTAGCAGTTAAGACCATTAACGCATTGGGAAAAATGTTTACTGAGTTAAAAAAAAATCAAGTGAGAAGTACGGCCATTTTCTCTTAGGCTTGTATAGAATTGCAACCAGTGGAGTCGCCCCCTACTGGACATTACAAAGAATGCAGGTTTAAGGCACTTCTTAGACTCAGAGGCTGCGTCCACTTCTTTTATACAGTCTATGAGCAGAACCAGTGACATTGTAGCTTGGCACCCACATTACCCACAATTCAATTTGACCACTCACAGTCCTGTTACAGATTGTGTTACACTATTAGCAGCTAATGTAGCACCAAGCCATAGCATAGAGAAGAAATGACCAGCGGGGCAGAAGAGGTCTAGATACTCACTTCTTTTTTTACTCCACACCTCCAGATTATTTTTCATTTTCATTTTTTTTTTTAATATCATTTTCAAACTTGTCGTCTTCAGACCCAACTGACACTGACTCACCTGAAGCAATTCATCAGATCAACTGCATCTTCCTCTGGAGCCACAAAAGGCTTTCAACAGTTTTTATTTCAGATATGCAGTAGTACTCTTAAAGACCCAGTTGACCGAGGATAACCTTTGCATCCTCTTGGATGTGTGTAGCCCTTCAAAGGGCAACTCCAGTGTTTTTCAACCTGGACTCTATTTTCCCATGTTTTAGTGTCTAACTGACTCGTGGGAACAACCATTTTTGAATTGGTCAGTATTGAGAGAGCTGTAGCCAGCAGCGGTGACGCAGGCGGCAATGTAACACCTCCACTCCATCAATTTACATCGATTAAAAGTGCTCGTTTTTGCCACAGGCTCAGATTGTTACTATGAGTGTCTTACAACATCATGGAAAGGACCCTACAAAGAAATTAAACATCCTCCATTCCTTTCACTTGTTTCGGTCTGTTTTGTGTCCAAGTCTCGCTAAAAGAGAAGTCTCATTTCAAACCAGTTTCAAAAATTGTTGTTCCCACAAGTCATCTAAAAACAAAAACAAGGAAACGTAGGGTTCAGGTTGAAAAAACTAACAGAGTTCCCCTTTAATGCAACAATCTAGGTCCAAGCTTAGATTACGTGAACTCAAACTGATTACTTGGACATCATTAAGACATAACCTTGATTCAGATGTTCACAGCGAGGTGTTGGACTTGACTAAGACGTTGGAGTGAGTTATTCTCACACACACAAATGGTCAGAGGGCCAGAACAAGAACACACTCATAATGTAAAGTTAGCATGCTTTCAGCAATAAGGGCAAATTAGACCACCCATCAACAGGAAAAAAGGTTGGCATTTTACCTTTCTGAAAACTTTCATACGTTAGTACGTAGCTGATAGGCTGAAACCTTATGTGCCAACGACGCTGAGGATACCATGTGGTTATGTTTAGGCACAAAAACCACTTGCTTATGGTTAGGAAAAATCATGTTTTGGCTTACAACACCCAGTTGGGGGGGCATGATCCCAGCAGGAAAAGCAGTGATGTCACGGTAAAAAAGCAGCTGCTTTTTGTGCCTAAAAACCGACTGGATACACAGCAATAACTCGCTACAGCTCAACCTGTTTTGTTGTGTGTTAGTCTTGAACCATGGTCGGCAGCTTGGCAGGCATCTTGACCAAAGTCAGCACATATACTACGTCACTTTAGAAACACTGATGTGATACGTATGAAACATGCAAATGTCACATGTTTTGGTTTGCAGAATCGTACAATGCCAACATTTTCCTCTGGTGACTGGGCTGTAGATCAACACTGTACACACTGTGGGTATGTAAACAGCAAACATTAACACTAACAAAAGACCTACCACGAAATGTGTGTGATACGGGTTATAATACAATACACAGTAGTGCATCCTGTGGGATCTCATGGCGCCCTGAACAAAGTCATGACTGCTTGGTTGCAATGCTTAGCTGTAGATAATCTTTGTTAGCTTTCTGTTAGAACTTAAGTTCATTGTAATATAGATTGTAATAAAAACAAACAAGCCATGAAGTTAAACTATGTTGTTACACCATGAATGCAGGGTTATGCATTTTTGTCACTTAACTTTATGTTTGTCTGTTTGGGGATTTTTAATTTAAGAAAAACATATATATGCTTTTGTCTCTCGTATCAAGCAGAATTTATAACTGTAAATAATCTGCATCTTTTCCAGTTGTTTATTATCATCTAAAAATGCGAGATACATATTTATTAATATAATCTTTTATATCAACAGAAGATATTATATTATTGTACAGTGTTTTTTTAATTCTAAAAAGAGTACTTTAGAGTCTTTTAATTATTGTTTTTGTTGCTTTAATTCTAATAAAGGTCTCTATTGCTGTAAAACTGTCTGGGAGTGTGACATGATTTATTCAAACTGCTGATCTGAACAATTACACCATTGTGTTCGCCATGATTTCACTAAGTCAACATCTTTAGTGCTTTACTCATAGATAAATCTGTCCTGCATAAAACAGAATAAATGAATCTACAGAATACACCTGAAACATGGTTAGAGCTTCCACCTTTTCATCCGACTCATTCACACAAGTAATGTCAGCCTTCGTCCTTTAGGTGGCAGTGTGCTGTTGTAACATCAGCCCTCATGTCTGGTATTAGCAGCCTGCTGGCTGTTGTGTCTGCTGTGTTTCTAATCTGGGTGAGGTTAGAATCTGTTTATGTAACTCGGCACTCACTGATTCATCCTGATTATGTCAGATGATGGGGATCGTCATCACATTACGGAGCTCGCTCTCGCTCTCTCGCACATGCGCTTACACCGACATGTACACACCCTCCGGAAAGACCAACACTGAAAAGCAAACACACAGTGTTGGGGAAGCTTCTCTGAAAGCATAACTTTGCAAGCTACCAGTTAGTTCACACTGGAAGAAGTTTAACCACAGTAAAGCAACTCAAGAGAGAAATCTAGTTTGATTAAAGGAATATTTCACCCACAAAATGACCATTTACAGTTAGTCACGCTGTGCTACCTTGAATTTGTGAGGAAAACTTTGTTTTTCTTGCATGCCTCCACAGAAAACAGTACATATATTGATGTTTTGATTAACTGGGGACCGCGTTTAACTAAAGCAACACTACCAAAACATCCATTTACATACAGATCTTACATTTTTCAGTTTCTGACACTTTATGTGCAGGTTTGTCACAATATATAACAATTCCTATTTTAATTCACTGTTGTTTCCTTTTTATTTACTGAATATTGAATCTTTTTTCGTGTTACTATATGTGTTAATTATTTATAGTATACATTTATGTCATTTTCATTTGCAATATCTGTCAATGTGTTTTTTTGTCTAGTAGGGCCACACCAATATATCATGTGACCTGTGTTACATGACCCTCACATGAGCTCTTAACTTGAAAACCTGTTTCCAATGCATTTTACACCCTGATGAAGACTCTCAAGTTGAAACATGTTGGTTTATCTATTTATTGATAAATGATTTCCACAGTCAGAGTGCCTCGGATGCATTTTTGGATTGCGTGCCTGTACTATGGACTTTTACACTGAGTGATCTGGCCGGTCATTGTTTTCTATCTATTTACAAACTCTGACGCAACTCATTCAGTATAATCCAAATCTCATTTACCCAGTTGCACACTCAGTACTTCCCAAAAACATCCACTTTCTCTAAAGCCTCAAGATTTAAAACTAAACTGAAAGTGAAATGTGTCTATGTTCTCAGCAAAGCCAGGATTCAGTCTAAGATTTCTTAGTTTTGTTTTGGTTTAGGTTTTTAAGATGCACAGTTTTGGGGGGCACAAGGCCTGCTGGAAACGCAGTGATGTCTTGTTAAATAAAAAATAAAAAAAATCATGGTGCTATCCCTGGTGGAAAAACAGCAATGGATCACTAAAAACACTCACATTTGGTGGCTAAAAAGCTGCTAGAAACACAGCAATGACTCTCTAAATCACAACCGCTTTTGTTGTTTGTTTGTCTTGAACCGTGGTCTTCAGCTTTACCCCAGTGACACGCCATCCACCATCCCCTCCACCTCCCTGATGACAAAGTCTGCTTACATACTTTGTCACTTTAGAAACATTGATATGATGTATATGAAATGTGCAAATGAAACACATTTGTGGTTTACAGGAACTTACGATGCCAACATTCTCCTCTGGTGACTGGGCTGCCCTGGGCTGCTAACAGATTTTACAGCATTAGATTTTCAAGGGTTGTAGCAGGTTTAATGGTTTAATAGGATTTATTTATAGCGTCTTGGCCCAAAGCAAGACAAGTCCAAACACATTGATTTGGAGGTGCAGCGTTTAATCTTCATTTGGAACATGTTTCCTCTTTGGTGCACTATCAAGGCTATGATTGGCTTCTTAAACCTGCTCATCCAAGATCGCATGATAGCAGGCCAGATGAGGGAGCAAGCCTGCAGTGCGCACGCACACACACACATACACACACACACACACACACACACACACACACACACACACATACAAATCACAACCACATTAGTGCCCTACTCACAGCCAAATATACACACATGAGGTAATCCTGATAATTATAGTGCTGCAGATATACTCCCTGGCCATTAATAATCTGTTATCCACTGAGACTGTGCTCACATAGCAAGATATTACACTCCAGGAGATAAATCCACAACACTTCACTGACAGGTTAGAGATAGTGATGAGGCTCCATTTGCAGAGGGAGTTTATTTTAGTGGAACATTCAGGGGTGAGTGATTCGAGATTTAAAGTTGACATGAGGACAGAGGCAGGAGTTCTGACCTGCGATGCCCCGAAATGAACAAACAAGGAAACTCTTAAACAGATTCTCTTTCCACTTTCTAGTTCCTCCTTCCCTGTTTACATCATGTCACACTTCTACTGAGGCTATTACGCAGGCATTATGCATTCATGGCAATATTCAGTTTGCAAAACAAACACTGAAGCATGAACATGCCATTAAATATTAAGCTATGAAACGTTTCTGTTTCCTTTTTGGCTGAGTGGCTAAATCGGTCAAAGGTGAAAAACGTCATTACTATAATGTTTGTGACCAGTTCAAAGCTTACAAACTGAATACCACAACGATTCCACCACTGCAATGGGTTTTCACACACCAGGTTTTTCCAGCATGTGACAACTGCTCGGTAGAGTTTCATTTTCCGTAAATCCCCACAGCAAGATGGAAAATTATTTATGAAAACAGCTCATCAAAACCACTTATTTTCATCATTTCTTATGAGAGAAAACATCATATTTCTGCCTCCCTGCCACCCACATATCCAGTGGGGAATACCATGTTTCATCAACAAAACAAAACAACAATTTAAATGCTGAGCAACTGAAGAGAGGTTTACTGGGGACAGATGTGCTGGGGCATTGTAAGGGGAGGGAAGTGTGACTGATTACCAAAGGCCCAAATGGCGAGGAGGCTCTCAAAAAGCCTGGAACGAAGAGTTTGTTTTCGTTTGTAAATTTTTACTTTGATTTAATTTGTGCCATAACTAGATTAAAATTGGCTGAATAAAACAGTGGAGACTTAACTTTGTATAAAAGAAAGAGTGACGACTCTCTTTGGCCCCCCGCACCCTTGGTTTAATACGCCCCTGTTCTAATATTAGGCTGCATTCAGCCCCGACAAAACATAGCAAAACGTTTATTCAAACCAAAACAGTAGTGTGTTGAACACTTTGCTGTGGTAGGGAAGCACACCACCTTTTAGTCCTGTGGGGATTTCATTTAATTCACTAGGCTTTATTGGCATGTGAAAAATATGTTAACAATGCCAAAGCAAGTGTGAAATATAAATTAAAATGTGTGCACAATAAATAGAGATCTAGAACACATTTATTTATATACATGTCACTGCCGATTGGATAACACTTCTGACAGACCCACCAAACCAGAGAAAACGTACCTCAAAGGCTGTTGCACACTGTTTCACGCTGTTTCAAAGAAACATGTTGTTCAACCCAGAAACCACAGCAAAGCGGTGCACAGCGTTTTGAGACTGAATGTGCCTTATTAGTCTTTAAGGGCCTTGACACATGAAGTTGGCCATTGGTCAATGTCAGGCCATCACCTTAGTTTTTGCGGTGTGTCCCGCATCGTTGGCCCTAACTGGCCCTAAGCTGTTGTCTTTGCAGCATGTTCTAGTGCAACGTTTTGGCAGGCGCGCAGATGTCGTGAGGAGTCACAACAGTCAGCCTTCTTCACCACTAGTTCTTCGATGTCAGTTTGGTGTGTCTGGGCCTTGAAAGCAGAGCCGGGTGAGTGCTTATGTTGCTGAAGCACCAACGTACGCCGTCACGTCATTACAAGCGGTCTTTTGACATTAAGGTTGCAAAGTTTAAGACAAACCACCAGAATCTCTATTACTGCATATAAACCATATGACATCAATACTCAATATCTAAACAATACCTACAGCTATCATGGTTTTGAAACCCACACTTTCAGCTCCCTAAACAATACAGCCAGCTCTGCGCAAACATCGTCATTCAACTTCCTCTTAACACTGTATTGTTTCCTCTTCCTGCAGGCCCAGACACACTAACATCCAGTGTGTGTGTGTGAATAAAGCAGGACAACAATGTTACTTTGACACAGCAGAGCAGCTTCAGTTCACCAAACAAACTCCCACAGACACACACAGTCACAGAGAAACCCACACTTAGACACCATTCACTATACAATATATCATAGCGTTAATATTTCAGGAGCTCTGCCTCTCAAGTGAGCATCTGTAAATGGATTTTCTCTGCATTATTAAACCCTGCTACTTCAGGACAGCACTGACACTAGCCTTCAAACTGAGATATATATTCACAATATGTTATCATCTATATTTGTATTTTACAGGGGTTACACATTAATGGACAGAGCCAAACCAGCCAAGACGTCGGAGGAAAATGCTGGCATTGTGTAAACCACAGATACGTTACATTGGTACGCTTTATTACTATCATATCAACGTTTCTAAACTGGTGTAGTGTATGAACTGACTTTGTCATCAGGAGGAAGTGGGGATGGAAGATGGCATGACACCTTGTAGAGACACCCGCCAAGCTGCAGACCACTGTTCACAGACCAGCAAACACCAAAACCACATTTTTCAGAGTGAGTCATCCCTGTGTCTTCAAGTGACTTTTTAGCCACCACACGGGTGTTTTTTAACGACCCTAGCTGTGTTTCCACCAGGGATAACACAATGAAAAGTTGTGTTTTTTTACAGAAACATCTCTGCGGTTCCTGCAGGGATAGTACCACAGTGTTTTACAGAGACAACACTGCACTTTAAGCCAGGATTGTGCCACCAAAACCAGGCATGTTAAGCCAAGAAGACATAATTTTTGCCTAATCATAACCAAGCGGTTTTCTGGCTAAACCTAACCACGTGTTTACCAAACTGTTTCAAAGCATAAGGTTCAACTGAATACTAGGATGAAATGAGTATCCAGTATGAATAGTGTACTGTTCATTACTATGAGTATCATTTGCGTAAAATGTCAATATCTGAACTCGTAATGAAGCAAAATCCTCAGTCCTGTGGCTGTGTTTAATCTCTTAATCCTATGATCGAAATTATCTGAAGCTCAATCCTGAGACTGCTCTGTCAATTGTTTTCTAATATTAATTAATACGGCAACTTCTGATCAACCCGTTTCAATATCAGGTTTAAAATAACCTCCAGACGCCATGCTTTTTCTTTTTACACCCCACCCACTTTCGGTTTAAACTCCACCCCATCTGAGTACGGACACAGATAATTTAGTTGGTTGAACAGATACAGAGAAAGGTGTGCTCGCTCATCCCTAATATCCACTGCATATGGATATCTACTAATATAATAGGTCTGTGGTTTGCACCTACAAAGCCAACATTTATTCTGGCAACTGGGTTGGCCATACTAACTCTCCTTGTGGTTAGAGAGGTAAGCTTTTTAAAATGCAGATAAATCCATCCAGCAGAATAGCTGTCTGTTCTCGCTCCAAGTAAAGTCTTGACTTGGCTAATTTAAAGTATTTAACTTTGTATGGGTTTGTGGAATTATTGACCGCACTGTCTGTTTGTGATTACATAACCTCACAAAATGGGAATCTTGGCCTGATGTCCAAAACCAGGATGAGGATTAGAGTGGTGAAAGCTGCGGCAGTGCTGAGACTGTCGAGAGGGACTGTGAGTCCAAGTAGAGCGAGGGATGTAAAAAGTCAGGAGAGAAAGAGCGAGAGGGAGGGCGGGTGAGCCGATTCCCCTGATTTGAACTTGAGCGTACACACATAAAGTCAAACAAGGCCAGTGTCTGCTCTACGCTCAGGCACTCACTTACTTTCTGCCTTTGTTTTGTAATGATTGCATAAACATGGAAATGAAAATTATATTCAGTTTTTCTGACCATAATCAACTGTGTGTATCCCTGCAGTTGTTTTAATCATGTTCAATGTATTTTTCCAGCCCAGTCATCAAAAGCAAATGTACAAACACTTCACATTTGTACATCTTATACTATTATATCAACATTTCTAAAGTGATGCAGTATATGAGCAGGGGGTGGAGGGGAAATGGATGGCATATCACATAGGCGAGACGCTTGCTAAGCTGCCGACCACCATTAAGGACCAATAAACAACGAAGTTGGTTGTGTTTGAACGAATCATCGCTGTGTTTCCAGCAGCTTTAGAGCCACCAAACATGGGTGTTTCTTAGGTACCCATCGACTGCCTTTACAGTGAAGATACTGCCATCAAAACAGAATATTTTAATCTAAAACATGATTTTTCCTCACCATAACCATGTGGTTTTCATTATCCACAGCATTGTTGAAACTTAAAGAAACATAAAGATCAAACGTATCCACTACCTAACGATGGACATAAAGCTTCACTTTGAATTTCTTTTCCGCCAGCCGCACCAGCAGAATCACATTTTAGTTTTTAGTTAAATGTCTCAACAACAATTGCATTGATTGACAATAAATTTGGTAACATTACAGGCATTTGAGGTCCCCTCTCTGGATGACTTGTACAAACTTCAGCAATCCCCTGACTTTTCATCTAGCGCCATCATCAGGTCAATATTTTTTTTGCTCATTACTCTGGTTTGTGACCAAATACCTGCAAAAAGCTCAGCTCTATTTTGTGTTTCATGCTAACAGGAATATGTTAGCATTTTGACACCCTAAACGGAGATGATGAACATTGTAAACATTATGCCTGATAAACTTCAGCATGTTTGCATTGCTACAGTATAAAAAAAAATACAGTATTGTGAGCATGTTAACATGTGGATGTTAGCATTTAGCTCAAAGCTCTACTATGCCTAAGTACAGCCTCACAGAGCCCCTCGTTTGTCTGTAAACTCTTAGTCATGTTCAGGAATCTTTGAGTGATTCCTGGAAATGTCTCTGAAGTCAGGTCATGTAACAAGAAAATGAGACCCTTCATTGTGGGAAAAGTTTATTTAAATTGGAAACAGATGACATAATCTCAGCCATGAAGTGACTTTTGTTTATTTGTTTGTTTAAGAAAATTTGATTAGAGTCAAAATGACTTGTTAAGGTGGATATTTTTTTTTTGCAGTGTAGCCTCATGCTCCAGGCAGCTGCTAACATTTCTGGGAAACTACCTTCCCATAAAGAAATAACCTTGAAAACAGGAGGCAGGAACTGAAATCAACAAGTTTCATTTAACCTAATTTGCTGGCAGGACATCCATCTGAACCTCAGGACAGCAGGACAGTTTTCTTTTCAATAAATTTCCCCCCGAAACACTATCTGAGTCTGTGCACATCACTGCATGTCACAGCCGTGCACCAATATGTTTAAACTCATCTGTCAAGGTCATAAAAGCAGATCAACAGTGACACTGTTGTCACTAAAAGTTTCAGCATTATTTCAAGAGTGAGAAGTGTTGTTGCCTTGTTTTGGAGAAACTGGTGAGATTGACAGAGACAGAGAGTCCTGTGTGAAGCATTTCCATGTGCTGTGAGGAAGTATTACTGTCCAGTAGATCGCTCATGGAACAATGTTCCTTTTTTCTGCGTAACCTCACCCCAACTGAACTTCCAGCACCGCACAGTCCTCACATGCTCTCTCTTTCTGCATATTACATAACAATTCCCTTTTCCATTTACACCATCAACTGGCATTCGAATGACTCACTCTCTCTCTGCGCAGCGCTATACGTTCATCATCTACAAAACATGGTTATAAAATTTATACATTAACTCACCGCTGTAGTGAAACAGTGTTGAGCTTCTTTTGTTTTTACACACTGAGGCCAGCAGTATCTGAAAACAAAGAAAATACACAGAGTGAGTGATATTACACATCCTCACATGTTTATTCTTTGACAGGTGTTTCTGAAAATCTAATATTGTGACGGAAAGAAAACCATAACTGTATAAGTGTTCGCAGAGAAACAAAGACTGCATGCACAAAACACATTTTTCCATGTAGCTGAGTTATCTTGAACTCTTCATTATGGGTGCTCACCTGCAAAGAGCAACTGAGGACAACTCAAGCCACCATGACTGCTGTCCACACAGGCTTTTTTAACCTGGATGACCTAATTGAACAGAGATGTAAACAGCAAAGGTAGAAAACAGAGACACAAGGTGTTAAATGGGTGAGAAATTACCTTTAAATTATTAAATTGCAGGAAAAATGTTTTCCTCTGCTCGTAATTTACACTCCTAAAATGATATCACAATATTTTTAGGTTATATCTTGATATATATCTTGATATTTTTAAATCTCCTCAAAGGCACATCATAGGACTGGGAGAGAAAATCAAACATTACAATATTTCCTTCCCTAAAGTTGCAGGGGTTACTTCTTGTTTTCAGAAAATATTAAAACACTGAGATTTTTGTAACAATTAATCAATAATGTGGATATAATGACTAGGTGGGTTAAGGCAAGTGTTAAAACAAATAAAAAAGTCTGCATTTACATCACTTTGTTCTAATGCAGTCTTTAAAACGAGGGGAAAATTGTGAACTGTGATAAACTTTCCATCATCTTCCCAACGCCCACATCTCCCTGCTCACCTCAAATCTTCGTTAGCTCTAGCACACACTATATTATGTCTATGCTAGCACAGCTGCAGCTGATTGAGACAGACCTGCCCCTTCCCCTCTTTCCTCTGTCTCAAAAAGGAGCCGAATTCCAATAAATCAGTAAAACTTGGAAGTGCTGATTAAATATAAACCAAGATTGTGTTACTCTGTTGCTTATTTATCAACTAAAATGTCTCCAGAAACATATTTTAGTGCACCATTTGGCTGTAATATGCGAGGTGGTGAACAAGACAGCGCCACGCTGTTTCGTCTTATTGTGTAAACAGAAGCTGAAAATCTCAAATCAAATGGTAAAAATGAGATGCGCTGATAAAATAAACCAATATCCCTTAGCTACGCTCTCTATTTCTCGTCTACAATGTTTTAAGAGACGTATTTTAGCTTACCGTTTGACTCTAAGTTGAAACCGTTGGTTATCAGCCGCCATTTTGTTTCCCGTAGAGAAAAAACGGCTAAACTAGCATTGCGTCATCACCCAGCGAAAGTGTTGCGGCGCAATGCATTCTGGTAGTTGTAGGTTTTCTTCCTATTAAGCAAACGCAAATGCCGCAGAAGCTTTTCTCTATTTTCTCCGGTTACATAGCATTAATTTAAAAAGTATCTGTGTCTTTCTACTATATAGACAATCTAAATTTGTCAAAAGACCATCTTTCCAGCAGTGAAATGCTTCTTTTAAAGTTTGCCATTAACAAGTGTAATATTAAAACAGCATTATTGCCATCTTAGAATTAAGTTAGGTTTACACAAAATGCTCAAAATAGAAATACATCCAGTTATACAGCCCTGTGGTCATGTGTGCTGCATATAAAGTTGATTTATAACAATGACAGTTGCATAGCTTTGTGCCAGATGTAAAACATGACCATAGCTTTGTTGATATTTGTATTTCCAGTTTTCTCTATAAATAGAGGGAGCAAGATAAAGGTTAGTGGTCACCTTGCAATGAATTTTGTTTGTCAGTGGTGTGAACCTGACTACAGGTTGTCTGAGTTGAAATTCCAGTGGCCACCTGAGGTCAAGTACTAAATTACTTTTTATTATGGAAGCCATTATTGGCTGATTATCTGACTGACACATCACGTGTCCTTTCGGAGATATAAGTGTTGCTGTGGCAGGTCAGACCAGTATATCTTCCTGTCACTGTCTTTGCTGTGATACACTCAGTTATTTTATTAATTTTTAGTTCATGTTGGTTTGGCTTGCAGCTCATGTCTTAACCTCAGCCTCTTTAATGAAGTACCTGTTTTAAAGTCAAAAACACTATTTAAACTACCAGGCTGGCTTTGTTGCTGTCCGGTTTTGTTGCGGTGTATTCTGCCGGCTTGACTCAGCTGGTTTCCCGTTGGGAGGAGGAGGAGGAGGAGGAGTAGGGGTGGGGTCACCCGGGGTGAGGATCCGACCCTGGCTGAACCGGTGAGCGGGCAGAGGAGCGGCGGCGGAGAGATGCGGAGCCTTTGAGGAGCAGAAACATCCAGACGACCTGTGAAGCTCCACATGTCTCCTCTCTGAGTTTTCAGCAGCTGTTTGATTTGTAAGTAAGATCTCTTTCATGTTTCCCGAGATTCATCGTGCATTTAACAGCTTTTTATGATGCCAGGAAATATGCTGCAAAGTTTCTGAATTACTTGTTTACTTTATTATCTCATATCGGATGAAATAACATGATGTTTTTCTATGGGGTGTAGCCTACCTGTATGTAAACAATAACTATCTAACTATTTATCCCTACCGACATCTACTTAAAAACTAATAAACAGATGTCGGTAGGGATAAATATAAATATCTGCATATGGTAACTGGGTAGCAACAAGCCTAATTCATGATCATGATTAATAATCCTGTAATTAAAAATGAAAAGAAAGAGCGAGTTATAAATTAAAGGAACAATCCAACATGTTGGATCTTTCACATTTGTTCTCTTTTCTCTCCTAATGAACTGTTCATGGTGATTTAATCGCTAAAATAAGATGATTAAAATGACACAAATGTAAATAAAATGAGTCATGTAAATGAGTTTTTGTATCCAGACTGTTATCATGAATCTAAATGAATGTAGTGTTTACTCCACTATAATAAATGTAAGTGGTTGTTTAATATGTGGGATAGTTATTTATTATTCTAAAGTCTTTTCCTGCTGTTATAAACATTACAACATTTAACTGGCAGCGCTATGAGGTAGATTCACTGTTTTGCAGTCATGTAAACAAATGGTCATCTCACCACGTGTGCTTGTGTTTTTTCACCACTAGCTGGTGCCATTACAGCACACTTCACCCCGAGCCACCAGCCCTCCTCACACACTTCACAGCTCCCTCCAGTGACAAATCAGTGTTTGAACATGACAGGCCAGACTGTGGAAGGCATCACCCAGGACCTGTCAGCGTCCTCACTGCTGGCTGCAGAGGGACAGGAGTCCAGGCCTCTGGGACGGGCAGTATCCTTCACTGATGAGGCTGCTTCCATCCTGGCCTCCACAAGCCAGCTGGCTCAAACCCTCCTCAGTCACACTTTCACCCTCAAACGCAAAGCGAGCCTGACCAACGCTGAGGCAAAGGCTGGTAGCAGCTGCGATGAAGACAGCAGCAGCAGTATACGCCGCAAACGAGAGTTCATCCCAGAGGAGAGGAAAGATGACGGCTACTGGGACAGGAGGAAAAAAAACAATGAAGCAGCCAAGCGGTCCAGAGAGAAGCGGCGAGCCAATGATATGGTGGTAGAGAAGCGACTCCTGGGCCTGCTGGAGGAAAACGCCCGCCTGAGGGCCGAGCTGCTGGCTCTGAAGTTTCGCTTCGGCTTGGTCAAGGACCCGTCTGATGTTTCCATCCTCCTACCGTCCCCAACAACCAATACAACACATCTCTACCAGCCTCACACTGTTGGATCCTCCTACGCCAACACACTACACAACACCCACAATGTCCATCCTCACCCTCCACAGCAGGGTGTCTACGGGCAGGAGAGGTGCTGGGCCTCTGCCAAATCATAGTGTGTCCGAGGAGTCCAGTGTCTCCACCTCATGTAGCTCGGATGTGAGCAGCCCCGTGTTTTATGATGACACGCTGAGCGAGCGAAGTGGGCCTTCTCCAAGGGGGCTGGTGGAGGAGCAGCGGGGCTATGAACCCCACATCCTTTCAGTTGAGGTCAATGGAAGTCAGTACGCAAACAGACAAGATTCAGTTGACAGTTTGAAGAGCCTCCCGCACAAGCTCCGCTTCAAAGGGCCCGCTGGTTGTAGCGATGGAGGAGGGACATCTCCATCCTCTGATACTAGACATGGCGGACCCCCTGTAGCCACAGTGTGGCCAAACATCCAAGTGAGGAACCACCAGCAGGCAGGGATGGGACAGTCAGACAGAGAGTCAGGCTCCTTGGTCCAGTGAGGAGGCCTGTGGAGGACTTGAGCAGCAGTATCAGGGTCCATCCTCTGGACATTATAACTCCTCCTCTCTGCAGAGCTCCGGGGACACCAAGACTTCAACAGAGGACGTCAGTATCAGGTCTCAGATCAGCTGTTTGTCTCAGGAAGTGGCTCAGCTCAAGAGGCTCTTCTCTGAGCAGCTGATCTCCAAGATTGCTTAAAGCTACAAGGACTGAAGTTAACAGACCGATTTCACACTACATCTTTACATCGATCTTATAAACTGCTGACTTCCTGCAGGACAGCCTCAGTGTGAACAGCTACCTCTGGACTTTATTTACAACCCTGTTTGAGTGGAAAAGCTCAGTTTAGGAGCCTGTTTGTTCTGAGACGGTCAGCACACCACGACCAGAAAACACCAACACATTTAACTTTTGAAATAATGCTTAAAACGCTTTAAAATAATGCTAAGGCTAAAGTGATTTCGTTGTGAGTCATCACGTTTTTGGTAATGTTGATTTCCTGAGATTAGAAATATGCTGTACATTTTTGAATACTTGATTGAACAGGTCTGTCACAAACACTGGATGTGAACACGTCAGACACAACACAAAGGACATGGTTATAGTTTCTAACACTTTAAACTCGTCATGTTCATTTGAGTCATGTGAAATACCATTTTTGTCTTTGGGACAACATACAGTGTGTAGGCTTTTCAACATGAATACTGTACGTCAATATTATGTGCTGTCTCAGAGAAGAAGAAAAATGACTTTGGACACTTTTTAGAGTGAAATTGTTTTTGTGATCTTTGTATTGTTTACTGTATCTGAATCTGATTTATCGTATGACAGCAAGGTCCACACAAATTTATAGTTAACGTTTCCATCATGTCATTGAACCAACCAGACTACTGGTATTTGTTTTAACCTTGTTAGTCGCCAAAAAAGTTCAAGTGCTGCGAATAAAATTGTGCAGATGATGAGCACTGCTTAGAGCAGGCACACTAGAGACTTCCATCAGCTGAGCAGGTTAGCTTTGATTCAGCACTCCGCTAACTTGAATGGAGATTAAATGATTCAAATGTGCAGTTCTTCTAGACCAGTAGTTCCCAACTGGTGGGTCTTGGTCCAAAAGTGGGTCATGGGCCCATTCTGAATGGACCGCAAGTGTCAGGTTTGTAAAAAAGAACACTCTTTCTGCTGAAGAGTGAGTGACTAACATAGAGACAGCAAACTAGCCCAACGACATAGCCAACGCAAGTATAATGCTGAATCTATTAAACTGTGGGACCTTGACATAATGACTAAGAAGATATCTGGAACCTGAGGCTGGACCAGTTAGGGAACCACTGCTCTAGACTTCCAAATGTTATAAGAGCATATGGATCAAATTCTGATAGTGTGTGTATCCACTGATTTACAAATGTCTCTTTTGCAATTTCAGTCTGCAGGGAAAAAGTCTTTTAGGGCCACATGGCATCATGTGACGGCTGAAATTCCGCTGTTGCGCCACTGTGAAAATTGGCTTCAAAACTCGGCACGCTTCCTGTAGGCCTGGTTTTCAAATGTGTGTCATCATGGCAAATTGTGGTCTTGGTGACAACTATTGTAGCGTGAACTACCACAGAAGCCGTTTTTAGTACTTTGCCAGCTGTTTGTCAATGCGATAACATCACTACCGTAAAAGATGCAGTCACAAAACTTTTCAGTCATGGTGTTGAGATCAAAATGAAGGCCGAGATCGAAGATGGGTTTGGTCCAAGCAAGAAGCTCGGAAGCAGAGAGGGAGGAAGTAGAGAAGGGTGCACTGGGCCTGCCACTTTACCCCCCTTGCTCACATTTAAATTGAGGATCACTGTATCGTGGCTGGAGTGATCTCATCGCAACATGGTCTCTTGTTAAGAACTATAAATGAAGTGAAGCATACTTGAATTATTTTATATAAACGAGTGGTGAATATTTAATGATTTTTTAATGCATTAGTGTCACTGTGTTAGCAGAGAATACAGTATAAAGAATGTGAGGTTATGCAGTGTGGATCTTTAAGATATGTAGTCAGTGTCTTCTATTACCAAAGTGTGTGCACTCAATCCAGTAACGAGATTTACAGTATCCATGTTTGTGAGCAGAGGTCGGGGTCTGTGATCCCCTCAGACTGCCAAGTCATATGGACCTATGTAGTTCATTAGTTTGTCCAAATACAGATGTGTGAGCATGGACCTCACAAGATGGCACCCCCATCTGTAACATCTGTGAGCTTCACATTCTTTATACACTGTCTTTGAGATTGTATGACTGTAATATCTCTGTATCTGTTAATGATGCAAAATCATCACATGAAACAAGTGTGACAGTTACAGTGATAAAATTTCTTAAATTGAAAACAGTACTGTTTTTTTTCTGTTCTAAAGGCCACACATATTTTTAAGGATACAGCCATAAACATGCATCATGCAAGAGAGTTTTTCAAGCTTTTCTTTGACTGCATTTTGCATTACATCACAGGCCAGGAGGGACTGAGGGAAAGCTAACCCAGCTGGGGCAGAGAGAGCAGTGGTAGGTGTGGCACTGGCGGGGAGAGGTGCACTGCGCAAGAGTGTGAACATGTCACAAATTAAATTTTCAGCTGATATCATTTGAATTTCATTACACCTCCATTCCTTTAATAAATGCTTTAAAACTGTTGAAGCCACCCTGGTGTCAGTCCACCTTCACTGAGCTAAGGTTGGTAAAATGAAGGGGGGGACATTGGGGTGTCGGACAGTGCCAGGGAGAGGGGAGTGGTGTACGGATGCAGGGAGAGGAGTGAGACTCTGCATGAGTCATCTATCACGTCAGCAGTATGAAAGCTATTTTTAGCATTGAAGCAGCTGCGGTGGAGACTGATTGGCCCATATGGAAGTGAAGGATACAGGTTCAGAATACATTATCACCTGGAAAGAGTACAAATGTGCAGATAGGCATCAGAGGAGCTGCTGTGAAATGCATGCAGATATTTTGGGGGAGCCAGAGGGCTTCAATACACACTCTGCATTATTAATTGTGTTCTGAAAATATAATTAACTTGACTGAATGCCATTATTCTGCATTACAGTAACACCCTCTTGAACCTTTCAATCATCAGTGCTTAGTCATTTATCAACACCAGGTGGCGCCACGTGTCTTTATCAGCGTAGATCACTGGCTCATTCATTCATTCATTCATTTACTCATTCACAGCAGTGTCACTACAGAGGTCATCTCCTCCATTGTGCTTGCAGGGAAGTACCACATGCTGCAAACGCAGAGCAAGCAGTCATGTCATTTTGTGTTGGACACACAGTACTCCCACCTTCAAATGACCCATCTTTATTTAAAACAGCACAAAGCAAGAAGGGAGCTGGAGCTCCAAAATAACATTTGCACGACCTCCACAAATTAATTATAACGCTGACATGTGAGGTTTAACACAGCTGCAGAGGCTCCTCCCTCAGGCTTTGGCCCTGACGACAACAACACGAGTTACACATGAGATCTTTTGTCTGCAATCAATCTTCATCCAGCCCAGTCTGCAAACCCCCATGCCACGAGCCATATAGGAAGGAGTGAGAGCCTTCTGGTTGCTAGGCAGGCACCACCACACCACAGTTGCCAAGGGAATGCCTGCATGCAGAGGCAGCCGAAGAGATGGAGGAGTGTGTTGGGGGTTGGTTGGTGGTTGTAAGAGAAGACTGGTGGGGGGAGGAGCTAGACAAGTTCAAGGCCACCGTTTCCCTAACATGGTCTAATGGTGGTGTTGGTGGTGGTGTGTGTGTGTGTGTGTGTGTGCATGTGCATTGAATGAGTGCACGTGTGTGGTTTGAGACAAAGCAGGGGGAAGGGATGTGAGTGAGAAAGTGGGTTGGAATTGGATGTGTGTCTGATACCAAACAGGGCTGACGTAACTGCTCATGAAATATAGTGGTGATGAGGACAACAGGCTTTATGGGATAATACAAAAGCTCATAAGCAGATAATACACGTCCATTTCCAGTAAAGATAAACAAAACGACAGAAAGATGACGAAACTACAAAAACACTGGTATAACGATTCATATTTATTGTTGTTAAGGAGATCTGTTTTTTTTTCTATTACGCTCAGTTTTATCAGCCATTGATTGTGAAGTGTTGAAGTGCATCTTCACTGCTTTTCTAAATAAATGAATAAAAATCTAAAAATTTCTGTAGCACTACAAAGATTAGTTTAGTTTATTTGTGTATAAAAATATATTAAGAATTTAAAAAGTAAGCCAAAAATTGCTTATAAAGATATGTCCCTTTTTAAATAACAACAGTCACACTTAAAAGAGAAAAATATAACATCAAAGACTGCATAATCTATCAAAGTTTCAAGACTAAGCACTAACACAGAACTTACAGATGTGTACAAAACTGAATACACAGGTTAAGATGTGTTACAAGGGAATCAATAAAATGTAAAGAATCGATTCAGTCTTTATCATTTCTACTGTCAATTATGCTTAAAATTTTATTACAGACTGTGACAAAATGAAAATTGAATGAAATGTGTGCCATTAATTTAAAAAAAAAAAGGCAAAAGGTTTTAGAATAATAACACACTAAATACCTTCATGTGTAAACAAAGGGTTAAACTCTGCTGTCTGCCTCTGCAAACACAACTCGTTTAACATGTTCTGATCTGATCAGATAGACACTTGCGGTCTGAAGCTATCAGGGTGCATTTCTTCACCATATGAATGTTACGTAACATAAAATAAACAAAATCAAAAATGGACGGCGACTGTTAAAACTAAAATATTTCCTCACAATGCAACTGACGGTGAACATGCTTTATAATAATGTATGTAACAGTGTAGTAAATGGGTTGATGAGGACGTGTATTAGAACTGTTACCACACACACTCTGCATGGCTCTGTGTTCCCATGACCTACATCCTGTCCTTCTGCAGACTATGACAGTGGGCTGACACATATTCTTAGTTTTCCACTTATGAAGGAACAGTAAGAAGCATTGCCTCATGACTCATTTTCATTGATACTCAAACAGTTACACAAATGTTGTGTAGTCAAAAATCATGCTGTTAAAGGGTGACTCTAGTATTTTTCAGCCTGGACCCTATATTCAAATGTTTTTGTGTCTAAGTGACTTGATCTTGAAATTGGTTCAGTAGTGAGAGAGAGCGCTGCAGCCGGCAGCGGTGAAACAGGCTGCAGTGTAACCACTCAGGGCAGGTGCACCCCCTCACTTTACGTCCGCTAAAAGAGCTTGTCTCTGTCACTGACAGGCTCAGATTGTTATGACGAGCGACATTACGTTAAGGATCCCTACAGAGAAGTGAAATGTATTTTTATAGCTTTTGCTTGTTCCAGTCTGTTTTGTGTCCAAGTCTTGCTAACGAGGAGTATCGTTCTGAAATCTCTTTTCACACCATCAAAATCTTTTCATGACATTTACCATCTTTTTGAAGAACAGTAAGATACCCTTTCTGTACTTACTCCTCTCTCCAACTCTACTACCAGTTACTCCTGTTTCCTTCCTGCAACAAATCACCTCTTGTGAGATTTCAGACTTCTCATTAGCTAGACTTTAGGGGCGGCTGTGGCTTAGAGGTAGAGTGGGTCGTCCACGTGGCGAAGTATCCTTGGGCAAGATACTGAACCCCAAATTGCTCCCAATGGCTGTTACATCAGTGTGTGAGTGTGTGTGAATGGTTACTGGGTCACAGGTGGCACCATGTATGGTAGCCTTGGCCACCAGTGTGTGACTGTGTGTGTGAATGGGTGAATTTAACATGTAGTGTAAAAAGTGCTTTGAGTGCAAGACGACAAAAGTGCTATACAAGTGCAGTCCATCAAAACAGGCAGAACGACTGGGAAAGTGTTGTGGTGATATCTATTAGTATAAATGTTTACCCTGTTCACCTGTAGTGTCTTTTTTGGTTTAAAAACATGTGGAATATTACAATACATGGTCATTTTGTCAAAATTATTTTTTTTCTCAGACTCTGAGTCAGACATCTCCACTTCAGCAGCACTTACATACACCAGACTCTCCAGGTTTATTCCTGTCTGTATGCTGAAGGTTTTCACCAAGCGGTTTGTTCATTTATCATTCATAGCTTGGTTTATATAACATTTTATTTCTAAGACTTGACAGAAATTGATTTTTTTATGCCTATTGACAGTGTTTTCTGATTTATAGAGTGATAAAAAGTAATATCCAAACTTCCCTCAGTGAAAACCTTTGACTGTGATATGTCAACAAAATGAAACAAGAACATTTAACCTGGCTTTATCCAATGTTCAGATTTTATCCTGGGAATGTACGCAAATTAAAGCATATTTAAGTATATAATGCATCGTTTGAATATTTAAGAAAAATTGTAATATAAAAAATATGTAACTGTCTTAATGCGGGCTAAGTGATCAACTGGGAAAGTTTCATAATGATGTCTGTTAGTGAAGATTCTTTCCCATCTCTTGTCTAAAACACACAAAATGCTATAATACAAAATGAATTTTTCTTTCTTACAGCGGTCTCTGAGCCAGACATCACCACTTCAGCTGCACTCACATACATAAAACTTTCCATTCTTTCCCTACCTATACTCTGATGGTTTTCAACAAGGCGTATTCATTTATCATTCATAGCCTGAATATAACATTTTATTCCGGAAAACATAGAGGAAAGAGATTTTTTATGGCTGTTGACAGTGTTTTCTGATTTATGGAGCAATAAAAAAGAAATATCCAAAATCCCCTCTGTAAAAATCTTCTGACTCTAACATGTCAACAAAATGAAAGAAGAAATTTGAACCTGACTTTGTCCAATGTTCAGATTTGTGCTCTGGAAATGTTTGCAAATTAGTGCATATTTAATTAGATAATTGATCATTGCATATTTAAAGATACATGTTTGGAAAACATGTCACACAAAAAATGACCTCTAATGTCCCTAATGTAAGTAACCAATGGGATGTTTCATGGTTAAATCTACATGTTAGAAATGTTAGGGGAGACCGGGGTTGGTTGTCACAGTGCTTATTGCAGCCACACTAGAGGGCGCTGTCACATTATGTTGATATCAAACCTGACATCCCACTAATTTTGCACTCGTCATTTTGTGGTACATGCGCAAAACATTAAGGTGAGGAGATATTTTGTAGTTTTTATGGGTCAGAATAATTTTTCATGTTGGTGTTGTTTTTTATATTAAAAAGTCGACGGTAATAGCTTTGAATTGAGTCAACTTTTAGCTAGCAAGCTAAAGTCATGTTGTAGCTAGCTTGTAGCAAGTGTTTGTCAAGAGGTCAGATGGGGACGGTTGTCACAATGTGTCAGAGTGTCTTTGATGGTTAATTACAATAAGTTGTAAAAATGAAAGGGATGCCCATTTGAAGCCAAGACCTTAAGCTTTCATTTAACTCTTTCCGCGCCAATGACGGGATTTTACGGCAATCTGTGTTTTCACTGTTATGAGACAGGGGGCGCTGTTACACATCTTGTGAAACAGAACAGCACTGCCATGTCCAAAAACAAACGAAGACAAAGATCTGCTGGAAACTGGAAAAAGATGTTGAAGCTTGTAAACTGCACGGAAATGCCGGCGCCAACGGAAAAGTTTATGGCCGCGTAAGCCATGGAGATGTTGATGGTCTCCAATTCCGATCATTCCTGTTTTGATCAATATTCTGAATCCAGTTTGGGCAAAGAATCAAATGGGTTTGATGGGACAAAACAAAATCGCCATGACGGTGACAGTGACATATGACAAGACGACCACAGAGGAGAGGGGGACAACAGAACACTGAGCGATCACTGAACGTGGCAACGTGCTCCACTATACCTCAAAGAGAATATTATTTTCATTATTATTATTATTATTATTATTATTATTGTAGTTGTTGTTGTTATTATTTTTATTATCATTTATACAATTCAAACTGACATAAGGAAATGAGAAAAAACAATGAAAATTAATGAAAATTAAATTCAAGTAAAAAGGAAATGGAATAATACAGCACAAAATTTGTGTGTGTGTGTTTAAAAACAGAAGGTCTCTTCTTTCATTTCTTGTATATACTGTTCATATATTCATAGAACAATTTATTCTATGGGTCTTGAAAGATTAGTAAATATGATCAAAAAATCTTATGGTGGCTCGCAACTTCAAAATAATACCCTGGCAGGGATAGTGTTAATGTAGGAATGACTACTAAAGAGTAAAAAGTGTGACAACCAATCCTGGTCTCCCCCACCCTTGATGACCTTTGTGCAAAAATAAGTTGAATTCTGATGCAATTTTAAACATAGATTCAAATCTGTGTGCTATCTCCACGGTGGAAAACATCAAAACAGAGGCATCACAAATTTTTAAAAGTATTTGAAGCACATCCTTCAGCTGTTCATGGTGAGGTCAAGACCAAAGTTGTTCTGGCAAACTGTTGGAAGTTCTCAGGATTAATTTTCTTTGCTTCAATAATCAGGAGCAGATATATTTTACACATAATATGTTAATAACAGAGCACAGTGGCTGTACTCTTGCACATTTGAAGGACATGCTGTTACATGCTATTATTGGACCTCTCAGTGGAACATGGTGTCTGCGTAAAACGCATTCATGCCCATGTTATAAACTTAACCACTCCCGTGAAAGAGATGGTGTTACGTGCTGGAGGAGGACATATAGATGGAGGGGTGAAAAGAGAGGGACTTATAACACACAGAGAGAGAGAGAGAAGCTCTCGCGCGGAGAGATAGAGGACAAAAACGTGACTAGGCAGCCGAAGAGCTGTTACGCAACCGCTGACCTACTAACACATATTTCTAGAAAGGGAGCCGGAGAAACTGGAGCAAAGTGTCCGGCAGCACACAACACACAGCCAGCCCGAGCCAAGAGACAGAAACAGCATCCACCCGACCCACTGACTCAAACACAACTCAGCCGAGCACCGAGAAGCACAAGAAAACTTTTCGGTTTTTTTGCGGAGGTTTCTTCTAAAGGCACAAGGAGAGGAGGAAACGGGAGCGAGACAGCTTTTGTGTCGGGGAAGCCTGAATCTTTTTTTTCCTCCAGGACATGGAAAGGTATGTCATGACTGAGAGGAAGGCTGCTTTTGTCTTTGTATATGTGTATCAGCATATATGTGTTTGGTGTGGATTATTATAGAGGTGTTTGAGCGGTGCGTGGAGATGAGGACATGATGCTTATGGCCGGTTATTGTTCACATGGCGACTCTCGGCTCTGCCGGCACATCCGCGCGTCCGTGACTTTGAGACGGCTGCTTTTGTCACATTAAACACCGCACTCGCGAGGCTCGTGTGCTACTTTGTTGCCTGCTTTGTTGCGTTTTTTCCCGCTTTTATTATTAACATGAAACACGTATATTTAAAGCAGGGCTGGGAAAACGTGGTTGGCCATATCCCACGTTATGTGCTCAATGTCAAGGCGAGGTTATTTCCCTCATGGTGGTGTTTTCCAGGGAATGGGGGGCAGCTGCTGCGCTCGGTCTGTGTTGTCTGCTTAATGCAGACACACAGGGTACTATATTAGCTCCTGCACGTGGCATGCTGCTGTTTGTATGTGTATGTCGTTCATATGTAGGTCACTAGTTCACTTTAGTTGCTCGGATGTTAAGTCGTCTTTTTGGCTGCAGCTGATGCAAACATCAGACTGGATTAAAGCATGCTGCTTCCCCTTTTTTTAGGATGCTAATTCATGTAATTGTGCCAGTAAAGGTGGGTGAAACTCATGTCAGAGTGGCGCTTATGGAGCATAAATAGAGATTATATACAAGAAAATCTAATTTTTAAAAAATACGAGAAGGAAAAAAAATGTATTTGCACCCAAAAAAAAAATGATATTTTCATGCTTGTTTCATGCACAAAACTTCTCTTCTCCAAATGTGCACAAATTTGCCTCTGTTTCTAGTTACATTACTAACACAGTTCTAGATGTTCAAGTTCAAAAGAGCTCACAAAATGTCTGATTTCAGTCAAAGTGAGTCACCGGGTGATTTTTTTTTGTGCTCATGAGGTGTGTTAAGTAAAGCACAGAGCTTTGCTTTGAGGGAGTTGGAGGGTATGACATAACCAGCACACAGCAGGGAGAAGCAATAAACAGCAGCTCTCTCGGGGACAGAGAGGCCTGTAATTGATTCACACCCTGCTCTTTCTTCCCATCATTCATACCCAGATTAGCACCAAATCCTTTATTTGTAAAGCAAAAAGATATTTTGGAAATGCTTTCATCAGTGACGTTACAGCTGCCGAGTTATTTTTAACTTCCTCAGACAAAGAGAAAACATGGAAAATTAAAAAGAAAAGCAGAAGTTAAATTGAGCCGGATAATCTTTTTTTTTTTATTTGGTGCAAAAGTGCTGTCCCAAGCTCCCGGTGAGGTCTTTGCGTGAGTTTGTTGTGAAATTACAACAACAAGTGAACATCCAGGATGTGATGCAATGCATGGAAACCCCTGTCTGGCGAAGGCAGGCAGAGTTCTGGTGAGCTCTTAGTCCGCCTGTTGCCAGCTGGTCTGGTTTCAGAGCCGTCTGCGTTGCTCCAACCCAGCCGCCTCTCTGAATATAGGTCAGACCTGTATCTGGGTGAGGAGACACATGCAGGGCAAGTCGTGGACTACTTTGACCACTCTGTCTGTTGGAATATGAGACCACAGATTGATATAGACTCAAGTAATTACAGCTACTTGTCCCAGATTTCACTATATTTGTTAATTAAAAAAAAAGATTTAACTGAAAAAGATATAGGTCACATGCTGCCAGTTGACCAAGTTAGGTTGAAAACACTGAACAGAATATTGTGCAAATGTGTGAGCATATACAGATTTGTAAATAAGGCCATGCTTAATTTAAAGTTTTCATGCATTTATTTGTAAGATCCAGTGTTGTGTCTACAGGTACAAGTGTTTTTAGTCACGTATTATGTAGAGGAAGTGTTTAAATGGCACTCAGTAATAGGTCTCACTATCTGACCTGGAATGTCTGGACTCCCGTCTCCTAGTTTTGTTTCCTGACACAAAGCTGTGTAGCAAAATGGAGGCTCCTCGCTGAGGGGCCCCTCCATGTGTGTGGTGTTAGATCACTTAAAAGATGGAGGAGGGGCAGAGGATGCCATGCGTTTTACTCACACTTGCCTCATAGGAGGTCAGAGGTGAAGCATTCCTCCCCGGGCGGCAAGTGCCTGGGAACTTCAGACCTGTGTTTTCCACAGCCAAAAACGCTGAAAACAAACTGCTTACACGAGCTGCAGTGAATCATTCTGCCTTTTTTTTAAATGGGGGAAAAAGCCTGTGCACAAAGAGCCAATTACACAATGTACCATATCCAGTATCTCTGTATTTTGTGCCTTAAGTCTTGGCTTTTATTCTGAGCACAGCGTGTACAGAGGACAGTGAAAGGGGAGAGTGCAGGGCATTCACAGCCAGTAACCTGTAGCTTCTGCTGCGATGTAATATGCATGTGTTACACAAGCTTTGCTCCGCAACAAGAGAAATTCAGAGCACGTACGTTACGAGCAACAACAGCAGCCCCTCCCCATGCAGTCCTGAGAGAGAGCCTGTTATGTGTGAATTTCGGCTGCAGAGATGGGTGTGTGCTCTGACGTCAATGCCATCTCCCTATCTCTCACTATGGTTTTTTTCATCTGCCATTGATGCACATTGTTCTGTGCTGCATAGGGTTTTCTGGAGCGAACAGGAATTAATGTTGCATGAAAATCACTGGGGCTTTCATAATCAGATTTTTTTTTTAGGCAGATGACGTATTCAACTTTGTCTCTTTTATTCCTCCCGCTGCAGATTCTGTAAAATTCCTCTCGTTTCCACCAGCTGAATTCCCCGTCACCCCATCGCTCCTCTGCTTCCTCCCTCCCTCACCTCTTTCTGTCGCTCTATTTTTAGAGTGCACTCTAATACTCTCTTTCCCTCTCCTGGCCTCCCTCCCTTGCAGTCCTACTGACCTATTTTATGGCGCACCGTCAAACACAGGAGGAGTGTTTACTGCTTAGCGTCGTTTCTAGGTCAGTGGGACAGCGCAGACGTATGCGTGCTTCCTTCCCTCCCGCCTTTGTTTTGCGCCTCCCCTCCCCTGCAAGTCTTTATGAAAATTATTCAGGGTAGGGGAGTGAGGGAGGGGCTGACCCCACATTTTTCCACATCTGTTGGTGGTTGTGTCCAAATCCTTTTCTGTTCAGCGTAGCTTTACCAGTTCTTTGAGAGAAGGAGACAAACAAGACACGGTTGAATCCTCGTTTTGGCACTGAAGGGGGGAATTCAATTTGAAGAGTAGCTCGCTGCATATCCAGCCCATGAGTAACAACATAACAGACATGGGTAAATAAATGGTTAATTAACTGGAGCAGTAGTCAAGCTGTGTCAAGGTCTCAGAGTGGGTTTTTTGAATGTGAGATTATGTAACGGGGTCATTGACTCTGGAGGAAGCAGAGAAATGCTGTAAGCAGTCTGGAGAAGATGCACATTAGATTAAATAGTTATGTTGCGTTGCCTCAGAGGTGAGACTTAAGTGGTTTGTGATTTGGGAACGATACACCGCAGCGCAGTAGAAGAGGGTCGATGCGGGTCAGTTTGTAGCACTTTTGTTCGACTCTCGTCGGGATGCGAATGGTTTTTTTTTTGCCCTCTTGCCATTACAGTAAAATTAATGAGTAGAGTCAGTGGAGTTTCTTTGTTCAGGTTTGCTTTCTATGCTTGCCGCATGTCTGATCTCACACAACACAACACAGAGGAACATAAGACAAATATGGGAGCAGAAATCTGCACTAAGACCTGCTTGCTGTTTCTTCAGCAACTCTCCAGAATTCCCTGTTTGGGTCTGACTTAACCTTTGCATGCAAGAGTTTCTAAGTTTTAACTCTCAAAATGAAACAACCAAAACCGACAACACAGTCTGTTACAACACACTTTAAAAGATGAATTTAAATTAATACCAACATTTTTGCCTCAGTGGTTTTTAAGATACTGAGTAAAAAAGGTGCAATGTTCTGCAGGTGTTACACTTCAACAGCATAACACAAGTACTCACTATTGCTCCTGTAGCACTGTGGTATTTGCATACTTGTACTTCGTGTTTGATTTAAATATTCAAGAAAGTCTGCACAAAGGCTGCTTGATAATCATGAAATGACAGAGAAACTGGACTGGTAGGATTCAAGTTACTAGCAAGATTATTCAACAAGCTAAAACTGTGCTCCACTTATTTGAAAGTGGGTGCCCTGAAAAAATAGTGAAAAAGGGAAAGGTTAATAAAAGCAAGCAAGTGATGATAAAAGTTCATATTTGTGCTGAGTTTAATACCCGTGTTGCAAAATCGACACCAGAGGAGTCGTTGTTACCCAGAGGCACAGTGACCTACATTAGTACATTCCCTCTGTGTGTGTGTGTGTGTGTGTCATAAAAAATGTTTTTGTGTTTGTAATAGACTCCGGGGCTTAGTGTAGTGATGTGTTATTAATTATCGCATATCATCTGTGTAATGCTGCGCAGCGGCAGAACCAGAGGAATCCGGCCTAAAAACAAGTGCAGATCTTGTCATTACGTAACGCAACAACATCCGTCTGTGCTGCATGCAGTATTGTTGTTAATGCAAGACATTTTGGGTGGGCAAGGCTTCCTGTTGAGCTCCGATGTTGACACCGCATAAGGAGCTCGGGGTGTTGTGTAATGTCAGACAGTGTGACGGCTACTAGAGACACTGCTGCTGTGTCGCAGATCTCCTCCTCCCCCGTAGATACAGCCCAAAGCAGATGTGCCCATTTACTCCTCAATGACTTTAAATTCGGTCCCTCATGATGCATTCTAGAAAATGAAATGTAAAAGCAGAAATTCTAATTGCACATAATTTGTTGCATCATATACTATAATTACAGTAATATAACTTAGAGTGCGATGATACATTATGTCCCCGTACATTCCCCGCCTCCCTCAGCCCTTTATCTGTCTGTCCCTGCAGGGCTGGCACCAGGTCAGCCTGCCTCAGTCCTGTTATGTGACTGTGACAGCGCCCTGTATTACACAAGAGCTCTGCAGTAGCAGCAGCAGCAGCACATACAGTATGTTTAATCCCAGCCACAGCCCTGCATACTGATGTGTTTGCTGCTACTCAGACTCTGCACCCCTCCTGCTTGTCTCTGTGAAGTCGAGGAAACAAAGACAAGGAAGGCAAACATTGTGTAACTTCGGGGATTATGTCATAGATTTTTGGCGCAGGTTGAGTTGTGATAAGCACACTGTGTATTGATCTCAAGCCTTGGAAGTTACACTCAAGTGACCCACATTAAAAGCTTTGTACTGAAGCTCATGAGCCTAATTTTACCTGACTGAAACGTAAACATATGTTCCAATGAACTGCAGTGGTTTTAGAGCTAATCTAACGCTGTCCTTCTCCACCCCTCCCTCCCTTTTTCTCTCTGTCTCCATAACCCAGTTAGTGGTCAGCAAACAGCAGCACTGAAGCTGGATCCTCAGGGAGCCCCGAAGTACACGGACTGACCTACATCCTCTGTAAAACACTGAGAGAAGCAGGGCACCGGCCTGACAGGCATCACAGCTCTGCTGAAGATTGAGGGAGACGCCGATAAACTCGAAATCACCTCCAACAAGACTCCAGAGACTGCTCTGATCTGTTTGCCAAGACAGCTGGAAGACTCTTTGCCCAAAATAAAAACTTGTTTCTTTTTTTGGGCTCCTTGTTCAGAACACTAGTTCAATGTCTGAGGTTTTTGTGGCTAGCCATCTCTTTTTAATCTTCTTGGCCAATCTGGACACTTGAACATTTTGATCTTGAAGAATAAGTAACAGAAATCAATGAGGCTATCCCTTCGAGGAGCACAAATACCTCATCAAGAAGTTTTTGCCGATCCTGCGACTTAGGTCAAACTCCTTAGTAACAAAGAAGAAGACATATATAGTTTTACATTTTTTCCCTCCCCCCCTTTGCCCTTTGCTAGAGTTACACTCTGGCCCCCAGCTGGGAAAAGATGGAAAGTCTGAGTCTTCATCTCCCACCCACCAGCAACAAAAATGCCATGGAGGTAGACACTTTTTCCTCATACAATGGCAGCCTCCCATCCCCTATTCCTGAGGGTGGAGCCCGGATCAGCCGCCAGTCGAAAGGTTCCAAGCCTAATGCGAGCTGCCGCCGCAAGCGAGAGTTCATTTCTGATGAGAAGAAAGATGCTTCCTATTGGGAGAAACGGAGGAAGAACAATGAAGCAGCCAAGCGCTCACGGGAGAAGCGTCGCCTCAATGACATGGTGCTCGAGAACCGGGTCATGGCGCTGAATGAGGAGAACGTTCGTCTAAAAACTGAACTCCTACAGCTCAAGTTGCGCTTTGGCCTCATCAGCACAGCCTCCTACATGGAGAAGAGTCAGCAGATCTCCAACAGCACCACTGGTGGCAACAGTGGGAGCACCAACGGCACCCCAAATAGTAACGCCTACCTCTCAAGCAGCGGCTACTCCAGTGCATCCCAGGTGATGCTGAACTCTGACTCATCTGAAGCTGAACAGTCGAGCCGTGGCGAGCGCCACAGCACGCTCCACCAGTACTCTCCCCGCGGCTCTGTCTCTGACATGTCCGATGGGTCCTCCAGAGACAGCCCAGAACCCATGGGCTACAACATAAAGACAGAGCCTTCAAGTTTGGAGATGGCCAGACTGGAAAGCAATGGGATGCCCAATGGTTTGCCAAGTGGGGCTTACCATGGCAACCACACTGCTCTGGTTTCTCCTCACCAGCAGAACGCTCCATTGGCTGAAAGTGCCATGGACTACCAGCACCACCAACAGCAGCAGCAGCAGTGCCACATGGAGGCCTCCAGTCCTGCTCCTCAGGCCACCTCTGCACAGAGAAGCGTCATCTTGTACCGCTCCAGCAGTGGCTGTTACCCCATGGAGACCCAGAGGCCGGAGGACCAGCAGACCCAGCAGAACAGACCGCTGCAGCACTCCTCAACCTCCAAGTTCTCCGACTGCTCAGTGACCATCACAGAGGTCGCTGAGAAACTGGAGAGGACAAAGACCATGGACTCACCTCAGTATGAATACACTAACGGCCATGCTGAGTCAACAGAGGAGCTGCAGCAAAAGTACAACCAACAACAGCGTGAGAGCCATCATGGGCACTACAGCTACCAGAGTCAGGAGAACAGTCTTCAGCATGCAGAAAGCCACCACAACCCCTTCGCCCCTGATCTGATCCGCAACACTGAGGAGGGCAAGTCCTCCTTCCCACAGCACAACGGCTACCTCAACACACTGGACGAAGAGCCACCAGTGCTCACCTACGAGGGAGGCCCCCGGGCCGACGGTTTCTACCAGGAGAACTCCTCTGCGAAAGACACCTCATCAAGTGATGGGGACCCTCGTAGCTCTGACAAGGAGGGCTCCACAGACGACGAGTCCCCCTCCTCGTCCTCCTCAGACATCAGCAGCTACCACCAGAAAGCGGCAGGAGCTGCCGGTTCGCATGGCGAGTCCCAAGCTGAGGTCAAAGGCACCGCCCTGCCCCATAAGCTTCGCCTCAAGTACAGAGCTCTGTCCAATGGGGCGGCAGGAGCGCAAGTGGAGGGATCAGTCAACACCTCCATGTCGCCCTCCCCAGCTTTGCCTCAGCACCCTTACTTAGCTCTACCCAGCAACCCTAACAGCACCCAGGCCAACGGGGAGAGCAAAGAGGTGGACAATGAGACTCAGTATGTGGAGGAGGTCAATCCTCTGAATGAGAGGCCAGAGGCTAAGAAGGAGGGAGGGAAAAAGGGATCCAGCAGCGGCAGGGGTGGGCGCAATAAGAGGCGAGACTAAGGACTAATAGGAACATTTTCCTGTCACCTCTTTGTCCTCTTCAGCAGACAGACAAATAAGACTATGACTCACATAGCCACCTGACGAGACAGAGAAGAAGCCGGTGATCTGTGTGAGTTGTAGTTAGGATGTGAGTTCACCAAGTTTCACTGTGTCACCTGTTCCTCTTCCCTTTGCTCTCTCCTACCTCCCACCTCCAATTAAAATGATAGATCACTTAATGAGGGAGGGGACAGAATGAAACTCTCCAGAGCTGGAGTCTGGGATATTTCCCTTGTGGAAAATTGAACCATTATTCAATTATTCATCATTGTAAACTGCCTTGGTGGCTGGCCAGCGTTTATTGTGGCATTATGGGAACATTCCTTTGACCAAAGAATACACATCCTTCCTTTAGTGTCCCTTTTTGGCAAAGAGTTACATTCTTCCTCCCTCTGAAAACACCTGGACCATTTGATCCTCCACCCTCTTACCATCTGCACACACAAGCAGCACTTAGATTGTATATTACTGTGACATATAAATTTGCATATATGGAATATATATTTTAAGAAGAAAAATGTGGCAAAAACAACAAAAAATAAAACAGTGGGTTGCAGAAGTCGTAGACTTAAAAAGTGATCGGTTTGTTCTTGTTGAGACACCTTGTACAGTCCCTCTTTGTCTAGAAAATGCCTCAAAGATTTTCTTTTAACTAAAAGTATGAGCCACTACTTGTAAAAAAGAAAAAAACAAAAAAAGAGAAAAAGAAAGGTACACTTTTTTCAGATTCATGGATCAGATCGGGGGCCTCATTCAGGTGATCTGAGCTCTTTGACACTCAAAGTAGGGCTGCACGATTAATTGTTAAAATAGCGCAATCCCGATTCAGACATGTACGCAACCTTATTTCTCCATGATAGCAATTCTGCAATATTTAGGAGAAGTCAGAATTTGTCCCTGCTGCAGCACGCACAAATGCACTTAAAGCCTTTTAGCCTCTTCTTGAACCTCAAATTAGCCTGACAGCTATCTGTGCACTCAGGCAGGCTGGGCTGTCGCAAAGAGTGTCCAATCTTGGGTCACGGTTACATGTGAGGCGGACTCAAGCCGAGCCTGTAGCTTTTCTAACGTGCACCAAACACTAATGTTACTGTAAATGTATATTAGCTCTCCCAGAGATATCATTATACATAGAATGACTTTGGTTCTCTTCATCTCACACAGTCTAGCTGTCATAGGCGTAGACGCACAGGACATGTCCCCCTCAATATTTAGAACATGTGCATTTGTCTCCGCCAATACAAACATGAAAGTAGCAGAGGACATTTATTTGACAATTTTACACTATAAATTAATGCAGAAAATGCACAAAATGTTGCGTGAACCCTCACCAGAGTGCAAGAAATTGTGGTTAATGCTCAAAATTTTCTGGCAGAAGACCCTCAACCCCCCCTGTTTGACATGTCCCTACACCCCTGCTGGCTACGTTTGATTGGACAGCCTCGAGGCTACACTCAGTGTTGTTAACAAAGTGAGATGGAGCCATAGTTGACGACTAAATTTGACCGTTTTCAACATTTTAGCAAACATGTGGCTAGGTTTGCTAACGGTAATGGCACGTATTTTTATGTGTTACCCTTAATGTAGACGGTAAAAAAAACAATATCAGGCTGTTTATTGTTCAGTCAATGAATGAATATTTTGATTAGCAAATGTAGCATACATGAACGCATATGTACAAGTTCTGTTTGGTGTCAACTGCCTGCTGTCAGACACTGTTTGTTATTCCATCTTGAGCGCAAATTATTAAGAACTGTCCTAACTTGATATCAAGTGTTATTCAACTTAGCTTGGTCTAAAATATCAATATATCGACACATATCAATTCTGAATATTTTCAGAACAGTTCCAATATTCCTTTTTTTTTCGCTTTATCAATACACCGGTACCAGCTGTGCTCATCACTGTTATTGTTCATGTTTACTACAGTCATTCTGCTGTTCTCTTCCACCAGCCAAGAAAAGAAAAGTTGATGTCCTCATGTTATGTTCTAATTAAAAAGATCATTTTAATGCTCTTAATGTCCATTTTTCCCCTGGAATCAAAAATGGCATTGAATATGGAGAATTTAAAAGTATTGTACTGAAGTTAGAAACTCAACACTAATCCAATTCAAGTTCAGTATAACATAATCTATCTTCTCAAATCTGTCCTTGTTGACCCTATTTCCTCCAACTCCCAGAAACCATTTGTACTACTTCGGGTTGATGGGAATGTAAAAGGACAGATAGAAAGGTATATTATATTAAATGATGTTAATATAAGTCCATATGCTTGCTTTGTTTCTACGTAGGACACTTTTAAAGACAAAAAATGCAGTTGTGCTAATAGCAATAATTTGTTTTGGTTGCAGAGGAAAACACTTCGATCTCAGTTCTTTCCAAAAAAAAATTCATTTCTCAATTTATCAAGAATCGTGCAGCCCTAACTCAAAGCTGTCAAAACAGTCAAGGCCAGTTATCCGCATATCAGTCCAGGCTATGCAGTCACACATTGCTGTTTGCAAAACCTGACAAGCACAAGGCAAGCCTCGCCTGCCAGCCGTTAAACGAAAAATCAATACATCTTCATTTCCAGACAAATACTGTCTGTCTAATAAATGAAATGGCTCTCCAGTCGCAAACCAGCAAAGCTGCTCTCTCTCTTCATAAGGTGCCTCTTTATTGTGTTGTCCCTCGTCCCCACTTTGGCCAATGTCTTAACGATCCCACTCACCTCCGCACTGAGTTGTTTTAGCTACGGTAGCTGCAGTAGATCATACAGTCTGTACAAGTTTAACTGTTTCACTTCCTGGTGCCTGCCTCTGGCCACTATGTATAAATGTAAAGTTGTCTCTCTATCTCTTGTATACTGCTGTCATTATTTTATTGTTATTATTTTATTAATATTGTTATTTTCTATTATATTCAGTTATTATTTTGGCTATTATTATGTGTCATCCTGTTGTGTCATTTTGCTCTTTGCTCTTCCTGGTTGTGCTGTGTATTTACCCATGCTGCCCTTTGCCCCAGTTACCATTTGTACTCTGTGTTACCGTATAACCTTTGTTGTTTGCCGAAAGGCTTTCCAAAAATGGAAAAAAAAAAAAAATTTGAATAAGGCTTGTCCAGAAGTGATTATGTATTGCTATACTTCATGTGGATATGCAAAATGGTTACAAAAACACTCATTTTTGATTGTGAAAGATTCAAAATGGATAAAAAAAATAAAAGGTTGTTGAATTTATGTTCTTGTCTTTTGAACTTTTTGTGTCACTGTTACGAAATACGTGGTGAGACTGACCCAAGCAGAACACCAGCTAGCCAATTCACGGCTCACAGACAGCAACATCCCAGTCTGCCAGCACAGCTCAGTGTGAGTCGACACAGCCTGAGAAACTTCACTGGTTCACCGCGTCATCACTTCATGACGCCCACTGGCAGAGACTCGCTGAAATAAAACAAATCGGAACAACACTCAGACTGTGTGGTACAGGAGGGAACCTGTTGGCTGAACTTAACCTCAGTCTGAATATTCATGTAATATATTCATGCTGACAGACACAAAATACACATGACTGCAATAAAAACCACAGGGCACACTTCAGATTTTACAAACAAGCTCACAAGGGTATATTCAGTGGATTAAAAAATAGATTCATGGAAACTCTCAAGGTCGAGCAGTTAGCTCAAATAAAAAGGACTGAATGAATAAAATATGACAGAAACAGTCCAACATTTATAGCACAAGTGCAGAAGAAAATGTCTCATAAATTTACTCCAGAAGTAGTTGATCTGATCTGAGTTTTACTTTGTGTCATACACACAAACATGTGCCCAACCCTCATGGGTTTACAAGACAGTGACGTGTCCAAAGTACATGTTGTTTTACTGCCTGGGCCCCAAACAAAATACTTTGCCTTCTATCCGAGGCCTAGCAATGAAATTCTGCCCCCTCTAAAACATAACATGATCACCCAATCAAAAGAAATCAGCGTATATAGAGGTCACTTTACCCAAAAGTACATCCCTTATGTCTCTTATACGGGACAGTACAACCTAAAATGAACCTCATTCTCTAGGGCTAATAGTAATGTTCCTGAGTGCAACTGTGCACATAGCGATCTTTGTCTTTTGTTTAAATTAAACTTCACATAAGGTTCCACACTTCTTGTTTTTGTTGTGTGTGACCTCACCTGTCTCGCATAGCCAGACGAATCTCCTCAGCACTGTGTCAGTGCTAGAGAAAGGTCTGGAAGCGCACACATTATTATTCTGTTAGAGGGGTAAAATGCCCTGGTTTGTTTGCATTTCTTGTAACCCCTGCATGGATTACTGAACGGGCCTCTGGGCACATGCCCAGGGCCCAAAGTGTCAGGGCCACCCTGGCCTTCATTTGCAAAATGTCACTCAAATTACAGACCAGTAAGAGACTTAAAATGACCACAGAGACACCAGAAGACCACAAAGAGACGCAAACAAACTGTAAAGGGAAACAAAAATGACTACAAAGAGATATAATGACAAAAAAAGACAAATAATTACCCCAAAGAGACACAAAAGCACGAAAGTTACCTAAAAACAAAAGACAGATGCAAAATAAGAACAAATTAGAGGCAAAACCAGCACAAAGTCTGTGTGTCTTGCTTCTGTGTAGGATGGGGGACCAGGGGCCCAGTTGTCTTGGACGGCACAAAACCTAAATTGCAGCAATGGTGCCCTTCAAAATAAAGTCACAGGGAACTTGTTATGTGGATCATTTGCATGTGGGGAGGTGAGAAATGTCATTAATGGCTGGCTCTAATGTAATTTCGACTGAGTGATTAAACTTTTACCAATAAAAAAAAGACATAAACACAAACATAATTTGATAATCGGTGCCCCAGAGGTGAAGCCTGACCGTAGGCCTACTTTAGCTGTGAAGGAGCACACAGGATCAGAAAATGACTTTGTTGATATCACAGAAGCTTGAGTGAAGTGGAACCGATCGGTAAACTCAGTGTCACTGGTGCATGCTGCTGCCAGGGTAAAAATATGTTGCCAATCAACTCCAACTGGCCGTATCAGAAAAAGGATTAACGTCAGGCATGAGAGTCCTGTGAGTGGGAGTTTCCTTGAATGAGTACACTGATTGTGAAGAACAAAAACATTTACTGCGAACAAGCCCTCTCTAGTTTAGGGGACACTTGTGGGTATCCATCATAAGCTGCAAAAAAAGCTAAATCAGTGGGTGACATAGCTACCATGAAGTCACCCATTGGTTTATGGCATCCTGTTTTAAAGCCTCGAGTTCGGCATTTCGGCCATCTTGTGTTTTTAGAGCCATAAGTGACCGTATTCGTGTGAGAGGCTGGACATGTGGAGGAGCGAGGGACAGATCTGAGTGAGAAGCTGAGGACACTATGGGCAGACAGCCTGTCACTCTGTGCGGCCTGTCCTTAAATATGCATAACTTTATACATTATTAAAATGTAAACAGGTGAGTTATATAACAATTCACCCCAGTACAGTTGTCATGACTGCTGAAATTAGCTTTAGAGAGCACCACCATTTTCTGTACCTGGCCGTAAACATGTTTAATTTTTCGGTAAAGTCAGTATTTTATAATGTGGGCCTATGGGGACTGACTGGCTTCTGGAGCCAACCTCAAGTGGCCATTCAAAGAACTGCAGTCTTGAGCACTTTGGTGTTGGCTTCAGCTGCACAGGTTGCCACTTGGTATCCCTTGAACCCATTTTCATTCAGATATGTGAAGGTGAGAGCTCATGAACCCTTTGAAACTGGCCGTGCCAACTGTTCCCTCACCAAAAGTAAGCCTGACTTTTGGGCAGTCCCCCTCCCAAAAAGCTATGCCAGCATGGATGACACCAATGCCTTAGGCTGTCTAGTTTCCCATGTTAACACATACCTTACACGCCACTGCCTTTCAAAGACTATAAACCCTTTTACACTGCCTGTTTAAGGCAAAAATATCGAGCGGGGGACGGAGATGTCCTGCCTTTAAGCCACCACGGGAGGAAGTAACAGTGCTGAAGTGGAATAGGATGTGGCTTGAAAATAAGTACAAGGTCTAAATTACTTGAATATAAAGGGTTAATGTGAATATACATTATGTCTGCTGATGACTGGACTGAGTGCTTGAATAAGAAAGGTACTCCATTTCACCGTCCCAGGGAAATTCAAAACTTCTGGAAAGATGTTATAAAACGTTTGTCAGACATGTTTAACAGTAAGGTCCCTTTCAATGCCAAACTGTGTGTGCCTGGACTACACCCAGAGGACTTCATTCAAACATCAAAACAGACTAAATGTCTGGACTTTGGACTTTTCTGAGCCGAGAGAGCTGTTGCATAATGTTGGAAGAGTATGGATGCCTCATCATTCAGAATGTGGATAAAGGAGCTATCAGAGTGTACAGGTCTGGAAAGACTAACTTACATTTCTAAGGGCAAGTAGAAAGACTTATTTTCAGCTCTGGGAAACACACTTACATCATAAAAGGAGGAAATGTAGGCATTACCTGATCGAAATTGTAAAAATGTAGAGAAATATTTAGATTTATCAGCATTGTACCTGTGTCTGTGCAAGCCGAGTGTGTGAGTGTGTAGATGTCTGTGTAATGTACAGGTAATTTAGTTTCAAACTGTTGTATTGTTATGTGTTTCTTTGGTGTGTTGTCTATAACATAAGAAAATGACAATAAACATATTGGGGAAAAAACAGGACAGCCTGCAAGATGGGATTGTGGGCAGCACGGGTGTGACGTTTTGACAACATGTTATGCGTGTGACACACCGCAAGAGATTTAAAAAGTAGCAGTTAACAGTTAGCGGCTAACTCAAAGAATAAAAATAAATAAATAAATGAAAAATAGCTGCTGTAAATGTCCAAAATTTGGAAAAACAATGATATTCAGGAGCTCCTTATCCTCCGAGCAGCTGCTTTATAACAAATATATGTATATGTATAATATAAAATGCGTGTGATTATACGCTGCATCAGGGCTTTGCAGAATCAAAAGAAGCATGATGGACGTGACATGTAACACAACATCATCGGCCTCTAGTGTGACATAAAACATATGCTTCAGCAGCACTTTTTAAACAATAACAATAGCAATAACGTGCCAAAAACAATGATCTGTCCTCACAATGGTCTTCACATTGAGAAAACGATGAGATTCGGGGGCTCCTTACCCTCTGAGCAGAGACTGAGGTTAGTCACTGTGTAACAGGGACGGTAAATGACAGTTATTGGCACGTTAATGACATTGTTATTGTTTAAAAAGTGCTGCCAACATGTAGGTTTCATGCCACACTATAGGCAGACAATGTTGTGTTACGTGTCATGCCTATCATGCTTCTTTTGATCCTGCAAAGCCACGACATAGTGTATAATCACACACTGGAGCGGAATGATGTCGCCGTCGTTTGGTCCTGTGTAAGTAAAAATGCAAAGGATGCATTAAGAAGGGACTTGTCGCCCTGTGGTGTGATCTCTGTGTAAAAGGGCTAATATTATAGGCCTACAGTTATTTTTGCAGTGGGTGTCCAGCAACTGTATCACTGGAGCCATGCACCTCTGTTACACACCCCGAATCTTAGTCAAAACTTGCTATTTTCAGCATGTAGGTTGTTAGCTTGGAGGCTGTTTCCTGTAGCGGAAGGCATTTTGAAAACAGTGACACACACATAGCAGAGGTGTAGGAGAATGCCGGGCTAAAAGGCCGGGCAGTGGCTGGTTTATAGCCACAGTCTACATCCGGTGAGTCACACTCCACCTCACCAAACCAAATTCCTATCAGCCATGTTGAAATGCCAATGAAGTATAAAAATCTTGAAACAGAGCTGAAAGGAAAGCGAATGCTTGAAATCTGTCCTTCAGCCAGAAACACATCTTGAATTGATTCCTACAAAGCTGCTGAATGTGTAAATGGGCAACTGTTTGCTGACACCTTTGCAACAACTTTATAAGGTGGTAATATGTCAGTGTTGCATTTACAGCTTGGCTGGAGTGGGCAAAGCAGTAAACAAGCCAGAAAGAACCAAAACATGTAATGCAGGTTGATTGTTAATGTACAAGAAAACAGGAGGGTTATTTTAGTTTAGATTTGGAAGTGTTAACGTCAGGGTTTATTTGAGATCATCAGGAAGTTGACTAACCCAGTCTCGGGAGCACACTGGCTCCTATTACAGTAAGTAACTGAGAGGAAAGTTCATGCCTTTAAAACCACATAACTAAGCATTTTCACATCAACTTCCACATTAGCAAGGTTACATAATAGCTCTCTGTCTCTGCTGTCGTCCAGAAATGAGAGAATACTTTAACAGATGTGCTCCTGTCGGACAAAAGCAGAGAGAAGAATTGCAGAATGTATCAGAGTGCAACACGCATAAACATGTTACACAACAGTCTTGGGAGAAAACTGCGTCAGTGCGCGAGCACAGAGTGTGGCAGCCTCCATCTGACCCTGCCGTTAATGGAGCAATAGCTGATGGGAACAACAAGTTGGCATGCAGAGCGTGCCACTGACAAGGGTTACATAAAAGCCATTACAGCAACGACAGCCTATCAGATACAGAGGTGTTGCAATTTCAGGGAAACACCCAAATTTCTTGAAAACCTCAGGACGGCATGCTCTTCACTGAAAATGTCCACGAAGCTGAGAGGAATGTAAAAAACACTTGGACTTGTTTTTACTCCCAGAGTTTATTACTGGATTGCGTCACATTTTTAGACGCAAATTAAAAGCATCCGCAGCACTTCTCTCTGCGGTGCACAGTGACAGCAGCTTGTTCCTGCAGCTCAGTTTCAGATAGGTAGAAGACGGACATGTGTGGAAGCAGCTGACCACAGATAGAAATATGAAACTGTAATGTGTGTTCACTTGCGCCCTCCGTGCCACCCACCAGCCAGCTATAACAAGGTGACATTCCTGAGAAAACCGCAGTGCTTTGTAGTGCGCTCTCCTTTCCTCATTCTCTCTCCTACACCTCCCCTCCTTCCTCCTCCCTCCTCTCTGTATCTCTTGTTCTCTCTCTCGCTCATCCCCTTTTTTTTCCAGCCCATCTTTGAGCTGTAAAAGCTGCTTTGTATTGTGCGGAGGCTTGTGAAAACGGGCCAGGAGAGTAAAAGTAGGTCAGCGAGGAGGGATAGGAGAGGATGGAGGAGAGGGGAGAGGAGAGAGGAGGGGGTGAGGAGAGACAGGGAGAGAGGAGGAGGGGGGGTTATTCAGAGTGAAGGGCTGAGAGAGGCAGGGAGGCTTACGTCACATGCCTCCACCGTGTAAAGTTGAGCAAACTACTCAGAAAGAAGCTCTCTCTTGTTGCTGCCTGAGGGAGCAGGTCAGTGGCACACACACACACACACTTGGGTTTCACTGATGTATCGGTTTGCATCACGCTGACATTTATAAAAAATTACACACACAGACTGATTAATGCCTCGGGGCTAATGGGATCTGTTGGAAAGCTCTATGACATTTTGATATGATTGTAGGTCATTATCGTCATTATTACTATTTTCATGGCTTCTTCTGTTGACCTCTTATGAAAGACTGACGCTTGGTCTTGTGATTTTAGCTCATTAATTTGCTGAAATTTAGGTGGGGAAATGTGACGCTTAGAGGAGAATATAAAAACATCCACTCTTATAAATGTCACTCATACAGGTGGACAGTCGTGACCATGGGTGGACTGTAAGAAAATGGGCACCTGGGCACAGACATGTAAAAGGCCCCTCCACCTCTCCTACATACGACTGGAAACACACACAAAGACTTTGCGGTGATTTGGTGTCGTTTTTGGTCGATTTTGTGTCTCGTTTGGTTGTTTTGCCTCTTTTTGTAGTTATTTTGTGACCTCTTTTCTGTGTCTCTGGTAGTTTTGTGTCTTTGTTGTCAGTTTTTGTCTATTATATTTTGTTGTTGTTGTTTTTGCCCATTTTTGTAGTCGTTTGTAGTCTCTCTGTGATAATTTTGTGTCATTAGAAAGTTTTGTGTCTCTTTGTAACCAATTGTTTCTTTTTTGGTCATTTTTGTATCATTTTGTGCCTCTGCTTTGGTTGTTTTGCCCCTTTTTGTATTTTTTTTGGCTTGTTTGAGGTAATGTTGTGTCTTGTTTGGTATTTGTGTGTTTTTTTGGTTTTTTTAGATCGTTTTGTCTTTTTTTTTTTAAAAGTCATTTTGTGTCTCTTTGTAGTCATTTTGTGTCTCCTTTAGTAGTTTTGTGCTATCGTGTAGTTATTTTGTGACAAACTGTGGTCGTTTTGTGTCTCTTTGTTGTCAGTTAAATAAACATTTTGTGTCTTTTTTGGTTGCTTTTGTATTTCTTTGTAGAAGTTTTGTGTCTCTGTATTGGTTGTTTTGCCCCTTTTTGTAGTTATTTTGTGACCCCTTTTGTGTCTCTTCGGTAGTTTTGTGTCTTTTGGTTGTTTTTTGTGTCTCTTTGTTGTCAGTTTGTGTCTATTTTTGTTATTTTTGCTTATTTTTGTAGTCATTTTGTATCTCTTTGTAGTAATTTTGTGCCTCTGTTTTGGTTGTTTTGCCCTTTTCTTGAAGTTTTTTGTGTCTTTTTGAGGCAATGTTATGTCTTTTTGGTAATTGTGTGGGTTTTTAGATAGTTTTGTGTCTCCCTTTGGTAGATTTGTGCCTTTGTGTAGCTGTTTTGTTACCCCTTACAATGTCTACTTTTTATATATATGTTTTTTTTGCCCTTTTTTGTAGTTGTTTTGTGTCACTTTGTGATACTTTTTTTTTTTGATAGCTTTGTGTCTCTCTTTTGGTTGTTTTGCCCCTTTTTGTAGATATTTTGTGTCTGTTTGAGGTAATGTGTCTTTTTTTATATAATTTTGTGTGGTTTTTTAAGATAGTTCTCTGTATTTTTTAGTCATTTTGTGTCTCTTTGTAAACATTTAGTGTCTCTTTTTGGTTAGTTCATGCCTTTGTGTGGTTATTTTAGCACCCCTTGTAGTCGTTTGTGTTTCTTTGATGTAATCTTGTGTATTTTTTTGGTCATTTTGTCTCTTTGTAGATGTTTTCTGTCCCTTTATAGTAATTTTGTGGGCTTTTTAAGATAGTTTTGTGCCTTTTTTGGTTGTTCTATGTCTTTGTAGTCATTTTGTGTCTCAGTTTTGGTTATTTTGGCTAATGTTGCATCTTTTTTGTGTCATTTTGTATCTCTTTGTGATTGTTTTTCCCTTTCTTAGTTATGTTGTGTCTCTTCTTTTGCATCTCTTTGTGTTTTAATGTGTCTCTTCCTGGTCGGTTTGTATTAATTTGAGTTACATCACTGGCTGACAGCTTACCTTTAGATAAAAAACAAAACAAAACTGTGGATGTTTTAGTTTGACCAAATTTTTGTCTCAGTGGTCGCCTACACACACACACACCATTTAAATCCACCTGTCTCTCAGGTGTACGACCCTGGACTTAAACTACCTACTGGTGTGAGGAAGTCAATGAAAGCTAGTAAATCATAGCGAGGAGTGAGTATATGTGTATCTGAGTGTGTGTGTGAGAGAGAGAGAGGGAGGGAGGGGGGTGTTGGCCCTGCACTGCCTGCGGTGATCAACAGCCCTGGCTGGTTATGTAACCGGGATGCTGCAGTATGTAGGTCAGCAGCACAGGGAGAGGCAGCGATGGGGTAAGGAGGATGAAGCCGAGGAGTGTGTTACACTGTGTGTTGGTATGTATGAGTGTGTTTTCACACTTCTGTATCTCAGCATTGAGTCATTTGAGCTGGTTGTCCACACACACACTGGATGTACAGGTTATATCATGTCGAGCAGACATCAAATACCTTCACTCGCTGCAGATACCTCTGCTGACAGAGACTCAAATTCCTAGGCTGAGAGGGAGAAATCATCAGAAGCTCGACGCTGTAGAAACTCGTTGTGCAACGAAGCTGAACTGACCCAGCTTTAAACATTAACTCAGTGTGTATAGAGCAGATGTTTGCTTTTCACAATCCAATCCTCACTAAGTTTAAATCACATGTGAAAGGAAAAAAAAAATTATCAGATCGTTGCCCCAGCATCAAATAAAGGTCTGGATTTGATTAGGATCATTCAGAATAGAGACCTATTGTGCTGTGTTTGTTAAAAACAAATCAAATACAACAATCAAAATAATGCTGATCAGGATGAAAACATCGTCCTTATATCATACAAAGGCTTTAGACACATGAATAACGGTCACTGAGAAGGTCTCCAGTTAAAGATTAATAACTCTGAAATGCAGTTAATCAATTATTAAAGGAACACTTCACCCACAACGTGATCATTAGTGTATCAGTTACTCATCCTGTGTTGTGTTGAATTTGTGAAGAAAACTTTGCTTTTCTCACATGCCTCTGCTGTGAACGAAGAATCCAAAAATGGAGAAGATTGTAATGAACTGAAGTGAATGGGGGCCGTGTTTAACAACACAGCTTTAGTTATTTTTCTGATTATTAATTACGTAAATTATGATGTGTTGTTATAAATTAAACTATCTGATATTAGTATTCAGCCATTATTTAGTCAGTGATTTAACTGATGACGAAGACATCCACAGATAGTGTCGCAAGTTGTACAGCAAGCTAATATGCTTGCCTGCAAATTCAGTATGTGTTCAGTTAATGTGAAGATAGCTCTTTGTAGAACATTTTGTACCCAACTATATACACCCACTTGTAGCGCTCCTGCAGAAAAAGCAACATGCAAAGACTTAATGTGGCCTATAATGATGGTGTGAGACTGCTTCTCAAACTTTCATGATGGTGCAGTGTCAGCGAAATGTTTGTAAATGTTGGTGCACCCACCTGCCCTGCTTTAACTTGGCCAACCTCAGCTGAGCTCAGCCAGGTTTTCACTGAGACTCTGGGGCCACTGGGCCTCCAGCTTGTTTGTGGGTGTAGTTTTAATTATGTCTTTTTTATATGAACTTGTATGCTGTGGACATTTTTTATTTTCTCAATAAAGTCATCATTATCATTATTAGTATTATTATTATTATTGGGTCATGAAAATGAGCTCCACCTTAATCAGCTGCAACATTTTAGTAATGACTATATTAATGTATCAATAATTATAATCCAGTAATATCATATTCATTACTCTGAAATGGGACATTTTGCTTTTAAAATACTTTGCCTTTTGGTACATTTCCATGGTAATACTTCTGTACTTTTACTTGAGTAAGATTTTAAATGCAGGAGGCAAAAGATCTGAGTACTTATTCCACCACTTTCCTCTGTGATGTTGCTGTTATTATATGAATAAACATGAGGTGTCTGTGTATCACATTCTGTGCCTTTGCATTTGTGATTTCAAGTCCTGTCATGTTTTACATTTTTGATGTTCTTCACATAATGTTTTAATAAGGTTTTAGAGTGGGAGATTTATATTTCTATAGGTTTGGTAACACTTGGCCAAATGACAATTTCTCAACAACAGTGTATTTTGTCTCCAGCACCATAAATGGGGCTCAGATTGGGTACACGCCTGCAGGAAGGCTGACAGAGAAAACAGAGCGAAGCAGAAAAACGACTCCTCTGTTGAACATGCTTGGTTGGCTGCGGTTCAGGAGAGAGTTATGTTGCCTGCCATGACCCATTCAATCCCCGCTGCCTCTGTCTACACAGCACTGTAAAATAGGTCAGTGCATGCCCGTGTGTGTGTGTGTGTGTGTGTGTGTGCGCACTGCTACAGATGTGTGTACAACAATTATTTGCGGACTGCCAACTTTAGTGACTTCACTTTGACACAAACACACACAGACACACACACACACTATACTGATGCGTTTACATCAGAACGTAAAAATAGGCCACAAGAAAGTTGTGCACTTTTGAAATGAAAGTAGGCCACTAGGAATAACTGTGTGTGTGTGTGCGTGCGTGCCCGCGTGTGTGCGAGAGAGATGAATCAGCTCTCTGTTATGCAATGCTAAACCACCCTTGGGTCCCATTACCATATCTTGTGCCCTTGCGCTACAGGAAGTAGCCTGTTGGTGCGTGTGTTTGTCCAAACGGAGGGTACAGAGAGTGATAACCTTTTTACATCTGACATTAACGAGCCATCGTCCGTCTGTTGGAGCTGTTCATCTGCTGAACCTTCACTTGATTTCAAACTGTTTCTGCTCAGCAGCTTTGCAAAAGATCTTCTTGGAACTGCTCTTTGTTTTGTATTCAATGTAACTTGACAAGAACCTGTTTGGTGAAGGTTTTAAAAAATCATCTCACTCCACTTGTTTATAATAACTGTGAATATATTCCCCATCAATTTTTTTTAGGATTCTTATTTATTTTAAACAACTGAATAGTACATTTTTTTAAATTTAAAATTTAAAATGAAACAAAACATGGACTATTTTTTACTGGTCAGATTGTCGTAAGTGAACTTCTCTCTGACTAGTATTTTTACTTGTTTCTAAAACAATTCTATATTTTCCCATCTAAGCCACTGTGAAAGAAGTGGCACAAAAGTTACTTCAGCTCTAAAAGACCAGTGTGCGGGATGCATGGGGCAGGGGTCAGCAAATTTTACATTCAAAAGAACCATCTTGGGCAAATAAATAAATCTGTCTGCAGCTGCAAAACATATTTATAATAAAAGTAACACATACTATTAAGTCTAAATGAGCCTATCAGCATCACTGATAGGTCTAAATGAGGACTGATTAATATGTTTTACCACAAATTGGCTCCTCTGCTGTGGAACGTTTCATAGCATCGGTGGTGAAGGCAAACAAATTGATCAAAGCACTATAAAATTCTCAATTTTCTCAGAGACTTTTCCTTTTTTGGGTTTGTAATCCAGCTAGACTCATAGAATTAGACTCAAGACAAATCACTACAATTGAGGTTCGGCACAATTTAAAAGATAAGGCGCCAGGCTGGAGACATGTGACGCACATTTTAGATGATGAAATGTTAAAAAAAAAAAACATTTCTTTGGTGTATAGGCTACATGTTGCATTTGGAGAACGTAAGAATCACAAATCATGAAAAATAGGTTGGACATTTTAACAATTGCAAAATGTAAGAATTGCTTTAGGCCTGCAGCAATGATAAATAAAAAATAAAAAAAAGTAAAAATCTTATCATTATTCATTTCCATATTTTTATTTTTTGTCAAAACCACAGAGAGTTACTGAAGAGGGGCCAAAGAACCACATGATTTAGGGGGATCTATTGGCAGAAATTAAATATAATATTCACAGTTATGTTTTAATTTGTGTAAAATCACCTGAAAATAAGAACTGTATTTTTGTTAGCTTAGCTAATTATATAGAACCAAACACCAGCTCTAGAGAGGGACCTTTACCTGTACATTCTCTGATAGCTTAGGAAGGGAGGTGTCACCCTCCACTAAATGCCATTAAATCCTACACACTGCTCCTTTAATACAAAAATCTTTTGTCGTTGTTGTTGAGAATATATGTAAATAATATTAAGAGCATGTTTATTATATTGAGCTCAGCACATTTTACACAATCTAATCTCGATTCTCTCAAAGTTTAAAAGAATAATTCAGCATTTGGGAAACTGACTTATTTGCTTTCTGCATGAGAGTCAGATGAGAATATTGATAGTCGTATTCTTATTCTCATTTAAGTCCTTGTCCACGTGTGCACAGGCATACTTATTAATGTAGCTTTTTCTTTGCCTGTCATCATCCTCATGCAAACTGCATCTTAGGTCACCGACAACACATCCGTCATAAAATTCCGTCCAGGGTCAAGATATTAGAAACTCTGTTTTCAGAGTTGACATGTGGACAGGGGAAACTGAGATGGCCTGAGACGTCAGAGTGTGCGCAGTAATCGCGTTTGTGGGGCACACAAATGAGGCGACATTTTGAGTAACGGCAGACGTACCCAAAATAGAGCTGGTTCTAACTTTGCTCAGATTACTTTTAACATGTTTACATGTACACTGAGAAACAGAGGTATTAAAATTTGCTACAGAGATCACTGTTGTAGGTCGCCCTATGTTAAAAGCTTGTTATCAGGCTTTTGGTTAGTCAACATCTTTTTCTTTGCATGCTCTGGATGGTGCTTCAGTTGTGTTTTGCATTTTGATCCTCACAGATTTTCTTTTATAACAGTGCTTGTGTGGACGGGAAAGCTTGTGGGGAACTTAAGAGGGGAAAACTAATTTGTACTAAAACAAGTTAAAATACTTGTGTCCTTCTGGACTAGGCCCAGCTCGCAGCAAGAAATCAAATAACCATATTTCCCAAATGTAAAGCTATTCTCTGAAAAACTATCTGTGTAATCCTTTTTTTTTCTTCTTAAAATTAAAATCTATGCAATGTATGAAATAATTAAAAGACGTCAGCGTGGGAGTCGTCTCGTCTATAAGCCTCATAAAAGCAGTAGGTGTGCCAGTTTTCCATTAAACGGAGCTTTTAAAAGTTTCCCATTAAACACAACCAGAGAGCAACTTTATGCTATCTGATCATGAATACTGATTCAGTCCAGACACATAAGTTTCCCACGGAGCTGCTGGAGAACTCTGACTCAGGTGAAATGAATGTCTCTCTCCTGCCTCCACTTAAAACGATGCATATCTGTGAGCTGTATGTGTACAATACAAATATTTGACTGACATCAGAGGAACACTAATAGTCCTTGAGCACATTAACTCAAGTGCATAGTTTCAAGTCCGAGCTGCCACGTTGTTCCATAAATATTTTAAATGTAACATCACTGGAGATGAATAAAGTTAATTAAACACGGGGAGGACGTAGACTACCTGCCTTTACAAGAAACTCTGGTTACACTTTACAGGAAGCCAATAAGGGTTTTGTTTCTAATAAAAACTCGTTCATTATTAACAAAGCATTTTTAATGCTTTTAAGTTCATAAACTAAAATAACCTTGCAGCTGCAGGGTGTGTTAACATATTAAATGAAGGCTGGCTCTTGTTGTAGTGTCTTGTGCTAGTTTAGCCTGCTTTTGTACTTTTTAGCTCCTTTAATCTATCAGGAGGAGCACCAACACACATCAAGTCTGCAGTTGCAGGGTTGCATGTTTTCCAGTTTGAAATAAGTGATGAAGCCTTTAGGTGGGTCCCCTAACACTAACCCTACGGGCCACCAGGGAAAATGTTGCCATTGTACGTTGATGCAAACTACGGTTAAGTTACATTTGTTTGTTATTATGTAGCATTGTTATGTAGCAACATTGTGGTTTGGTTTAGGTGCAAAAATGTCTTGGTCATGGTTACGAGAAGATCTTGTTTCGGTTTAACCCTTAGAAACCTGATTCCCTTGATTTCTTTTAAAAATACAGGATGAAGCCAATGAGCAATGAAAGAAGAAATGACCCAAAAAATTTGCAAGAAATCAGTAAAAAGAGAAAATTACAAACAAGAAAATTAATTTAAAAAAGAGAGAAAGTTAAAAACAAACGAGAAAATGACCTGGAAAGAGTGCTTGAAAATTATAATAATTCTGTGACAGAATTTTATTTTATTTCTTTTTTTTTTTAAATATAGTCCCCCCACCTTTTTTAAATAATTTTCTTAATTTATTATATTTTTCTGGAATTTGTGGGACATTTCTAACCAAGTTGCTTATTGCTTTTTCCCCATGTTTTTTAAAGAAACTGCACCACTTTGCTCAGGGTTCAAAGGTTTACATACTTGCAAAAGGCGTCTGAAAGCAGCACAAGAACAGTGATGTTGCTTTTCCAAGAGCAGGGTTAAAAATACCTGCTCTTGCTGTGACAATCCCCCGAAGGAAATGCAGCGATGTCTCCATAAAAAACAACAGCTTTTTGTTGCACTATCCCTGTCGGAAAAACTAAAAAACACTCATGTTTAGGAGGGCTAACAAATTGTTGGAAAAACACTGACAATCACTACAAAACACCTACGTTAGGGGGCTAAAAGTTGCAGGAAACACAGCAACAGGTCCACGAATCACAATTAGTCTTGTTTATTGTTGGTCTCAAACAGTGGTCTGCAGCTTATCAGGCCGCTCACCTAGATGTCACACCGTCCACCACCCCCTCCAACTCCTGATGACAAAGTCAGCTCACATATTGCGTCACTTTAGAAACGTTGATATGATGGATATTGTACATTATGTATTGTGTATTGTACATTATATGTAAATTTGTAATGGCTTTGGCAATATTGTTAATCTACAATCATGCCAATAAAGCTTATTAAATTGAATTGAGATTGAATTGATATGAAACATACAAACATAACGTATTCATTGTTAGGAATGTACAACACCATTATTTCTTCTGGCGACTGGGCTGATATCACCCTGAATGTGACGCTGACCTCTGACCTCTGACCTCTGACCTCCTAAAGCTCTAAAATGTGTCAGTTATAACTAAAACTACTACTTTAGCATATTTACTGTGGGCTGTGAGCAGCTGAACAAACAATAGGTTAGCATGTGCGTCTCACAGGACAGGTTCAGACTGGCCAGCTGATTTGACCCCATTCTGGGGCGTCACTCATGCCGAGTCTCGGCCAAGTCGAGCTAATTTCAGGCTAATTTCATCCGGCATGCCGAGATCAGGCTGATTCTGGGCCAGGTCATTTTTTCAGCCTGGGGTATCTTCAAAAGTCATGCTCCTTTTAGTTACTGTCTCTTCACTTCACTGCTCTGTATGTAAAATACAGAAAGGGGATTTTGCACCGTAACTGTCTGTAACTTTAGGAAGATACCCACTTGACTTAGCTAAGGCAGAGTGATGACGCTTCACATTGCCTTCAGACACACGTAAGAATGTACTTTAACCCCAAACGAAGGGCATTTAGTCCCCAGTTACTTACATTCAAATAACTTTAGGACTGGATCTCCTCAGGGCCAGTATGGAGAGGACAGATGATTATAGACATGGGGGCTCACCTATCCTTTAACCCACATACTGACATGACGCTGGTGCTATCCGTTAGGTACAGTACACACAGCTGGTGCTGTGCTGTTTCATCAGGATTAATGCACAGTCTGCATTTTCCATGTAAGCCAACAGCAGCAGCAGCCTGACAGACAAACAACATGTTGAAGCTGTGATGAGTGAGGTAACCTGCAGTCCTCCGTGGTGGTCATTAAGTGGATTAACCCCTTTAGATTAGTCTCAGCCATTTCTCCCATCTGTCTACTGTTATAACACAGATCTGCTACTGTACAACCACCACAGGACACACACACACACACACACACACACACACACACACAAGAAAACCCAACAAAAGAGGCATTAGAAATATGTGTACACGACCATGTGAGCAAATCTTCTCCCACTGACCTACTGAACTGTATATCTGTGCGTGACCTGGCAGGCACAACACACACACACACACACACTGATCAAATGCTTGCTCACATGCTTACATAGACATGCTCACACAGTGGCCTCTGCCTCACATGCAAGAAAACACGCACACATGTACTAATCTGTGATTAGTCGTTGGTTATTATTCCCAGTTCAGTGAACAGGAGACATGCAACTTGTGCTGCACGTCAAGCATGTCCCTCTGGACAGACAGATTAAGACTTAATGTATAGTATATGTCTTTGTAGTCGCTTTGTGTCTGAGGATGTTTTGCGTCTCTTTGTAGAAGTTTTGTGTCCCTTTATAGTCATTTTGAGTCTCTCTGAAGACCTTCTGTGTCTCTTTGCAGACGTTTTGTGTCTGTAGATGTTTTGTGTCTCTTTTGTATCTCTTTATAGTCAATTTGAATCTATTTCTAGACCTTCTGTGTCTCTTTGTAGAAGTTAATTGTCCCTTTATAGTTGTTTTGAGTCTCTTTGAAGACCCTCTGTGTCTCTTTGTGGACCTTTTGTGTCTGTAGATGTTTTCCGTCTCTTTTGTATCTCTTTATAGTCAATTTGAATCTATTTCTAGACCTTCTGTGTCTCTTTGTAGATGTTTTGTGTCTCTTTGTAGATCCTCTGTGTTTCTTTGTAGTTGTTTTGAGTCTCTTTGAAGACCTTCTGTGTCTCTTTGTAGATGTTTTGTGTCTCTTTGTAGACCCTCTGTGTCTCTTTGTAGAAGTTTTGAGTCTCTTTGAAGACCTTCTGTGTCTCTTTGTAGATGTTTTGTGTCTCTTTGTAGATCCTCTGTGTCTCTTTGTAGAAGTTTTGTGTCCCTTTATAGTCATTTTGAGTCTCTTTGAAGACCTTCTGTGTCTCTTTGTAGTTATTTTGAGTCTCTTTGAAGACCTTCTGTGTCTCTTTGTAGATGTTTTGTGTCTCTTTTTAGACCCTCTGAGTCTCTTTATGGACCTTTTGTGTCTGTAGATGTTTTGTGTCTCTTTTGCATCTCTTTATAGTTTATATCTATTTCTAAACATTTTATGTCTCTTTGTAGACCTTCTGTGTCTCTTTGTAGTTGTTTTGCTTCTCTTTTTAGTCATTTTGCATCTCTTTGTATACCTTTTGTGCCTCTTTTTTAGAAGTTTTGTGTCTCTTTGTAGAACTTTTCTGTCTCTTTGTAATAGTTTGATTGACTTTCCAACAAGAAATGTTAGAGAGAGAAATTAATTACTGCATAATGAAATGAAAACTTACATCCTAACCTCAAAACACAACTGCAGGTTTCAGCCTCTACACAAACTTTGTATCTGATATCTGCTAGAAAAAATCAAACTCATTTTGGGGGATATTTTATTGTAATTGGTTTCCAAGTTCTTATGCAAGGTCTTAGTTTTTTTGTGTCTCTTTGTGGGTTTTTTTCATGTCATTGTAGCCATTTTGTGTTGCTTTGTAATGGTTTGATCGACTTTCCAACAACAAATGTTAAAAGTTTTCTTACTGGGATTTTTTCCAAATGGTTTCAAATTGATTACGTTTATTCTCATGGAAACCTACAGACAAGTTACCGTGCGGCAAGAGTGCACATCTTCCACATAATCTATCTCCTGATCAGAAGCAAAAAAATTAAAGATCAAATTAAATTAAAGAAACACTTATTGCATGATTGAATAGAAAACTTACACCCTAATGTCAAAATATCCCTACATGTTTTAGACTAGACATAGACTACACAAATTTGGTATTTGAAAGTATAAGGAAGCGGTAAAAAAGTATTAATTTGAACAAAATATTACATTTTGGTGGATTTTATCATAACTGGTGTCCAAATTCTTATATGCAAGGCCCGTTTGTGTCTCTTTGTAAACGTTTTTGATGACTTTCCAACAAGAAATATTTTAAGTTTTTTAACTTTTTTTCCACTTTTCATTCTGATGAAGGCCTTAAGTTATAAAGAGCTTCTTTTTTGTCAGAGGTCAAGAGTGCACACATTCGTCATGAGTCCTTATCACCTGATCAGCTGCAGATTAACTAGAGATTAAATTAAAGAAACATGTCTCACGTAATTACATGAAAACCTACACCCTCATCTCTAAATAACCCCTCCATGTTTCAGTCTCATAAACACAAACTTTACTACAAAAAGAACAAATCGAACAAAATGCTACATTTTGGGAGGATATCTTATCATAATTGGTTTCAAAATTCTTATATGCGAGGCCTGTCTTACGTATTGTGTCTTGCACTCAGGGGCCTGTGTTTGTGCTTTCTCTTTCTTTTTTGTTGTAGGATATCTCTTGATACAGAGGTTTGTATCTGTTTTGCCTGATAATGTTTGTGTTTTTGTCTGCATGGTTATGTGTGTGCTGCTGGATGACGATGGGTTAACATACTGGAATGTTTGCTTTGTTATTTGTTAATGTTTCTGGATAATCCCATGAGGGATGAGTCATGTAAATGTCCGGACATGAAAATAAAATATTCATTCATTCATTCATAGTCTTTGAGTGCTCTCTAGTTCTTATTGGGTTGCTGCATATCCAGAGATTGAAGTGTTGCTCTCAATTACCCACCAAACACTTTTAATTACTAGTTTTTTATTTGACAGTGAATCGGGGACGTTGCAGTTCATAGTCGGTGCCCGGGGCGAGCCACTCACCAAACCATGTTTATGTGGAATGTCTCTAAAATTTGTGCCCCGAACAAATTATTATTTACATCACAGTCTGTGCTACTCAGAAACCAAAATACTGATGATTTTATTTTTTTTGCTGCAGGCTTAATTTCCGCCCTTAAAAAGAACAAACACTCCATGAAAAAACAAATCATGTAAAACTAATTTGAGCAGCTCTGAGTGAATCTCCTGTGAGTCAACCCGGGGCTGAACTGGGACTGATTTATATTCGGCTCTCACATGATACCAGTTGACTGAATGTTAGTCAGCCTATCGATTTGATTCAACAGTCTGTAAGTTCATGCCAGGAACACGTCCTGATCTGGTCCCATATACACACTGGAAGTCATTAAGACTCAATTAGCCACGAGGCCCCGGGGCAGTGGAGGGCAACAAGAAACCACAAGTGAGGAAGAGGAGAATCTGCTCTGCCCTCAGGGGAAAAACACACGGATGCTTCAGTGTAATAACAGCAGTCAGCTGCGGGTGAGGAGGACTCGTGACTTAAGTGTCACTGTGACTTCCTGCACAGGTGAGGACAGTCCAAACTAATACAGATAATAACACCCATATGAACAGAGGGGGCGGCATGGTGGACATCAAGAGGGTTCCTCGTTCAGACCCAGGGTGGGGAAGCCCTTCACAGTGCGGAGTTTGCATGTTCTCCCTGTGTCAGCTTGGGTTTTCTCTGGGTACTGGTCCAGGTTAACTGGTGACTCTAAGACCCTGTACCCGAAGACCCGAAGACTCTGTACCCTGCCTCTCTCCCAGTGTCAGCAGGTATAGGCTCCAGCCCCCCCCGCAACCCCTAACAGGATAAGTGGTTACTTAAAATGACTGAACAATGGGTCTGTTTGCCATCTGGTGTAGATAAATTAATAAATACAATAGGGCTGACAGTCAAAGATTTGAGTCATCAGTCTAAGATTCTTCAAGTCAGGCAGTCATTTATTAGTGGGCGGTTTATATGTCAGTCTGCAGTGTACTTGTGGGGACATTTCGATCCCCAGAAGCACAGGCAGCGTCAGAGTTACTCACTTTCACGCTGCTCAATAAAATTGTTACACTACATGAAGTCGTCCAGTCCACTTGTTGAAGATGTCTGCGATGGGTACAGGAAGCTGTGGACCTGGATTTAAGGTGACGTGTCATTTCCAGACAGTTTTGTTTTGTGTACAAATTTCGTTAAGTATACAGAGTATGCCTCTACTGTTCAAAACAAGTAAATGCATTTTTTGCTGATGTATAGAAACTGCAGAACAGTTAATTTTGAGTGTTTTTCGACATCCAGTCTTGTGGAATAAGCTACTGGAGAAGTACAAAGACAAAAACAGGACCAATAATGCATGACAACAAATAAGAGAAGGTTGTCCTGTCAGGTGTGAAGCCAGCTTCGTGAAATATTTTGTTAAAAGACGTATGATCCACTCTGCATGCATTTTGTAAGTCACACAGTTAGCATGCTACCACTGTTAGCTCACCAGAACATGCTGCCAAATTTTTCAGTTTGAAAAAAAATACATAGAGTTGTATTATATCGATCTGTTCGCTAATTTATTTTTATGCTTAATTCCTGTGGCACAGTGCACACAGTCTGTCTGATATCTGCTGCAAAGGTAAAAAAAAAAATTCAAGGTAGCCTACTCCAGACTGAAAAAACAAAGAGAGCAGTTTCGCTAACGCAGAGGTCACTGAGGTTTTCACTGGAATGAATGGACTTCCAGTTAAGTAACACAAAGCTATGTGGAAACAAGGCGTGAGTCTGAGTAAGCCGGAGGCAGCTGCTCGCAGGAAGCTTTTGCCCCAGGAAGGGAGCTTAGCCTTGCACCCAATTTTTCCCAGTGGCCACTCGCAGTACTGCGGCCCAAGAAGCATTTTCCCCACAGGCCACCATTATAGAAGAGACATCTGTAAAATGTTGACAGGCCACCTTGACGTGCAAACAAGTTCAATTACGACTCCTTCTTTTATAAACTTCGATCCATGGAGGTTTTATATTTGTGAAAATTTCCTCAAGCGTTTTAAAAATCTGTTACATCATCACAGTGTAAATGAGGTCAGTCTATGAGCCTAGCATGAACTTGTGGGCGGGGCCAGTGGGAAAGACACTACTGCTCATTTTCAGTGGGCTGCATACCGTGGAAGTAAACCACGAGGCTAGAAAACCTTTGGCATATGTCCCAGGCGAGCAACTCCATTGGAATGAGTAGACGCCATCTTGTGGTCTGGTGTGTAGTTATTATTAAAATCTATGCTTTGCCTGATCAGTGTCGTAGATAACGTTATTTTCTGTCATCTGCTTAGAAGTTGTGAATTACAGCAATTTAATACGATACAGCCTCTGGCTTCTGTTTGATTTTGTCAGCAAAAAATGTTGCACTTTTCCAATCCGTTGTTAGCGTAGTTAACACACGTTAGCTCGAAGGACTGACTTAGCATGTTTACTTTATTGTGTGAATGTCGCTGTCACCCTGAACGTTGGGCTAAACTCTGAAAAATCTGGCAGTTCAATAAAGTGTTGCTTGATAGTCTATATTGAAAAAAGGAATGAATAGTTGGATTTTTGTATTCAACAGCCAAATCCAAAAATTCTGAGTCACGTACAGCCCTAAAATACAAACCATTATTCAACACCACATGCTGCACACGGGGGGTAAACACAAGCTAGATGAGCAGTAATATTGTTAGGGCAGATAAAGGGAGAGAATAGATGAGAGAAATTAAAAAACACAGTTTAAAAGGATAAGCAGAGGAAAGGTAATGAAAAATAATCCGTATGTTTGCATCTAAACCAGCCACACACACACACACACACACCACTTGCACTGACCTCTTGGAAACCCGACCCCTTCTCCTCCTGACATTGAAGGTGTTAATGAGCGTGAGTGTTCAAAATATGGAAATTAGACCTCTGACAACAAGCAGCAGAACTGGCCAGACAGGTCACGACCTCCCGCCACCACGAAAGCACACATCTGTCACTGTGACCTCTGACCTCTGACATTGTTAAATGTTTCATCAGGGTGCAGAGGCAGGAGAACGACCCCGCTGACCTCCCCGCACCTCTCCTTACTCGCCTCCAGCAGCACTTCTGCAGTTCTGCGGTCGAGACGAGTCGCGTTTGCTCTTTTTGATTTTCATCTCGATCTGATTTCTTTAACTGCTGAGACAACATTTGTTTCCACACAGAGATTTTATCTGAACTCGTTGCCCAAAATGTAGGTCACTCCTGAAAAGGCCGGATGTTTGACTGAAGGATAAACCAGTTGTTTGACTTTGAGCGGGGTGAGCAAAGCGAGATGGAACAGTCAAAGCATTTTTGTTTGGCTCCATCTGGTGGTCGGCTACAACCATCATGTTTATCCAGTTGTTGTTTTGGTTATTTTACGTTTCTATGTGACTTACAAAGCCAGAGTTCACATTAATATCTCAAATAAGAATTATAAATTGAAGCCAAAATTTAATATCAACAGCCAAGATATCAGCCTTTCCTGTTTTTTTCTGGACTCGAGAAATTCCTAAATCAAAAGCAATACAATAAATAAAAACAAATCATTATGATAAATAGAAATTAGCTTTATTAATGGACATTCAATACTAATCATACAGAAAGTGCTTAGATTAAACTCTAAAAATAAAGAATCTATTGAAATAAAATATTAGAACAAAGACATACAGTAATGTTGACAACTTTACTTCCAGTTCAAACATAAATGAAGGAAGGAAACAACACGAAGCCTCCTAATAATACAGACAGACAGACAGACAGACACATTTGAAGCCCTCCTTCTTACTTTGTATTGCAGCTGCCAGACCTTTGTTACCCACCTTTTACCTGACCTACAACAAACCACAGCAGCATTAAAGCTGCACTCAGAGATGTAAAATCCTGCCCAAAACTGAGGAGACACTCCACCTGTGTTTTTTTTCTTACACATGAACGTGAACTAAAACTTAACCTTTAACCTTTAAACCACTTTTAATACATGCAGAAAGCTGCCTTAAGAGTTTTGGGGAGGATTTCACAACAATGAGATGATCTTAAACATGTCAAATAAAAGCACATACTGAGACACTTCACTTTCACATACAGGAACCGCTCTTCAGATTCATTCACAGCCTCACATACCACTTAGCGTAGAGAGCCTGTTGTTCTTTTATCGCCCTGGATCACAGACTGTAGTAACCAGCAGCCTCACTTGAATCACAGCCCTTATCTTCAGTGAGGAAAACATAGCAGAGATATTTCTGTGTCAGATATTCAAGTCCTCTTCAAACATAAGTGCCACAGTCCAGGTCAGACCACTGAGTGTGTGCACATCATGCTCAACATGCAGTGTCTCAGGGACTATAAAAAGTCAGCTTACTTTGTTCAAAACAATGCAAGCTTGAGTTGAGCTTATGAGACACGAAAGAACTGAAAGAATAATTCACCTGGAAAATGACCGTTTGTGTGTCTCACTGTGTTACCTTGAAAATATTTTTTCCACTGTGAACAGAGAATCCAAAAAAAGGCGAACATTTTGCATGAATTGAAGTAATCACAGGTCCACATTTCACGACAGCAAAACTGTATCAAAACATCTATTAACATACACCCACACGACTCGCGCAGTACAATCTAAGTTTCATTTATCCACTCCGGTGCTCAGTTCTTCCCATGCACATGCTCTTTTGCTAAAATGTTACAATATAGAAAACTTCCTCCTACGAACAACGTGCCGGATCACTTTTAAATAGTAAGGTTTTAGCAAAAACAGATGTGTCTGGGAAGTAGTGAACACATGTCTGGATAAATGCGGCTTGGATTAAACTGCATAAGTTGCGTTAGAGTTTGTAAACAGATGTTTTGATACTGAACCCATTTACTTTGACTTATGACGAATGTTCACCTTTCTTGGATTCTCCGTTCACTGTGGAGGCATGCGAGGAAAACAAAGTTTTCTTAATGAATTCAGCGTCACACAGGGTGAGTAACTGTTACACAAAAGATCATTCTGGGGGTGAAGCATTCCTCTAAGTACACTTATGTCTGAAAACAGTTTAGCATCGAAGACTGAAGAGAGAATCTAAAACAAACAAACATTTTCCTCATGCCACTTTCGCTCTAAAAGCTGAATACTGAAATGCATTAAATAATTTAAGTTGATAAAATTACATTAAGTTACAATAAAACATTTAAATCCTCGACTAGAAGACGACTGAATACTTATTACAGACTCTCCAAACAAATCTCAAAGTCAGGAGTCCACACTGTGTTTCAAACACCACGTCAGGGGGAGTCTTGTTGTTCTTCGTTTGTCCTCGGCTTGACTGAGATGCTTACTCATCATCTTACAGTAAGCACCCCCAACTTAGTCACTCTGATTTGCGTAGTTCAAAGAGTCAGTTACTCATTCGGTTACACGTCCCACGTCTGCTGTACAAGTCCCAGACGAGAAACTGCAGCTGAGTATTTCCTCCTGTAGAATCACCACACATGTCCGTTTTCTCAGACCAGCTGATCCTGAAGTTTGTATTCAGCTGCAGTGAAACCTGAAGCAGCGTTCACTTTATAATCCATGCTGTAATGTGCATTTGTCTACAATAACACAAGTGTGTATAGCTTAGGAAAAAGGGTCCCAGGTGAACTGTGGTCCATTATCCGAGGATGTTGATGTTAAAGATGAAAAACAAAATCCTAATGTCTTTGTCAGTGTCTTCTTGCAGTCTCACTTCTATGTGCTTGAACATTTCTCTCTTCTTGTATCACTCTTTAAACAGAATAAGTAAAACACATTCCTGTGTTGCTCCCAGTGGAGACTACGTCTTGATGAGAACTCCTCAAGATTATTTTTCAGTCGAAATTCAGTTGCTCCAGAGTCTCTATTTCAGAGTCACACATATCTGCAGCACAGTGACAACCTCATGCCGATGAGCAGATACCAACAGTCACAGAGGTGCTGCTGGGCTGTTGTTTGCAGATGAGCAGCTCCTCTGTGTTTTTCACGGACTCCTAACGGTCAGCTGCTTTTCACTTGGCGTGGCAGTTCTTAGGTTGAGCTCCAGGGCTGGAAGAGGAGCCCAGATGTCTCCCGTGGCTCCTCCAGCGCTGACGCAGCACAAAGTCATAGTTGGCGGAGGTGCACATGGCATAAAATACGTTGGCTTTGTCGGGGATCTGGAGCTCTGAGGCAGAGAGAGGAATGAAGTGATGAAGTGTTGCAGTTTATTTTCCATTAGCCTGCTTTACCTGCCTCTATCTCAGCCAGTGATTACCGATCTTTCTCAGAATGATACGGAGAGTACTTATCAGAAACACTGGCATTTTAAATTAGTCTAGAAAAACTGAACGCATCATTGAAGGTAATGTAAACAAGATAAGAGAGAAAACTTGAGTTATCACCCTCATGTCTTGTGGCTGTTTTGTATTATAGCTTATTAAAGGCATTATAAGTGAAGGACCTGATTACATGACATTTACCGTTTGTCTGTGACAGACGCCACAACTTCCTCTGCTACTAGATTAGAGGTCGACTGATTGATCAGTCAGCCAGCAGCCGTTCAACCAGGCCAATTAATGACATTTTAAGCTAACTGCTTTGGCCAATGCCTGCGCTCAAAAGGCTGACAAAAAATGTCTGCAGACACATCTGCAGGCAGCATCGTTAGTGTGGCTGCTGTGGAGCAAAACTGGCGCCCCCTTTTTTGCCATTCTACGGTCAGACATCAATGGGCTCTGTGAAACAGTGGGAAAGGTGCTAATGCTAGATGCAATGTTACCTAAGAGAAGACTAACAGTCGGCATTTCATCTGTGCTCACCACAATGTGACCGGCTCGCACCACAGTCCGCTTGTTGTGCCTACGAAGCGAACAGCTTCAAGTTTCCAGGTGGAACTCCCACTCATGACCTTTGGTTCCACATTGTGCATCAATCAATTGAGTATTAATATTAGGGCTGTTCACATGTCAACGAAATGTTTTGAGAACAACATTTTTCCTTTGAGTTTTCAAAACTATCCTGCAAATTACAGCCTACAAGTGAACAAGATTATAATCGAAGCGATGGCACTATGAGAACAAACCATCAAACGTGAGCCCTGAGTGACAGTCGCTCCTCTTCCTCCCTCTCTTTGTATCACGTTTTATTCATATATAAATGCCATTGTTCAGTGCACTAAAACTTTATTTTTCATTCATAACTTGTTGGGTTTTTTTTTTTTAAATCAAGTTTTATTTTGATAACCTGTAGATCGGTAGTTCCCAAGTGATGGGTCACAGCCCAAAAGTGGGTCGCAGATCTACTCTGAATGGACACTGACTCTCAAACGTGTCAAGTTTTTAAAACACACACTTTATTTTGAAGTACAGTGAATTTCCAGGACAGAGCCTTCAGTCTGAAGTGCCGTTTTCTGTGGTAGAGTGAGTGACTGACGGACTTATACTTGACAGAGACAGCAAAGTAGCTCGATGACATGGCTAAACGAGAGTATGATGCTGAATGACTAAGACATCTGGACCCAATGGCTGGACCAGCTGGTAACCACTGCTGTGGAAATCGATTCAGTTTGTAGCTTTTTAACTTAAAATAAGTGCATGGCAGACATCACAGGTCTACTTCAGGAAACAGCGACAATTATATTGTTAAATAAATGTTTGTGTTTAATTTAAGATCCGCACTTTCTGTGCTTTATATATCAGCCATCGTTCAAGCACTATACCAGATTAAATACTGCTCTACATTTAGCCAGTTTTCATAAAACTGTTCCAGGTCGATTTTTCTCTTTAGTGTAAAAGAAAACGAAAGAATGCCTCCTGTCTATTAGTTCTAGTAAGGTTTAGGTCTGATACTGCCCGAAGTTCAGCATATATTCAGATGTAAATACAAGAAGAGAAGCTTAGTTGAGAGTTCATCCTGTTCGCAGTGGGTTAAAAAAAACATAAGACTGCTAGAGGACGAGATATTCACCTTTTCCATTGTTGAGCATCTGGCAGAGGTTGAAGTTGTGGCAGCTGACGTCCTCCATGTTGTGTTTCTCCAGTGCTCTCTGAATCACCTGAGGTGTGTGGTCCTGACTTGTCAGCTGGAGATGACACAGACGCCAGATGTCAAACTACAAACAAAAGTCTTATTCAGAGTACCCGAACAATGGACACTTATTGTCACTTGAAAGCCTTTTTTAGGTATTCCTGTTTTTCACTGAGTGATTTTATTTGCAGAGACACCAGGGACTCTTTTGACGTACAGTGAAAACACTGTTTTTGATGATCAATTAATTGTTTAAATCATCTATCAAGCAGAAATCGGATGACTTGTGAATCTGCTCTGGTTACTTGCATTGAACATCAGTCAATATTTTAGATTTTAAAACATTTATTGATTTATTTAACATTTAAAAATAATGTAAATGCAAAGTTCCTTAACCAAGCACAAATACTTTTAGATGAAACCTGTCAGCTGTTTTTCCACGTAATGAAGCTGACACAAATGATTAAGTAATACCAACTGCTTCCTCTTCTGCTTCTCTTTGGTCTTTATTTCTAATTCCCTCTCTAAGAAAGTGTTAAGACAAGCGAAACCAAGCTGGCCGACCACAGAAACACCAGATTACACAACCACTTCTCTCACCAGTATGCTCTTGTAGACGTTTCCATTGCTGACAGACTCCACGCTGACCCTGATGATACATGAGTCAGCAACCTGTTTGTTGTACACAGGCAGCACAGCCTGAGGAGAGCAGCTGGACGATGACGGCTCTGGACTCATAACCAGAGAAGGAGAGCTCAGGTCTGGATGTGAGGAGGAGGTGGACAGACTGGGAGAGGAGGAGGACATGGAGCTGGAGGAGAAATCCTGGGCAACATTGTGGAGAGAGCCTGAGAGAGACTGAGGGAGAAAATATAAATATTACACTTCAATTTTAGTTTCAACTAAGTAGAAAATCGCTGCGCAGCTTTCTTTGGTCATTAGTTATCAAACTATGACCCTGCTGACCTCCACACACTCTGACTACAACAACAGGAGACGGTCGGTGCTCACCTTGAGTTTGAGTCTGAGGGGGGACGGCTGAGGAGCGGAGAGCTCCTCCATCTCTGAGCTGCTGGAGCCAGAAGACGACACACTGATCTGGTCGGCGTGGGTCTTCCTCAGGGAGCTTTCGCTGGCTGTTCGCAACCTGCACACACAAAGACAGTTTAGTTGTTTACCTTTTCCCAAAATAGCAACTTTTATCTATTTTTATAAGTCAGGCAAGAAAAAAGTATTTATGGTAGTTTATTCTTTTTTATTAATTAATTAGTTTTTACTTAGATTTTCTGTATCACTATTACCATCTCTATTTTATTTCATTATCTTTATATATTTATTTATTTTTCTATTTTTTTTAAAATAATTTTTACTTAGATTTTTTTGTATCACTGTTTATTTCTGTCTTTTTTATTTCTTTATCATTATTCATTTATTTTATTCTATTTTTTTAAAATACATTTTTACTTAGATTTTTTGTATCACTATTACCGTCTTTCTAATTTATTTAATTATCTTTGATTTTTTGTTTTTTGATTGATTACTTTTTTATTCATTAACTTTTACTGAGATTGTTTATGCATCATTATTACCATCTCTCTATTATATTTCATTATCTTTATTTATTTATTTTATTTCATTTATTATTAATTAATTTTAAATTAGGTTCTATTATATCGCTATTAATGTCTCTATATTTTCATTTAATTACCTTTAATTTTTTTTTGCATTTTACTGATTACTTTTTTACTAATTAATCTTTTACTTAGATTTCTTTTGCACCATTATAACCATCTTTCTATTTTTTTATTGCCTTTATTTTTTTTTTAAATCTATTTTTACTTGATTTTTTGTATCACTATTACCATTTCTGTATTTTGCTATTTTTAGTTACTATTATTATCATTATCATTATTATTATAATTATTATATTTTTTTATTAAGTCTTTTTTACTTAATTTAACTTACTTTTATGATTACTATTACTATCTCTTTATCGCTCCATATGTATAGAGGTTTTTATTTACCTATGTATATTAATTTGTCCAGTAAACTTAGACACTGAGCTACTGATTCATTTATGCCCTGAACAGTTCAATAAATAAAACTGTTGAGGGGGAAAAACAAGTTGAGAAAAATATCTTTTTGGTAAGGATTCAAAAGTCTTGTAGATGATGTTTGTTACTTCCTCATAAACTTCTGCATTTGTTAAGATTTAACATTCAATCTGGTCCATGTATCTGCTGACTCTTGCTGTGTATTTGAATGCAGATCAAAAATATCTACATTTTGTTCAACCATTAACACAACACATCCAAAGTCTGCTGGGTCAGACACATCCTACACACACAGGGCTGTGGTTTTATATCACAGCAGTTGCTGTTACAAGACGGCAGCTGTGGTTATATGTCAGAGGCCAGAGGTGGTTTTCCACACTTACGAGGCAAGTTTCTTGGTGAGTAGACGACTGCTCCATGAGTTGGGAGAACTGGGACAGGGGTCAACTGGAGGCTCCAGCTCACGGGACAGCTCATAGCTTCAGGAGAGAAACAAGGAAAAATAAGAAATAATGCAAAAGGCTTCCAGTCCACCTAATATGTGTTGAAATGGTGTTAGTGCGTGTCTCACCTCTCCTGGTCTGTGAGCAGTGTGTGTTCCTGCAGCCAGGCGGTGATGTGAGGGTTTACTGGGAGGCTGTAGTGGGAGCAGGAAGCCTGAAGCTGCCGAATCTGAGAGAGAATCTCAAACTCCTACAAGAAGAAGAAATAAAACAGAGCGCAGATTAAATCATAGAACTGAAAAGAATGTGGCAGAACGTAAAATATATGACAAACAAAGGCTTCTATAGGTAATGTTAAATAAATTTCAGTAAGTGTGTTTCTTAGTCAGTGTAGTTTTATTGAGTTAATACCAATGTCTGATCTAAATTTCACATGAATAGCCGCATTGGAAATATGTTTAACGAAAAACATTTTGAATATTTATTTTCACTGTATGTTAAAAAAGATTTGCAAATCATTTCAGTCTGTTTTTATTTATGTTTAACACAGCCTTTTGGAATCAGAGTTGTAGGACTTGAGCGACACCACCAGGGGGCGACACCTACCCGTCTGCGCTTCTCAAAGTTGATGAGTCCACCCTGTGAAAAAGAACAAACAAATAGTGTCACAAATTTGGCACCATTGAAACAACACTATAAAACAGAGCAAACTCAAACAGCAGGTGGGTTTGATGTTGACTCACCTCCACAGTGTCAGTCAGTGCTGTGTCCAGCATGGTGAGGACCGTCAGGTAAGTGCCAAGGTACGGCACAACGCCACTGCTGAAGCTCTGAGGACACAAACCAAAGGACAGTTTTACATTTTACATGATCAGTATGGCATCAGTTAAAAAAAAGATAATTGATTTATTAGTAATTTCTTGCAAATATTTCATTAAATACTGTTTATTACTCAGTCTTGAAGAACTGGGACAAAATCTAATTTTGTTTTAGGCTGGGAAAATATATTTTTAAAGATTAAAGTCTGAAGAATTAAACCTTGTAATGGGCCAACCTCCGAGTGATTTATTTTTTTCTTGAATAGCATACATGACGGATATCAGAGGTAAGATATGACGGAGCTCACGTCTTATTGGAGACGACAAAAAGTTGCGTTGTAGTGAGCAGCCATTTTATTTTAGTTCGTTTTCTTAATGGTGGTCAAAATAGTAGTTTTTAAACCACAATTATAATTTAGTTTTGATTTAGGGACTTCTTGGTTAAAAATTAAAGGTTAAATAAATAAATAAATAAAAAGGACACTATTTGTCCCAATTCTCAAGAGTAGGTGACATTTGCAAAAAGCTGAAATATTATATATTAAAGCCTCTAAATGTTGCTCTGATAGAAAACTGGTTTAAAGTAAGAACTGCGTGAGAGACTTGAACACAAGAGGACAAAATATAGAGGTCACTATATCTCATGTAAACTAAAATAAAACAATCCGTTGTAACTGGGGTAGAAATGTACACAGACCATCACTATTTAAACAGAGTGAATATGGGGGTATAAAACATGTTACACACAGCCCCGCCCCGACTGAGTAAACTGCCAAACTGTGAGAAACTCTGCACACACGTCAGCTTTTACACCCCTCACCTGCGTAAGGTGGAGAGCTGTCAGCCATGAGAGCTGGAAACTTTTTCCATCAAATTAAGAGATAGAAGAAGAAGAAGAGGAAACTGGAAATCTGGCGTCTATTTGAGCAAATTATTTAAGCTTGAAAACTTATGACATTTAAGGAAGTAGGAGTGATGATCCAGGCAGATAGAAACAGACCTCTGCCCTTTATTTTGAGTGGCTGGAAGCATCGCTGACACATTTGCGTTATTTTGGTGGTCAAACCTGAATGTTAGGTTCTTTCCAAACAAAGTGATGACTATTTACTTACAATATTTTTGGACACTGAGCCGGGGGTGGCGCTGCCATCTGGGGGAGTCCCGTCCTGCAGAACACAGACAACATGTTTGTTAACACACACTGTGACTGTAGCTCAGGGTGTTACTGTGAGGGCGCTGGGTGTGAGATGACAACAGAGCACATACGTTATATAATCGTTCTCTTCAGGGTTGAACGCCTGTTGACAGGCTGTTGTTGGGTGTGGGAGGGTGTCTCTGCAGTTAGCATTAGTTCGTGCTCATTTAGCCACTTTTATTTGTGTTTTATTTGTGTTGGCTGCTCACAATGACTTTTTCATCATTCTATAGAAACTGACCTGTTGATAACGACACTAAATACACAGTGATACCGATTGTTTTTCACAGGGAACAAAGGACACAGAGCGGCAGGTGAACTGGAGACTCAACGCTCAGTTTACTAATTAACCAACGATTAGAGGCCGTTTGTAGACAATACATTTAGCAAGTGGATTTACAGGTTGACATGTGTGTTTGACACTTCTCGTAATACCTGAGGGCCCTGACATGCCACACCTACAAACTGAGGAACAGTTTTTACCCCACAACCGTACACAAATGAACTCACTGCACTTTATCTTGTCCTCTTCATAGCACCTTATTTATCATGTTTTAGCCTTATCCTATTTTAATGTGTGTCTGTGTTGAGTTGTATTTTTTTGTATGTGAACATGCAATGACAATAAAGGCACTCACTGCATAATACACTACGACTGTAACTAACATTAAGCTTTATTATTGTTTATTCTTTGATTAATCTGTGAATTTCAACTCAATAAAGTACCAGAAAATAATGAAAAATGTCCAGGGTGACATCTTCAAGTTTAAGTTTGACCAATTTAATGATTTAGGCGATTAAATGGCGCCAATAGGACGTTTTACAAACTACTGTTACCTGCAGAAATATCTCACAATTAATCAAAATTTCTATCGGTCAATCTCTACTTCAAACATCTTGTTTTGTCTCATCAACACACCGAAACCCAAAGATAGTCATTTCTACAGAGACATAAAACAGAGAAAAGAAGCAAATCCTCTCCTTGGAGAAGCTGCACTCAGAGAACGGTTGATGCTTATTCATTGATTAAACAACCATAATGATGACTTAATTATCAAAATAGCTGCCAATTAACTTTCTGTTGATCAAGAGAGCCCTAAGAGCCCTGTGAAAAAGGAAAAAAGCATTCAGCAGTTTGTATTTCATACTGGAGTAAACAGGCCAGTAAAATTTAACCCAGTTCAATCAGGAAAACAGCCTCCGCCCATCACGCCTCTGGGAAACACTGGCACACTTAAATAAGTTCATGAATCCTTTCCTCATTAATCATGCAGAGCCATCAGAGCCGACTGTTTCCTGTGTGTGTTTAAGTCATAGAAACAGAATGAATAAAAAGGACATTGATCTGTTTGGCACGGTTATTTCACTGATACAAAAGAAAATGGCGATTGTTGTTAGTTGTTTTGGTGGCAACAGGTCAGTGGGTCACACTCACGAGTTTGAGAACTTTGTTTTGGCCAACGCTTACACCTAATTTCCTCATTAAACAGAAAAATACAACTGTTCAAGTTTTTGTCTCTCACAGAACTAAGACCAGCGTTAGCTTAACTGCCTTGTTAACGCATCACAAAACACACTATTCAAGCTCAACAGAAGCAATTTAAAACTCACCAAAACCGTCTTACTAAGTCTTGTTAGTCATCGAGTTAGTTAGTCCACCTTTACAACAACCACCAGCTCTGGTTTGGTCAAAGTAAATCCCTAATTCACCGAGTTAGAGGTGAAAATATGCTGGCACTACATGCTGTTCATCCCCACTGCTACTCGTTCTTTGGAGGCAGCTACACTAACGTCATGTTTCAATAAACATGTAATTAATGGCAACAAAAGAAACAGGTACATACTGTAATATTTAAAAAGTCACGGATAACGTAGTTGAATAAGTCTTATTCACTGGTTCTGCAAAAACCTCCCCTCTGTAAGTTTGCAGCTTGGCACCAGTTGGTTTGTTTTTAAGGAAGTTAGCCCGCTACAACAGCTGCAATGGCAACAGTACACTTAAAAAATGGCTGCTGCTCTGACAATCCTGCCACCTTGATTCTCTCTCATTCTGTTTAATATGGCTTATGTCAAAAACACTTGTAGTTACCTCCATCAGGATCTCTCTGCTGGTCAGCACGCAGTTCTCATCAGGGAAAGTTTCACACAGGTGGTCAAAGGCGGCCATGCTTTCCCTGAAAACACACAAATTCAATCTTTTAAGACAGTGGTTTTTGGTAATTTGCAGTGTCAACAGGGCTCATGCTCAAAAAGGGAAATGATTCGGGTAAATCCACTGTGGAATTGATTTTCTGTTTTGATTCATTCTCAGCCAACCTTCACCTGCTGCTAAACACCAAATATTTTTTCACTTTTATGGGTTACTTATCACAGTATTTTCAGGGATAACTGTATAAAATCCCAAACAAAACATTTGAATGGTGGGTGTAAGACTGATGATCTACACACGGTGCAAGATGAGAGGGACAGACGCCCTACACTTGCCTTGTATCAGACCTGAACTGTCAACTCGTTACAAACTATAAACAATGAAGAAAGAAAAAAATAATCTTTTAATACAAAACCATCTGTAGCACAACGAAACAATGCCAGCTGAATTTATGTTTTAATTTCAGTTCTTGGTGGAGCTATGACATCTCTGCACTGCTGAAGAGAAAGGAAAACAAAAGACAGCTCACTAATTTAAGTCATGCAAAGTTTTGCCATGGCAACATAGGCCTACTAGTTTTACCAGGGTTTCACAAGAGGAGCAAAGCAAAGACAAAACACGATGTCAGGACAACATAAAGGTGAAGAAGAAAGAGGAGGAGGGAGAACAAAATGAGCAGAGATGCCGACACGTCAGAATTAAGAAAGAAAAAGCTGATTCTGAGAAATCTTTTTATAATGACTTGGTGAACAAACCTTTGGTCACAAAAAGCATTGATGTGATTCATTTGAATTTCAAGGATTTTTTTAAGGCACTCTGTTAAAAAAGGGGCCATTGCCAAGGTATTCCCGTTCTTGATTTTTTCCCCCTCAAAATTCAAGCACTTCAAGGACCTGGTGCGAACCTTGTTTACATTTTGTGTCCTTTAAAGTCAACAGTGTGCTTCACAGAACTCTGTTTTATAAGTTATGAGTAAAACAACAGTGTAGTGTGTTGTCACGGTTTGCTGACCTGCTGACAGCAGCCCAGGTCTTCTTGAGGCGATACACGGCGTTGGACTGCAGCGCTGACAGGATCGCCCTCAGAGAGGAGAAGTTTTTCAACTGTCTGCACTCCTGCAGAGAGAAAATACAAGAAATTGCTGTTTTAACAAAATAAAACCTATCACATGATGATCAACAAGTTCTAAATGTTCTTCGACCCTGACCTGAGCAATAGCGATCCACCTCTCAATGATGCGTGCCCTGTGGGCGGGGCTGGTGTGCGTGCAGCGAGGTGAGCTCGGTGCAGTGGAAGGGTACAGGAAGGTAGAGGAGGAGCAGGGTGATGAGATGGGAGAGGAAGTGGAAGGGCTGGGAGAGGACGGGCAGAGGAGTGAGGTGATGACACGGTTAGTGACAGCGTTGAACTGGGAGATGGTGGCGCGGACGGAAGGCGCCAGGTGTCTGTTTTCCTTCTTGTCACGCTGGGACCAGACGCAGCCCAGGCAGTGGAAGGGCTCCACTTTGACAAACAGCTCCTGATTGAGAGAAAAGGAGACCCTGTGTAAATGAGTGATCCACAGTAATACAGAAATGAGCTTTGAGATGTTTGTTGATGAAACCTACAGCGTCCAGTCGGGTCAGCTGCTCCGCCACTTCTCTCACAGGGAAGTCCATGAAGTTGTTTGTGTCCTCCTCCTTTGTGGACGTCTCTCCTCCGTCCACCTGATCTCTGTGCTCCTGCTGCAGTGATTCATTGTTGTGCTCTGACGCAGCCTGGCTGCAATCTGTCAAACACAACAAATCATGAGAAACAACAAAACAGGAGGCATGAAGGATTTTATATTATCTAAAACTGTAGTTCACTGCCTGTACATGGTCCACAGCTCAGTCAGGGTCAACATGATGCTGCAGCAGACGATCATAGTCCAGTTACTCTTCACGTTAAATTATGTACCTTGTTCCTGGAGCTTTTTGAGGAGGGTCTCTGCAGTCTGAGCCAAGCGTCTGAAGCAGAGGCGATGCCGCAGGTGGACACACAACAGGCGGAGGGCCTGGTACTGAGGGGGCTCGTGGAAGTCTTCACTGTATTCCTCCAGCCACAGCCGGATCACCGGGGGTAAGGTACTGAAGGGATGATCAGGGACGTTAATATAGTGTTAAGGTTCATCCTTGATTGAGATTCAAGGAAGACTGGAAAACATATAACTTGTGGAGCAAAGTCTCTTTAAGTGTGCGATAGTTTTATTTTACTTCATTACATCCTGTTATCAAAACTAAATTTGGACTGATGGTAAATCCAAACTGATAATTGCTAACGGAGGAGTGAGCACACTCACCTGCGTGGGCAGACGGTTTTATCCAGGTTGGCGATTGAGTCATCTCTGTGGAAACACGTAAACACAAGTTAGTTGAGAACAACATTTCAGTGATAATCATCACATGAAGGGACAACATGGTGACAGGAAACATCCTGTCAACAACAAATGTTCAAGGGTTGATCCTCCGTAAGTGTCCATCCTGTGGAAATGTCCTGCAACACTCTGAGTCCCTGCAGGGACACTGTGGCCTCACAGAGCGATGAGTGTAAACAGACTGACGTCTTCCTTTAGAGATCAATTATCACATCATAAAAATATATATGACGTGGAAACTAAAGCATATTGACATGGAAGGGTAGAGCCTTTGCACACCAAGTCTGTATTATCTGTCCAAAACCGTTGCTTGTTTAAATACAACCTCATGTTCTGTCAGTTACGTTTAAACACTGAAACGAAACTTTCGCCGACAATTAAACTTTATGGAACAGGTTCGAATTTACTGCTTTTTTCCCGTCCGTTAGAAGCCGTCAGAGTTTTTTTGACCGAGAGGCAGTGAAGAAAAAGTGGTGTAACCTGCAGGACATATACCTCCGTAACATGAGAGAGGAACAGGGCCCAAAGTATCATTTCATAACTCAGATTGCGCACCAAAAGCCAGGTGGATGATGACGAGGAGGAAGATATAATAGAGGATGAAGACCAGAGCAGACAGTGAGGAGACAGAGCGACAGTGTGGAGACAGCCCCCTCAGGTAGCCGCGGTGCCAAATGCAAGATGCAGGAAGAGAACAGCGACAGCCAGGGAGGCACCTCCAGTGAAGAGAAGCAAGGAGCTAATGTGTCTTTACATTTCGTCTTCTAATGCAAATGTTCACTGACGAATAGAACAATGAACAGCTCGAACTCAGAGTGCAAGGTTCTTGTACGTGACGACTTTTATCAGGATAATTGAGTTTTAAAATTCATCTGAAAAATACGCACATGGTGCACAAAGGCCTTAATTCTCTTTCCTGCATCGAAACATGACACAAGAGAGCAAATCAAACATTGTGAAAGATGTGTTTGATCAAAGAATAAACCGTAATTTCTACAGCACCTATCAAGTTTCAGAGCAGGTGGTTTACAAGTTAACGACATCTTACATCCTGTAAAAAACCCCACAAGGAATAGGAGGGAAAACACAAATCCCAGGTCGACCTGGGGCCGACCTCGAATGAAGCTCACAGGAGACAGGTTGCCACCAGCACCACAGATATGAGGGCGACTGTTTGACAAATAATATATCAGCTGAACAGCGCTAATGACCAGTTTTACACAGGCAGCCATTTACAGCTCTAAAGGTGAGCTCTAAAGGTGAGCTCTGAGAGAGACAAAAGACCAGGCAAGCTCTGAATCAGATTATGGACAAAAAAATCTAAATCTGTTATCTGTGTCTAACCCCTGAAATGTATTAGTTACACTCCTCGATCAGTCAAATTAAATCTGTGTTTCAGGTGACAGAGCTTCAGTCAGGTGAAGCAGCACCTCTGCTGGGTGTGGAGGGTGTAGTCATGACCGTATTGGAATGGACTGCTTTGTTTTGTTCATGACGATAAGACCTGTCATAAAAACTCACCAAACGTCAACAGAGGTTTGCCTCGTGAATAGCTGAGGTGACGTAAAGAGGGTTTTAACTAGCTGTCATCTTTGAAATATGATGTGTGCATCTGGCAAGTTGTAAAATCTGGCTGTATAATGTAGGTACTGTTAATGTCAACCATCTTTAAAATAGTAGTTCGACATTTGGGGGCTTTCTTGCCGAGAGTCAGCTGAGAAGATTGATACCACTCACATTTCTCTCTGTTAAATATGAAGCTACAGCCTGCAGATGGTTAGCTTGGCTTAGCACAATGTCTGGAAACAGATTGAGGCCACATCCACACTAATACATTTACATTTGGAAACAGCATTTTAAAATGAAGACAATCTCCATACATGTGTGTTGGCACCGTTTCAGCCCCAAAAACGTATATAACACATGGCCATTCAGGTACACTGGGCATGAACGTGCTGGTGTAAACAGGAAGCAGAATGTCTACTCTGTGTTTGGTTGTTTAGCTACAGAAAATACTACAGAGATGGCAAAAGTTTAGGCCAGAGATTTCTGTGTTTGGACCTACAGCGAGGTGAAACTGTATCTGTAACACGTGAGTGTGAGGCTGTCAAGGAGGCAGAAAACCATTGACGGTAAAAATAATGGTTCCAGCTACTGTGATGTAGGCCTTGAGTTTTGCATTTTGGCCGTCGCCATCTTGGTTTTTTGGAGCCAGAAATGACAATATTAGGACAAGAGGCTGGCGCTGTGGAGGAGTGAGGGGTGGATCTGACTCACAGACTGTGGTGACACCTCTCAGACAGCCTGTCACTCAAAGCAGCCCCTCCCTTAATTATGCATAACTTTAAGCCTTCATAAAATGTAAACGAGCGAGTTTTATGGAAAATCACCCCCTGTACAGTCGTCATAAGGAGGGAAATTAGCTTCAGAGACCAATCCATTTTTGTATCAGGCTGTAAACATGTTTATGTCTGCTGTCAAGTTGGGTATTTTAACAGTCAGGTCTGTAGGGATTGACTCCCTCTTGGAGCCAGGCTCACCTGGCCGTTAAATGAAATGCAGTTTTTGGCAGTTCTGTGCTTTATTCTTCAGCCCCAGAGGTTGCTGCCTGCAGAATACAAACTGGGAGTCATTGAAAAGAAAACACAGTGACATGTCAGAGCGCTATTACAGTAGGAACACCGCCAGAGGAAGCAATGGCCATGAGAAAAGAGTACCCACACAAGAAGGATGAAATCACCAAGGGTATGTGGGCCTAGCTATGAATTTTTGGCTTCACACGTTGTGACTGATGAGACCCAATCCAGACGCCAACGTAGGCCAAATTCGCTCAACAAAGTAGCTCCCTTTATGAATCAAACTGCAACAATGACCTCATGTGTAGGCTTACAGACCAGCTGATTGAGCCCTCATGGTTTTTGCTAACATATGTCTTCAGTCAACAACAGTCCGCCTCAGCGCCTCACCTCTGAAACAGCAGCTCAATGAGGGTGCTGGTGGAGGTGAACGCCCTGTAGGTGGCCAGGAAGACACGGAGGAAGTCGGCCTCCTGGTGCTCAGTGTCCAGCAGGTGGGTGACCAGGCGCTCCAGGGTGGCGGCCTTCAGCCTGCGCACCTTTACCGTGTGATACTGGACAAAGCCGAAGGATGTAGGGAGCTCTCCTGTGTCTGAACTTGGCAGGACGGGCTCCCTGCGCAGAGTGATGCCAAACACAGCCCCGTCCTCCTCCTCCTCCCCCCACTCCTGCACCGGGTCCTGCAGGAGAGAACACAAGGTCATCGAGATCTGGCAAATATTCCCCCACATACAGCCTTCTGTTCTGCTCCTTTGGTGAATAACACGCACCTCAATGTGCTTAAAATCTTGTCGCATGAAACACAACAGAAACACAAACAATATTTCCTGAGGTTTGAAGAAGAAACTTTCACAAAGTTTTTCTTAACAGAATTACTGTGACAAAAAACTCATGACTAACGAGATGAGCCTTCAACCTGAGTCACTTCGTTAATAAGGCCAAACTCAACGTCAATCAACCTCATGCTTGAGATTCTGCTTGTGACCCAGCCTTGAACTCTGACGCAGACACACACACCTGGTGACTGGAACGATCACTGAGCAATGAAGCATTCACTGGCGTGTTTGTTTATGTCCACAAACACAGGGACAATTTATTAACCATGACACAGATTGACACCATGTCATACGTAATTCAATTCTAACCTTACACAGGGTTTCCACAGCTTAAGGAAAGATAGATTTAAGACCTTTTACTGCCACTAAAAATTAAATTTAAGACCAATTTTATAACAACCACAATGAGAAAAAAAATAATTTGTTAAATTATTAATAAAAAAAGATGTTAGCAATATTTTTGAGGTTTTACAGTGCAATGCCAGAAAGAATAATTCATAAAACCCTGCTTCCCATGTCTTGGTATTTTTAAGGCTTTTGAAAATTTGATTTAAGACATTTTAATAGCAATGAAGTCCTTATTTTTAGATTAATTTATTCAATGCCTTTTAAGAACATTAGGGAACCACAGGAACATCCTTTGACTTTCACTCTGACCCCCACGCATGTTCTCCCTGTGTCAACATGGATTTTCTCTGGTACTCCAGCTTCCTCCCACAGTCCAAAGACATGCAGGTTAATTGGTGACTCTAAATTGTCCGTAGGTGTGAATGTGAGTGTGAATGGTTGTCTGTCTCTATGTGTCAGCCCTGTGATAGTCTGCCGACCTGTCCAGGGTGTACCCTGCCTCTCGCCCAGTGTCAGCTGGGATAGGCTCCAGCAACCCCGCGACCCCCAACGGGATAAGCGGTTACGGAACATGAATGTATAAAAATACTTTTAAATATAGTTGTCAAAAGAGATCATGAGGTCTTCCTCTGACCCAGACAGGTTTTTGAATTGAACAAGCAGGGCTGCACGTGTACTTCAATTTAGGCCAGGGCAGTTTTTGATAAAGGTTACATGTGTCACAACATACGATTATAAATGAAGTGTAGTAAAGGAATATGCATGTTCTGGACAGACCCAAGCAAAAATGACATCATCATTTCCCACTAAAATCACAACTCATATCACAATCGCAGTATCTGTCAAAACAACTGTGATATAATCTTTTTCGGAGCCCTAGTAACACCTGAAGATGTGCCCCTGACTCTGAAGTTACTGTGAGAGATATGACGACAATATCACAGTAATTATTGAAGCACTGGCTCTATATCAGAGTGTTTTATTTGATTAAGTACATCTCCTCAAGTCATATTGTTTTATGTTGTATTTTACCAAAATCATATAATCAAAAATATTAGTGGGAATATTCTTAGTTGTGCATTTTACTTAAGATTTAAAGTTCACTGCCATTTTTCAATTTTTTACACACATAATAACACTGAGCACTGCACAGTTCTGAAAAGCAATAACTAATATAACATATGTAATCACAGATACATGTATATATATTAAAGTACACACCAAAGACACTTAGAGTAGTGTAAGATATTAACGTTAAGCATACAGATATTAAATAAATACAGCACGATTTATCCTTAGAGATGTAAATCTGGGATTTTCCTCATTTTAAGATATCATCTTCCCACCTGTCAGTCTTTCAAGAGAGGAGCTGCTCATGTAAGGCCACTATTTATAGTTCTATAAACCAGTCCTGATACAAGGGAGCTTCTGTCTTTTTTTATCCCCTCAATAAAGTCTGTCTACCCACTGTTATGGCAGTTCGGATGAGCTTTGTATTTCCAGTTTACCTCCACAAATGGGTCACCCAGCACAGTCTAGTCTAAGTGATATAACCTAGATGGTGTCCAATAGAAGTCATTAAGGATTTTTAATAACTGTATGAGTCATACTTTTGTATCCCTTTAACTTTTTGCTTAAATTTTGGCTGACCGTCTTTTATTTGAACTCATAAACAAAAGGGTTACATCTTTCTCCCTGCTAGTCCTGAATGCTGTCATGAGCGTAGTAGTCTGGCAGACACTGATGCATTTTATTTTTACACACTAGAGCTGAGAAAACAAATACCTCCAGATGTGAACTGTCACATGAGTGATGATAAACAATTTAAATTATGGCCCAGCACTGACAGAATCATTCTTACTGTCACACCACACAACAACTCAGTGGATAGCATGCTGCTGAGTCTGACCCCACCAGATACCTGGGTGTCTCCCCATCCCTAACAACCAGTCAGTGCACTGGAATGAGACCATGACTGGGAGAAAACTGTTTGTCCACGCAGGCTACTCATGACTTTAAGTGGCACATACTTGTGTAACAATAGGAGCAGAACATGACTGAGGACACCACATGACAGAAACCAGTGTGTTGCTGACAAACACAGTGAGACACTGGTGGATATAGAAGAATGAAACCATTATATCAGTGTTTGTCCCGGTGAGCAGGGACAACCACAGAATAACCTGCAGCTGACTATAACAGAATAACCTGCAGCTGACTGCACATGCAGCTGGATAAAACTTAAAGTAAAAAGACAAAATGACATTGTACAGACAACTTAAATTATTCCAACTGTCAAGGCTGAGCACATTTCATTTAACCTACCATCGATAATTGCCATTTTCCCATGTTTGTGCTGCTCTCAGAAAGAAGAAATCCCAAAATAAACTCCTTCAGCTGCAGATAGTAAACCCACAGCCCCGACGGAAATTAAGGATTAAGCGCAGTCCTCCAGCAGCTCACTGCAGTCTGAGTTTGCATTTTGGTGAATAAATGAAACTAAACACGATGAAGTAAAGAGCTGAACTGTGTCCACACGTCCTAGTCGCACAGCCACAGCGTGACAGTGGATGGACCAGTCTGAGAGTGGGAGGAGGAGGACACGAGGGCTGCCTTTCACTGGGCGGGGCTAAACGAGACAGGTGTGGGCGGGGTTAAGTGTACTAACCAATGAGGATAAGAAGAATAAAAGCGTCGGCTTTTGTTATGCAGATTTAAAAAATGAGGCCATGAGTGAAAAAATGCTACTGATACAGTAAATAAAAACAGCGGGCTAACCTACAAATTAAGGACATTTTTAAAAAGTTAGTAGACTACTTGAGAGCTTAACCCTATTATTTACATTACATCAAATGAGACAGATTATCAGTGAAAGAAATCATATTCCTCTGGTTACTTCATTGCCTTGTAGCACTTTTAATCTTTTAATATATCAGTTATATACTCCGGTGCTAGATCATTGAGAGCCCTGTATGTGATTAAAAAGAACTTTAAAACTGATTCTAAAGGAGACAGGAAGGAGGCCAAAATAGGTGTGATGCGTGGGGACGGTTTTGTTTTGGTCAGAAGTCTAGCTGCTGCATTTTGAATGATTTAAAGCTGATGTGTAGCTCAATTATTTGAGCAGGTGAGGAAGGCATTACAGTAATCAAGGCAGCAGGATGTAAGAGCATGTAAGATTATCTTTGTGTTATTAAAGGGCAGAAGTGACCTACATTTGGAGATAATGCTCAGCTGGTAAAAAAAAAAAAAAAGACTTGACTACATTCTTTACATGTTGCTCCAGTTCTGGTTTAATGTCAAGAATAACCCCATTCTCTGTGTTATGATACACTGCTGGGCGGCTGGATGGAATCTGTCATGGCAGTATGTTACGTAACTTCATAAGGCGGCCAGAAAACACTTGTTGCAGCAGTATGATACACCAGTGCATGGTGCCAGGTTGACACGCTGCCGCTAACAACTTAATATAAGGAGCTGGAAAGTCCCTATAGGGCAGGTGGGAGGGGTGGTGGAGGGGACAACAAAGCCGGACTTTCACCCAGGAGCCCAGTGTTCACTTCTCATATGAGTCAAACCATGATGTTTTTTATCAAACCTAACCACGTGCTTCTGTCGATGTCCCAACTTGGTAGCAGCATCTGGGACATCAACAGCAGACGCAGAATGATACTTAGTACGTAGCATGTCGATGTGAAAGGCCACTGACAAAGTGGTGATATGGTCACCCCAGTAACAGGACCTCTAGCTCACTGGGTAGAGCGTGCGCCCCTTGTAGTGGTCTGGGCTCAATTCCACCTTGCAGCCCTTTGCTGCAAGATAACGTTGTCTTCTGCCTTCTGCTTAGAAGTGGTAAATTTACAGCTTACATCATCTTAATTCGACACAGTCTCTGGCTTTTGTTTGACATCTAGTGTTGGCAAAAAATGTTTTTGCACATTTCCAATCCATCATTAGTGTAGTTAGCACACATTAGCATGGAGGGCTAACTTGGCTTGTTTACAATATCACCTGAATGTCGCTGTCACACTGAATATGGAAACAAAGGAACGAATAGTCAAATATTCGTACTATACAGCAAAATCCAATTCGACTGACATAATTCTGAGTCAGGTACAGCTCTAATTCCATCCACCCATCCATTTTCATCCACTTATCTGGGGTCAGGTTGCAAGACGTCCCTCTCCCCAGTAACGCTTTCCAGCTCCTCCTTGGGCACCGCAAGGTGTTCCCAAGCCAGATGAGATATGTAATCCCTCCAGGGTGTCCTAGGTCTACCCCGAGGCCTCCTGCCAGTGGGACATGCCCGGAGCACCTCTAACCTGGAGCCAGACCTGGGAAGGGGCTCACCAGAGAGAGTCTGGTGGCCAGGCCTTGGGGCCAAGTCAGGCTCAGCCCAAAAAAATAACATGGAGCCATCGTCCTGTGGGCCTACCACCTACAGGGACAGTAATCAGGGTTCGGTGCACTGTGTGCCAGGCGGCAGGCAGGGGCGATCACTGGCGTCACGGACATACATGTTTTTTAAACTGCTATAAAAAACATTGAATCCAAGACAGCACCATAAATGCAGTTGTGTTCCGGCTTTAGGTCGACCTAATGACAGTCACAGATTTGAGCACCATTCAGTCTGAACTTTTTTCCTTACAGAAACAAAATGTCCGAGACAATACTGTGACATCTGGCGGCCAAAGCGTAAATATTTAAAAGATGAACTTTCAGTTATTTCAATTTCCTCATCCTCTCTGTCTGAATCAAGAACAGGCTCGTCAGCTTTAAATTTGCTCGACATTCATCAGGAAACGTATTCTCAGTTAGATAAAAACTCCACTGATCATTTTACTGGAAGAGATTAAATGCAAGATGCAAAAGGAAATTATCTGTCAGCTGGAAGAGAGAAGCTGGTTTCAGGCCAACATCAACATGCTGGGAAGAGTGCATGTCATTACCACTGCTTCTAAAGAATCCAGTCAGGACAGTTTTTCTCGATGTTGTGTAGCTGATGTCCCTGCCCATGGTGTGAGGGGCGTGGTGGAGACATACCACATGAAACAGGTCTGTCTCCTCCTAAACAGTAACTTTGTGACTTCACGGCAGCATGAAATGAGGAAATGTACAAATTAAAAGCCCTCAGTGATGAAAACACTGCATTTAATTACACCCAGAGACAAACTGACCAGCAGCAACACACTGTGGTGAGACTGACGAGCTGAGCAGATGGGACGTCTTTAATCAGGCTGTCCATTTCTCTCTCAGCTCAAAAGAACATAATGAGCTTTTTGTTTTTCTAATGAGTCTCTCTGAAGTAAAAATCTACCATCATTCTTCCACGTTTGCCACCCAGCCTCTCTGCTGAGGCTGAACAAAAGGGCAGAGAAAGTTCCAGGAGAGACCTCAATTAGGACTCATTAGACTCGTGAATGGGTGACGAGGTGACAGGCGAGCAACAAGTGGAAGCATGCATGCAAGATAATGCTGAAACATGCTGGTTAAAGTCGTGTCTGCAAAACAATCACACGATTAAAAGGCTGATTTTAGCTGGAAATACAGCGTACACCCACAAAAACACATTATACTTCCTGGAGAGTCAGGTGGTTCTTTCTGATCAGTGTCACTGATCGCCTGCTGGTGTTGATGACATCCTGCGTGAAAAAATGTTGAATGGAACAACAGCAAAAGTTCCCAGAGAGAAACCTGACGTAAACAATGACTGAATATATGACAGCTGCTCCGTCACAGATGTGTGTGTGACTCACCAGCAGCCCAATTACCCCTAATAATTCACTGAGGAATGACTTACATATCAAAGGACGCTAAATACAATAACAATCTAATCTAGGAGGGAGTCAATCAAAATGAACACTTTAATCTGAGATGTTAGTCATTTGAAATAACACCATTACTATGCTGACAGGTTCATGGAAATTTCAATGGCAGCATACTTTGAGGATGTCATCACACACCCAGCCTCATCACACACACACACACACACACACACACACACACACACACACACACACACACACACACACACACACACACACATACATCTTGTGTTAGTGTTAGAGCCATTTGTCAATTAATTGATAACTCAGCTGACGTGAAAATTAACAGAGTGTGTATCTGCACCCGGGTGAGAACAGTCACACTGCAGCTATTCAGCGGTTTACACCCAGGCCTTTGACGCATTATTATGGATCCTGCTGCATGCTGTGATTGGCTAGTGCTCATGTTGATGCACTGAGGTCAGATGCGGTGAAGTTTTGGGCAAAGAGGTCATGGTTGGGGCTAGTGCTAGTCAATGTCTGATATTCTCTGAGACTAATAATCTCACAAATGTACTGCCAGAAAGTGCAGTGATGCAGCATAAAGAGTGAGACAGTCCACAGAGGGAGTAAGATGTGGTGGATGAATGGGAGAGTGGAGATCGAGTGCCGTGGGAGTCCACACTGGCTTATTGTTTTTAGGCTTCCCTGAGTTAATATTTTCAGTTTTTAGCACGCATAACGCTGCACATAAACTGTGTATATAAACTCAAGCAGAAAAGCTTCATAGACCAGCTTGTGTTAATGTCGATGTAGTTGGAATATATAGGGATACATACCCCACTCCCAAGGTGCAAATAATATCTGCCAAAAATTAATCAAACTCTGTTTTGATAAGTGATGAATTGCTAAGTTGACCATCGAGCAAAAATGCCAAATATTTGCTGATTAGTTGATCGACAGAAAGTTAATCAACGCAACAATTTTGATGATGGATTAATTATAATTTTTTTGTTGTTTTCAAATAATAATTTTTGAGCAAAAATCTTTTATTGCTGCTTCTCAAATGTGAAAATGTTCTGGTTTTCTTAGTCTTTAATAATTCTCTGTGATAGTAAAATAAATATCCTTTGAGTTTTGGACTGTTTGGTAACTTCAGCATGACCTCTGGGACCTTGTAATGGACATTTTTTTTAAATGATTTCCAGATATTTTATAGACCAAAGGCATACTGAGAAAACAATCTGTAATAAAAATAATCACTATCTTATTTAAGTAAATGTATTAAGCTAATATTAAATAAACTAATTCATTAATTCATCTTGTCCAGTTTTAGCTCCTAGAAAAGCATATTTTTATTTTTGTTAAGAATAATCTTCAGGGCACATCCTCAGTAGTGGATCTCGGATACTTTCTGCCATTATCACCAGACACCCTCACCTGAGGAAGGCCGTGCTGAGGTTTATCAAGCCTGGGAGTGTATCCCATGGCCAAGCAGACTTCTTAGGGGTTTAATTTGAGGGATACGAACCCTTTTTTAAGAGAGGTTAGCGCTCAGAGATGTGTGAGGAGCAGGTCCTCTTGCTGTTTTTGTGTTGTCTAGAAACACACCCAGGGTGTCCCCCTCAGAAATGACCAGGACCAGCCATGACAAGTGGCGTCGTCACAGCCACTCCAAGGGCAGGAAGTAGCAAGGCCAGCACTTATAAAGCACTGCCTCCTTGGACCCCCATGCAAGGCTACATCTTCAGGGCTACTTCCTGTTTCCTATACACTGCACGATCACAGGAACTGTGAACCCTAACCTTTGCAAAACTTAAGACTATAGACCACACAGTTAATCTGAAAATAACTGACAGATAAATCAACAAGGAAATAATTATGACTTGCAGCCTTGGACTCGTTATTAATGTTGATGTGACGGCCATGCAGACAGAGGGGTCTTTATACTTCACTATAACGGCCAAATAGCCTCAGTCATTTGAATCTGTTGCAGCAATAAACAAATTCCCAGACAACGTTTAAGGTCAGATCACAGTATGAATTATATAACCACCTCCTCACTCTAAGTGGAATACCTCAAAAATGCTTAATCCATGTGTCGATGATGAATCCTCCTACATTTGAGAGACCCTCCTACGTTTGTTTTTGTGTGTGTTTGGCAACCATCACACTCTGTGTGACCAAGAGCTTGAGAAATAAACTTGGTCCTTCATAGTGGAGACATTGATGTTTGACTTGTTTGGCAGCATTTCCATTTCCATACAAAATAGATGTCAGGTGAAGGTTTTAAAATGAAGCACGGTTTGAGGACAGTAAACTGCAGCATCTCTCACCTGCAGGATAAATCACTTATTGACAATCATAGAGCCCGTATGTAGTTTAGTTCTGACTCACCTCGCACTGTCCATCCGTGTCCAACGACTGGAAGCTGGTCAGCCACACGCCGGGCTCCGTGTCCATGTGGACGTCCACGCAGTGACTCGGCCGGAGCCAAAGCAGCTTCTTCATCCTGCCCACCCTGCTGCGGAGGCCACGGGACTCCCCTCCATCACCGCCTCCACACACAGCAATAATGGTCCTCATCTCCCGCTCTGTGTCACGCTACGGGCCCACACACACCTCGTCAGATCTCTCCTACACCTGCTGCTTCATCTGTGCCAGGGAGGAAAGCGTGGAAATGTTAGGCATGATCTCTTCCTCTATCAGTTTCTTGAAATTTAATATTTTTTTCCACAATATCCAAGAAGTGTCCAAGTCATTTTAAAACCTCCTGTTCTTAAGATCAGTCCTAAAAACACTGGGTTAGTGGTAGTTGAATTTGAGCATAAAGATGATTAGAGTTATCATGCTGGCACAGAGATAAGGTTCAAGTTTCAGCCCAAATCAGTTCATTAGAAGCAGCACAGCACAATAACGTCAATTATCTTAATCTAATATTTTTCCTTCATAATGCAAAGGGCATGTAAATCCTCTAAACTGACATTAAAAGTAATTTTGAGGAATTCTCTCTGTAACTTTACACCTGGAAACAATCTGTGCTTCCAGAAAAAAGCATATAGATGACTGAACTGTTTTTACTGAGACGACAATGCTGACAAATTATTCATGCTCTACATAGAGTACTTCATATTAACTTTGTTTGTACGATAGTTAACACAGTCTTAAATGGCTTCAAAATGGACACAGCACCAGAGCGATCAATGAAAATATGAAGACTGCGATACTCTCTAGTAGTACTCTGTTGTCAGTGCTCAATATAGCCATAAAATAATGATTAAAAAAAAGGTACAAAATCCACATATTCAGTCACATAACCAATTCACAAACCCTATCCAATAAGAGCAATGCTTCCTCTACAGCTTCCCCATTAAAAATCCACACATCTCAAAAGATATTTTGACTACAGTTAATTTAAATAAACCCACATTACTACAAGAGAAATAGTTACTTAACTGTAATGCTGCATCTCCTGAATCCCGATGAAGACCATGTTCAGAGCTGTGTGTGTGTCCGGCCGCAATATTCATGTGGTGTGAAACTTGGATGAAAGAGACTCTGGCATTTATCACTGAGGACTGATTGTTCTTTGTGTTTGTGGGTGGATGATGCTCCGCGCGCGTGTTCATGCGCGTGAGCGTGCGTTACGGGTTGGCCTCCTTCCTGGTTCACTGTGATTTATAACTACATTTTGATTTTATCTCACATCCCATCATTCCAGATCACTAGCTTCCTCATTAGAATAAGGCACAAACTCTCTGCCCTCATGTTCAGCTGCACACACACACACACACACACACACACACACGACACACACAGGAGCTCACACATGGTTTAAATTGAAGTGAACACTAATGCAGAATCATTCATGTTTTTTTTTAGCTTATAAATTTAGCTAATTGAACTCGACTGACAGATACATGGCCAAAAGTTTAAGCTTTTCTCACCTGGTGGGTGACAGTCCACTGCTGAGACAGGCTGCGCCTAAAACAACGTGACAGATTCACCATTTAAATCCTCCACAGACTGCTGATACATGTTGAGCTGGAGGCCTGCTGGCAGGAGATGTTGAGGAAACTCACTCACGCTGCTGGCAGTGATTCAAAACCTGCACCAGGCCGCGCAGACCCGCCTCCTCTGTCTGATTGGATCAGCTGAAAATCGATCAGCTAAAGGAGAACAGACACCAATAAAACCACTTGCATCAGGTACAATATTGACTATATTTGACCTGCATATTAGCCCATGAGTGTCCAGCATGATGGAGGCTCTGTGGAACATTCAATAGAACTGTTATTTTTGTGTAAATGCAGCTAATATTTTAGTATATGTACTATTTGTATGATGATTAACAGCTACATTAAATGTGTTATGTGGCTCAGACACAAGTCTCACTGTAACAATAACATGCATACACAAACTTTATGTTGCACACTATGTATAGCTTTTCTTTCATGTTATTTTTGTCCCTTGTTGAATGTTTTTGATTTTCCTTTCCCTTGTGAGTATTTGCTCAAGTGTGTCATGAGCACTTTACTAAAGTAAAAGCACTAATAGGTCTACCACGCTGTAAAAATACTCTGTTACAAGTAAAAGTCCTGCATTGAACATGTTTTTCAGTTTAATCAGGAAAACATACTTTTAGAAAAATAAAATTGGGTTGTGGCGGAATACTGGTTCCAAGGTACATCTATCTATGATATCTATGATATTTTAAAAAAAAATGTAACCAGACTGAAAATCTCACCTTTTTTTAAAAATTATTTTCATTTTTTTTTAAACACGTACTTCCAATTTAAAAAATTGTGTCAATTTTCAATTATAGTAATAGGTATGGAAGGAAAGCTTTTATGTGCTCTGCTCCTCTCACTTGGAATAACCTTCAAAAGATTTAAAACCACGTGAACTGGTCTCACCCTGATTTTAAAGCTCTCCTAAGTATGAATGAATTGGTTGGTACCTGTCACTGTGTGTAAAGGTGCTCTAATCTTTTATGTTTTTTATTGTGTTGTTGTTTGGCTGTAACTTTTTGTGTGCTGCTGTCTTGGCTAGGTCTCCTTTGTAAAAGAGATCACTGATCTCAAAGGGACTTACCTGGTTAAATATGGGAAAATGAAAATAAATAAAAAGTTTGTTCAGTAGAAGTAACCCTTTTTTATTTTAATTCCCTTAAGGGTCATTCTGACTTAATACCATGATACTGTAAAACTACAATATTTTCTGAGACGGTTACTGTACTGTGAAAATCTCAACACCCCAAATTATTCAAAATGTATTAAAACAATGACATAAATGTTTATTAAAAATAGTTGCCAATTAATTTTCTGTCAATCAGCTAAATGATTAATCCAGTACTGATTTCAGATGTACTCGTTTTAACTGTTGGGTAGATTTAATTATAACAAAACATATTTTAATTAAGTTTCTTTGCTTTTTATGCAAAACTATTACTTTTTAAAGTAACTAGGAAGTAAACTTTCAGTAAAGTAAAAAGTTCAATATCTCCCTCTGAATGTAGACGAGTAGAAGAATTAAGTGGCATGAAAAGAACAGACTCAAGTAAAGTACAAGTACCTCAAATTCATACTTAAGTACAGTACTTGATTAAATGTACAATTGGTAAACTTAATGTCAGGTCTGCTGCAGAGCGAGCTCTCCCAGCTGTACATGCCTGCCTCCACCTGAGGGTGGATCACAAACTTCCAACGGGAAGTAGCATGTGAAGCTGGGGAAAGACATCTCTAATTCCCGGACTATCAGTACTCGTTCCCCTCAAGGCTACGCCCTTTCCCCTCTGCTCTTCTTCCTGTAAACAAACAGCTGCATCTCCAGTCACCAGTCCACCAAGTTTGTGGATGACACCGCCCTCATTAGACTCATCTCTGGTGAGGGATGAATCCGCCTACAAGTAGGAGATCAGAACAGAATTTTAGGAACAATGCAGCCACACCCGGCTCCATCGCCTTGTGTGACTCCCCAGTCGACACTGTGGAGTCCTTCCTCTATCCAGGACCTCAAGATGCAGCTGAACATCAGCTGCCTCATCGAAAAGGCTCAGCAGAATATATATTTCCTGCTGCAGCTGAAGAACTTCAACTCTGACGGTGCGTTTCTACAGTGCCTTCATCCGGTCCATCCTCACCTCCTCCATCACCATCTGGTCCGCTGCTGCCACTGCCAAGGACAAGGGCAGACTGCAGCGTGTAATTCGCTCCAATGAGAATGTGATTGCTTGCAATCTTCCTTCCTCCAGGACCTTGAAGCAGGCCGACCCCTCCCAGACAAAAACTCTTGGAGTCATTTCCCTCAAGCAGGAGGCTGAGTTCATCAGGACCAAAACCTCATACCACATAAGCAGTTTCTCCCCGACAGCACCCTCCCTCCCCTACATCTCTGCATTCATGTATATGTGTTACATAAACACACATCTCTGGGACAGTTATCTTTTCACTGTGAGCCTTTGCACATTCCTTTTTGCACATTTCTACACTAACTACCACCTCCACAATGGCACACCTCTAATTTTAATTCACATATGTTGAGCTTTATTTTTTTTTTATATTTCTTTTTATAACTTTAATATAGCTTCATTCTACCATATATTTATGTCTCTTGATTTTTGCAATATGTGCTTTTATTTTCTATTTTCATTTTCTCTCTCTATGTTTATGTCATGCACCAATACACCAAAGCAAATTCCACATGTATAAAAACCTATTTGGCAATAAAACAAGTCTCTGATTCCTCAGGGGATCAGTTTCACAGAGGCTTGTTTTGAATTTTTTGTTAATTATGAGACCTAAGGTAGGATATTTTGGACATTTTGATTGGGCACTCGACATCAGTCCTAGAACTATTGCCTTTTTTAAACCTCTTTAATAGGTGTTACCTGCAAAACATGTTGGTGTAGAGTTTTAGTGTCTGATAATGGTCTAAACAATAGTTATTAACATGAATATTTCTCTAATCTTTGCTTTTTATGAATTAAAATTGTCTGTTCGATTGCAGTCTGCGTGACAATCAATCACAGCTGCTGTGGTAACCATGTATGAGATGTCAGCTGGACAATTATGAAAGACAGCGAACATCATTTGGCACACAGTGTTACTGTTCTGCCAACAACTCAGGCAAACAAGAAGACAATCCAATTAACACCCAAGAACTGCCTTCATCATCCTGAAAGCATCTGAACAGTGAGGCACAACCATTTCTGAGATGCTGAACATAGCAGAGATAGTTCAGGTGTGCAGGCGCCGCGAGCAGGGAAGCTTTCACATGCAGCTCATGTTATACTGAGACAAAGCATGTGCGTCTGTACTATCGAGGTGATTCAACCGTTACTGTAAATACAGGCAGGGTTCGTCACAGGTGTTGGCTTTCAGTGACCTGCATCATATCTGTAAGATAAAGCGCATCACATTCACAATGGATAGGTTTCGATGAACAAGACAATAACACAGAAACGCTTCAGGCACAAGTTAACTATAGACCCTTTGAAACGTCATAAACCCTTTGTATTGCCTGTTGTAATGTTTCCAGTGTATGTGACATCAAAAATGGACCCAAGCTGTTCCCCAGCATTGTTATTCCAGGAAAAGGCCTGTACACATATATATGATAAAAACTAAAAGTAGTGTTTGATTGTTTTTATTAGTTTTCCATGAGGCTGAGAGTGGAATTCTGAACTGTGAAAAAGAGGTGGAGAAACACGTGTTGGCGCAACAGTGACACCTGACACAGAACACTACTGTTGTCAAAACACACCCACTTACACAACAAGTAAGCAGCTTCAAAGGTACGAACACATATGATAACAAAAATCATCCAAGAGCTGCTAAATTGTGCTCGTCTTTCAACATGTCTAAACATGTATTTTCATTTGTATTTTTTCAACCAACAATTTACTCAAAATCTAAGGCCCCCTTTACACCTTGCATTAAAATAGGTCTCGTATCCAGATTGTGTCTCGATATGATTTGACCTGATTACATTTAGATCTGGTATAAATATGTTTCCAGTGTCCACAGTGAGATTCAATTAAGATCTGATTGCTCTGTTCAGCTCAAGCAACCAAACACAGTTCAAACAGGTCCTTGTGTGTCAACAACCGTTTTAATATGAAGAAAAAAAATACGATTTTAAAAATACAATTACATAGGGAGCACATCATGGTATTGTCTGCATTCTCAGATAAAACATAAATTTTAAAAATCTCTGCTGGTCCAAAGTTTTTGTTTTATATATGTCAGAGCCAGTCAGGAAGATTTAGAAGGCAACAGTGAGGTTGACAGGTCAATGGGGATGAAACAGTCCTACCTAACTGTAAAGACAGTGATCAACAGGAAGTATACGTTGTAGATGAAGGAGACAACACAGTATCGTTGGCATCAGATTAGAGAAAGCCCTATAACTGCAGCGTCAGTTGCAGGAGAGCCGCTGCTGCCTCGCTGTCGCACATTATTACATATTTTTGCCCACGTAGTTTTTGAACGTGGATTAAAAAAACACAGTTGCATTCACGCTTGTGTTCAGTTCGCACACAAAGCATCCCAGACCATCTCTGGAGGCGGGTTGGCTGATCGGATCACAATCTGTGCTCAATGCGTTTGGGTACACTTACAGTTTTATCTGGCCAAACACTATCTGATTACAATGCAGTCTGAGGTTCTTTGTAGCATAACTGTGAGGAGAAACATTAAATGGCTAAAGTAGGAATGGAAAATCTGGGACGATCATTATAGGCTCGTGTTAAACTCAAGTCACTTTTTGGTTCAGAGCATTGGTTTTCCTTGAGTCTTTAGTCTTGGTTTGTCTGTTCAGAACTTGCCCTTTTTCTTCCAGTGCTTCTTCTTAGACTTGGAGTCAATGATCAGCTGAGACTGACGCTTCAGTGCCTCACGTGAGATGATGTCAGCCTCGTCCTCTTCGCTGTCGTCCTCTGAGACACAAACAGTGACAGTTTAGACTGTGTTTATATATGTGTGTGTGTGTGTGTGTGTGTGTGCGCGTGTGTGCTCCCAACTTACCGTCATCAAAGAGGTCCAGTCTTGGGTCCTCAGGCAGCTTGACACGAGTGTTGTAAGCTGGCAGTTTCCCCTCAATCCTGACATGGAACTGCTCGGAGCAACACAAAGAAAACAGTCAATAGATAGATAGACATAAAACTAGACATAAAACATTTATTTTCTATTTTAGTGTAGATTTTCTTTATTCAGTATTAATCCCCAAAATAAAACACAAAAAAAAAAAACCTGTGAAAAACTCGACAACAGCAATGTCTCTTTCCAGAAATCATAATCGGTTACTCAAGATAATCTACAGACGTTGCTATGAGCAGTTTCATGTAGGAACTATTTTCTTTCAACCCAACTACACCCACCAACTGTATCACTGTGCAGAAGGAAGTGTGCATCTACTCGATGAAAGGCTCACGTTCATGACAACACGAGATGTAAACATTTATGGAGACTTCCTCGGCTGAGCTGTGACATTAACTAGCTCAGCGGTGCTACATGAGCTAGCAGTGGATGCACGCAAGGTCTGCGGATTATCTTGAGTAACCAAGTCATGATTTCTGGAAAGAGACATTGCTGTTGAGTTTTTTATGCATATTTTTGCATTTGAGCACCAAAAACAAACTGCTATAGATCCACTATACTGGAGAAGAGGCAGACATCTCTACAGCCAATACCTCCAACACTCACCAAAAACAATCTAGACTCACAAATAACACCACAGGTAAGAGGAAAATATGGATTTTTGTTTTGGGGGTGAACTGTTACTTAAAGTTTATTTTTCATGTGTAGGCTATTGATATTTTTAAGCTTTATTATATGAATTGAATTTATCTAAAATTTCCTAATCATGAGCGTTGGGCCACTTTAGAAACAAAAACTTTAAAAGAACCAGTTTAAAGTTGTAGCAGAGATTTCTGAAATGGATTTATAGTGTTAAAAGTGAGCACTAGAGTGATATCTGTGTCCTCATCATGTGTCATGTATGATGAGCAGCAGGTCACTCTTTCCCAGAGTGGATGTACTTCTTTATTCTAGAGGTGGAAGTTGTTTGAGCAGGACAGCCAAGCAGTTTCTAACAGTCCCTGTCGAGCAAACAAGGCTGCGCTGATTCTGAAATTATCAGCTCAGAATTACGTCAATTGCAGAGATTATGCCTTCTAAAAATGGATCTGAGAGTAAAATAGTCAATGTCATTAGTAAATGGCCTACAGACTGTTACATGTTCCCTTTGGTACACTCTGATATGCTGTGTTCTCAAACAGAGAAGGTGCTGCAGAGCGTTAGTAATCAGGAACAAACACTTCAGGTGGCTCTAATGGCTGCCTTTCCATTCAGATAAGCTTTGCAAGCACAGCAGCATGCGTGCTTCCATGCTCAGCCATGCTGTTGCGCCATGGGATGCACGCTTAAATAAGAGCCCCGATGTGTTCTTTGCCAAAACTTTGGTTATCATTCAAGTTCAAGCTGATGTACAGCCGTTGGAGAGGAGACTGTTAGTCAACTCTCAAACCAGTAGTCCATATTAAAGTTATTTTACACAGACTTGTGATCACATGACATTTATAGGGCATCTCATCAGAGACAACTACTCAGGTGTACATGTGTGCCGACATTCTCTGTACAGCACCCTAACCCTTTCCTACATAGCTCTCATTAAAACTGTACACAAGCCGTGGGTGTAAGGTAACAAGGACTACCTCTGCAAATGCAAAACAGTTTTCAGCATCCTATCCAGAAACAGAGCCTGCATTTCAAACCACCGACTCACCTCTTCTTCCTCCATCTCCTTCATAATAGCAGCCACATCCTTTCCCTTCAGCTCCTCATTCAGTAACTGCAACTTCAGCTCACACTGGGTCATCAGCTCCACCACAAACTCATCTGAGTCTGGAGACACTTCAGCCGCTGTGTCCTCACTCTGGAGAGAAATGGACGGATGGTGACAACAGACAGATGCCTGATTGACACTAGAAATAAAATCCACACATGTTAGGAATGAGACAGATGTGAGGTTAAACCTACAGTCATGATGGTTGAAGTTGTATTTACCAGTGTGATGTGTTGAAGTTTGTCTGTGAGGTGCTCCACTCCGCCTCGGACAGTGCTAAGGGCTTTTACAAGCCACTCCAGGCGCTCTTTACCTGCATCACACCTCTGCTGTTGAGCCTGCAGTTGCTGCTCACACTCCTCAAGCATCTGTTGGTCACTAGAAAAACCACAGAGAAGAAAAGAGGCTTGAACCTAAGTATCACCTCACCATGATGCCTTTGCTCCACTACTCAGCTCAGTCAACAAAAGAAAATGTTGGCACTGTAGCTGCAGACTTCTGCAGACCACTGTTCAAGACCAACAAACAACAAAACTGGTTGTTTTTTAGTGAGTCATTGCTGTGTTTCCAGTGACTCTAAGCCACTAATTTTGGGAGGATTTTAGCAACCCATTGCTGTTTTTCCTCCAGGTACAGTGCCAAGGAAAGAGGTTGGTATTTACAGAGACATCGCTGTGTTTTCTGCCGGGATAGTCCTACAAAAAGTGGTTGTTTATCATCTGAGACATCCCTGCCTTTCCAGCCGGGATAGTGTCACGAAAAGTGGTTGATTTTCACAGACATTTCTACGTTTCCTGCCATGAAAGTGTCACCGAAAGTGGTTGGTTTTTACTGAGACATCGCTGTGTTTTCTGCCGGGTTTGTGCCACAAAAAGCAGTTGTATGTATTGAGACACTGACAGCTTCTACAGCTATGACTGTGCCACCAAAACAAACATGAGCTCTTCCTAACCATTACCAAGTGGTTTGGTGCCTAAACCTAACCACATGTTAACTACAGTGTTTTTGAAACTAAAAGAAATGTAAAGTTTCAATGTATCCGCTGCATAATAATGTACTAATGTAACATATCCGTAGTTTGCAGCAACATTTTTTCTGCTGACTGTATCACACAACTGTCTGAGTGTCTCACCTGGACAGTTTACCCTCTCCAGAATATTTCATATCCTGAAACTGTTGGTTCAGGAGCTCCTTCTGCTCCTTCAGCTGCTGCAGCACCTTCTCATTCTCTTCCTTCAGCTTCTCCAGATGCTGGTGTATCTGCTTCTGTGAGATAAAGCGCTCCACTATCTCCTGCATGCATGAGAAAAACAAAACATATGTAAACACGTACAGTGTATGTACATGAATAGGTGCACCGCTCACACACACAGCTGGTAGTCAATCCTTCTCTTTCCAAGTCCACACCTGTATATCTGTGACTCCAGTGGCCTCCTTGATGCGTCCGAAAGCCTCCTCAAAAGTAGAGATGACCTTCTCCTCTTCACCTGCCATCCTGGGGCTGCTGCGATGGGCCTCACTGCTCAGCTCATCCGGCTGCATTGTTGTTCTCTGAGCCTAAATAGGCATAAATAATTCATTTCAATCTACGGAAGGTCTCTGTTTTAAATGAAACATTACTTTTTAGCAAAAAGTAGACAGTAATAAAGATGTTTCATCATGTGCACATGTCCAGTGAGAAAGCAGGTGGCCAAAAGGATACACTATCAAAATAAAACCATACACTACAACAATATGCTAAAGTGTACATACGTATATGCACCACCACATGTATCTCACCCTTCTTTCAACTCTTTCAGCCTGGGCCTTGCGCTCCTCCACCTTTTTCCTGTAGCCTGCAATAATACGCTCTCTTTCCTTGCGCTCCTTGTAGAGCAATTCCTCCTGCTGCTGTAGGTCAGTCTGGCAGGCAGAGGAAAGGGAAAGAAGGAGAGAAGCATTGATCTGGGGGGAAAATGCAGTTTACACATGTAGACATAAAATGAAAAAAGCACAGCTTAACAAACACTGAAAGCTACTGTAGCTGCTTCTATGGTGTATGTATCGTCCTTTTGATGCATTTACTAGAAACATGCATGTTACAGACTCATGGCAAAAGAGGCTGCAGGTCACCTTAGCAGCTTCTTTAGAGAGCTGGGCGTCATTGTTCATGGCCTGCATGTTGTGAAGCTCCTCTCTGTGCTTCAGGATTTCTTCCTCCAGACTGTCCAACTGGCCCTGGAAAGTCAGACTCTCCTCCTGAAGAAGTGGTGTCCAGTGAGGGATAGAAAGAAACAGGGCAGGAAATATAGATATAAAGAGTGAAAGGACTGTGACAGCACTGTGACCTGGACCTACATGTATTACTACAGGCTAATCATTAGGTTGTGATCCAGAAATTAAAGCCTGAAATCTTGATCTATTAATGCACTGAAGTTGCACTGGTTAAACATTATTAATTAAATACTATAAAATGTAACTGTAGAGAGATTAAGATGCTTTGTCTAGTGCTGGGAATATCTGAAAAGTAAAGTGAACGGCTGAAAAAATTATCGAATACAAAAAAGGGAGGTTAGGTTAGGTTAAGTGCAAACAAAGATAAAGTAAGTCTAGGACAGGAAGTTCTGTACCACCGTGAAAGTCTCACGCAACGTTTACAAATCACAAACACAGTATCCCTTATCAAAGACACAACAAAGTGTCATAGCACAGACCATTACCCTGCAGAGCAACAGCAAGCATTTTTCTGTCTAGGATACCTGGATATAAATTATCAGCAGACTGTGCAGGAAACACTGATGGTGTTCAAGTATTTTCACTCTTATTAGGGTGTCTGCTATATGGTTACTGTATTTGTACTTACATACGTTACAAAATGATGTCTACGCTGTGAGGCTTAGTATGACGGCACAAATCAATATGAGAGGTGGTCCACAAAATATTTTTTTACATTTTATGTTTGTGGATTTTTTTCTTATTCAAGCATTGCCGGTAGGTGGAAGTGGTATATTTAGGGTCCAATTTTGAGATTTTGTGGGATATGGTTATTAAGTAAGGACACATTAAGTTACCAGAGACAAAAGGTGAGCATACATTGGCAGTTGCTAGGCTAGCAGCCCGTCTACGAGGAACCGAACATTGCCGAAAACACTGATTTGTAATATGAAACTGCTTTATTAAGTGTTTTTACTGGTTTAAATCACCTGGTCCATTTGTTTTGGAGAGGAGGAGACCTCTGCTCCCAGTAAAAACCTCCTGAGTAAAGAACACTAAGGGAATTCTAACCAGGAGAAGTTTCAGCTGGTTGCAATCTGCAACCCTCAACGCTGGATGCCACTAAATCTAACACATTGTTCCTTATATTTATAAAACTAAATTCAAGACATTTTACAGCTATTTAAGTACCTGCAGACACCCTATGTGTATGTTTGACTAACCTGCAGGTGACTTTTGAGTTTCCGATAGTTAGTCATGATGTTCTCGGCCTCCTTACACTTGAACTGGGTCTTCTCCAGACTGTTCTCCAGCGCCCGCAGTTTCTGAAGACACACACAACATTGTTACTGAGTGGTGTACTACACTGTCATGTTTCTCATTTAGAGCGAACATTAAGAAAAAAATAGATTTTTTTTAATGCTTTGCACTGTCTACATGAGCTCAAGAAGTAACCACCATGGCATCTTCCTCTTTCTTCCGAGCGCGTGCGTCTGCAGACTGTGCTCCACTGCTGCCCTCTGGTTTCAGTCTCTGGTATTCCACGTTGAGCTCCTCGATGCGTAGCTGGCGGGTCTGGGTGGTGTGTTTAAGGGCGTTAAGACGCTTCATCCTGGACAGCACCCTTTGGTCTAGCGTTGTCAGGGCTGCCTGAGAAAAGAGTAATGACAGGGAGAGTGTGCAAGAGCAAAAGAGAGACAGAGATGAAGGCAGTGAGGGGGAAACAGAGAGAGTTGTATACTTGCAAGCATTGTCAGTAGTAAAACAATATAATTTTGTGGTCCACAATATGAACCTTGTGTAAATTATCTTTTATTAATAGTAAGAATGAACAACAATGCTGCTATAAACCCTAAAATCGTACATCTCTCACCTTCCCTGACATGTTGCGGAAGGCGTCCTTCTCTGTGCCTCTGTTCTGAAAGGCCGCTTTGATGATATTGTCATCACCCTGGGAGGAAAGACACCAAAGGGAACAAGACTTTAATTGCAAAGAAAGTCAGGTACGGTCTCTTTGACTGTTCCTTTGACTAGGTCAATTGAGGACAGAAAAAAGCACCAGCGCTTGGAACGCCCCCCCTATTTTATCCTCCTGACACATGGAGTAATTGGGGTCGTAAGAAAAATATCACAAAGATTTTCTGATGTTTTATGACATGTCCCTTGTAGTGGACATCGAGTCAATCTCTTCCCACAAAATGCACATTTAATTACAGTAACTTATGGTACATTTAGATTAGAAAATTAAATTCACATTTAGAGATGTAATATTAAAGGTCCATTATGTGGCATATAGGAGGAAATATTGGCACTATACAGCTTTATTCCTCTTTAGAGAGGGAGAAACCTCTGGGGATAGTTCGGCCTCCCTTTAAAACATCCTGAACATCTGGATCTTAAGTTATCAGAGGAAAAAGGTGAGCACACATTAGCAGGTGCTAGACTATCAGCCCGTCTCCATCACGCCAAACAGCATTGGAGAAACACTGATTTGTAACATGAAACTTCTTTACTCAGTGTTTTTACTGGTTTTAATCACCTTTGTTTTGAAGAGGAGGAGACCTCTGCAGGTCATTTGACTCCCAGTAAAAACCTCCTGAACAATGTACACTGGAGGAATTCTCACCAGGATGTCACGCTTGGCACATGAGAGAGGTTTTAGCTGGTGGCAATCTGCAATCCACACCACTAGATGCCACTACACACTGCGCCTTTAAATGTACTGTGCATGCTTTTAACTGGTAATACATACAGTAGTGTGTGTGCATACAGGAAAAATAATCTTTAACCCTTCCTTGAATTGGTGTTACATGGCTAAAACTTCAGAACCCTTGTTTACATGTCACGTCTGATCCAAAATGCTCGCTGGATGTCAATAATTTCTAACTCAGGGTCATCCTCAGCTGATGTATCTTCCTCTTGAGCATTTACACACATCCTGCTCTACTGCCTGGCTTTGGTTTTTTTTTTCCTGTTTCCTGAAATATGAGAGAAGGGTTAAAATGAGGAGAAGCAAGTCCAACTTTTCCCCACACAGAACGTGTTAAAATGTGTATTTGGCAAGCCTAAAAAATTAACAAACACATATAAAAACTTAATATAATGTAGGTAAGACTCTTACTGATGTGAAGAACAGAAATAATACATCTTTATAAATGTAATCACTTATCTCTCCATTACTGCCAAATATGGAGTTATAAGATGTGCTCTGCTGGTCACAGCCTCATGTGTGTTACATCACCAGAAAGTCCAGGATGTGCTCTGCACAGTACTCCAGGACTCAAATGCAGAGGACACATATGAAGGACATGGGACTTACAGCATTAGCCTCTGCCAGTTTCCTGCACAGCCTCTTGTTGTCCTGCCTCAGCTGGCGGATGGTCTCTGAGTTCTTCTTGATGGTGGACTGGGAGCTCTCATAGTACGCAGTCCTGTCGCCCTCTGGTGAACACATGTAATCATTACACTAATAATACATACATGTAGGCATCTCATTATTCACTAATAATACATTTAACTGATGTTTCTGTCGGATTAGTAACGATTTTACAGCGGGTAGTCACATGACATAGCACAACTACGACAGCTAGCTAGCTAACTGTAGCAAAGCGCTCTTCTGTTAGCATTCAATGAGATCAAACTTGACACAAACTCACCCAGAAGTTGGATTTTACGCTGCATTTCCGTTATTTGGTCATGAAGCGGAGGTTTAATGGCGTCGGCACTGAACGGCATGTTTGTGCTGTGTTATTATTGTACACAATTAGCAAAGAAAGATGCGCCCACCGTTGGCGTTAGCTTGACCTGAACCGAGAGCTCAGGAAGTCTCAGCTGTTGCCTAGCAACCTGTCAACTTACTCCAAGGCAGGGCCGTAAACACCTGTAAACATGGAGGGGTGTCTGGGCCAGGTCCCCCCTGATAAAGTTTAGAAACTTAACAGCTGAATATACCATTTTAGAGCATTTTATGACAAAAAATCTTAGAAGAGGACTTCTCAAAGTTTCGGTGACTGGTAGCATAACCCTTTTCCACCAACATGGGACCAGTTCTGCTCTGGTTCCCACATCTGTTTTTGAACTGTTTAGAGCATTTTGATGTAAAAATAGCAGGTTTTCCTCTACCTTTAGTGTGAACTGTGACAACAGTAAGTGTGTTTTATTCTACAGCTGGGAAAGAGAGGATGGAGAGGTCAAGTGATCTGTTATCACAGAACAAAAGTTTGCAGGTAAACAATGTAATCTGCAATCTTGCTACTACTGTTTACTGCCTGAACAGAACGGTTCAAGAACCAGAAATAACTTAATTGAAAATGGGCATGAGTGCCATTTTATGGAGCCAAGGGTCACACAGGAAAAGTGAACACACACTGCGAATGTTATATGACATTTTTTATGACATACTAGCCCTTTACAAAAACTATAACAAACAACAGTCATATAGCCTATGCAACACTCATATTACATTCTGATTTTCCACTTTTAATACATTTGAAAGTAATGATACAGAGAGAGAGAAAACAGTGTTTGACATTGATTGTATCTGCACACAGCAATTGAGCAGCAGCCTCTGCTGGGGTACGACAACACTTGGATGAACCACACGTAAAAATGCAGCAGGGGACACAGTTAATTTAATACAAATAGGTTGTTGCTGTTTATGGATCATTCTATGATAGATATCCAAACATCTGTACATCCTTGATCCACATGTCAATATGAGTATTGAATGTGTGAAACTGTCAATAAGATACCTGACAAATTACAAATACACAGTGTATCTCATTTAATTAAGGACATTAGTACTGACCATGAGTTTGGAGTGCAAAATTAGAGAAAATGTGCTATAGGCAGCTTAGCTGAAACACAGCATTACAACTAACCCTGCTGTGTGGAAATTTTATCAAGCGAGGCTAACACCTGCTGGAAGTTGGTTACATAGTTCAAACGTTGCTGTGTTAAGATGACATTACAGCTGGATTTGGTGACTTACATAGACAGCTCAGTAACTGACAAAGAAATTCACTGTGGAATTTCTTGGGTCACTATTGCGGTCAACTGGCCGGAAGCACGAAAATGATCGACCCTGTGTAACCACTTAAAAAGTCTGTGTTACAATTAACCCGTGTTAGGTTACGCCCCAGTCTTTATTTCAGACGGCGGTGTGTCTGTCCAAGCATAGCAATTTTTCCTTCTATATTTTTTATCAATACACTGAGGGGACATTTTGAGAATGTTTTAATAGGCCTGTTGGGGGATGTGTCCCCCCCCATAGTTAACACCTGGCACCAAAGTGAGGCTCCAAGTTACCAATTAACCCTCTCAAGCAATCGCGATCATGAAACCCACGGACTGTACCTTTAGTCACATTTACAGTACTGTCATGTGATATCATGTGAGAAGTAGAATACAGTACAGCATTAACTTGGGGACATATGGCTATAGTTACTAAATATTTATACTAAATAATAATATTTCACCACTAAAAGCAGTATCTTTCCTTTAGAAATATTTAAACCACCATGCATTAAATGTTTAAAACTTCTAAGTACGCCATTCTTGTTTAAAAAAAGCAATAAATAAAAAAAGCCTGAAATATAGTTTGTAAACATCGTAGGGCTACAATTGTTAAATTATGACCACTTTACAGATTTCATACCTGAAACTTTCTTATGGTTTTGCATATGACTTCATAGAATTAATGTTTGTTTGAAACTGTATTTATTGTACATAAATGACTCTGTTTTAACAAGTAAAACATATTTAATGATTTTATATTATTTGTGTCAGCATTATCAAACTAAGATGGACAACAAACAATAATCAGTGTGTTAATGTACCAAAATAAACCTAAGAAGCTGTTTTTTGTTTTCCTTTAAACACTGATATGGCAACACACACTTTTATTTATGTACAGCAAAATGAAAAGTGACGTAAAACTTGTACAAACTCAAAATTTGGACATTAATCATTGATATGTTTTAAAATCAGAGTTATGAACAAAAATGAACACAGGTTATTTTAAAAATTATGACTGAAAGTCAAAGTTAGATCACTTTGGTCTTGTATAATCTCTTCAGGCTTTTAGTATCATGTTAAGCTTTTTTTTTCTTTGGTGAGCTGATTTCAAACTGCATAATAAGCTTAGTTAAACTTATAAAGCACAGCTTTACTCATGTATCAACAGGCTATTTCTGCCACACTGAAATATACTGGACCCCTCAAGGCTTCCATGTATCTGATAGAATACACACAAGGTGACAAAAAAGACCAAAATATATACTGAAAAAGAAATACATTAGTTTGTAAGGCAAACTGTGGCTTAAATTAACTACAGTTATTATCTGTAATTCAAGCTCCCATATTCCTTCTGATATATAAACACCCTTACTGGGCAAATACAGTGAGCCAATGGGCTTAAGGCTTTGTAACAATATCATACAGACGACATGAAGGAATCTCATTTGGCAGCAAGACGCAAACATACTGTACATAACGTAACAGGAAATGGCACTGTAATTCCTCTTTTTGTTCTTACTGCTACTTAAAAACACCAAACACTCACACACAGACACCCACACACACTCACTTACACACACACTCACAAACAAATGTGACTTAATCTACAGATTTGGGCCCTTCATTGGACTTCTTCAGGAGGTCGAGGAGGTTCTGCGACATGAAGTACGGCCTCTCTGCGGATCCATCATTGCGCTCCAGATCCTCCACTGTGACACGGACAGAAGCAGTTGAGGAACATTTTTCAGAGTCATTTAACTGTAAGTGTATTCGTGCACTGTCTATCTGTAATCTGTTTTGCCCTTCAGCTGACTCAGAATTAAATGAGCACTCCAACAATTCAATATTGCACCTCAATGAGGAAACTCATTAGAGACAGTTAAAGGGCAGCTTAACACCAGGCTGAAAAGCAGCGCTCTACTCAAGCAGCGAACTAAAAATGAGGCCAATGTGGAAGTGCCAAAAACTGCAGTTCCTCAAATGCCCACTTGGCTTCAGGAGTGAGTCAGTCCCCTCAGGCCCCCATGTTAAACTACCCACCTTTACAGCAGAACTAAACATGTTGCCTGGTGCAAGAAACGGTTTTGATCTCTACAGCTAATTTACCATATTCATGACAACTGCACGGGGGTGAATTTTTGTATAATTCACCCGTTCACATTTAATTAAGACTTAAAGTGATGCATATTTAAGGGCAGGGCTGCATAAGTGACAAACTGTCTGTGAGGTGTCACAACAGTCTATGAGTCAGATTCACCCCTCTCTGATTCAACAGCTTCAACAAGATGGCGACATGCGGAAATGCTGTACTCGAGGCTTCAAAACAGCAGCCCACAAATCAATGAGTGACCTCACATTAGCTTTATACAGTCTAAGGTTTTACTGCTGCCTCTGGTTTCAAATTTCAAGCCTCCAACAGTGATGTCACAGGGTCCTGCACTGAGTATATTACTCCAGTAAGGTCAGCACAAACTATATTTTCAAGTTCAGTTCTTTTTAACTAGGAAATAAAATAATGCTTTATTTCAGTGATTCACAACTTGGAGGTCAGGACCCTTCAGAGTCCCAAGAATAATTAAAGGGGTCTGGAAATTATTAAAAGAATAAGAGAGGGGTGGAGAGGGCCTATTTTTGTCACGCTTTTTCTGTTGTCTTTTTTCAGATGTTTCCATTTTTGTCTTGTAATATTCTGTATACTACTTTCTCAGGTACAGTATCCAAAGATCATTCCTCCTATAGTTCACAAATCATGTCCACACACAGTTCATGCCCTGTGATTAGGGGCCCACTAGAGGTCACTGTTTTATGTCAAAGGGACATTTCACCCCCAAATCAAATATGCATTGTCTATTTTTATCTTACCTGCAGTGCTATTCATCAGTCTAGATTGTTTTGTTGTGAGCTGAGATATCAGCTGTAGAGATGTCTGCCTTCTCTTAAATATAATGGACCTGATGGCACTCAGCTTGTGGTGCTCAAAGTGCCAGAAAAACATATTTAAAAAACTCAACCGCAAGGCCCCTTTTCAGAGATCATGACATCATGACCCAGTTATTCAAGATAATCCGCAGGCCTTACCGTCAGCAGTTTCATGTAGGAACTATTCGCTTTCTAACGAACTACACCCACCAACTGTGTCACCGCTCAGACGGAAGTGTGCATCTAGTGCTAGCTCACCTAGTTCCATTTAGCTAGCTAACCTTACAGCCCAGCTGAGGAGGACACCATTAATGTTTACATCTCACACCGTCACAAGCACGAGCCTCTTAACTGTGAGTAGATGTATGCTTTCTTCAGCATGGTGATACCGTTGGCAGGTGTGGTTGGGTAAAAAGAAAATAGTTCCCAAATGAAAAAACTTACAACAAGGTCTGTGGATTATCTCGAGTAACCAGGTCATGATGTCTGGAAAGAGACATTGCTGTTGACTTTTTCAAATGTATTTTTTGGTGCTTTCAGCACCACAAGCTGAGTGCCGTCTAGTTCCATTATATTTGAGAGAAGGCAGGCATCTCTGATATCTCAAAAACTCGGCAACTATATCAAAAACAAACCGGACTAATATATAGCACTATAGTAAAAGAAAAAACATGTATTTTTGATTTTGGGGTGAACTGTCCCTTTAAGAGGTCACAACCCAAAATGCTGGACACCACTGCTCTAAACCAATGCACCAGAGGCAGAGATATCCTGATTTTAGTTGCTAACATGGGTCAAGTTGCAAAAACCCAGGATACTACACTTACTGTAATGCATTTCTGTCTGTTGGTTTGCAGATTGAGATGTATTATGGGAAATGTATTTCCTCAGATTTAAGAAAGAATTATTTAAGAAATTTTTTCATGTATGGTAAATGGTATGTCCCTGTGACAAGTCAAGTGATTTTAACGTGTAAAAGTAAACTTGTTGGAGTGCTCCTTTAAGGTAAAATCAAAGTCCCGGCTGACTTCAGCAGATAATGAAAACTCACCTGCTTCCAAATGCAAAGCCACCATGAAACTCGAGCGTTTTACCCATAACAGAACTATTACGATTAAATACAATCACCTTTAATCAAGATTTACATCCAATAAATATGGAATGTCATCAGTAACTTCATTTGGGAAATCAACTTACATCTTTCACAAGGTGACAAACAAGAAAAAAGGGTACAAAAGCATCCAGAGAACGTTAGTTGCGAGCATTCAGAAGGCCATGTCAACACCATGCAGCACTTAGACGGAGAGAGAGAGAGAGAGAGAGACAAAGAGAGGATAGGGACAGAGCAAGTAAGATCAGTAAACAACTGGGTGGAGGGGGGGTCTGCAGAGAGGTCACGATGGCTGCGTCATGGCGACACAATCACAGCACTTACGCCAGTCCGAAATACCAAGGCAAGTAGGTGTCAATACAATACATTGGATCCCATCTTGGATCTTTACAAGACTGAAGCCAAAAAATACATAATAGACGTACACTACTGTGTATATACAAGTTCCATAGGAAAAAAAAAGATCCAATATTTATACAGTATATCAAATATGTCTGTAACATTTTGGCGTCAGCTGGTATTATTGTAAACAGTGAAGGAGATTCACCATCAGTTGAGATGTGAGTGTTCTGACCATAGACTGTGGGATATATAAAGATGGACCACATAACAGCTCCGTAAAAGTGAAGCCAAAACATCTCCATCGCCCCCTGGTGGCTGGCTGCAGTATAGCATACCCCTTCATGTTAGCGGATGAGACATGGGCCTGAAAACTTCTAATAAATTCATGTCCAGAGAGGGTTTCTGTCATTTTAAGTAGTTCTTATCCCACTGATGTATGCTCGGTGTTTGGTTTTCTAAAAAGTTTGATTGAAACTGGTTATTTGATGCTGTAAAAAGAGGTTTTGACATCATGACTGACAGCTGTGTGTGCCAATCAGTGTGCTTGTGATCAGTGGCACTGCTCATGATTGGTTGGATGGGTGTATACGGGGCAACTTGATACCACTGAGGTTTTAGTACGCAGACTTTTCAGGGTTTCCCACACAGTCATTTATTTGTGGCGGCCTGCCACAACAACATCTACCACCACATACTGATTATTTATTTTTGGAGCTGGACCATTTATTCGGAGCCCTGTTGGAATATATACATAACATTCGGTTATTCACTGTCCCACACTCTCGGAGCGCATGGCGTACTCAGATGAAGCAGCAGCATGTCAGGTGCAGTGAAAGTGGAACTTGACCGTTCATTGCGCTGGGTCTAAAAGTTTCACTCGCCTCTGCAGCAGCTGCTCCTCTTATCCATTGATCTAATCAGCTCTGATTGCATCCACTAATCAATTTGGCCTATCTTCCCCATGTATCAAAGTCCACAAACTGCAGCTGAGGAATAAAAGAACTCATTAAGAGTTCCGTGCTGCATTCAAGAACCCCCAAAAAAACTTCAGAGTTTACAGAGGCGAGACTGAATGATACAGAGGGAAACACACACACAAAAAGAGAACGTTGCCCCGCCACATATAAATTATAATTCTGTGGGAAACACTGCTCTGACTCCTAATGACAAGATGGCAGCGTCCATATCCAGGATATTTTGGCTTCATTTTTGTAAGGTGAGAGAAGGTGGAGACTCGTCGTCCATCTTTGTATACAGTCATTGGCTCTGACTGTAAACACGGTACTTAGTGGTTCTGTAGTGCATTCGTTAACAGGATTAAGACAACAAATATTAGTGACAGTAATCAGGCACAGGTTCAGCACTCACAATGTTCTACAGATCTTCACAATATAAAAACCAACACTGTTCTAAAACCAACACAAGAGAGCATTTTTCCAAGCTACAGAGATGCACTGGGCTTTTGACCTGCTTTGACCTTAACATGTGGACCACGACCCTGACGATCCAGCTGGACGTCACACCGCTCACATAGCAAGGCCATCGTAAATTTTAGCTTGTTTTAATGCCGTACATTTAACAGGCCCATTTCACATAGATACAGTTCTTTCATTCTTTATGCTTTATGAGGTTTACCAAGCCTATTTTTTGCCCCTGCATTACTGTTAACATCTACTCCTCTGGTGCAGAGGGAGGTTTTTCTTCCAAGGATTCCTCTTTCTCCTCTTTCTTTTCATCAGTCTCCTGTTTGTCAGCCTCCACAGCAGGAGGCGGCGCCTCCTCGGTCTTTTCCTCCTGTTGCGACTCCTGCTTTTCCACCTCTTCTTTCACCTCTTCTTTCTTTTCAGCCTCCTCTTCCTGAATGACTTTTTGTTCTTCGATTTTCTCCTCTTTTGGCTCTTCGGCATCCGTCTTGGCCTGCAGAGGCTCCTCCTCCTCGTTGTCCTGCTTGAGCACCGTCTGCTGCTTCAGTTGGATCTCTCCATCTTGTTGCTGCTGAAGAGGAGTCTCCTCCTCCAGTTTAACCTCGTCCACTTGCTTCGCGGCATCCACAGAATCCCCCTGATCGATGCCGTCGTGATCCTCCTCCAGCCTCTTGGTTTTGGAGAGGATGTCGTGCAGCTCGGGGGACATGAAGTAAGGCCTTTCGGACGAGCCGTCATTTCTCTCTAAGTCCTCACCTTTTGCATGTGTTTTGTGTTTTTGTTTGAGTTAATGGAAAATTAGGGGAAAATGGAAACATGAAATAAAGGGAATGTATGAAAATAAAGTGAAATTAATGGGAGAAATGAGACAAAGAGAAGAAGAGTCAGAAACATGGCAGGAAGAAGAAACCAGCATTTCAGCTTGAGACAGTCGTATGAGTGCTTGGAAACGGGAAGAAGAGAGGAGATCTGGCTGAACGCAGAGATACTCACAGAAGCAGAGGAACAGCGTGTCCACACACATGGCGTACACGCTGAAGAAGCCATGGGCGATGAGGTAGGATCCCACTACCACCGTCTAAGTGAAGAAAATCACACACATCAAGACCACTGCTGCAGCATCAAAGGATGAAACCATACGAATGTAACTGTCTCTCACCAGTATTGGCACCCAGTAGTAGTTCAGAGATGGAGCAGCATCCTCTACTGCTTTGATTTTCCCAGAGAAGAAGAAGAAAGAGAAGATGCCTGTGCAGAATAAAAATGTGATTTAGTGGATTTCAACTAGATATGCAGACAGATCTCTCTCCAGTGTGAAAAACTTTTGGGCTAAAAATAAAAGCTCTCCTACCAACTATTCCAACAATGAGGAGCTTCCCAAGAAACAGCAGGAAGTCAGTCACTTTATCTAAAACAGCCACCCTGTATTAAAATGAGCACAGCAGAGAATGTGAGAGCATATAAAGTTAAACTGGACTAAAAACTTAGACACTTACAGAATTAAAAAACTGTGGATAGTGATGTAATGAAATCCCACCTGATGATGTTCCTCATGAGAAGGAAAAAAGCATCTCGAGCTGACGGACAGAAACTTTTTCCATAGATGGCAATCTGGAAATAAAAAAAACAATTAACTACTTCGAAACCTGAGCAGACCCAACATCTCTTACGTAGCTGTGTCCGGTTACGAGGACTCACCATGATGTAAGCATTCCTGTTCAGGAACTTGATACATTTCTCCAAACACCAGAAGCAGCACTTCATGCAGCTCAGCATGAATTTAGCACATTTGTTCTGAGCACCTGATGGATGAGAGCAGGAATGCTATAGTAATTTATGATTGCAGTATTAGATAATCTGCATTCTTCCAACCTTTGGCATTAGATACACATCTGACCAAAACCAGGATTCAAGATCAGCCAGTTTAACAACAATATCCTGAATAAATACCAACACAGTTACTGATAAATATATGATAATGAGTCAACACACAAAGTATTTATTAAGTTAGTCATATTGTTCTGAAGTTAAATTTTCTGACCTTTCAACTTGTGATCCAGGTACTCCAGAATGACCCTGATGACCTGGACTATAGACAGGATCAGAGAACCAAAAGCCAGGGAGCCTGTGTGGTAGCTGGACAGAAGAAAGAAAGAGAAGCCAACCATGAGCATAAAAAACTTGCCAGACTGCACGGCCACTAAACCTGCACAAATAAGAGTAAAAAGCATTTTTTTGTCTCTGTAGTTAATAACCACACTCGTGACAACTGTACAGGTGAGAATTTTTATATAACTGACCTGTTTAAATTTTATTCAGGCTAAAAGTTATACATAATTAAGGTTGTGGCTCAAAGTTAGATCCACCCCTCGCTTCTCCCCAGGTCCAACCTCTGGTCCAAATATAATTTAAAAAAAAATCCAACAGCCAAAATCAGAATTTGCAAAAGAAAAAGTAATGTTAATGGACGTTTTGATAGCTATAAAAGACAGGAGATTCACACATACACAAGCGGACAGATTGCACCCACAGATACAATACAAGTTCAGCCTCTCACCGGAGAGCTCGTCCCAGCGAGGAGAAGATGGGGTAGGCGGGAATATCATCAGGCTTCTTGAAGGCCCAGTAATACGATGCAAAGGCCCCTGACAGAGTGACTTGGCCCAGCGCCGTCACAAAGTTGGCACACCAGAAGAAGAGGAAGACATTGTAGAACTGGAACAGGATGAGGTATTTGTGGTAGAGGGTCTCCCCACCATAGAAGGCAAACAGGCATTCTGCATCCGGACACTGAGCTGAAGCATTGGAGATGTTGAAGGTCTGGAGGAAGAGAGAAGAGGCAGGATTACTGCAGTGATTTTCCATACAGGAAACCATGATGAAAACTGTGATACTGTCCAGGTAGACAGTTATATAAGCTAACAGTTTCTTCCTAAAAGGTGTCAGAATATTGGCTTGGCTTTATGCCCGACTCCCACACACATCTTCAGTCAGTTAATTTCATGTAGCAGTGACATTTAAAAGCCTACCTTGGGGTCGCAGGTGTCTCGCGAGTACTCGCACTCAGAGGTGTTGAACACTTTGTACACCTGCTCATTAGAGGTGGACAAGAAACTGATCAGAGCGGTCAAGGAGAGTATGACAGTAAAGGGAGGATATCTCTAAAAAGCTCACAGCCAAGAGACATCTGCAGTTATTTACAGGTTCATGGAAATATGTCACAAACAAGGAATAGAGTAAGGGTTTAGGAACTGCCTACAAATGGTTCAGCTTTGAGAGGCAGTAAATGTGATGTTTCGAATGTCTAACTGGCTGATGAACATAGCAGCTAATTCATTTTTGTAAAGTAGAAATGAGAGTAAAAATGATGCAGTGTAAAGCAGGAAATCTAACTTGTGCAGTTAAAAGTAAAAAAAAGGCTGTGAAACATTCATGTTTTGATCATCTTTAAACATCATGTGGACAAATGAAAGGATACACGGCAGTGATGGCCCAGTAAGCGATCACCAAGGCCAAGAGGGCAAAGGTCAGCAGTGGGTAAAACAGGGATGACATCACATGCCCAATAGCTCTGCAAAATAAAACAACAACATTTCTTTAGACATAATAATTTGCAACAGTGGTCCCAAAAACAGTCCCAACAAACACACACCAACACCCAAACAGCCAACACCCAAACAGCTCAACCAGTCTCCTGGCAGTGGGCACTTAAGTGTGCATACAGCACAACAAATCTCCCACCGGTAAAAAAACAACCATGTTGGTCTTTGAATGTGTATGTAAATGATAAATGTCTCTATTTGAGTATAGAGCAGGGAAGTGAGATCTGATCACAGGTGGTCACTTGAGACGCATGTGGAGACACATTCTAATGCCAGGTGTTAACAGACAGACTTCGAGCTGTCCATTTATGATTGGATCCCCCAAGACGCATTATAATACCGGATGTAAACAGGCTCACAGCCATTTAATGCATTGTCATTATCGGCCCTTTTACTGTTGGTAATCAGTATGAGGTTTTTTTGGTGGGTGGGGCTTAGCTGGAGGCAAAACAATTTAGTGCGCTGTCTGAATGTACTGTTCGGTTGTCCAGAGCACCGCTCTCTGGGAGTGGCAGAGTGCTCTCAAGGCACTCTGTCTGTGGAGCAGAGTGAATGTGTGATTAACTTAACCATTCTTTAATTCATATAGAAATATAATGCTGTGTTTCTTCGACCAACAGGGCTCTGGTTTTAGTGTAGAGCATAAGACTGAATTTATGAACGCACCATGTCAGGTCACTCACTCTCCATGACTGCGAGTGTTCCTTTAATAAGTAAACACTGACCAGCGGGACCAGACTGGCCGACCCTTCCCCTCTTACTCAGTGGATGGATGATGTCACAGAAGCCAATCTTACAAAGGAGGGTGACACCGGTGCTATCAAAGCTAACATTAGCTAATGTGCTAAAAAGTTAGCGCAATGGCGAAATCCAATATTCCTCATGAAACCTCCCCAGTTTCTGAGGAGGTGGACATGATAACCCTTAATACACATGACGTTATTCATCCCTACAACAGGAAATACTTTTTCCCTGACCTGATATGAAGTGTGTGCTGCACATGTGAGCATTGTTGATGATGGCCTTCGTCCAGTCCTTTAGTCTAATCGCATTTAACCATATTTGTCTTTGTTTTTGTTGATGGGCAGTGGCGGCTGATATGTGATAAAATTTAAGATTTGAGTCATGACTCCTTCTATTCTGGCTCCCAATAACACAACAACACCACATTTTAAGAGGGCTGTAGCCAACAGCTGTGTGGTGGCAACTCGTGTTTTGCCTCCAGCTAACAAACTGATGTCATTGTGACATCAGCCCTTAAACGATCTATAAAAAATATTGATTAGAGCAGCTTTAAAATATTTGGCAGGTCTGGTCTACCTCAGCTGAGAGAACAGTAAAAATGCTGCACAAAGCCACACATAACCAGCTCAGACTGACCTGCTGGCTTCTTTGATGAGGGCGATGGCGATCATGATTCTCTTCCTGAGGAAGATGAGTAGCAGGATGATGATGACCTCCACAATAGCCAGGATGATCACTGCAGAACAGTGACAGCATTAGATTAACAGGATTCATAAAAACTTCACACAGAGACATATTAAAGAATGAAATGGTGCGTACTGAAGGCCAGCCAGGTCTGTCTGATCTGCAGGTAGACAGAGAAGTCCGTCTGCAGGCCCAGGTCACGGATGGTGACATCAGCGCCCGGCTCTCCCTTCAGACTCGCAAACTCCATGTAACAGTGGAAAATCCCTGAAATAAGAATTAAAATATTTATAAGTTTTCATTTTAATGAGAGTAGATAACTTAATCATCTCCAAAGGAGGAAGACTCACCATATCCGATGACGAGGATGACCAACACAATCATGACCCAGACCATGACGCCAGCCAAGTATCGCAGCAAGACGATGAAAATCAAGCTGACGACCATGGCAATCACCAGACCTCTGGAGAGGGTGGACACATCAAACATTGAAACATACTGAGAGCTAACAACACAGTCTTTTTTGCTTGTGGTCTTTACAGCTGGGGACGTACTGTACAAAGTTTCCAGTTTTAAAATAATTAATTAGCTGAGGTTGGTCTTGAACGCCTGGATGCTTTAATATATTACGTAAAACCATTTAAGAGCCATGATAACTGTGTTTGTTTTGAAGCTACAGAAGATCAGCTGACTCAATCTGTTTAGAGGCTATAAAAACTACTAATGTGTGAACAAACAAACAAAAAATTGCTACTCTTTGTCTTGGTTTTACTCCTGACGTTCTACACAACACTGTTCTGTTACTGTGACCACCAGACAGTCGACAGACTCACAGTAATATCCAGTGCCAAGACTGAGTGTAGTCCTCAAAGATTCTCATGGCCACCTGGCGAGCTTCAACAACCACATTGGATTTCCTGTTAAGAAAAAAAAAGAGGAAATGAATTAAAACCACCACACCCACCACCACTGTTCACACTGAACACTGTGTATCAGCACAAGTCTGGAGCTGTGAACCAACACACATAATTAAAAGGTCATCAGACATTTAAAAAAATAAGCCTACAGCTGAACAAATCAACAAGATAGAGACGGTGCGATGGGATCACTTTAGTCTCAATAAAGCCATCCACAACATAAAATGAATGAGGGGCTGGGGGCATCTTCAAACTGGGCCTTCACTGTGACCTGAATTACACATCTGTAATGTTTGGTGACTGCATCTAGCACAGTTGTGACGCTATTGCTATGACAAAACCTGTCCACAGACACCTACCAAAGAACTCAAAAACAGTTCTGTGGTAGTTCTGCTATCGTGGTGATGAGGTCATAACCATTGCATTTTTCAATACTGTGGAAATGCTGATGCGCGTTCAAGCCGCACTGAACTGTAATATGAGTCAGCCATCTCATCACTCTGCCACAGTGAGCAGAGACTCCAGTCCGCAGTGCAATTCATACACCTCACTGATAAACCAGTGAAGTATACAGAAACATTCATGATGTATACACGCATGTCACTCACAAGGGCCGACGATGGTAACCAGTAAACTGAGGCGATGCGTTGCTTTATCGTTGTGGTAAGAAAACGCCATACCATTACAGCCCTAAATAGGGACTCACATGGTGAAAACAACATCAGCCCAGATGGTAATATCTTGCGAATAATGGTACTACTGGTTAAATAATTACAATGGTTGTTAAGTTAACCTCTATTTAGTTTGATAAAAGCAAAACAGTCAGCTACTTGTCTGACATATTTCACTAGATTTCGGGTCTTCGTAGCCAATGACTGACAAACTAAGAAATCCAAACAATTTCTATAAACTGAAATAATTAACATACATTTGAAAAATATATAGTTTAATGTTCCTGTAAAAAAGAAATGAGACAATTGCAGATTTAGACTTTAAAAATGTGGGTCTGTAATTCACTCTGAAGTGATCCTCCATAAAAAATACTGTTCTTATTAAGTTATTAATGTATTAGTCTCGTCATGTCACATTGCAAATTAAGATGACAAATAATTTGACTTCACAGCCTCTCCATCTGCTGTTTGCAGCAAGAATACAATGTAACAGCCTGCCATACTCATTATCTTTATAAATAACAGGCAGTACATATTCTCCCAGTGGGAATAACGCTGATAGAAAACACTGACATAAAGACCCTCCAGGGTGCATACAAATGGAGCAGAACCAAAGCAGGTTTACGCTGCAGTAAACACACATCAGTGTACGGAGTAAATAAGCATAAAGACCTTCAAGCAGCCCATCAGTCACTGCAGTCAGATATGATGGGATGTGATAAGCTGGCTGTCAGCTGACACAGCGCAGTGAGATGTGTGTCAGGAGTGTCAAACCTAAACTGGTACATTTACCCATCTCACAGTGACTACGTTTGCATGCACACTAATAGTCCACTATTATTCAGAATAGGACAATATTCTGATTTTAATATGCATCATGTAAACAGCATGTTCTGTTAAGACATTCTAAATTAGGCCTTTTTACAAATGCAGCATTTCTTGATTAAGACATGTGGGATATTCTGATATTATTCAGGTTTTAGGAGCGTTCTTTGGACATGTATACAGCACATTCACAATACGTGTCTCAAATGTGGTTTTTACTGCAGTTTCCCACACACAGCCTCCTGCCTACTTACCGTCGGCTCTGTGCGTTGTCATGGATACACTGTACACAGACTAACTAGCCAACAGTTGGCAAGACTGGGGTAGAGATGAATGCCCCAAAGAAAAGCCCACATTTCTGGTTGGAAGGAGAAACACACCTACTTTAAAACATCATGAAAGACCTGGATAACAACAGATATTTGTATATGTGCTCATATCTCAATGCCAACCTTTTTAAGAAGGTGGTTGAAGGAATGAAAGAGGAAGGCTATGTTCACATTCACAGTGGCTCTAGCTGTTCCATTTTTCCATACTTTGACGTGATGAATGACACGTACGGGCACATTGATCTGAGTATGCACAGCTGCATTTAAACCCGGAATATTGGTGGAATATTCATTTTCATTAGCCATGTTAACAGCTTCATAGGAATATTGTCTTTCTTTAGAATAAGCGCAAAAGCCGAAATATTTTGTGCATGTAAACTTAGTCAGTGTTCTCGCTTGGGATTTAAAAATAAGGATTGTTTTCATTCTTACTGATTAACCTATAAATGTTTTCTTTGATTATTCAATGAAAATGCAAAAAAGGCAAAAGACAAAGAAGACAAATGTTGACATAAGTTCACAGGGCAAGAGGTGATATCTTCAAACGGCCCAGTCAGACTAAACTAATAATCAACAACCCAAAAGACTAAAATTTATGGTGACAAAATGATAAAAAAAATCAACTAATCCACTGAATTATTAATTACACATTAATTGCACACTGCTCTTGTATAGCTTCACCATTTACTAATAACACTAACGTTTCGGTCCTCCTGAAACTTGACGAAGGTTCAGGAGGGATGTGCGGGATTTTCTGTTCAAAGACTTGCGTGATATTTTCCAACACACCTGCATCTGAGACAGTTGGATGTGCGAATACCTTTCTTCAAATTAGGCCTACTTTTATCAAAAAGCTACTGGCTGTTGCATTCAGGTGACCCCCACTGATTTATCAAGCACTTTTCACATTACATGAGCTTGAGTAGATAATTTCCAACCATGTTTAAGACTTATAGAGTTGGTATAATGTGAAGTTACAGCAGGATTGTTCGAGCATGTCAATCAAACAGCTCTGAAATTGTAAATGGATTTGCACTTGTATGATGCTCTTCGAGTATTTTGACCACTCATATTGTTTTCACACTACATGTTTCATTATGCGACACAGACACTGACTCATGTTCATGTAATGCTAACATATGTTGTGTGTACATGTGTTGTCATACAGTGAAAAGGACTCACTTGGATGCCTCCAGCACATCTGTGGCGTTAATTTTGACGCCTGAGTCAACGTCGATTGTGGTCTCATTGCCCACCACCACCACCCCACCTTTCAGGGTTCCCAAGGCAGGAAGGCAGCGACGCGTGACTGTGGAGGGGGAGATGATCCGTTGATAAGGTTCAATTTGTCACAACAGATCTACAGGCACAGCAGCTTGTTGCGTGGGCGAAAATGAAGCAAGTTTACGAGGTGAAGAACAAGCTTCTCACTTACAGGGTTTACTGGGCATCAGTAAGGCAGGACACAAGCCGTCCCTCAGGAGCTCGGGAGGACTCTGAATCATGTAAAACACCCTTCAGTGAACTTTTTTGTTTTTACACATTTTTCACTGTATTACTTTAAGAGATGAGTATAATCAATTTTTTTCGAATGCTTACTTTAGTGAAGTTCACCCCATCCTTACAGAATTGTTTGAAGTATTCACGATCGTCTTTGTTGCCTATTTTGGCTTTCACCAGCGTCATGTGCCGGTCAGGACATTTTTCCACACATACCTGGACATGAACAACAACATACAATCTTGATGATTAACAGGATGGTTAGAGAGGGGAAAAATGTTGCAGCAAACATAAAAGATATCTGACCTGTGTGGTGGGACACTGGAACTCCAGCAGCACCAGAGGGCTGGCACATTTCAGGATGTTGAAGTAGAACAGGAGAGGCTTCTTCCTGTTTTATACCAACAATAGAACAAAACTATTATTTGGCCTGTATCATACATAAATGCCTCTAAGTCTCTAATGAGGGGTATCAGATTACAGCAACACCTACAATTATATGAACACACAAGACAGACAGACAGCGAGAGGTTTCCAGGGACACATATACTGTAAACATCATACTGTCAGGTGACTCACTCCAGAGGTGTTCCAGCTTGTCCGCAGAACTGCCCTCTGCTGTCTGTAGGGTAGATCACTTTCCTGGGGTCACCCTGAGACCAGGCTGCACGGAGAAGAAATAAAAACATTCAGAACAAAAGTGCACATTTAGATCAAATGACAATAAACACTAACTACTCGTGGTTTTATGCCTTCCTGAACGGGTCAGGTTGCAGTTATTATATCCATATCTGTCCAGATTCATACGTAGCCATGACAGTTGACAAAGCTTCAACTATAGATGCTGCTGCAAAGAAGCTAAGAATTCTAAAACAAGGATGCTTCACACACATCTTCAATTCGGCAGCACAGAAGATCGAAACAATCAGCTCAGTTTCAAGGCAGACACCCAAGATTAGTGTCACCAATTCAGCATCTGACCAAATGTCTCCCCTTCTGTTCCTGGGTTATGTCAACAAATAACACCCAGAAGAGTGTTTTTGCAGAACACTGGGATGTGATAGTGAAGCTGACCTTTGACCTTCTGGATATAAAATATCACCACATCATCATTTTATCCTATAAGACATTTGTGTGAAATTTTGTCAGCTGTTGCAATAATTATGGAGCCCACACTGTAACTAACTGCACTCCCTGAAGAAATATGATCATATTTTTGGAAAAATGAAACAGTGATTCCAGAGAGAAGCAGACAGAGGGGTCTACAGTCTGTGTTTGAAGGATATATCCAGGATGTCAAACTGACTCAGCAGCAACAACAGGTTAAAAAGACAAAGATAGTTAGAAGCTAAAGCCCAACCATAGGCTACAGATCACAGTGTAAAAGTGAACCACCACATCACTGCTGATCGACACAGAAGACAATGAATATAAAGGGAAACTTTGCTGATATTGAACCAACTGTGTGGCATCACAGTGTGTGCCAGATGAACGGCGTTTGGCTTCGCCCACGTGCTGCCAGCACCTGGACCTCCACCGCCGGATGGGCAGGGATCTCCGTGGGGAAGCCAAACCATGTTCATCTGTGCACAATGCAATGTCACACAGCTGGTTGAATATCAGCAAAGTTTCCCTGCTTCCCTTCACTGGTTCCTGTACAGCAGGGTCGGTCTTTGTTTCACTGTTATAATCATTACAAAGCAAAAGCAGCATGTGTATACATTCAGTAGGCTATATCTTCAGTAGCTAGCAAGCTAACCCTGCACTTTTCAGGGTCTGATTTTGGTTTTGGAACAGGGAAGAAACGTATATCTTTTTCCAACCTCTCCAGGTAACGAGTATCATTAATACACGACGTGCCCCAGGCACAACATTTAGCTCCAAATCCACAAAACCAGCCTGAAAATGAAGGAAATCTGAAACATGTTCTGTCAGGTCACAGTGACCTTTGACCACTGAAGTCTTATCAAATTTAAAGAAATTCCCCTCAAGGCCTTCTTGAGACATCACTTAAACAAGAACCCTGGGAACACAATGCCTCTGGCAAGGCTGTCACTGGCACTGAGGCAAAAAAAAGGACAGTCGCACATACTGCTCTTGGATATCACCACATCTTCCTTTTAATACTAAATAAAGAGGGACGTCCCAATCAAGTACATGAAGTTATTCCAATCAGTCCAATGTGTGTGCTCTAAAACTGAACAGCTCTGCAATGCATTAAATCCATACATCCTATTCCTATGGTCTAAGACAGTCCAAAAATATCAACAGAGATGAACAAGTCGCTCCAAAATCCAAAAGTTAGAGTGCTAAAACTCATATGTGATGTCATAGGGTGTAAAGTCTGGAGCTGCTCCATATACAATGAATTAAGAACGACTTCCTAGATGACACTAAGAGCACCCACGGGAATGCTCAGAGTATATGGCTACATTTTCTGTTTCAGGACTGAAAACACTGCGACAGAATAAAGTTCATTTGGGTATATAAAAAAAAAAAACAAGCACTGTGGGTCCAATAAATTTCAGCATGGTGGCTGGGTGACAAACTTTCTCATTTTACAGCTTAACAGTACACTGAAATATGTTTCTGAAAACATCTGAGGTGAGAAATGGGCACTGTAGTAACAGAGTCTTGATTCATGTTGATCAGTGCTGCCCAGATAATAAATTCTGTTCCCAGTAATAAAAGCAGCACTTAAGGGTCAAAGCAATGAAGCAGTAAGGGTGTAGGATGAATCTTACCAATGATACCGACAGCAAAGTACCCCAGCAGGGCTATGATGAAGAGAATACAGCAGAGGATATCTGTGCAGCCCCTGAGGAGAGGAGAGGCAGAATATTGTTAGTGGTGTCTGGTGCTGCGAGAAGAAAGGAATTGTCGCTGATTGAAACAGACGCCTCACCTGTTGTGAATCGGCCCTTTGAAGTTTGGGTCAAACTTCCTGGACTCCCCTGCAGATATAAAGAGACAACAGGCTTGTTAATGCTTCAATCTTTTAATGTGTCAAACTTAAGGCTTCAGTCTGACTTCACTGATTAAAGCTTGTTGAACAAACCACTCGAAGGTTTCATCTCAGGGACCACAAACCCCTTGTGATTTTTAGCTCTCAGTGAAGACCTACATGAAAACTCCTTAAGGACCAACTGCTAGTAAAAAGTTCAACCATCACTGAGACAATATTTGAATTCATTGGTTGGTGATACTGATGTTGAAATGAATGTCACATTATTAACAGGACTAATTCTCAAATATTGTAACACATCATGGTGTGGCATCAGATAAAACTCGCCATCACTGTGATGCACACAGCACATTCGCTCAGCTCCTCCCTCTCTCTCTGTTCATCAGACTACAAATGAGACAAGCATTAGCTGCTAGCCACCCAACGGTCCCTCCGCCTCGCTCCCCACCGCTGTGGACTGATTCACTGGGAGGAGAGTGGGCAGCAGCCTGGAAGACAGGTTTCAGTTCAGCGGCTGTAGCAGCTCGTTTTCCGCCAGCGCAACCCCCCCCCCCCCCCCCCCATGGGTTGATGTCACAACAGACTGGTGGCCAGCAGCAGCACCCCATCAGAAAGTTTGCTTATCTGGCATCAGGGCTGTCTGCTCCCCCTGAGCTGGGGTTTGCCCTGGCTGGATTCAGGTTGCTGCAGCTGCTGACTAGGGGTCGGTCTCTGAATACTGCTACCTGTTTTCCTCCCAGTTAGGTGGTCTACAGTGGCGGGGAGTGAGGCGGAGGATTCACTGTGGTTTGAGGCTCTGTAAGCTAACGTTAGCCACACTAACATGAACTTGAAGCCGCAGCCATGAGCTTTTAGCTCAGAATGCTACGCTATTAGCATCGCTTTCTCTTCTTCTTCTCATCTCTGAAACACTTTGGCGATACTGACTCATATTGTGTTTCACATATTGTCAGACACTCTTTTAGACTCTCATTTTGATAAGTCCGTCTTCCTTTTTTGGGTTGCTCTGCAGTGTAGGCTGTGGTTGTCGATGCTGGATTGGCAGCTTTCTCTGCAGGATTCTCCACCATTGATCAGGCCTTTCCCAAAGGGACGTGCACACACATCTGCATTTGTAGGACAGCCGATAGGAACGCCATCTCTGAAATGATCTGTGATTGGCCAAAGTCTCCTGATCTAGGTTTTCTGAAGCCTGAAAACAGAGCCAAGAGGAGGTGCCGAAGTCTATTTTCTCTCAGACCACCAAATTTAAAGCTCCATCTGATTGGAACAATCTGCTCAGCTAAATCTATTACTTCCTCTCATTTCTTTAACAATCTCTTTTTACTTATCCTAACACAACTTACTCTTGCTTCTGATTATACTTGACACACTGAAATAATTTGGCTCTAACATGCACATGATTTACTTTGCAAGGTTCTAAGTTTATGGTTGTGTTTTTATTTGTTGTTTTCATGGTTGATTTAACATCAGACTGAGAGTAAACAGGAGAAAAACTGAAAGACTGTTATATTTACAATGATGTCACTCAATGTGCACTGTCCTTGAGAATAAATGAATAAAATAAAGTAAAATAAAATTAGTATCTAAAGTACAGGTACATGAATAAGTTCAATGTAAGTGTGCACACAAAGAGCACTCTGCGTACGGGAGAGACACACACGAGTACATAAGTGTAAGCCGATGTATTGACAAGGACAGGACATTCTCCAGAACAAAAGGATTCTTCTGCCTGACTGCCATGCCTAGCAACCCACAAAATGGCTCCCCGGCGACGGTGAGCTCCCCGTGGACATCACCAGCCGCCATGGAAACACTTCAGACACGGAGGAGGAGAAAACATCAACCAAGCCTACTCTGCTTAGAGTGAGGTCATCATGAGCTAACTGAGTGAGTCAACATTGTCAAAGGAAAAAGAGTGTAAATATGCTCATCGCTCATTTCTAGACCAGATTACACCCTGAAATATGTTTTACACAGGAAATCAGCATGGTGAAAGATTCAGTGAACATACTCTATTCGACTGACATCCTCTTGCAAGATAACAAGACTCTAAGCTGTTACACATCCTGTCACATTACTTTAAGTGTCTGTCGTAGACTTGATGACAATTCACACGACAAAACAGCTTTTAAAGGTTCTTAAAATGCTTCGTTACAGACGCAAAGGAGGAGTAGAAGGCGAGCTCAGCTTGTTGTCTCCACTGCCTAGAGCCTACATACAGTATGTCTGCTAATGCACTCTCACACACACACACACACACACATACACAGACACAAACACTCTGCCCACACATTACAGAACTGACACAACCACAAAGGCGTCACTGGACTTTGTATTCCAGGTAATATGTGACTTAAAGCAGTCCATTAAACATCACCACTCGTTATATATACATTAGCCATTAAATGCAGCAGTGGTCTACTTGACAAGGTTGATTATCATCAACTCAGCAACTAATGAACCTTCAGTTCATCATAAATCCAGCCTGTGACAGTACCTTGTCTATCGTATTTTGTCATCCCGCCGTTATTCCTCTCTCAGTTTCTGTCATGAACGGTTTAATAGAAATCTCTCAGTGCGCTTTGTTTGGCAGTCTTTATGTCTCCTTCCTGTATGAAGTGTTTGTCCTCCGACCTCTAACTCTTCACTTCCTTCTTTCACTGTATTCGAAATTGTGCCTTCACCTCCTGTTCCTTCTTCTCTCTCTGTGGTCCCTCTCTTAGCTCAGGACTCGTCGGGGGAATTGCAGCAAAAAACAATATTGATGGGGGAATTGAGAGCAGCAGCTGCAGAGGCAACAAAGACTTGTAGCACCTGTGAACCTGCTGTTGATAAAATTATCTAAAAACTCAAATGTAAATGTTTTACACATCTGACTACAGTGACGTGATCTGAAAACAGACTGGTCTTTAACTGCGGCATCACAACAGTTATTTCAGGCTTCAACTCAATCCGTGAGTAAGTAAACACAATACACTGTGTTCACTGTTTCTTGTTGCATCTGTTTTCACAGTTTGCAACTGCACGTAGAGCAGCTGCACTCTCACCTCAAAGGGGTCACATGACCTAAAAATATCATAACACAACACTCAGCTTTAAAAAACCCACAGTCGACACCTATAAATCACCACAACTGTATAGTTTTCTCTTGCCCTTACAGCAGGGGTGGCCACATACAGCCCAATTTGATGAAACCATTGCATAATAACCTATACATAACAACACCTCCACATATTTCCTGTCTTTTAGAGTAAAGAAGTACATTCTGAAAACCTTCATCCGTTTACAAAACAGATGTTGAACAGACTGAGATGAGTTTAAAAAAATGAGTGCAATGTCAGTCTACTACTCACTGTCATTACATGAGCTATTTCCCATACTCCTGTGTAGTAATGCTGGCATCACCACATCAAAGTGGAAGCTATTGAGGAGGCAGGTTAAATTATCCCCTGCCTTAAAAACCATTTACAAATCAGCCACCAATATTATTTTCAAGGTCCAGTGAGTAGGATTAAGGGGGATATAGTGGCAGATATAAAATACAATATAGTAAGTGTGCTTTCTTTAGTGTATAATCAGCTGAAAATAAGAGCTGTTGTGTTTTCGTTACCTTAGAATGAGGCATTTATATCTACAAGGGGAGCGGGCCCTGTCCACGGAGATCACTATGTTGCACTGCCATGTTTCTACAATAGCCCAGAGTCGACGAACCAAACACTGGCTGTACATAGGGCAATTTGTGTTTTTGCATTGGCCACTATAGTTAGCAGCCCCTCTGCAACAAGAAGCATTGGAAAAGCACTGATTTTTTTAACGTGGCACTGTTTTATTCAGTGTTTTTACCGGTTTAAATCACCTGGTCTGATTGTTTTAGAGGGGAAGAGACCACTGTTGATCCTGGTTAATGCCTCCTGAACAGTAAACACAAAAGGAATTCTAACTGGGAGAAGTTTCAGCTGGTTGGAATCTGCAGTCTTCACTGCTAGATGCCACTAAATCCCCTGAAATCTAACAAACTGCTCCTTTAAGATAAAAATCTGATTCAAATTCTTTTGTACTGAAGCTGCTGATTGACAATGTTTTGCACAATGTTCACTATCTTTAAATACGACCACAATAAGTAATCATTGTTTTTTTGGAGAACTGTGTTCTGGTCAGGGTGGAAGAGCCTCTGAGGCAGCTCACATGAAGTCGGCTACTCACTGTTTAACTCGCTCCTGAAACCTGGCACCTCTTATCCTTCACAAGTGCATCAATAATAGGTGTACAAAGTCATCCAGCGAGCTGGATTGGACCTTTTGGCAGGCTGGTTCTGGCACGCGGACAACATGTTTGTCACCATCGCCTTACACAGCAAGATTTATGGCTTTCTCAGCTTCCTGTTTTTTTCTTAAAGCTGTATTTTCCAGCTTGCGAGCACATCCCTTCTCAAAGTGCTCTCATATTCAAACCTTAAGAAAAAGAAGTACTTTGTTATTTTATTACACACACACACAGGAAATACACACACATGTACATGCATTGGGGAGATGCCAGATTCATTGGGCTGCCACATAGTTGGCACTCCAAGCTGGGTATCAGTACTCTATACCTTTAAGGTATCGACTGAAATAGCCCAGTACCAAGCAGTATCTCAAGTTCTCCAGTCAAATGATACCTGCCTTTAATCCTTGTTGTACCCACATCTAGAAAAAAAATGACTATTTGTATGGTTTGCTCACAGCCAATCACAGCAAAAGTTCCTCAATTTAATGCAACATGTGATCGGCCCACTGCCACAGCAGATAAGTGGTGTGGTGAGTTGGCATTGCAGTGTGCTGAGATGCTACCAAAACACTCCTACACGCCATTTTACACAACTGAATGCTTACAATCACATGATGGGTATTGTGAAATAGAAATAAAAGTCTCAAAAGGTCTCAGAAGTACTCAGAATCACCTCAGGAGTACTGGTATCATAATTTTTTAAATACCCAGCCTTAGTTGGGGGTTCAGTGCCTTCATCAAAGGCACCTGGCAGTGCCTAGGGCATGAACTGGCAACCTCTTCAGCTACCAGTCCACACTCAATAACATGGTCTGAGCTGGACTTGAACCACCCACCCTCTGGTTCTATAGCCGAGTCCCTATACGGTCCGAGTTTACATCACTAACTTCCTAAACAATGGACAAAGATTCCTTGAAATGTTTTCTTGCATTGTTAAAACAATGATTTGGTTATGATGCATTGTGTGCGTCTGACACATGTGAGGCGTTGAGCCGAACTGTATGCCAGAGATAAGACCGTCCTACATGTTCTCTGGCGGCATATGACTGTGGTTTGGTCTGCCCACTTCCTCTGCCATGTGACAGACTGACAACATGCCATGTATGAAACACAACACTAACTCCTGGCCTCATACACGTGTCTGTTACATACACAGTGCCATGTCCTTGCCAATACAAATTCTAACCTTGTTTGTTTTAAGAAACCAAGTTTCCTTAACCTGTTCTGGAGCCCTACAGATGCCAGTTTTTTACGATTCATGTCAACATTTAGAGAGTTGAAGGAGTTGTCTGGCCTTTTTTAGATACATGCCTATTTGCTTTCTTACAGATTTAGATGAGAAAACATAACCACTGATGTAAACCACTCTAATTCTTATAATATGTCCATATTCTAGTAGTCGGTTATCTAATCTCTCTCAGTATAAAAACTGGAAAGACAAACAGCTGTAAAAATGTTCTGTGGGCAGTTATGTGCCAGACTATTTCTTGGCTCGGAGAGGTAACCTCCTGAAGTCTCTGCAACACTTCAGCTTTTACAAGGATCAAATGAGACATATCAAATATGTCATGTTCTTTCTTTCTGCCGTTTTTAAGGGTTGTTCCTAACAACTCATTTCCTTGACATTTAGCATCTTTAGAAATCAAATGTTTGCCTTCTCAGGATCTCTTGGCTGCCCAAAAGCACCTCCCTCGTTCAGCCTGGCGAGATGACATCCAGCCAGCGTGAGAAGGCTTGGACATATTTTCTGCATTTAACATCCACTGACAGCTGCATACTTGTAGTGGTTGTGCAGATGCGCACGCAGTTCCCTCCTTGAGAGCACACGTGTTTGAGTAAGTGTGTGAAAAAGAGAGACAGAGCATGAGAAAGAGCTGTTGATGATCAGAGCTGCTGGTTGGTCTCGCATGCTAATCCCAGCTCCTTCTGTTTTCCTCTGAGTAACTGAATAATAAGTTTAACCTATTGGTATTTCTGGTGTCTGGCAAGGATAGCAACGTTTGATCTACTAGCTGACTAATGCTGCACATCCCTAGCTTTTTTTATTTTTAGTATTTTGTGTTTGGAAATTTTATACTTTTCTTTTTGTAGATAGTTTAAAAATATTTATGTCTGTAAATTGGTGGTATGGTATACACAGCTGTCTTTATTTCAGTGTTACATGGGTTCCTTTTACAAGCTTTTTCGTCTGATATAGTATATTTTTTTTGTCTTTTTTTTTCTTTCGTTATATGCACAAATAAAGAACTAAAGAACTAGAGAGAAAAGGTGAGCTTCAAGGTGCTGGTAGGTGGATTTTGTCTCCTTTGGGCGCAGCTGTTGATAGCAGTTTTCCCCTGTTTCCAATCCAAATGCTAAGCTAACCGACTGCTATCAGAAGGTTCATATTAAGCTTACAAATAAGAGTGGTATCAATCTGCTCCTCTAATTTTTGGCAAGGACATGAATCCCAAAATGCCAAACCATTTTTTTTTTTCAAATAAAAATTTGACTCTGAATCATTCAGCTGAACAGAATTAGTTAGAATTGATTAGCTAATATTCACATAGTAGCACGCATTGCAGACCGATGATGATAACCAAAATAATCTTTACTAAGAGGAACCTTTTTTTTACATTTGAATAATAAAGAAATCAGTGCTTGCAGATGTACAAACTAGAGCATTTCAAAATCACCTCAAGCCTGTCTTTGCTGTTTCTGTGCTGCAAACCTTTTGTGACCTATCGTCCTGCACATACGCACCAACATATCTGTGACAAGCTCAAATCAACTGATGATATCAGTGTCTATGTCTTGATTTGGTTCTGTGTTATTTAAAAATTACAAGTTGTTTTAAGACAGGTGAAATGGTTTTAGATTTCAATTATCGAGATATTCTTGTTAACCATATTAATTATAGCCAAGACAAATGTTCGATGAATTTACACCAGCACATTAAACTTGCATAAAATAACAGTGACTGCTGAGGTGTTTAGCGTCCTGGCTGCTCTATTTTTTGCATATCATTTACATAACTTAGTCTTTGCTGTTGCTGTTAGGTCTTACTCCCCCTCTCTACCATCGCTCTGTGTGTATACATTTCCTCTTTCTCTGTCCTGAAGAGGATAAACACTGAAAGTGATTTTTCCATCAGCCTTTCATTTGCATGACCATCTGCTAATGTGAGAGACACAGCTCCATTAGAGCTGGAGGAACAGGCGGCTCTTTGCCTGCTTTGTGCCATAAAACAATCTCTGATTGTGCTGAAAAAGCATTCCAGCACATTTGTTGTGTAGATGCTGCCAAATGTCTTGTAATAGTCTTGTTTGTTTGTGTGATTGACAAAATTAATGGGATAGTTGTTTACTGGTGTCAGTCCCAGTAAATGTAGCAACCTCTAAAGGAGAGATTTTTTTAAAGGGTGTTAGTGTTGCAGATGTTTTTTTCCTCTCATTTGGGCTCCTCAGGTAGTTCATTACATACTCCAGGGGTCCTGATGGTGGAAACCCACAGGGCCAGCCAGACAAGCTCTGTCTGCATCCAGGTCCACACGGAATTCAAAACGTCTGCCAGACCAAACTTTACTGATCTCAGAAGTATTTAGTACAATCATGAAATATTTAAGAAACTGAATGGAAACAAATGTGAACACTATAAGTGGAGTAAAACGGTCTCTGCTTCTCCTGACAATATGATTTTTATAGTCACGATTGTGTGCGTGAGTGTGTGTGTGTGTTAAAGGAAGTGATGATGTCATGAGTGATGTGATTCACTAATGGGCCCACAGGGGTTATCACATGAACCCTCTCCTGGCTACCTTAATGGGTTAGTGGCCACTGTGGCTGGGCGTGTGTGTGCGCGCACACAGTCTGATGCAGGGAGACATTACGAGTACATCTGATCTCCTTTGCTCTTACTCCTGACATTTTTATCTTTCTATTTAGAGCCTGCAGTAAAATAAATATTTCTACTGGAAAGGCGGCCTTTTTATAAATCTGGGCAGTAGAAAGACACAAATACTTTTGAATTGGTGCTACATTATCAGAGAAAACAAAGAAAAAGGGCTGTGGCATTTGCCTTGGAGCAAGATGGAGAAAACCAACAGTACTACTACCAGAATGCACTGGGACCGGACCAATAAAACCTCCTGCTGGTGGGTGACATATGTGACTTGGTTCTGGTTCAATTTCAATTCAATTTTATTTATAAAGCCCAATATCACAACTCACAATTTGCCTCAGAGGCTTTAAAACATACCCTCCCTCTGTCCTTTGGACCCTCAAAGCAGATAAGGAAAAACTCCCCAAAAAACTTTAACGGGGAAAAAACGGTAGAAACCTCAGGAAGGACAACTGAGGAGGGATCCCTCTTCCAGGACAGACAGATGTGCAATAGATCGTCTGAAAACAATATGGTGGCCGACTGGAAACAAATGGTCTTGTATTATAGTTAAACAGTAAGTTTAAACATGTGTCTGAAAACATTTGAGGTGAGAAACAGGCAGCGCAGTAACAGAGTCTTGTGTCCATGATGACAGACATATGAAAATGCGGAAGCACAATCTGTAGTTTGAGCAACAGCCCAAGAGCCAAAAAAAAAATCTGCCAGATGACGTGACACACAGATTTGACCGGGGAGATAAGCAGGGAGATCTGGGCGCTGACAAGATGGGGGCCAGTTTGCCATAGTTCACATACACATACTACCCACATTGTTAGGATACAAAGCTGGTTAAAAATCAGCAAAGTGTCCCTCTAAAGATGGCAAATATGTGACTCACAGAAACTACCATATGTACTGCTGTATCCAGCAGCTGTTACCACTACAAAAACTCTCCTTTGACAGCTGTTAACAAGGTCATCGGCCTACACATTCTTAAAAGCAAAAGCTGGAAACACATTAAAGTCTCTTTGTGCAGAGCCAAACACTTAAAATGTGACAACCACAGCCTCTGATCACTGTGCCTCTCTCTGCACCTCACAGACACTGCTTGGATCTAACAGCAACAGTTTGTCTGATTTTCCCAAACCGACAGTCCAAGCGACAAGCGATCATTGTGAAACATTTATCTGTAGTGTCTCTGCCTGTGTGTACATGCTGTGTGTGTGTACATGCAGTGTGTGTGGTAATGCATCTGAGTGTTTGCCAGCTTAATATTGACTGGAGGCCCTTTGACTGTGTCTGCTGAGTGGGTAGAGCAGGCAAGGCTGAACACAGTCCAGGCAGTGCAGGCTGGAGCCTGCCTGCCTGCCTGCCTGCATGCACACCGTCCTTGACAGAGGGAAAATGTAGTAGCAGTAGTAGTCAACCGGGGAGTGCTCACAGCTCAGACACTGCTGATAAAAACTGCTGTTTACGAACACTGGTGAGCTGGAATGTGTGTTGCATGTTTGTGTCGTATAAACCTTTATCTCCAGTTATAAAGGGCAGTGGTTTCTGACCTTTTGGACTTTGTGGGGGAGGAGAGCCGAGGGAAAAAGAGCTGTTGACGTAGTGAAAAAGGAAATCAACAAGGAAATGCTCCTCTGTGGGAGCTCCATGCATGGATCGACTGGAGAGGATGTGCAGTAAACATTTTGGGTGTGGGCTGTTGGGAGCATCTTACATTGTGAAAGAAGAAATAACTCGACAGACAGACAGCGTTAGTGTTGTCTTCCCATTCAAATTCCAGTGCGGAGGCTGCGGTTTGCTTTTAAGCTATGGCCACCCTCTCATGTAACAACACTGACAAAGGGGTATTAAAGCAAGAATAACACTGGTTAGAAAAACTTCATGACTCAACAGTCCATATGAACAACAACCCAGCCCAGACACGAGAAGACTGTGCCAGGCTGCTGTGGGCCGCTAAGTTGAGAAAATGCATGTGTGACACACATAATAATCAGCAGTGAGTCATGTCCTTGGCTGGTATAGAGGATGGATTTTCCATAATATGTGCAAGCAAAAAAAAAAACAGGCCGAACAAAAGCAATTAACATCTGTGAAGTACAAATGTTGGTACATTTGTGCAAGTATCTGTGTGCATCTGTGGATGAAATGGCCATATGTCAATCTACAAAACACCAAATGGTTTTTGAGCCCAGGGGAAAACACAACAAACCTGGCCTATTTTTGTGTGTTCCTGCAGTACATAGTAACCTGACCATGAGGCTAATTTAATGTAAGCCTATTAAGAGAAGCAGACCCTTTATAAATGGCTGGCAACCTACTTTTCTTTATCAGCCTGTTTTGTCAGCAACATTAAGCCATACACCAGCAATAAACAACTAGGAGTGTAGTTTTGGTTTCAATGGAAGAAATACAGGCTGTTAAAATGAGGTAAATACAGCCACACATTTACAGCATGTTGATTTCCCTCACTGTGTACTGTCAAATTAAACATTAAAAGCTGATTCAACGCTGATTTTCTGTCATTAAAGATGAGAGCTCCTCTTAAAATGACCGGGCAGTGGAGGATGAGGATGACTCCGGATCTGCATAACACCCGTGAGGTCCACACCCATCCATCCCTTGCAGTCATTGTTTCCATTTCTTCGCTCGTTTGGAGAAAAATCAAAAGATCGAGGAGAAAACAGTGACATAAACCTGCTCTTACCGTATTTAGGGTCCGGGTTTTTTTCCTCCAGCTCCATTCTCACACACTGCTCGGCTCCTTGCTGCTGATCAGACGTTAGACAGGACAGTTACCATGGAAATGTCGAGGAAAAAAACATCAATAACAGTGTCCGACAGCAACAGAAACACGCAGAGACCATCCCAAACCAAACTGGAGCACGGCGCATTCCCCAGGCTAACGGAGAGGAGAGGCAGCCAATCAGAGAGCAGAGCCGGGTGACTGACAGCTGCCGCAGCCAATCAGAGTGAGGCTGAGCGGGACAAAGGGCTTGCCGCTACTTTAATGGAATGTGTCAGAGTGTAATGTGTTTCTAATGGACATGATGTATTTAGATTGATGTTTGAATGACCGGCTCCTTTTCAACATAAAGATTAAATAAGATAACGTTATTTTATCTTTAAGTGTGTATATGAGAGAAAGTACACCCAATAAATTAAACTGCAAAACAGTGGTTATAAATAAAGTAACCAACCCTGCAAACACTGCTAATTAAAAGATTCTAGTACTTTAATACTTTCATTGCCACTTTATACTTTAATCTTTACTCCAGTTTGAATTTGTTACTGTGCCAATTAAGGTTTTTCATACATAGCAAGGCAGTAATTACAAGTGTTGGGGACTAACTAGTTGCATGTAATTAAATCACAAAATAAATGTAGCCTAATTATTAAGGTAAAATATGCAATGAAACATCAAAATGTTGGTGATTGCAAAGGGGTTGTATCCAAATATATTCTGCACCAGAATTAAAAAAAAAGTTTATATGTAGAATAAAACATTAATTGTGTTGCTTTGCATTTGTTTGCCGTGCAGTAACGCCTTTTATTTGACATAGTCTACCATAAAACTTCAATTAATAGCCCGGGCTATTATTTGCTTAAATCACTGAAATCAACAGGCCTATATATGGGACAGTCCTCTAATTCCTTTCACACAAAACTGTTGCTCAGCAAAGATCAGAAATACAATCAAATTGTTCATTTAACCCAGTTTGAATGTTACTTGTTTAAATACTAGGCTGTAGATTATATATCAAATATGAATCATTCATTTGATTAAACTAAAACAGACAGAACATCAGAGAGAAAGTGAGTTATGACACTTGAGGATTACAGCACCTAGTACCGACACAACACCATTTTGTAATGGTAAAACAATACTCACAATTTGGATTCATTTTTATTTCAAACCCTTTTTATTCTTCCGATCTAAGGACCCTTATGAACTAGAGGAATATGAATAACGTACTGGGTAATGCAGAAATGGACACATAATCTGTGCTGGTTTATATACATTCGTAGAACTTAAATAAAAAAATGAATTTCTTGGCAATTAGACCAGGCATCTAATTGAGACAGATGTTTATTTGTCAAAATGTTAGCCACACCAGGCTAGTAAAGGGGACCAGCCGTTTAATTGAAATTTTACGGTATTTCCAAACATTTTTCAGCTTTATTGCTCAGTTTATAACATTTGTTAGAAAAGTAGTCAAAAAGTAATCAAGCGTAATACATTACATTATTTTGATGAAGTAATTAAAATAGTTAGGCTACACCAGTGCTGACTCCATGGCTGCAGCCTTGATTATATACGATCAGCTTTGCCTTTCCTTTGCACTTCCTGTTTCCCCTTCCTAGTGTCTCTTGTTTGTTTTCAGAAACTGCACACCTGAGCGACATCTACAATCAAGCCACTGCTGTTTAAAACGCCAGCTCAGACATCCAGACTCTGCCACATTGTTCAGTCTCCTCTGCGGCACAGACATCTAGGCCAACTTCTAGTTTTCTGACACTTTGTCTTGTCGTACCTTTTGGACATCAGTTCACACTCTGTTCTGTGTTTCAGGTTCACCACACCAGCCTCAACCATGACCTGCCATGTCCAGCCTTGTTCTCGTCTTTTGCCTCCAGATTTGCCTTCAACTAATCTGCCTGCTCTGCTTCACCATTCACTGCACACCTCAGCCATCATTTCATTCAAGCCTTCAGCTCCACCTCTTCAAACTACAATAAACTGCCTCAAACCATTCAGTTTCCTGGTTGTGTTTGCATTTGGGTCCTATGTTGAACTACCACACAGCTTATGATTCATTGTTAGCTTATAGATTGTTAGCCTAGTCAACATTGGCTCAACATTGACTACATACATCTTAAAATGCTGATCACAAGTTATACAACATTCTAGATATTCTTCATCAACAGTACTTTTATTGCTGCCTTAAATAGGCTGCACTTTGCAGATTTTACTTCTGTATACATATCTTTCACTACTGGAGCACAGTCTCGGCTTCTCTGGGGAAAATCTATTCATTTTAACCTGAGACATAACAGATACATGTATACCATCTGGAACCACATTTTCATAAGAAGTGAAACTGGTCATAGCAGAGAAATGACTGACCTGTGCTGCTCCACTCGGCTCTTACAGACACGCAGCAAATCTGTGCTGAACGAAAACTTACAACAAAAAACAGGCTCCATAAAACTCCAACAAAACTGAGAAATTCCTCTGATGGACAAACATTTAGGAGAGACCATCACGTGAACTGTGACAGGTGACTGCTCCGCCCCACCTAAAGGCCCAAAAAACTGTCATGTAAAGCAGTGAGTAATCTAAAGGTGTGAAATCTTATCAGGATTCTCAGGGGAAATCATTATGAACGCATTTACGACACTTCCTGGTGGCATCTTTCTTGGTAAAGTCAACTGATTTCATGTTAATAACTGATTATAACTGGTCTAAAATATTAATAATAGCCGATGACACTTTTAAACTCCCGGAGAGTAATAGGCTGATGATCATATTAAACAATTATAAAACATTTGATCTGCACCAGCTTTTGGTGGGCATTCCTGTCCATGATCATCCAGTCCATGAACTGTAAAACTCCAACTGAGTCCCAAATAAACGCCCAGCCTTCTTCACTAGCCTGGTGTAGCTATACATTTTGTAAATAAAGTCCTGTCTTAAATAGACGCCTGGTCTGGTTGCCAAGTATTTCATTTTCATAGAAGCTCTTTTGATGCATAAAACCATATTGTTGACTACCCACTTGAGCTAATGTCAGTTAGCAGTTTAGATTGTGCATACACATATAAATGTTTAAACTTTTGTCAGTATGGAGATGCTAGTTAGTTAGTTAGCTAGTTAGTTAGTTAGTTAGTTAGTTAGTTAGTTAGTTAGTTAGTAGCAGTTTATTTCGAACATGTAAATAGCAAATAAACAAAATAGTCATAGAGTGGTAGACTGACATAAAGAAAAATACAGGTTGCTAAAGGAAGCATGAAAACTGAAAACAACATATAATGATTGGATTTACTTGTCAAAAAAAACGTATTTATTCCCACCCCTTCTTCATATATTAATAATAGTCAATTATGTTGCTCTCCATCACTGTAAAGTTGTACAATAATTAATTCTCCTAGCACTACTCTAATATACTAAATTAATTACCAATAATGTTTGTCTTACGGCACGATAGAAATAATTACAAAAATACTTAGAAAATAGAAATTAATATATCAATGCTAACATTGTTAGCTCGGTTGATTTCATTTTACCAAAACCATGAGCACAAAAGACCATAATTCATTCAGACTAACGGCGTGATGAAAAAAAAAGGGGTGACTCCCTTCCTGTGAAGCTGTCATCAAGTCAGAATATGTGTCCATTTCTTGATTATACAACAGTTTTGGGTAAAAGGTATAAAAAGCCTGTCCCATATATATAGGCCTGCTGAGTTCAGTGATTTAAGCAAATAATAGCCTGGACTACTAATTGAAGTCATACAGTACATCCATCCAGCATTTATTTCTTTGCACTAATTGTATAGTTTACAACCTGCAGAACACTTGAATTGTATCCACTTTTTTATTTATTTATTTTTTATTGTAGGTCATTGGTGCTCTTATATGTTTATATAAACACCTATTTTTTCCACATACTTGTGTAGCTGAGATAAAAGTCTATGTCTGTGTTATACATTGTTTGTGCAGCTTTGTTGTTCAGCTGTTATGTCTATTTAAGTACACTTAGAGAAATGCAGAAAACATGTCAGATTCCTTGAATGTGCACACATACCTGGCCAATAAAAGTGATTATGATTTGCCTTTTTCTTTCCATATTTTACAGACAAAAGTTTTGATTTGTTTCTTTGCCTCCTTAAATAAATCACCCTACACAGCATTTTCCTCACATTACTGACACATCAAGGGAGATATTAATCCTAACATTAGGATCATATGATTATTGTTGGTGCAGTAGGTGTTGTTGTATTCGCCTGTTGTCATCTGTAATGTCACTTACAAAACTTGTCCCCCTCACATTCTGTACATGGCTCCTTATTTTACCAGCCAATGAGCAGGAAGGGTGTGGGCCGCCTCCCTCCGGCCACACAGCAGCCTATATGCGCCATCTTGAGTGTGGAAATACGTTGCAAATTTAATTCTCACGCCTACTACAATGGAAAATACTTCGCTATACACAGCACATGAAGCAGCATCACACGATCCTAACAGACAACGCCTCCGAGTTAATTCAATATCATCATTTTCCCACGGTTAAAGGCAATTCAAAGTTGGGTTGCATAACTTCAACACGTTGCACAACTATAGGTTCCTGCATTGCCTCCAGCGTCTTTTGCCTCACCTGTCATGGAGGAGAGGAGCTCCCAACTTTCACGTTACGTATCCTTCTGACGTTGCAACCGGCGGAATATTACTTAAGCAACTTTTATAGCTCAGCTCAGCGCTGAAAAGTCATCGGATCATCAGATAAAGCCATCGGGAGGAAACAGGTACTGTGCAGCTGGATGATTTGAACACGGTTTCCTAAACAACAGTCACTAAATGTTACACTGTTTCATGGACAGTTTGCTTTAGGATGTTTGAAAGTTGCTCACAAAGGGGCTGCATGCTGTTTGTTCTGTTGAATGTCAAACATTATAAAGAGACTACAGTTTATTTATCTTTTTTTCTGATGAAGCATGTAGGTAGTATTCTAACCCTGTGCCTAATCAATGTCCAAACCACTTTCCCTTTGTCCAGCAGTGATAATAATCCTCAAGCTTAAACAGTGTTTGAGTCAAGGAAACTGATTTTCACTGCTGTGGCAACTTAACCTCCCACATTGTTGCATAACAATGAACTGAAATTTGCTTTCACTCTGTTATAGATATTCAAAAACACAGTTTTTTGTATATTCTCTCTGTTTTGCTGTGATCAGAGGACACATGGCTCTCAGAGGTGCTGTCACCCGTCTGCTCGCCAACAGCCAAAAATGTGCTGCTGTCACTGCATCCAGAGCCCAGGGCACAGCTGCTACTGCTGTCAAAGGTACACTTAAAATTCTTTATTAACTCTTTATAGACATAAATGGCAAGATAATGTTTTGAGTAGAAGTCTTAAAGGGAAATTTGATGCAGGAAACAATTCAATTTTGTCAAAAGAGAAAGAACTCACAGGGGGTGAAAGCAGATATCAGGACTTAAAATTTGTCTAACACTTATTTTTCTTTCTATTAGATGCTGAGGAAATCAAAAAGCCGGCGAAGGCACGTAAGTGAATTTTAAATGAGTTACACCTGCTCTGTCCAGATTCTTTCACATGCTATGTTGTCACATGTCTCAGTGACATAACCACTGCACGTGTATGTGTACATGTTTTGACCCTCAGCCAAGGTGCCGTTCAACTGGCGGGATGCCCTGGATCTGGAGGGTCAGCTGACAGAGGAGGAGATCATGATCCGGGACTCCTTTCGAGACTACTGCCAGGAAAAGCTCATGCCACGCATCCTTATGGCCAACAGACATGAACGTAAGAGAAGCACACAGCCATGATCATAGCACACAGAGATTATGTGTGTGTTATGGACTACCTTTTGTCAAACTCAAAGAACATGAACAGACTTTTTTGTAATCTATGCATAGTCTATGGCAGGAGTGTACAAAGTTTGAGCACCTCTGCCAAGCCAATCTGTGAGCTGCCACACAGTTTGCCTTTGTTACACCTTCACTACACCTTCACTACTTTATTATTTAAACTGTTCAACCTTACATTTGTGCTCTTTACCCATGAATTTGTTGTAGGATTTGTGATCGCATAATGGCATTCACTACTAAAATTCCTTGAGCACCAAATTCACCTGTTCGCAGATAAGGCAGATCACTGTCTGTCCTTCAAGGTCCCATGAAGTACGAGTTAATCCAGTTCCCTAAAACCTCCCTTTTTACCTTTCCTAGGTTCCTTTTCCATCTAATTTTGACATTAAAACTCCTGAGTTGTCCCCTGAAATTGCTGCTTTTAGCTAACAGCAGTAACATTGATGACCAAATGTAATTCCCCCAACACTCACAGGGTGCCAATAGATGTCTGGCAGCCACTAGATTTCTTCAAGTTGTCATCTCGCTTGACGCTTGGAAGGGGGATGCAGTGAGTGAAATGTGTAAATGGCATATATAGATTTTAGATTATTTTATTTTTGTTTTGTCTAATTTTTATTTTTGTAACATTCTTATCCTTTTTGGCACTCAATCACTTTGTTGCTTTTTTCCATTGTCATCTTCGCATCTTCACATCTTTGCAAAATGTTTCTGAGCACTGCCATTTGAGCAACTGTGGTTTATGGTCTTTTGGGCAATTTGTGTTTTGGCTTTTTACTCACTTCTGGAGTTGTAACGGTTAGGTTAGGTCAGGTATGCCAAAAGTGTTTTTTATATTGATAAATATTTAACTGTCAGTTTCTGTTTTTCCAACATGCACTGTGCTGCAGATTTCCACCGTGAGATTGTCTCAGAGATGGGCGAGTTGGGCGTCTTAGGCCCAACTATTAAAGGTAAACACACAAAGCTACATTATCATTATTTTGTCCTGCAGAGTTTAAGATTAGTTGAAGTCTTTGTTTTAAGAACAGCATCTTTGCTCTGCAGTATTTCTTTATGTGCCTTTACATGTGTTTTCTATGTTTGGATGCTTGTACTTTACACTGTTATTATTACCCCTGCAGGGTACGGCTGTGCAGGCACTAGTTATGTGGCATACGGCTTGATTGCCAGAGAGGTTGAGAGAGTGGACAGCGGGTATCGGTCAGTCATGAGTGTCCAGTCTTCACTGGTCATGCACCCTATCAATGCTTACGGCACAGAGGCACAGAAGGAGAAGTACCTGCCCCGGCTCGGTGAGAGCGACATTCTCTTCATTTGTGCATGACATTTTAAAAAGGGCAAAAGGACGGTCTCAAGATTGTCCTTATGTTTTCATTTGTCTGCAGCTCGTGGAGAAATCCTGGGCTGCTTTGGCTTGACAGAGCCCAACCACGGCAGTGATCCCAGCAGTATGGAGACCAAGGCCAAATACAACCCGTCCAGTGGCACCTTCAGCATCAGTGGAGCTAAGACCTGGTAGGTAGATGAATACATACTAAATGAATGGTTTTCCTGAAGTGTTTTGTTAAAGAGTCTCTGTTGACTCAGAATAGGACAAGCATGATAGTGAAGCTTCTCTGCTGCTCCTTTCTTTTGGGTTAGCTTAGTGACTTCATTATGTGAAGTACTTGAATGTGTGATCACACAGTTCATGTTTTTCTCGGTCGTCGTTTTCCTTCCTCTGGTAGGATCACAAATTCCCCTGTGGCAGACATTGCAGTGGTGTGGGCAAAGTGTGAAGATGGCAAGGTGCGGGGTTTCATCTTGGAGCGTGGAATGAAGGGTTTCGCCACCCCCAAGATTGAGGGCAAATTCTCGCTGAGGGCGTCTGCCACCGGCATGATCCTGATGGATGAGGTGGAAGTTCCCCAGGAGAACCTACTGCCCAACATCTCTGGTCTTGGTGTAAGTGACTTCTCTCTGAGGCCTTGTTCACATGTACACGGGTATATTTGAAAAAGCTTTTTCTGTGCCTTTCAGTCCACACGCAAACGTCTTTTTAGGCAACTGAAAACAGAAATGTAGACAGGGATAATTGAGTTTTTAGCTTCAGATGTCACAGTGTCTCCTTTGTGAGGTGTCACAAACAAGGCGACATTTTGCACAGTGGCAGACATGACAACCAATCAACAACCCTTCAACTATGCTCTGCCTCTTCATTTGGAGATTGGATAGTTGTTTTTCTATTTAGGAATGAAGGAGGAAAATCCCAGTTTTCAAAACTATCAGTGTCTGATTGGACTAGGCCTTAGATCAAGCTCCAACAAAACCAAAGTATTTTAACTTTTATATTACAATATTACTGTGACTGTGTGCTAATATCTTACATTTCTTTTGTTGTCGACCTTTTCTATCAGGGTCCCTTTGGCTGCTTGAACAACGCCCGGTATGGTATTGCATGGGGAGCCCTGGGAGCTGCTGAATTCTGCTTCCACGCTGCGCGACAGTACACCCTGGACAGGTACATGATGTTCTGTCTGCAGAATGTGTGTTCACTAAAGTAAAGGTCAGAGGACCTGAGAGACATAAAAATCCAGCTCCAGTGAAAAATGTGTAAACATGAGCATTACCTTACTATATATATATCCAGATTGTCTCCTCGTGTTATGCCAGTCTCAGCTTTTCATATCTGTCCACCCTCCAATCAGAATCCAGTTTGGGGTGCCGCTGGCCAGGAACCAGCTGATGCAGAAGAAAATGGCTGACATGCTGACAGAGATCACCATTGGGCTGCAGTCATGTCTGACCCTGGGAAGACTTATTGATGAGAAGAAGTAAGCCTTTTCTGTCTTTACATTTCTTTCAGGTGTGTCCTGGCCTCTGTTAGCTGCTGGTCCTCTCTTTGACTTTCTTTAATGTATGTGTTCTTATGCTAACAGAGCAGCACCAGAGATGATCTCCATGCTGAAGAGGAATAGCTGTGGCAAGGCTCTGGATATTGCCAGGCAAGCCAGAGACATGCTGGGAGGAAATGGCATCGCAGATGAGTACCACATAATCCGTCATGTCATGAACCTGGAGGCCGTCAACACATATGAGGGTAGGTACACATCTAGTCTTAATTTTTAACATTTTCAAAAGTACCAACAGAAGGTATTAGCCTCATTTACACTGCCTGTCCAGAGCGAGAATGTCACGCTGTTATTACGCCTTGCCGCTTTGTATAAAAGGTACATTTACGGAATAGGGAGAGAGTTGTCTCGCCTTTAAGCCGGCAGCGTATGTAGTGTCGAATTGATGTCTGTGTAAAAGGGACAGCCAGCAGGATGGGAAGGCGTGACATTCTGTTGATGTGTTACGTGTGTGACCCATCACCAGTAGATTTAAAAAGCAGCTAGCAGCAGGTAGAAGCTAAATCAAAGAAGAACAGCAACTAAAATTATCAGCAAATTTGATGACGTCCTGGAGCTCCTTACCCTCTGAGCAGAGGGCAAGGTCAACTGCTATGAAAAAAGGATGGTAATTGACTTTTGTTGCCATGTTATGCCCTTTTTACTTTTTAGAAAGTGCTGCCTGAAACTTATGTTATATGGCTCGCTCTGCTGTGTTACACGGCACGCCCATCTTGCCTCTGTTGCTTTCAGGGCGTTGACACGCTATCTAAAATCACACATTGAGGTGGCATGATGCCTGCGTTTTTTGGTGCCACATAAACTAAAGCTGGTGTAGTTGAGGGTCTTTGTTGCAGCCCTATTGCAGATTCTCTGTGTAAAAACGGCTATAATAATTACTGTGGGGAGGATTGCAAACTTTAGCTGCAATTTTGTACATCCACCACCAGAGGGCAGCAGTGCACATATTACAGCATGTTAATTAAAAGGCTACTTTTTCAGAACTATGTTTATACTTTAGATCAAACTCAGACAAACCATATGTTCAAAGTAAATATGTTTATATGAAATCAACTTGTTTATGGTTATTTTTCTTTCTTTTTTTTTTTTTTTTATAGGAACTCATGACATTCATGCCTTGATCCTGGGCAGAGCCATCACTGGACTGCAGTCTTTCACTGTCGGAAAGTAAAAGTTATCCACCATCTTCTTGATACGGACTTGATGTGGATTAGTCCTGTGCTACCTGTTCCTCATTTGGTGAACATAGAAACACGAAGTGCACTTAATCCGCCTCAGATTTGCCTGGTGGGATAACTCACAAATACCTCATTACATTTATGTTTTCAATTTAGTGATAGGAGCCGTCTGTCACTCCCTCTCTTTGGTATGTTTGGTGAATATGTAAGGTTAACCTAACTGAGCATTGGGTCCAACTATGATGACATTTGTACAGTTAAGATGCCTGAAATATACTTCAGGCACAGACTAGGCATGGTGCATGTAATCTTTGTGGCATTATGAGTTGGTTTATTTTGTGGCAAGTGAATAATATGTAAATAAAAGGTTTTGAATGAGTGGAAGGATATGAGTGTAGCTGAGATTTAGTATGTACAGATCCCTTAATACAGTCTCCATTTAAATTAAATCATCTGTTGTGATTTTAGATTTTCATCATATGTTAATTATGGCAGGTCTTAAAGATATACTAAGCAGGATTTTCATAAAAACAAGTTTCGACTCATACAGCAGTAATACCTCTCAATCATCACCTATGACCCCATTAGAAGTGTGTGGTGGTGTGTTTCTATGCCTGTTTTTTTTCTGTGCTTAGGACATATATGAGTATGTAACCTCACAGCGCTCAGGTGAGGTCTGGGGCTTTATAAAAAGGTAGCGACCAGGTGCCAGACTGTAAGCAGCAGGCATCAAAGAGACACAGTGCCAGCTTTTACTTTCACTTGTTTACAGTAGCGTGTTACCAACAATCCTGCATAGTATACCTTTAAAAACTGCATGTCTGTGCTGCCTCTGACATTTTGGTGTAACACCTGAGAGCCAAATAATTTGGTTTTATTGTTATTTAATAAATTAACAGGCACTAAAATTGAATATACATTAAACATGGATTCATCCTTTGTGTTTGTGTTCTCTGACTGTAATCATGAGCCATAACCTGAACTACAGTCCTACAAAGACAGTGTACTGTCGATTTGAAGAGGATGAAGAAAGGAGTAATAATATTCACTTCAGCATTTGGACAGTCAGCTATTTTAAATACTCTACATAACATTAAAAATAAGAACACATGAACTAGAATAAAAATAATATGGACATCAGAGCAGGAATTTCTCAGGGTTCTAGTGTATGGCCAATGGCCAAACCGCCTGTAAGACTCTCTAGTGCCTGACTGGCGTTGAGGAGCTCACTGCTGAGCTTACTGCAGCGCTCCAGCATCTCTGACAACTCCTGCAGATACACCTGCATTACGTTACTGTTCTCTTCGTAGACGTTGTACATGTGCTCCTTCATCTGCTGACACATCTCTGTCACCTGGGGAATAAAAGGTGAAGTAAAATAAATCAGTCCATTGACCAGATTAGAATATGAGTGCACAGGGACAGTGCAAGACACACTAAACAACAGAGTAGGTAACATGACAGTCAAAAACTGTATTTGGTAAGATATCATTAAACAGAATAGGACCAGAAGCATTAAATAAGTCTTGTACCTTCTCCAATAACTTCTCCTGGAAGCTGTCGAACACTTTCTGGTCACTGGTGCGGCTGTCGTTTATCTTTTTCACCAGCTCCTGAACACTCCTGCTGATGTCAGCTATGCTTGAGCTACAATAGATATTGACATGCATGCAGGTTGAATGCAGCTTTAATTCAAAATGTCTTATCGAGGAACAACAGAGTTCATCTGGGGCAACTGGACAAAACTGGTCAGGTAAAAGTAAGTCCTTATCACTTAAGTACAAGGACTGGACTGTACAGGTAATGTTGTACCTGGTATGCTGCTCTCCAGTGTCACTCATACTGTTGCTTGAGGACTTCCCTCCTGATGAATTGGGGTTTGAGTCTTCTGTCTGTATTGACATGGATAATGAAAAACAACCCTTCCATCATCACCAGGTGGCTGACAGTAAGCATTTACCATACAAGTATGATTTTACAGATCCCAGAAAAACAGTCCTCATGAAACCTAAAATCTTGTGAGCATGAAATGTTAGTTTGGGGGAAACTTGGGTCTATTTTTTCACATCCACCATGACATCCATTTATGGTTGAAACCAAGCATATGACACGCAATACTATACATAATACTGCCATAACGTCTAAGTATTATACCCCCACTATACTCAGTTTATATGTTGCTGTACACAATATATTTTTTAATACCATATTCTGGGACTCCTGTGTCTTAAGTATGTCATGATAACCTGCCAACATTACCGTCTGTGGATCTTCATGTGAGGTGGACGGTAGGTCAGAAGAGAAAAAGTCCATTTTGTTTTGTTTGTCCCTGCAAAGCCAAATCTAAATTAGATTTAAAAACACACCTGTTGAAAAACATACACAAATAACGTTAGCAGAAAAATATACAAACGCCCGTTTCTGAGTATAATGTAAGGTTAGTAAAAGGAAATGGCTTAGCTAGCTTTAGCTAACTTTAGCTAGCTAGCTAACAGACACCTTTAGCTAACCCGTCTCGGCTGTAAAATGTAACATTACCTTTGGCTTCAGAGTTTATGTAGTAATGAAGTTGTAGTAAGTTGCAAACAAACGCTTACAATGTCACAGGCCGGCAACGTAGTGTTTGATAAATGTAACGTTAACTTTAAGTTAGCTATCTGCACCGACTAGCCAAGTTAGCTTAAGTGCTAATGTACTGTCTCTCTGGCAACCGTTAGCACGAACGTTAGACCCTTGATGTCATTTTGATGCTTAAAGTAGAAATTTATTCTGACTAAATAACGCTAAATCTTTATTTTTATGTGTGCTTCATATGTTTTATGTAGTCGTCTTTTATTATTGTCACCATAAAGTCTTCATGTGTATTTGTGTCATTCATATTTGACTTACATGTGCTGTTATTGTTTAGCTTATGTGTACATACTCACTTTGTCAACTAAAAAAAAATGTATATATATATTTATATATATATATATATATATATATATATATATATATATTTCTTAATTTCGTTAAAATAATCGACTGTATATAATATAAAGTAGCTACAGTCTATAGTTAGAATTATAAATAATAATACCCTCACCTCACTTAATAAACAGTAGTGGGAGACGTAAATTAGCAACACCACAATGTAAAAATAGTCCGTATAATTTAAGTGTTGTAATTACAAAAAAAAAAGAAAAAAATATATCAAAAATGTGCATTATCCAGCCCAAAGTAGCCTCTCTTAAGAGTTTTATTTTATGTTATTTTAAATAAAATATAATTAATATTTTAGGACAACATCAGGTAGGTTCAAAGTAGCAGAAAATAGAAATACTGAACCTCAAAGTTGTCAGCCGACTGTCTACTAGAAAAAGAGGAGGAAGAAAGGATTAATAATATTTACCCCAGCATTTATTAAAATCACAGACTGTATATAATATACAGTGGCCACAGTCTGTGGTTAAAATGATAAATAATAATGTCCTCACCTCACCTGGTAAACAGTGGTGGGAGAAATAAATTAGCAGCACCACACTGTAAAAATACTCTATTATAATTAAAGTCTTGTAACTCAAAAATAAAGAATAATAATATACACAATGCAGCCCCATAATAGCCAAAATAGAAATACTGAACCTCAAAATTGTCAGCACACAGATACTTTCCACCAATTCAATTTAGCACCCATTAAGTTTAGAATATGGACAGAAAACCTCATGTATCATCTTTTTATAGAGAGCAGTGAGAGATTATGACAAGTTATATCACAGTTGTGAGTAGATCAGAGACAAATCCTGAAGCAGGGCATGATTTAATTTCAACCTTTACAGTCAGGAAGATTTTTTCAATGATTTATTTTTCATGACGTCAAAACGACTTAGAATTTCTTGGTAAAGAGTCTTTTTCTTTGCATCTGTGTGTTTGGGTGGGCATAATGTGGGTGAGCATTAAAGGGGAGGAAGTATTTACTGAGATTGTTGTGGATTAAGTAATCTGTGCAGGATGGGACGGGGCTGGGATGAGGGACTGATTGATCTGTGCTGTGATTGGAAGTGTAATCCCTCCCTTCCTATCCTCTCTCTCTCTCTCTGTGCCTCTCTGTGTCACCGCCCATAGCCTGGATTATTTCAGCATACAGCACACAGCAGAGGGGCGCAGAGGCTGTCTGAAAGGTCGTGGTGGCTGGTGGAGGATGAAGTGATTATAACAACATGATGCCAGTAATTAGTAATTAATGCTGTGTGGAAACATGTCGGTGAAATGGCACTGCAAAGATCTAAATGTGTTTAACTTGGAAACTGTGAAAACCTGGTCCTGACAGGTGGGTGAATCTACTCACTGGCATATTTTCATGTTGCTGAAGTGGCTGCACTCTTCCATCTGCCGTATATTAACTGATAAAATATTTTGTTTTTAAGTTTCAGACTTTGACTCAGCCTCTCTGCATTTTATGGAGTGACAGCGCAGTGAGTGGATGAATCAAACTGGGAAACTTTAACTCTGAATTTAATGCAATAACTACTACTCATTGGATGAAGTGGAAGCTACTACTCTGGGAATATGGACAACTTCAACTACACGGACGAAGGTGGATTTTCATTCCAGTACTTGGTCCAAAATGTGGAGCCTCTGTACACGGAGTACAAGCCTCCATCCAGGGACATCATCCAGCTCCCTAAATCTGTCCTCTACCTTCTGGTGGCTGCTCTGGTTGTCGTTGCCTGTGGCTTACGCTATTGTGGGTCACCTCATCAAAGACCTCATGCTGGATCTAACAGGTACACCAGTCATTTAGATGTAGCTGTCTCATGTGAACTGAACATTGGTTGTATGCCAGACGTTTGATACTGCATGACAACAGGATACAAATCAGGGCAGCACAATAACTGAAATGATGTTGAAATCACAGTAAGGCCAAGTGCAATAGCCAAAGCACAGGAGCTGCCATTTTTAGATTAAGGTAAAGTGTGACACAACAAGTCATTACAAATGAAGCACTGTGGTGCCGCAAAGATGCCCCGGCCAAGAAATCATATTCAAGACATAAAGGGAACAAGCTTGTTTGGTACAGACATTGTCAATTCTATTCATTTTCTCAGTAAAAATGAACTGCAAAATTACTATTCTCAATAAAATCACGACTCAAAAGAATTGCAGTAATATTGTTTTCGTTTTAATTATATTGTTCAGCCCTGCTACAAATATGTGTTGATGCAGTTTAGAGCTTGTTAGGTTTAGGAACTGGGATGTGGATGTTAGTTTGGTTTGCTCCACCATTCATTAAATATGAGGGGCGTGTCTGCACATTGGGACAGGATCAGCAAATGCCTGAAGCGTCTGACTCTCTGAATGTTTGCTGAATTAGAAAATTAGAAGGGCTGATGTACCTCATCATGCAATGTAAGACAAGTTCTTCAAAAAGCATGTTTAGAAACAACCAGAGTTGACTAAAGTGCTGTACAATAAAATAATTTAGATAAAATTACACAACATGGTAACAGCAAAAAGCATAATAATACTATTCCATAGCATGCATTTATAAATGAGTAAAGTAGGACAGACAATAAAACACAGAAGAGTAACATGTGAAATGTAAAACAATTTAACCTTACAGACACCCAAAGGCCAGAGAAAACGTGGGTTTTACGCTTAGCTGTAGAAATGTCTACAGAGGGGGGGTGCTTAATTGAAAACGGTAAAGTGCTACAAAGCTTTGGGATGGCTGCTGCGAATGTTCGATCGCCCTTACCCCCGGGCCTCGATCCCGGGACAGCCAGGAGCAGCTGGTCTATGGATCTGTGAGACCTGCGGTTGGGAATGAGGCAGAGCTGCTCAGAGGTGTACTGGGCCGCCAGGCGATGTAGAGCTTTAAAAACAAATAATAGAACCTTAAACTCACTCCATTCTGCACTTGGGGTTACAGTTTAATACGGTGTTTTTGTCATCGTGTGTGGGTGTTTTTCTTATTTTTTTTGTACCGTTTATGGTGCTCAGAATGATAACTTTCCAGAACCTATGAGTAAGGGAAAATAATCTGGTTCTAGCAAAAACCTACACTGTCTTTAAAAGAAATATTTCTTTGAAAAATTTTAGTAATACAAAATCTTTTTCAAGCAATGTCTCTTAGAGATGGAGCACAAGCGCTGGAGTACTTCAGCAAATTCTCTGTTATTTTCTGCAGCAGCTATGTGTGCTATCTATACAAGACAGTGAGGGACTTTTGGGAGATAAATTATTATGTAATACAATTCTCAATCTGTCCACAGACTGTTTGCTGGGCCCGGTCCACGAGGATCTGAAAAAAGAAGGGGAGGTGGAGGGAGTCAGCCCTCTGCACATGCCACCTGCCCTCAGCCACTCCCACCCAAATGCCTTCCACGTGTGGAACCAGGACGACATCATCATCCCCATGCCTCACCAAGATGAGAGCCCGCTGACCAGCCCTCTGATGTCCGTCATCCCGTACATACCTTCATTTTTTCCCAACTCCAGCGTCAACAGCCCGTCCTACAATCAGCCAATCCCCAAGGAGAGTGATGCATGAGACAGCATAAAGGATCCAAGACAGTTTATATGTGCTGCGTCTCTGCTCAACACTTCCTTTGATTTATTCATTTACTTCTGAAACACCTTTTAAACCAATATAGTTCATAAAGAAAGAAGTTCATGAATTTCTGGGAAGATCTCATGAAAATCAGTGAGTGTCACAAATCCAGACTTGATGTTTTCCACATCTGACTGGGATCATACACAAGCAGCGATAATGGATTTACTTCTGTCGGAGTAACTGATCTCTGCACCTGAACGAGACAAAAACAAACAGTTCATTCTCTCTAGAGCAGAGCCTTGGACATGCAGCGGGACGGCCTTCACTTGTTCACTTTCCCTGTGGATTTGTGCCAAGTTAGCATCATGACTATTTACCTTCTCCTGCCAGACTCACCTTTACATAGATCCATGCTGTTACATATGTTTTCATGTGGGACCTTAGCGTCATTCGACGGAGTTACGAGGAGCTTGTTACCATATTTAGCATAAATAATCCATTTACATTAATTAATTAATTTATAATCAGTCCATGCTTGGCCGTGAATGAGGTGTGTCTGTAACTCGAGTGAATGACAGATTCAGCCAAAATCACATCTTAAAGGGACAGTATTTTTTCCCCTCTTCCCTGTAGTGCTATTTATCTATATAGATTACATCAGCTGTAAAGATGTCTGCCTTCTCTCTTATATAATTGAACTAGATGGCACTCGGCTTGTGTCGCTCAAAGCGCCAAAAACATACACTTGAAAAACTCAACAGCAATGTCTCTTTCCAGTAATTATGACCCAGTTACTCAAGATAATTCACAGACCTTGTTGTGAGCAGTTTCACAAAGAAACAATTTTCTTTCCAATGAAAACACACAGAAGAAATCTGTGCATCTACTGCTAGCTCAACTAGCACCACTGAGCTAGCTCATGGTACAGCTCAGCCGAGGAGGACGCCATTAATGTTTATATTTTGCACTCTCATGAGACTCTTATTTGTGGGTAGATGCACTCTTTCTTCTGCACGGTAATATGTTGAGAAGCCGAGTGCCATCTAGTTCCATTATATCGGAGAGAAGGCCGATATCTCCAACACTCTGCAACCCACAGCAAAATAATCTACATTGATAAATAGCTTTACAGGTAAGAGGACAAATATGCATTTTTGATTTTGGGGTGACTATTTCACTGAGTGATATCTATATGTATTAAAAAATATATTTACAGAGTATTTACCCGTAAGGAAATGATGAAGAGAGCAGTGTGCCCATTACAGGAGAGCCAAGAGAGTTCTCGTGACAAATAAAGGTGAATACTAAACATAATGTTTGCTAAAACGTGTGTCAATCTTATTCCCGTACTAAACCTATTTCTGGCCCTCAGGAGGATCTGCCAACTAACTAATAGGGTGAAGTTAATTCAATCAGTGGAGGTGAACATGTTAACGTGACTGTGTGAGAGCGTTTGGGGACAGGCACAGTATGCATCAGATAGATTAAAAATAAAATAGAAGCCTCACAAATAGAGTGATCATCTCTACTTGTCCATTTAATTAAAGTAATAATAACCACAGTAATTAAAGTGGTACAAAGTTTGACACAGGTTATAGCCTTGACGTGATTTACATGAGTCGTGTCTGTTGAACTGTTAAGATGTGGTTTGTTTAGGGGGCAACTGCAGAAGGCACGCAGCATCCTCTGTCTTTGCTTGTTGGCATCAAAAAAACACACGCACTGTTACACAACTCAAAAACACAGATTTCAGGGTTTATTTTAAGCAGGATATTGGCTGAGATGCAGAAATCCTGGGATATTAAAAGCTCATGAAGGCTGTGACATCACACACATTTGCACAGCATCAGCACTTTCACTCATTTCTCATTTCCCCTCTGTTTGCACCCACAACAAAAAGAGGGGATTATCCCACCTCTAGTGTCTCTCTTTGGACGAACACCAAAATATAAACATGATCTCTTTTTATATATTTAATCATTTTGGGGAAGTGTCAGTGAGTTAACATTGTTCATCCCATCTGTGAAACCCGCAGTGCCCGTACTCAGTGAGGGATGGAGATTAGGGAGAGAAGATTAGATGAGCAGCTTAGCCTTTAATACGGCATCCTTTTATTACTTTTGAGCCGTGGAATTAGATAATCGGACAGCAGCAGCCTGGTCTGAGCGGACCAACTTCTCAAACTTACATTGTTATTCTGCTTGTGTGTCAGGATTCTTTGGTTTCGGGCTGCAGGGTGCACAGACAGCGGACAAAAGAGTTTCAGTGGGCCAGCAGAGGGGAGCAGCAGCTCTGTGTCGAGCGTATTGTCACTAACAGGCGAGATGCCAAGCAAAATCAGCATGTTACAATATAAATGCAACTTTTAAACTTTTTCAGCTCTGACTTGAGGGAAGGTAGAGGGTTTGCTAATCTTATTTCCTGATGCAGGGGATCTTAGTGGTCTTAATGCCATGCTGAGATGACCAGGAGCTCTCCAGATGGTGCAGAGGGGTTAGGGCTGAGGGTGGAGCCAATAAAGAAGGGTCAGTCTGTGAGGAAGTGGTACACCAGAAGGTTACACACCCTCTGTGTCACACACTAATCATAGTGTTACATTTTTAGGTTTGCTTCTGACCCTGGGTAATTGGGTTGCAGGTTTTCACACTGTGCTAGTTGACCCAGGTTTAAAATCTCTTTTTCTGGGTTGCTTAAAGCAGTCTTGCAGATTTTTACTTTATGTGTCTCAACAATACTGTGATGAAGGTGTGGTTAGGTTTCAGCACATAAACACCTTAGTTTTGGTTAGGAAAATATCTAATTATGACTTAAAACACCTACATTTGGTTACTCAAACGCCACTGGGAAACGCCACGATGTGCTGCTAAAAACACCCAGGTTTTGTGCCACAAACACTGGTGGAAACGTTGGGAAGGATCTTCAAAAGACCACTATGTTGATGTTTTTTGGTTCCAGACAGTAGTCTACAGCGTGGCATGTGTCTCGCCTAGGTGACCATTCACCAGCCCCTCCACCTCTAGATGACAAAGTCAGCTCATATATGTTACTTAAAAAAAAAAAAAAATGTAACGTATTTGTGGTCTGCTGAAATGCACAATGCCAACATTTTCCTCTGGAGACTAGGCTGGAACAATCCTCTATTGTGTCTGTGTTTGTAAATCATGATGCAAACAAGGTCAAAGCAAAGCTCAGGACGTACTGGCACATATCCTACACTACATTACTGGAAAAAAGAGCTAATGAACAAACAGATGAAAACACTACATTAACATAGAGGCTGGAACATGTGAGCGCAGGATTACTGTGCTGCAGGTTGGGACATTTGGTGGCAGGTGGGGAAACATAAATATGTAGCTGCATAATAACTGAATGTACTTGGTACTCAGGGTTTGGACACTGCTGGAAAACTGCTCAGGAGCCAACATGGTCATAAAATGTAGAGTTGTGCTGAATACGTGCATCAGTAGAATTCAAGAAAGGTAACATTAGCTAGTAAGTGTCTGCAGCTAAAAGTTTTAAATTGAATGTTATAAATATTGGCCTAAATAGCCATTAAATAATCTAAAATTTGAATTTGTGGAGTCCTCTTTGCCACAAATACTTTATCTAATGTTGTATGTCAATTTTTTAATATCCTTTTGTCAACATGAGTCGAGGCTGTTCTGCGTCAAAGTCCATATTTCTGATGTTACAATTCTTCAAATCTACCACTGAACCTAATGCTGTATTTTGACTTTATACTTGTATTTACCTGTCGGCAAAATTAAGATTAACCTAACTCGCTCTGCATAAAACCTACCGCTGCACAGGACCACATGTACTGTTTAAATTGATACTACCTTGCAATGCTTGAATAAGGAAAATCTGATTCATATAAAAATCAGACTTAAATTTGGTTAAAATGTTATTTAAAAAGTTTTTTTAAAGCATTACATTTAAGTGTCTGATACCTGTAGACACCCTGGTTACAGAGGGTAAACGAAATACATGATCAAAATAAACAAACCACTACATGGCTTCTATTGTGTTACATTCCAACAGTTTCAGTATCTGTCGGCTCCGTCCTGTACCTTGTTCTTCATATTTCTGTGGGTTAGTTTCAACATGTGAGATTGTTCCTCTTTGTCAGTGCAGTTTGTCTCTGTTGGGTTTCTTGTGTTACTCTGAACTGTCATGCATGAAAATGCTGATTGTAAGCAGCTATGTTATGATCATATAGTTCACATTTAAACCCTCAATAACTCTCTACCAACTTCTGAGGGAAATATCTGGCTCTTCATTCATTTTCTGTAACCACTTATCTTGTTAGAGGTCGCCGGGGGGCTGGAGCCTATCCCAGCTGACGTCGGGTGAAAGGCAAGGTACACCATGGACAGGCCGCCAGACTATCACAGGGCTGACACATAGAGACAGACAACTATTCACACTACAGGCAATTTAGAGTCACCAATTAACCTGCATGTCTTTGGACTGTGGGAGGAATACCTGGAGAAAACCCACGCTGACACGAGGAGAACATGCAAACTCCGCATGGAGGGGCTCCCTCACCCGGGGTTCAAACCAGGAACCCTCTTGCTGTGAGGTGACAATGCTAACCACTGCACCACTGTGACGCCCAATATCTGGCTCTAAAGCTGTTAAATGCTGCACAGTGTTCACCAGCTAGTTGCTAACTTTGCCAGTCTGTCATCTGGCGCCTTGCTCGTAGTGCAGGCTACAGTTTTAAGAGCTTTTTCACCAAAAACAGCTGCGTACTGCATCCAAACACAACGCTACAAGATCAGTGGGAGTGAACCAAAAGTTTTGGGTCAGGCAGCTAAACAATGAGCTAAAACTCACTATAAATTTAAAACCACTTCAATCATGAATTTTCCTGCGAACCCCTTGGTGCACATGCTGAGGTCCCCTTTAGGTGAGAGATCAACTTATACAGTTACTGTAAATTCAGAAAGTGTCTCATGACGCGTAAACATGACATGCAAATGTGAGGCTGTCTCTCGTTGGCTCTGCAGCCGGTTTACGTCAGCCAGGGTTAAGTGATCCTTAGCTGTCCTTTGCCCTCAGGTGACAGCTTAACCTCAGCCAATTTCTTCCTGGCACTGACTCAGTTCACAGCTCTCAGGTTGACAGTGCGTGACACAGGTGGACTGTTAACTCATCCTAGTTGGATCTGGACAACACACTTGAAGAGTCAGTAACCCCACAGTAGCCAAACTGTGGTTAAGACAAGGAAAACACAAGGAATGATATTTCCTGCCATCATACAAGAGGACATTATAGCATGTCCTGGCCTGTTTGATGGTTTGTAAATCTATGAACCAACATACAGTGGTCATTTGCATAAACTGCACATGCATTTCTTTTCTGTATGCGGAATAAAAAAGGTGAGATCCAAAATCCTGCTTACATAATGCAGAAATTATAGAGGGTAAGGCCAAACAAAACATGTCAGCAGTGAGGGGGCAGAAAAAATAGTAACCCGTCTGTTCATCTTTGCTCCCAGGTTGATGATGTCACTGGTTGGCTGAGTTTATCCTGCAGCCGCTGCCAATCTGCTGTCACTCAGCCTAATCCTCTGTTGGCAGGCCAGGTGGTTCTTGACCTGTCCTGTCCTTCAGCAGCAGCCAATCATGTCAGTAGTTTAAATTCTGCACATGGGCTACAAATATAGTATAAAACCACCGTATGTATAGTCCATGTATTTAAAAGAAGACTTCACTCACAAAATGACAATTTGCCTATCAGTTACTCTTCACATGTTACCTTGAATTCGTTAAGAAAACTGTGTTTTTCCTCCGTGCCTCCGCAGTGACTGAAGAATCTAAAAAAGGCAATCATTCTTCATGAACTGAAGTCAGTGGGGGCCACGTTTAGGAGCAGCAAAACTAAATCAAAACATCCTTTACAATCTCATACAACTTGTGCATTATATTCCAGGTCACATTTATCTAGTTGAAAACACTTCTACCTCGCATGAGTTTTACTGATGTGTTTTAAATAATACGCTTTAATGAAAATGCATGTTTGGGAAGTACTGAGCATACGACTGAATTAATGAGACTTGGATTTCTTAAATGTTAATGTTCTTAAATGTTAAATCTAAATCTAAATGTTAAATAACATTTAGATTTACATTTAACATTTAGGTTTAACATTTAATATTTAGATTTAACTGTGACATTATATTTAACATATTTCAAATATTGCTGTAAATGTGTTTAAAAAGTGATATTTGAAATATGTTAAATATAAATCTAAATGTTAAATAACATTTAGATTTATTTTAACATTTAGATTTAACATTTAATATTTAGATTTAACTGTGACATATTTAACATTTCAAATATTGCTGTAAATGTGGTTAAAAAGGGGATATTTGAAATATGTTAAATATGTCAGTTAAATCTAAGTATTAAATGTTAAACCTAAATGTTAAATCTAAATCTTATAACATTTAGATTTAACATTTACGTTTAACATTTAATATTTAGATTTAACTGTGACATTACATTTAACATATTTCAAATATTGCTGTAAATGTGGTTAAAAAGTGACTTAAATTCACACCACTTTTTTAAACGCTATTTGAAGCTAAATGTGGCAAAATGAAATGTTAATTTCAGTGTGAAATTTGAATCATACTGGAGGAAGTAATCACTTCGGCAGGTGTTACTTTCCAGTGAAGCAGAGTTTTTTGAACATCAGGTGTAGCGTCAGGTTGTTTTGCATGTAACAGGGGTCTGAGGTCTCTTGGAGTGTTCACATTTGTGCAAAAAATGCTGAGTCACCGTTCTGAGTCCTCTTAGAGCAGTGTTCTTCAACCCTGGTCCTCAGGGAACACTGTCCCTGCTCCAACACAGCTGATTCAAACTATCAGCTCGTCATCAAGCTCTGCAGTGGCCTGATAATGAGCTGATCATTTGAATCAGGTGTGTTGGAGCAGGGAAACATCTAAAACATGCAGGACAGTGATCCCTGAGGACCAGGGTTGGGAACCACTGTCTTAGAGGGCTGAAAAGGACCAAGAGGGAAAACAATTCTGTCAACTCTCATTGTTAAGCCAATTAGTGAGTGCGTCTGCAAGACACAAAATCTAATTTTTCACAAGTTGTACAACTACAGTGTTGCAGGCAAGCCTTGAATATACACGCCTGAGGAATTTTCATGGCATATGGTTATTAAAATGTCACCTGACTGACCATGAACAGAACAAAGCAGCCACTGTGTTTGTCGAATCAGCAATACTGGTGGCCCTATAACACGTTTAGAGGGGAAGTATGAACCTGCATCCGCCCCAAGAAAAAGCAGACATTTACTTTGTTGACAGGAAGTGCGGCTGGCTTCAATAGGGGTGGTGTCAACTGCATCAGACCTGACAATGCATTGAGCAGATTGTCCTACTGACCTGAATTCACCCACGCCTCATGTTGAATTCGAGGTCTGCATACAAACTTCCTACACTAAGCAGATCCGTTCTGAGTTGCATTTGCAGAAGACAAAAAGCACTTCTAGAAACCACATGTGAAAGATAAGACACTACCCTGAGCAGAGTGAAGCATATCATTTGACAAACCATTCTGTGGTGAAAACTTCAACACCACAAGTCACAAGACCAAGCTGAGAGGACACATTCTTTACAAACCATTTATTCTTTTATCATACAATAAATTTACATGTAAAACAAGCTGATTCTTTAAAATATGTGTCATGAGTTGAAATATTAATGCCAACGTTTAAAAACAGGATCAACAGCCATTACTTTGATCTCAAAGCACACTGCAGACTAATATTGTTTGTGATTGACAACTTGACTCCTTCATGTCTACTCAAAGTTTCTTTGGGGGAGGACAGTGCGATAGAGAGAAGTGCCTTTAGCCTGGTAGAAAGTGACGATCATCTTGTTCTTTGTGACTTCTGCATGGACGAAGCCTCCCAGTGTTGAAGCCTGGCCAGTGAAGAACTTCACAGAACCTTTGGGATTACGGTTCCAGTGACGGACATCGGGGTCCAGGAAGTTTCCAGCACCGCTCACCACGTAGCCAACACCGGACTCTTCAATGTACTGCATGGGGGATAAAGAAGATGGGATTAAAGGCAAAGCAGTGTTGCAGATTTCTTAAAGGGTTAATTTTTGCATGAACCAACCTGCAGATTGTGGTCATGACCGCAGAGGTAAGCAGTGGCCTTGTATTTAACCAGCAGAGGATGAAGCCTGTGCAGGAGACAGTCTGTGGGCCCGTGTTCGGACACAGACCACACAGGATAGTGTCCGGCCAACAACAGGAAGTCTGCCTTGGACCGAGCCAGTCTCTCCTGCAGCCACGTCAGCTGACGGTTGGCATCCACCGCACGCAGGGGGCCTCTGGGCTTCTCATCCAGGAAGTCGTCAGAGTTGCCGCACAGCATGATGGTGTCCAGCATGATGATGGTCAGGGTCTTCCCAGTGTTGGGGATGTGGAAGTTCAGCTCGTAATAATACGAGGGGAACTTCCTAAGAAGGTAATGGAGAGCAGAGTATTTGCACTTATTGTTTTAAGACTTCTAGACCATTTTGGAAAACTTTTAAGGGCATTTCCAACCTGAATGCCATTTTCCCCCATGTTTGTGGCCAAGTAACTAATCGCAGCAATTTTTAAAAATTGGCCCAGTGATGAGAACCGCAAAAAAGTCTGCAATGCAATCCCTGCAGGCAACTGAGCACAGTCAGCGCACGTCCAATAAAGTGCTTATTTTTGCAGTTTACGGGCTCAGATTGTTCCAAGTGTCACATTATGGAGAGGACTCTACAGAGACTGACCCCATTTGAAAGACTTTAGTCTTTTGTTTAACCAGATAGGCCCAAAATTTCTATCAAACACTCCAGACTCCATTTACATAAACAGTAATTTATCATTGTAAAACACACTATTAAAGTCGACAGTCACAAAACAAATGCAGTCTTGGTTCATTGTGTCACTGTTCCAACAATGACTAACTCTGGTTTGGATGAAAACAAACAAAAAAAACCCTTTAATTCACCCAGTTAGATGTAAAAACATGTTGGCTCTATACATGCTTAAATTACTGTTTATTTAAATGGAGTCTGGTGTGTTTGATGGCAACGATGGCTGATGGTGGTTAAACAAAAAGTTTGTTGCTCTTAAAAAGGGTCTCTTTAGGGATCCTTCCCATAATGTTATCCAACACTTAAGTAATCCGAGTCTTCAGTGGCAAAAACAAGCACGAAAACTGACAGTGCACAAACACCCCAAGTGGCTACATTGCAGCCTAGTTTCCCCTTGCTCTGTACCGGAACAAATAAAATTGTGGTTCCCATCAGTCACCTACATAAAAAACATGGGACATTAGGGTCCAGAGTTACCCTTTAAGTTGGCCCTTACCATCTGTCAGATCTGTGGCTGTAGTCAATCTGGGCTTTGACGTTCCCTGCATGGTCATGATTGCCAGCAAGCACATACCAGGGGACCTGGAGAGACTTTGCCGTGTACACAGACTCAAAAGTTTCCTGGTAGATTCAGGAGGAAACAGGGTTTTTTTCAAACTTCCACAATAATGCCTTAAAATCAGGGTTGTGTCACTGTTCATTTTAGAGGGCATCAAGTTTACTCAACTGACCTGAAACCGAGGAGAATCCACGCTGTCCACACCTTTGTAGTAGAAGTTATCGCCGAGGGCCAGAACAAAGTCAGCTCCCACCTGCTCTGCTATTTTGCTCATTTCTCGAGCAGTAGCCTTCTGCACAGCGGTGACATAGGGGGGATACGGCAGTCCACCCCAGTCTCCTACAGCCAGGAACTTGATGGAGGTTCGGTTTGCTGTAAAGGGAACACAAAACCATAAATAAAATCTTAAGAGCTGACAGTCTGAGAGGCGTGACCTCACACAGATGTGAAGTGATACTTACTGCTAGTTTCCCCCAGGTCCTCGAAGGCAGTAGGATAGCAATAGGCCACAGGAATGGCAGCAATTAAGATGGATACCAGTGTAAGCGCCATCTTTAAAGAGAGACAAACACAATCAGAAAGTTAGCAGCAGAACTGAACAGCTCAAATGGAGAACAAGACATTTAGCCATAACCAAAAATGAAAGTCAGCACATGGACAACACAGAAACAAACCGCAGCTGCAGCTGCAGCAACCGTGTAAGCCTTCGCTTCCTCTCTGCTTCCTACTTCTCTAAACAACCACCTGATCGCTTGTTTTATGCCTAAAGATGACTTGTGATTGGCTGCAGCCTGAAGCAGACATGCCCCAGCTGGAGCTAATAGAAGCTAATCAAAGCAGCCATGTCCATGAGGCTGAGAGGGTCAGAGGTCACAGCTTCATGCCTGTCAGAGCCTGTCATTGCATCTCTGCTTCCTTTAAATGAGACACTCTGCTCACAGTATCTAACACCTCCATCCTCTCCCCTCAAAAAGAAAACAAAGCTGACAAGAAACACAGCATGCCGAGAGCAGATGTCAGTGTGCAGAGACAGATGTCAGACAGTTAGAGATAAAAACAACACTCACAGCTGATAACTGGTGAGATGTGCTCAAGATGACCTGATGGGACACTGTCTCCGTCCTCGCGGCGCACCTCCTGCCCGCCTTTTATCAGCAGTCCTGGAGGAGAGGCTGCAGGAGGACCAGCCCTGCGACACGCTGCAGGGGCATGATCATTGCTCACACCCTGACTCAGTGTTGGGACAGCAGGGTCATCTGTACCACATGTGATCCACTATGGTTATTATAGCTGGTGTCCAGACTCCACTTTTTCCACTTCAGTGTTAATCACTGTTTTCCTTCTTCATTTGTTTCTGTCTCCGTGCTTTTAGCTTACTGAGTTTATTTCAGTGGCTTGATTCTTAACATAAAGCATAATAAACGCTGACGGCATGGCCGAATTGTTGTTTCACAGACTGCTGTCTTGTATTTTGTTGTGTGATATTTTGTGTATGTGCTATCAAACTTGAGTTCTGACTAATTTCCCTTTTTAACTGAAAACAGTACTCCGCTTATACTATCTGTTAAACAGCTAGGAGGCATCTGACAGTGAATTATGAACTGTAAATAAACTTTTTGCAGCCCTACATCGAGCTATCACTTCAAGACAAACTTTTTACATGGATGCATGCTGATGCAGATAACAGCAACGTTCAAAATATACTCATTTGTTATCTTGCGCACACATGCAGGCCTGAATAAAGGAGCACTCCTCTTTTTTTTACATGAAGTACATTTACTTTGTCAGAAGAAGAACAACTCAGCTTGTAAATACAGTTGTATATAGTCCTGCGTCAGGTCAGGTGACCCACAATAAAGGTGATGTGTGTTGTTTAAATTTTATTTGTGGGTTCGGTCCTGGGTAAAACAAACAACATGCAGACTGGATATTTGGTGCAAAACAATAAAAGTCCTGAAATAACAGGACATGAGAGATGCTTCAATCAGTGGGCATGTTAACTGTGGAGATGTGCTGCTCAGTACTATGAGAATAAGCGAAACGTATAAAACTAAATTGTATTTCCTGAATTACCTTTGTTTTCAAATATATTATCTCAGTGTCACATGCATATAATACACTGAAATTGTCTCTCTACACGTGCTGCCGTACTGAATTATTTGAACAGTGCATGGTTTGTTTTTTTATAGGATTTGCGGGTTCAGGTCAGGCTGAAGATTCTGTGGTGAAAGGTGTGGATGGACTGCAGAAGTATTCTGTCATATATGTACGTCTTGGTGCTGGTTTGGGAGCAGGTCTTGTAAATCTGACCCATGCAGGACCTTGTTGTATAGTTCTGCTTCTTCTCCTCCTCCTCCTCCTTCTTCTTCGGCTCTGGTTGAAGCTTTCAAAAGTTTGAAATAATAACCTAAATTATGTCATGGTGATGTCATCACGGTTATCTCAGATCAAACTTCAAAGTTTCACCAGAAAGCCTGCATCACAAACTGTCAGTGTGGAGTTTGTGGAGTTTGAAAGATGCACTTATTGAGCAGGAAGTCTACAAGATGCCAGCAAGTGGCATCATGGGAAATGTAGGACCTACTGTTTGTGGAGATTGACTCATACAAGGGAACAAAAGTCAGGCTATTCAGCCTTCTTTACTTCAACTTTTACTTTTCTTTTTATGGTAAGATTTAATCTGTAGAGTGCCCCTTTAAAGACGGAATTTATAGTATTCATTTAAGTTTGGAAGTTTTAGCTCTTCAGTGTAGGTGCATTTACTTTTCTATATATTACATCTTGAAAGTAGCAGTATCTTATATTTCATGTGTGTGCTTGTACTTTTATTTTCTCCTTGGGGAACCTTTGCAACTACAGTCACCTTATTTCCTCCCAAGAGTCAGTGAGGCTCCATCTAATCTGTGACAGCCACATAGCTGTAGATATAGACCAGGGCTGTCCAGACTGTTTTGAAGAGGGGCAATATTGGATGATGTGAAAATGCCTCAGGGGCCAGCTGATTCTCACATATGGGTTATTAATATAATCACAGAAATGAAACAAGCACAACTGTTTCGTCTTCATGTGAAAAAGTGCTCAACTTTTCACCACTGCCGAAAGTAGCAGCCGTCACTGTCGTCTTTATGCTTCTTTACTGTGGCTGTGTCTGTTACCTAGCAGGAAACGTCTGCTGTTAGGTAACTTCTCGTTTGCTTGTTTAACATCTTATGAAAACACATTAGTTCCACCTGTGTAGTTCTTACTTGGTGCATGTCTACAAATTGTATGATAGTCTTGCCACATGTGGTATATTTTGAGACAATTCGTGGGCTGTTTAAAATCTGTCTGGGGACCATTCTGGACTTTGGGCATACCCGATATAGACGATGCATGCTACATGGTAAATGGTTTCTGTATAGGCTGCACTCGTGGGTGTTGCAAAACGTTTGAGTAACACTGATGTGAGGAATATCTTTGGCATTTTTAAGGGAAGCTCATTGAGCAAACTGATGGTAAAAAGAAAACTTGACTTCAAAATAAGAGTCATTTATTTTACAAGAAAGAACAGCATTTTACAAGACACAGAAATAAACCTTCAGTTCAGAACTACAAGCAGCTTTAAATGGAAACCACAACATACTGATACAGACCCAGTACACTAGATTAAAAAACAACAACTCCAGAAACAAAACATGATGGTAAACCAGGTATTTTACACTCATGTCAACACAGACATGAAAAAGGATGCTGCAGTTAAAATAAAACAGGTGGACTTAAATCAAAAGAAAAGCCTGCAACTGTGTCACCCACAACTGTTTCACTAGATGTCCAAAAACAAACAAATAAGTTGAAAATAAAAATCCAGTTTCAGAGACAACATAACCACTTTTTTTTCCCTTTTTAAAAACTTTTATCCGAGGAGCGTGATCATTGAGGGTGGACAGAGTCAAAAGATGGCATAGCTAGGTGAGAAGGGCTGCACACGATGTGATGGTTAGTAATTCATGTCACCATATCCAGAGTAGGAGCCGTCGTTTTGTCCTCCGAAGCCCTGGTACCCCTGGTACCCCTGCTGGTTCCCCCACGATGACTGGTTTCCCCAGCCTGTAAAGTGAGATCAAACCAGAAGACGTTATTTTATGCATCTGATGCATTTTCTCTTAAAACAGGACACTGAAACAGGACATATATGTAGTGAGGGATTATTTACATACTAAGCCTCAATCCCATTTCATATTTCACCTCTACCCCTCATTCTTGAGTGCACGTTACCCCGTGGAACAGAGTAATGCTATGTTTCATTTACTTCTGAAGTCAATGGTAGGAGCTGGGAATGCCACCACGCCCGAGTTGAACACATTCTAGTACAAACAAGTCAGAAAACCAAGATGTTGTTAGCAATACTAGTTCAACCTCGGTTAGCTATTATTGGAAATATGAGCTGATAACGAGGCATTACGCCATATTTTGTGCTAACAAACACTGTAGCAACATGTCCACAAACAGAAGCTGGACAGGGCTGTGTGACTGTTTCAGTGAGACACAGGTAAGACAGTGCCAGAAAACAGTGTACTATTATAGCTTTCATTACTGATGACGGGTGGAGGAGCCATATTGGATTTTGACATCAAAGTTGGGAAGGTTCCTCCGACTTTCTGAGCTGGAAATCCGACTTCAGGGGACATTCCAGTTGAAATTTCTTACTGGCAACTACTTATTGATGGCGTTTAAGTAAACAGAGGCAACTATGGCTATAATACCAGTGTCAACATTACATCTACTATTTATCTTATAGTGATTTAAAGTTTCACGCTGTCAATCCATCAAACAACTCAACAAATAAAAAACAACACTGCTTCGTTACCAGGCCACTAGCAGCACTCTGTAGGTTAACATTAGCAACCCGTGCACCTACCCTGCCAGTCTGCACTGATATTAGAGGAGCAGTAACAAGTGCAGGACTTCAGTTGAATTTTGGGTGTCATACAAGGGGGGGGGGAATGCACAAATCAGCAATAACAACATTAAGCTGATCACTAGTGTAGTATTCTAGTTACTGAGAGATTTGTTTTTGTAATGCTTGTTAGAAAGAAAAGGACCATATTACATTGGCATGACATTAAGCTAAGATTATACGATGGTTTAATGTCGTATAAGCAAGGAAACACATTTGTTGTTCATAAAGCCATCTTGCTGAGAGAGTGACCTAGATCCCAACAAACAGAATGTGAGACAAAGAGTATGTTTGTGTGGGACAATGTGGGACACATCACCAGTGCTGAGAGGTAGTCAAAATGTTTTCATATATCTGTGTCTGTATATTGCTCCTATTTGAATCCAAATGTGCACGCACCTGACACACAGTCTGTAAACAAGCACGTTTGTATAAACCCTTGGGGGCGAAGGGTGTATTGGAGCTGAGACGAATAGACAAGCACTTTTATGTGATTTCATGGGTGGATTTTAACGTGCTACTCACCATAGTTATTATACGTCTGGCCGCCCGTCACTGAGCTGGGGTAAGCCGTGCTGTACATAGAGTAGTCTCCTCCCTGGCCCTCGCTCTGACCCTGGGTCAGCATCTTCTTCTTCTCATCTCCATACCCGTAGCTGTAAGGGCTCTCCTGGTCGGCGGGAGGAGGCATCGACTGGTAGCTCTCTCCCTTCATGTTGCCGGAGTCGGAGCCCGAGACAGGGTGGGGAGGCGTAGGTGTTGCTGCCCTCTGGGTAAAAGGTGCCGTAGCCACTGTTGCCGCCTGATCCAGGAAGGCCAGTGCCTTTGGCTGCATTGCTAGCTGCATTGTTACCATACAGTTTATCTAAAAGACAGGTGACACAAGAGCAATGTAAAGAACGTTTCAAACATTGCAACATAACTTAGACGACTGGAGAAGAATCTAGCTGTAGTTTTTTTTAAGGATATGTGTGAATTTTGGGGAGCAGTGTATACTTACGATAGCCTGTGCCAGTGCCGCTCTCGTAACTGTAGTTGGCTTTTAAAATAAAGGAAAGGAATTACAATTTAATTGATGTCCTTACATGTGAATGAGGTACATTTAAAGGATCTTATATTGTCTCGGTAAGACTAGGCCGACACAAAAATATCTTACTTTTGTTATAGCTGGGTCCTGCAGGAAACTGTTTGCCTCTGCCCCTGCCTCGACCTCTGTGGGGACCCCAGCCACGAGTACCGGAGTCGGAGGGAATGCCACGGATAGTGCCGAACCCTGGGATGTGCTGTAGAGCAGGAAATAGCAAAAGATTTTGTGTGACAACCAAATGCTTTTAGGCAAGAAGTATGCTGACCCTGACTAGTTCAGGGCTTCAAGGTCAGCAGTAGTCACTAAATAAATCATAGATCACATGATTAACTAGATAAATTACCATATCGGTGTACGTGACCTTCTTCTTTAGAGGATTTCTGTTGGCGTTTGATACTCCATTGTCATCTGGAAACAGCTTTTCCAGAGCAGCAAGGGCAGCGTAGGCCTTTGCTTCCTTCTTATTAGAGCCTCTCCCTTTAAACTTCTGCCCATCAACCTCCACCTGATAGAAAAAGAAAAAGACAACGCATCAACATTTTACCCTTCAACTGACAAGCATTACTGTCTGTCACAGTGGTTATTCTTATTTTAACGCTAACACCTAAGTGGGGTTTGTACTAGGGATGTCAACAGTTAACTGCCAGGAATATTTCTGACTAGTTATGTGTATCAGTCTATAGGTTAACTTTGCTACTTTTCAGTTTACTGCACTGTGCACCACCCTGGTCTGGTGGGAGGCAGACAGCTGGCTCATCAAGTTAACATGCAGAAACATAGCGCCCAACGCCCACCTAGGGACCACGACTGGAGGGTGGCCACCAGGTTGCTACAGCAATGTCATCCCGCGACCTGGAAGACATTACAAGTAGTAATTGCGACTGAGAGGCACTGCTGGCTAGCTAGCTCCCACCTGACCTGGCTGGTGCACAGTGCAAAGTGGCCAAAGCTAACATTAGCTAACCAGTGGAGACCAGAGGGAGGGCAGTGAACAGTATGTTTCCGAATTTTAACGTAGCTAGCCGGCTGTCTGTCAGCAAAGCCTACAGGAAATAGAATTAAAGGCAAGACATTTACATCACATTAAAATCTCACCACCTTTAAATGGATAGCGCTTTGAAATGTCATGCTAAGCTCACTTAGTCAATGTAACGTCGGACTAAAAGGAGAGGCCTCTTGTATTTCATTTTCATGTCACTTTGTGATTTTTTTGGAAAGCAAAAGATTAGAAAAAACGCACAGAAGCCTTTTGACGATCTTATTAGTTTTATTGCTTTCATATGACACTGCTGACTCACCTCCATGACAAAGCACTTTTCATGGGATCCCCCCGTCTCTGCAGACAGCTCGTACTTCAGGCTGCGGCGCTTCTCATTCAGCTCCATCACGGGGTTCTTACCATGTTTGGTCAAAATAGGACCCTGACCGCTCTGTGTGTAACAAGTAGACAAACGATGGCTGTTAAACACACATGACTACAAACACTTTACTCAAAAACATCTCATCTCACTTTTTTCTCTCGAAGGAAAACAAATGCTGAGATGACTTGTATGGAGGTTTTAAAAAGAGGGAGGAACTGAGGAACGTACATCTTCTGATGGAGTAGAGACCGCGCTGGCAGTTTTCACTAATTCCTGGGTTCCTTCACCATCACCTGTGGACTCTGGTTTAGACTCTGAGCCTGTCGGAAGACCGAGATCCTGCAGGACCTGTGAATTACAGAATTCAAATCATTAACAACTCTTCCTTCATACACATGCCCTGTGTGAGCTGTAATGGTTAACAAAAGCTGTCAAAAAAATCACAATAGTTAAATGTTCCTTCAAGCTAAACTGTGACATTAAACAATATCAACGCCTTAAATCTGGGGTTTGGTTTTGGTAAGTGACGTGTAAAGTATTGGAGCCCAACACTGGATGCCATGCAGGCTACTTAGGAAACTAGTTTTTATAGTAAAACAAGTTACAGTAACCTATGTCGATAGAAATACAAAAGTCTTGCCTTGGTGGCTACATTCAGCTTGGAAGCTCGTTTGGAGGGCCCCGTTGCCTCGTAGGTTTTCCCATTTACGTCCACAGCCATTGTGAAGACCGGCTCGTGGACTGGACCAGTCTGAGATGTGAGTCGGTACTCCAGGCCAGGTCTGTACTGGTTCAGACGCATCACAGCATTCATACTAAAGTCATCTGTGACTACAGAGAAAAGGAACAGATGGAGAAAAGGCAGAAAGAGAAATATGAGCATATGCATAAACATTAAAACAAACAAATGCGATTAACCCCCAAAAAGTTGGTATTTGGCAGCATTTTCTCATTTCATTACGTGTGTTCCCCAAAGCTGTTTGAATAATTGTAATTTTTAGAAAATAATTTTTTATATCAGTGTCAAAACATCCCTCATCCATTAATTATTTACTCATTATCTGTATCTGAGGTGGGGTACACCCTGGACAGGTTGCCAGGGCTGACACATAGAGACTGACATCAATTCATGCACACACTCACAAGTACAGGCAATTTAGAGTCACCAATTAACCTAACCTGCATGTCTTTGGACTGTGGGAGGAAGCTGGAAAACCTGGAGAAAACCCACACTAACTCAGGGAGAACTTGCAAAGGTGTTTGCAGACCAAACAGGTCTGGGGACTCCCTGAGAGAACTGCCCACTGGGGAGCTCTGCTGAGAACCACATAAGTGCTTTAAAAAAAAATCTCCACCAGGCGTAAGGCTTGAGGGGATCATGCGTTTGGTCATGTGTGCGAGCATATCTTTCTGTCCGCAGCTAATCTCAAATACTACGGTACTAATCAGCGTCATATTTTGTGTGCACTGTAGGCTGAAGTGATTCACAATTGTTGGAAAACATGTTTTATTAACTGTTTTATATGTCAATGACTGCTGACTCCTCACTCTTCTCAACTGGCTGGTAAAGGCCGCAAGTATTTTGAAAATCGGCTCAGCTAAAAACAGCGATCAGCTATGCTGTGTTCCAGCTGCGATGGCTGCGACCTGGATTTGTTCTGTCTGCCCCAGTTGTGGTTGCCAGTACTGCACTGGCTCACCGTACACTTATGTCACGCAAGGTTCCTCTTGTATGGAAGTTCCTCCTCAGAAAGAGTAGCTTAAAGGGGAACTACGACCATTTTTCAAATTCATACACATTATTCCTATGGACTAAGAGTGTCATAGTGTTGACATCAAGGCTGTATACTCACACACTGTGTGATTCATGTTATATACTAATAGGACACAGTTATAGGAGACTGTTTTGGGTCACTGTAGAAGTACAGATCTATCCTTTAATACTTGAAATCTACAATCATCTTGGGAGATTTTTCAACAGAAGCAAAATGAACTGATTATTGGACAATAGCTTCTGAGCTATTTACTTTGCTATTTACTTTGTTGGATTGCAACAGCATTAGATTTAGCTAAGTGTACATAATAAACTGGCACCTCAGTGCATGCAGATGTGTGTATATAGTACTATCTTGATTTTAAAAAAAGTTGGGATGCTGTGTAAAACTTAAATGAAAACAAAATACAATGATTTGCAAATCTTTTTCAACCTATATTCAATCGAATACAGTGCAAAGACAGGATATTTTATGTTGACACTGATAATTGTTTTTTTTATTATTTTAAAACATACACTCATTCTGAGTTTGATGCCTGCAACACGTTTCAAGAAAGTTGGGACGGGACAACAAAAGGCAGGAAAAGTTGTGGAATGTTAAAAAAAACCAAAACAAACCTGAATATTCCACAGGTAATAACATTTCACAATCTATAATCCATCAAAATATCAAGATCCTTTGCTACGTGTCTCATCTCATCTGAGATAGAGGGACACAAAGTGGAAAAACTGTGCTGTGGTCTGATGAGTCCACATTTCAAACTGTTTTTTGAAATCATGGACACCCTGCCCTCCGGGCTAGAGAAGAAAAGAACCATCAAGACTGCTACCAGCACAAAGTTCAACAGCAGCTTCTCTGATGGTATGAAGGTGCGTTAAAGCTCATGGCATCATGGATATAATGCTCATCTGTGAAGGCACCATAAATGCTGACAGATACAGACAGATTTTGGAGCAAAATATATTTGTCAGGGACGTCACTAATTCCAGCAAGAGAATGCTAAGAAACATGTTACAACAATGTGGCTTTGTAGTAAAAGAGTTCAGGTACTAGACTGACCTGCCTGCAGTCCAGACCTGACTCTCATTGAGTGTGTGTGGCGCATCATGAAGTGCAAAGTGCAATGGACTGTTGAGTAACTGAAGCCGTACATTAAGCAAAGATGGGAAAGAATTTCACTTCACTTACTGAGTGTTACAGAACAAGTGATGTAACACAGTGGTAAACATGCCCTTTTCCCAACTTTTTGAAACATGTTGCAGCCATCAAAGTAAGAATGAGTGTATATTTATGAAAAACAAAGTTTATAAGTTTGAACATTAAATATCTTGTCTGTGAGCTGTATCCAATTTAATATTGTAATATATGAAAAAGTATTTGTAAAACCCTACATTCATTTTATTTTCTTTTACACAGCATCCCAACTTTTTAGGAATTAGGGTTGGATATTTGTACAAACTGTCGAAAATTACATTAAAATGGATAGAAAATAGAACGTGATTCATGAAATTGCACATATAGTCAGGGTTTAAAGTTGGCAGGAATAATCTGATATATATATATATTACTATCAAGCAAGTTAATTTTTTGTGTGCTGTAGCTATGAGATCCTTCCAGTTCATGCCATTATGATACTCACTCAATAAACAGAAAGTAATGTCTCAAATGGCCCCGCCCTAACACTCAACACACATCATGCGTGCAGAAGTCAATAAACCTGTGGTCAGCATCTAGCAGTCTCCTACAAGAGCCCTCCTCCCCTGGTCTGTCCCATCATGGGGAGCATAAAGAGTCCTTAAACTGGGATAAGTATTTCCCAGTTAGAAAGTTCATTATTAACATCAATATGCAGTTCACTCTTTAAGACAGAGAAACATTGAAGAGGACAGAAGAGGAAGAACACATTATTTTCAAGACTGCTTATATAAACTGAAAAAAATGTTCAAGTCCAGTGTGTAGGATTTAGGGGGATATATAGGCAGTAAGGAATGTTATGCACTAAGTATGTTTTCTTTAGTGTATAATTACCTGAAAATAAAACTTGCTATGTTTTCCTTACCTTAGAATGAGCCGTTTATATCTACATAGGGAGCGGGTCCTCTTCCACCGAGATCGCAATATTGTACCACCATGTTTCTACAGTAGCTCAGAATAGACAAACCAAACACTGGCTTTTGATAGGGCCAGTCACGTTTTCACATCCGCCACCGTAGTTAGCAGCCCCTCTGTGATGCAAGTGTTCGGAAAACCACAGATCTTTAAGCATGAAACAGATTTATTTCACGTTTTACTGGGTTAAAATGGCGGGTCCCTTTTTTCGATAATTTGGCTCACGATGAAAAAAACAATCCCGAACGTTCGGATCTTAAGTTATCACAGAAAAAAGGTGAACACACATTAGCAGGTTATGGGCTAGCGGCCCGTCTGCGATCTGCCAAACAGGGTTGAAGAAACCCCCGATTTGTAACTTGCATGCTTAACAGCTTTAATCAGTGTTTTTAATCGGTTTAAGTCACCGGGTCCATTTGTTTTGGAGAGGAAGAGACCTCTGCGGATAATTCTGCTCGTGGTAAAAACCGCCTTGACATCTGGAACAGAAGTTAGCTGAGCACAAATTAAGTTATCAGAGAAAATAGGCGAGCACATGCTAGCAGGAGTTGGGCCAGTGGCCCATCTGCAACGTTTCGAGCAGCATCAGAGAAACAGATTTGTAACGTGAAACTGATTTAAATCACCGGGTCTGCTTGTTTCGGAGAAAAAGCCCTCTACAGATAAATCGGCTCCCAGTAAAAACATCCCAAATACTGAACACCGAACGAATCCTATGAGAAGTTTCCTCTGGTTGCAATCTGCAATCCTCACCACTAGATGCCACCAAATCTCCCTAAATCATACACACTGCTCCTTTAAAGCTTGCAGAAGTAAAGTCATTCAGGTTAGAATTCTTAAACAGACAGAGGATAGGTACATGATGTATTATTTAAGTTAGTCATTGTGAAATGTCAGATTACAAATTAAATGAGAATTGAACACTCAGTTTAAACAAATGCAGGCTAGACTGGGTAGTTTGGAGTACTTGGTAAAGTTTACAGTAATAGACTAACTTGGCCTGGTGTAGGGCAGGCTGTGGTATCCATGGTCACTGGTAGGTTAGGTCAAGGGTAGCAGTCATCAATTTGAATTTAAGCCAATGATGCTCTTTAGTATCAGTTGCCAAATTCCACCTTTTACACTATGGATAAGGCAAAGCAGCCATGATAGCACGACAGCCCCTGTAACATCTGCTAATATATAAAAGAATGCAGCCAAGAGCCACAGCAGCCTTAAAACACGGTCAGCTGATCACGTTGCCCGTTCCAGAATACAACAGTCCACCGGAGGTCACAGTACAAATCAATTCGGGAGTTGAGGTGAATCATTTTCCGCCGCTGCACCGCTGCATCGGATCTCAGGGTTCCCCACCAGCCAAATCCCACTTTAACCCCTGCTTAGTGTCTTTTAAATACGCACAGTAGAACTGACAATATAAAATGGCAGGTGTAGGGATGTAATGGTTACCGTGTTCACAATAAACTGCGGAAAATTTCCAGATGGTTAATGTGACCATTTCAAATTTGAGTTATCATTAAAACCGTGTTTGATTGCCGCGCTTTAAAAACTCACGGTAAATACTGTCCAGCATCGACCAACGTTGGCAACAGTCTCCCGGAACACAGGCGCGCAGGCGCAGCATGCAACATGGGCTTGTTCCACATTTCCTTTGTTTTCAGATTGGGCGTGCAGCACGCAAACCCAGTGATGCTACTGGTCCCTTGTCCTCATCTACAGTGACACAGACACTCAAGCAAGCATTTTCAAAGACAGGCTATCTTTAATGTTAATGCACATTTGATACGGTTTTATGTTTACATAAGTTACTGAATATGTTATTATTTGAATGTTGATGTAAACAAAAAGAACATAGAGCTTACCGTACTGATTTTAAATATAAAACGTAGTGAGATGATTCCAGTGTGTGTTTCAGCACATTTTAACATTAGTGTGACAATTTCGCTCACTATAATCATGATATTAAATTATCATACCACTTTATCTCTAGTCAGGTTCACGTTGTGTCATAGAGTTAAGGAAAAGACTTCAATAAAATATCCACAGCTCATATAACAGTAAAAAGGCTCAGCTTATACCAGGGTCTCTGATATTCAGTACTGACATGATTTCCTTGGAAAGCGCTTCTGGAACTTGAGAAACTTCCTCTGTTTGCTGTTGAGTTGTGGCTCCTCCCCTTCTTTCTCCACCTCTGTGTAAGGTCTCTTAGACGGTAAGTTGTAGTGTCCAGCAGGTGTTATCTGGGCTGCATCAAACAGCAGAAACAAGCCTTAGAACAGATTGTTTCATGAAAGTTTTCAGTGAACTGCATTAAAAAAAAGGGGGGAAAGACAGTTATCATTAGGTACCTGTGCCATCTCTGCTGCCTCCTGCTGATTTCCGTGGCTTTGAAGGTTTGTAATCCATCCCCAACACCTTGTGCATCTGTCCAAATGCACACAGCCTCAAGGCAAACTAAAAAAAAAAAATGAACAAGTTAGGTACTTCATCGAAAAACACAAGTGCAGGGGTGCACGTATGAGCAGCCTCATCTCACCTGAGCACTCTGGGTGATGTCTTCTCGCTGTTGTAGAGTCAGACATGCAGTGGCGTCGACTGTTTCCTTCTCACACGGGTCTTTCATTCCAGGGCCGTCTTTGCACAGATACAGTTAAATTAGTGAATTGATGTTAATCCAAGGTGTAAATATCCATATTGGTTTGACAACTCAATAATAAAAGGTCACCTTCCAAGAGGATTCCAGATGCAATGCACTCCAAAACCCTACGCAATGACTCGCCTGCTCCCATTGGTCTCTCAGACGTACCAATAGCCTTCTCCACCAGCAGTTCAAGAGGCTAAGTGGAGTCAAGAGCACAGAGTATAGACTCAAAATCAAGATCTAAGCTAGTCCAAGAATCAAAAAACAAGAGAATAGCTGACAAAAATGAGGCCAGTTTAAACCATAGACTGTATAATAAAGATGGATGACATGACAGCTCTGCAAAAGTAAAGCCAAAACATCTCAATTGTCCTCTCCCCCTCCGTGTTGTTGGATGGGACATGGGCATAACTATACGTCAAATTAATGATTCTGTCATTTTAGATTTGTATATATGTGTTTGTTTTTTTGTTAAGTTTGGTTAGAACTAGTTATTTGATACTATAAAAGGGGGTTTCATGTCATGATTGATAGAAGTGTGTGCGGATTGGTGCGCACACGATCAATGTCGCTGCTGTGGATTGGTCGGATAGGTGTATGGGCGAGAACTCGATAACATGGAGATCGCTGCTATGCAGACATTTTAGCTTCATTTTGTACATACAGAATAGTGGACACACATTCTCCATCTGTATATACAGTTTATGGTTTACACACGACTACATCTTGGCTGCAACAGGTGCAACCACAGTGTCCTCACCCATCCGGAGAGTGGCGTCCAGGTAGGAACGCGGTTACATAAGTCTCTCATGATCCGGATCACAATGACAGCAGAAGTCAGGTTGTTCACTTTGGCCTGGAGACACAAACAAAAGCCAGTTCAGTCAGAGGATGTCACCTCGGCCCTGTGCTCTGAGGTTCCACATAACGACTCCAAAAAACAAAGCACAGACAGGTCAGATCACCTGAGCCATCTCCAAATCAACAAAATATATAATCACTCATTTTTGTCCAGGTGCTGTTTGTTGTGGTAGAAAAAAAACTTTCACAAAGAGGTGATATAGAGAGAGCTCAGTCTGACAGCAGACATTTTGTAAATCAAATTATACGCTGGTGTCAATTAGGGATGCACAGATTATAAAATCCTGCGCCGATACAGATATTCAACAATTTGGCCGACAGCTGATACCAATGTTTTTTGTTGATGTTTATTTTGCTTTTGTTGTTTTTGACTCCTCCTGCTGTGCCAGTGAAACAAAGAAATCTTCATATAAAAGATAAGTGAACTGATTCAAAGGCATTACATCCTTTACTAAAGTAATTATAACGGCTTTAAAAGTCTTTCTACAACATATATCATAATTCCCTCTCTATTATCTATTTTATATTATTGTGGAAACATCAATAAATTTCTCCTTCAAACAGCTGTATTTGTTTAAGATTTAAGCCAAAAAACACATTTTACCAAATTTCATTTGAACATGATTACGTTATAATTGCCTTCACCTAAGGGCTCATTTACGCTTGGCGTTAGATCTTCTGAAAACTTACATATACAGTCAAAATGGAGCAGTATCACCAGAGATTGTGGAGGCAGTGAAGCATAGTTCAAATGAGATATCACTGTGGGAGACGATGAAGAAATTTAAATAATGGCAAAATGGAAAAATATGGGGACAAAAAATTTCCGTCCACATGCTGAGATGAATATAATGGCTGCACAGACCACTGCTGTTTAAAGGTACAATATTATGACCACCTCCTCCACTGCCTTGTTTGTCGAGTGAGACTTTTGACTCTGCCCTCTAGTGCCATCTAAAGGCTGTGTCTATGTCATCATTAAGGACACATGAAAGTATTTATGTTTTAAATGGACGCATTTATTTTCGTATGTAAAGGGAGCATAAATGAGCCTTGTAGCTCATTTTTACTGAATAGAGCTTGAACCCATCATAATGTAACTCAATGCAATGTCCATTAGCTGCTAGTTTCCTCCACCTGCAACTAACAGCTCATGTTAACTAGCTCTGTCGGTTGTCGTTTACAATATAGTTATTGAGGAAAAACGAGGCCATGTCGCAGATGCATCGATGGTAAGTTTACTGTGTCCTTTCCTCCTGAAGATGTCCCAGGGAAGATCTCTGTTCATCCCTAGCACATTTCTATTGTCCTCGGGACGATGTTAGTCTCAAGTCCTGATTTATAGCCTGAGCAAAACTGATGTGACACAACAGGAACACATCGGCCACTGCCATCGGTGAGTATCATCTTATTTGCCAGTAGGCAGATGACAGTCAACAAGGCGAATGTCGGCTGTTAAATCAGTGCATCCCTACTGTCAGTACCAATGATTTATTCAAATGTGTCATTGGCACTGATCAGCAGATCACTCTTTATGAGTTAACAAATAAATTTTGGAATTTTTCGACACACTTTCTCCTTGCATAAGAATATGGAAAACATCAACAATAACTGAGAGCAAATTTTAAAAAGTGTTACTGTCACGAAATAGATTATAAAGAGAGACCATTCAAACAGTTCGTACAAATAAGGACGTGAATGCAAACCTGGAACCACTTGGCGTGGCGGAGGGACGCCAAGGCAGTTAGGCATTTCTGCCTGTCCAGAACGTCCGGCGGATCGTTGTCTGTTCGCGTTTCTATTGACGAGGTGGGGTAAGAAGAAAAGGTACAGTTTGACCAAGGGGGTCGGCTCTGTCTTGCAGCTTAGGGAGTAGCAGCTTTCCCCAAACCAGCAGCAGCAGGGAAAGGGGGTCAGACGTACCTAATGTGTAAATCTTTGGTCCCAGCAGGCACATTAGCCACCTGTCACAGATCCCAGCTAACTTTTCCACAGTGTGTGAAAAGTGGAAGTAAATACTGTCATAAAGACACAGTAGTATTTACAACACTGCATAGCATGTTTTTAATGTTCAGACTACAATAAATACCCCCTTTCCTCAGCCCCTCAGCTTGAGTTTGCTGCTTCCCCCCACTCCTGAGACAGTGTCCAGTTGGTCAAAGGTCCAGCGTTCCTAAAAAAACTTGACAGACTAAAAGGCAATCAATTGCAAATCACAAGCATTGTGAGAATCTTCACGTCCGCCCCACACTGCAGCAAAACTGATGGAATCCCTGATCTAAAGGTGGCTAAAACAGGTCATATAAGAGATCAGAAACACAAAGGGCCATACCAGCTTTGTGGAAGTTTTAGCTCATTTTCTACACTACAAATACAATTCTACTAATTTGTCGTCCAAAGTTTAATGCTTCTTCGAGTTGATTTTCATTCTGCGCCACAATGAACTGTTGCATAAGTGACAGGACAGAGTAAAACACTGAGAAACAGATGACCAACAGTACAATATGCTTGCAGCAGGGCTGCCCGATACCGGCCCAAATTATAAATAATAAAACTTAAATACTCTCTCTCAAACTTGGTCCAACTAAAATTTGATTGGTGTTCGAGCACTGCTTGAACAAAGATAGGCAGTATTTTGTGGTGGTGTGTCAATGCATCTCGCTGGTTAAGGGGCTAAAATTAGCACATCCACCTAGATGTTAAACTGTCATCACTGCCAATCAAAGCCAATCGGAGCTGGAGCCTTAAATACCTGTGACTACTGTTATTTCAATTATTTGTCCTGGGCATGAATGCTAAGTGAAAAGTTTCCCATTAAATACAAAAGCCAGATGACACTGGGTGTTAGTGTTTTTTTTTGTCCAGTTGGAAAGGGGCTTTAGCAAACAGTTAGCTTGGTCGCTAATGGGAGAAAACAGTTCACACAGTCCTTCAAAAAAATGTATTTGTACCATCAACTCTTGTCTTAAAACGATCTGCAAACCACTGTGCTTTTGTCAGACACTACTCCTGATAAACACCTGACTGGTCATGCAGTTTGTCTGTTAATAGGGAGCACCTGAATTGATACACAAGTGAAAGCCCTTCAAACTGCACCTGATGAAGTCTGAATGATTGTAAAAGCTAAAATCATGATCATAATCATTACATTATTTTAATTGCGCAGCCCCAGTGTGCAGTGTAGTAAATGGACTAAAACTGCACTGAGACTGGTATGGTTCTGCAAGTGGGGCTTCAGCACACCCCTTGACCTTTAAATGAACCCACTGAAACTTTAGACTTCTATGTAAATACAGCTTAGACTGATCTACACAGAAGCTCTAAAAAACACTAACTAACAAACACATTAATCTATAAACAAAAAGTGATTTACTGTTTCTACTTTCTCCTGTCTGGTTGAATTTAAATCCTCCCAGGGGAAGTCATAGAGATGCCTTCATTGTCAGTTTTATGTATATATCAGTTTTGCTGCAGCTGGTGCAAAATGTACATTTTCAGCATCAAGTACATGCAATGCGCGCTTTAACTTGTTATTCTTGAAAAGCCTTCACTTTAAACATGAAAACAATTCAACAAGAATAAACAAAGTTGTTTTTTATGACTGTGGGATTGTTATCACATGTGCAGAATGTATCAGCGACTATACAAGAAATGTAGTGCTGGCAAACGCCAGTTGATTCCAAAACGACGACAGGACTCTAGAGCCAGTGAAGAGCCAATTTACATTGGTTGTTCACCGCCATCGGTCTGAGACAGTCACTGTACAAGCTCCACTGAGGGTAAATGAGATGAAGATGGACAACATGTGTGGCATTTTAGTTGTCAGTGCAGAGTTACAGATCAGTGGAGCAGTACAGTGTCTGCATACTGAGAACACACAGATCAGGCCTGCGGGAGCTGATGTTGGAGACTAGACCAACATACAAACCTTCTCCTTCTCCTTCCCCTTCTCCTTCTCCTTTTTCTTCTTCTTTTTCTTCTCCTTCCGCTTCCCCTTCTCCTTTTTCTTCTCCTTCCCCTTCTGCTTCTCCTTCTCCTTTTTCTTCTCCTTCCCCTTCCCCTTCTCCTTCTGCAGGTTTATTCTCTTGCTCTGCCCTGACAAGAGGTGATGTCAAGTGGATAGTGAGAGTTAGAGCCGACTCCTTGGTGCTTGTCACAACTAGGGTTGCATCCCCTGGACATGGGGTCACTGTATATGTTCCAGCTGAACTTGCCTTTAAGAAGAGGAGCAAAACATGAGGAGAGCAAAGAGAGAGTTTTGATATTCAAGAAACAAAGACCTAATTAAAAGTCTGTGAAATGTTTTTATGGTAGGTACTCAGTCCTACCTCCAACTGTTCAGATAACTTTTCAGACACTTGATTTAGCAGAGTGATGGTAGGTTTGTTGGAACAAAGCAGCACCAGCTCCAGCTCCTTGTCACCCTTCAGCAAGAGTCCCTTGGCCACCAAGCCGACCCTCATAACTCCACGCAGGATACGCTCTTTCGAATCACTGCTTTTACTGTCAAGAGAAAAAAAAAAAAACATTAAAATAACTATTTAATTATTTATGTAGTGAGGAGAAACATGTTGCATTAAAATGTTTTAAATGGCAGATAATATACATTTTAAATCAGTGGGAGCAGCAAACACATCACTCACCTCCCTGCCTCTGTTTCTTTTTTGTCATCTTTCGTAGTATCCATCTGGTCAGACACTGTCTTAAGGGCACATTCTACACGGGTAACAATTGTCTGCACTGCCTCCAGCTCCTCTGGTGAAGGATACACATCAGAGTGTTTGGCCATCACATGGCGATCATATGGCCCAGAGTGCACCTTAGGGGCCGCATTGTCCTTAATTGGGAAATCAGAATAAGCAGGGTTTATATTGGCGAAAAGAACAACAAAGTGTAGATGACAAAAAATATGTTTAGTTTATACTGTAATTACATATTAAATTATTTTTGTAAAGAATAGATTATGACAAGTATTCATTAAAAGCAGTTCTGGCAGTCCCTACCCAGTTTATTGCTGCTTAGATGTATTCCAGTGAAAAAGCAATCTCATGCAACATGTCAAGTTAAAAATAGAATTGGGAAGTATAATATTAGTTAGGAAGTGCATGATATTAAAAACACTTGGGGAAAAAAACATGCACCAGATAGAGCTTTCACGCAAGAGGAAGAGCAATCTTTTTAAAGTACAACAGAAACTGGAAAACATGATAAGACGTTCAGTCTTATCATGGCGGTTTGAAGAAGTGGATTACATGACTCAAATTAAAAAGACAATGGATGATCGTGTCTGTGGGGGACGATTTACACAAACAAAACACAAACCTCATGCGGCCGATTGTCCTCAACATGCTCCATAGCAGCAATGTAATCATGATACTGTCTCAGCTCCTCCTCGTAGCACAGGCAGTCATACCAGTAACGGAGTTCCTCATATCTGGAGGGAGGAAATGACAAAATTAGGACAGCTGTGAAGGCAAGCTCCAGTGTTTAAGCCAGGTGCTATGACACTTTGAACAGTTTGATCTACAAACTGTGCTTGAAAAAAGGTAATTCTACATTTAATTCAACAGCTGTGACAATGAAAATGATTTCAAGACAAAAGGGAAGTGTACCATTTACTGATCAGGGCCCCATTTCCCAGAGCCTTTGTAGTGCTACCTGCATCATAAGTTGTAACTTTAGGTCTCCCTTAAGCTTACAGGCTGTTTCCCAGAGTCTCCTTAGTTAAGATATATCTTCTGAAAGGTATATCTTTAGAAGGGCGGTCTGAACCACTCATAAGCTGTCTCTTAGTGATGCGCTCCGTTCATCCCGTCACAGTTTTAGCTTTATTAGGCCAAAATTATGCTTTTTAAATGGACAGTTGCAGTATAATTCACATCTAGACTCCTTGCGCAAATTACATCATCACATCATTTATTTAATGGAGCTAACTAACTGAGGATATATTTTTTCTGACGAGGCTACAGGCTGTACCCTACCACTATATACTAATATCTGACAGATACTTGACAAATTGATCAAATTGAAGGCTAATGAGGCCGGCTGGAAACTAATCAAGCGGGCGGCACCAGCTATTTAGGCGGTCAAGCGCATTGCCTCTGCTTGCTTCACTGTAGATGAGATTATGGCTGCATTACAGCAAATTGTTGCGCTAAATCAACTGAACCCAAGACGTTGCCATCCTCATAGCCATTTGGTTCAAGTTAATCATTTTTATAAGGACAACCTTCAGTCCGCTTGATGTCCTCTCAGACAGTGCCATCCTGTCCAAATACTGGCTGCCACGAGAGGAGATCCTGAATCTGTTTGCACTTGTGTCCCTGCACAGTCCCAGAGCTACACACACACGCACGCATGCACGCGTGCACACACACACACACACACACACACACACACACACACACACACACACACACACACACACACACACCAGTGAAACGCAGATATGCTGCTGCTACAGGTGCCTACAGATTTGCAGTCTGTACATCGACAGAACTGATGTTGGAAAACTTATATCTAAGACACAAACTGGCACTGAACTGCAATGATGGAAAAATAGAGACAAACACGTATGCTGTTATAAATGTTTCAGTAACAAAAGCATTATTGGTGAGCAGCAATCATGTTTCTCTGCTCCATCATTAGTCTCCTTGTTTATAACAGGATGTGCATGTATTTTTTTAAATATGATATGCTTCAAGCATATTAGGACGGGGATTTTTCCTGAAACGGTGCCAAAATGCTCGTCTGGACGGAAAATTTAAAGCGCTGCTTTTAAAAATACCTGAGTATGTGTGGACTAGGCTTCAAATAGATGAGCAGATGTTCTGTAAAAGGCATAGTCTCATTTATGATATAATATTTGATGGAGGTGAAATTATTATGGCAATACTTTTTATATTACAACGTCATTTATTTACCTTTATATGAGATCAATCAATGCGTGCAGCAACTATTAGTACACTTTCAGCACTGTGGTGAAGGACAGCTCCAACTTACCATGTACCTTAGCAGCTCTTCTTACAAGCACCCGCTAGGGGACAGTTTGGGAAACACTCTTGGGAAAGAAGTTCCTTAGCTAAGGTATATGTTAGAGACCTTCGTAGGGCGCTAAGGTACACTGAAACTGGGAAACGGTGCCCAGCTCAGTGGCAACTCATGTTACACGATCTGTGACAACTGTGCCCACAATTTTAAAAGCCAGTGTAAAAATGATATTTTCTCGAATTTGATTAATTTCTGTGTGTGTCTGTCTGTTTGTGGAGTTTTTCCACTCTATTATGACGTTGTTATTGAACGTATGTTTAATTAATGGTGCTATACAACTTCTATAAAACTCCTTGGTTGGCCAAAAAACTGAAGAAACCTTGTGCACAACTGTGTGTCTCTCCTGGGTGCCAGCTGGTGCAAGATAATCCACATGAATCAATAAAAACAGTAGTTCCAGTGCACACCAGGATACTCAGATTGTCAGGTACTGTCAGCTTACATTTAAAAACAGAAGAAGGAACGACCTACTTAGTCGGCCATTCACCAAATGCTGTGTGTGTAACGTTACCTTTCAAAATCATGCGGGAGGAGACGGTGGCCCTGTTGTATGAGGCTGTCCCAGTACAGCAGCTCCTCATACGCCTGATGCTCATCCCACTGCGCTGCAGCTGCCGCCATGCTGTCACGACTTCCGGGCCGACGCTACCACCTCTCGGAGAAAGAAGAAACCTTTATTGGTCTGTGCACAACTGGTAACGTAGAATACAGCAACAGAGAAAAGTCTGGACACAGTTTATCATTCAAGTAAGCCGGGTAGAGTGTCCAAACTTTTAAAGCTCTAACTTGCAGTGTTAATTTAAGCTAAATGTAATGAATGATATTAGCTCAGTAATGCACATTCATGATCTGTTAGCTAACGAGCTAACGTTACGCAAGAAACTCTTCTGGATACAAATACACAAAGATGCATAAGTAGTTTAGTGCTCCACACATGATCTAATGCAGCTGTCCAACGACGCTGTAATTCACCTTCCCCACCTGCTGGACAAAGGTGCTGCGACAAACTAACAGTGCACGTTAGCTAATGTTTATAGCAATGACCGCCCACTTGATGCTAGCAGGCTAGCTAACGTTAGTCAGCATGCCGCTGCCATCTTTGCCACTGTTAAAATAGACGTGTCATTTTGACACTAAACCACTTTATTTTGTTGAGGTTTCATACAGAAGTCAGAGCTTACCTTTAACAATGAACAAATAAATCGGTGTACACCTTTTTTACTGTAGCGTAGCTGTCGACCAAAGGGCCGCCTGAAGATGGCTTCCTCTTCTTCTTCTGTGGTTTTACTGGAAAACGTTAAATGCCACCACCTACTGTACTGGAGTGTGCAACGGCTATTCTGTTGCTATGGCAACAGCTTGGGTCCCCACTTCCTGTCAGCTGCCAAGGAAACTATTTAAGTTTTATAATTTTGTAGTTTCCTTGTCAAACATTACAACAGGAAATACACCTGGACCCATACAGAGTGTTTATGTTGTCAAGGTTGAAACGGTCCATATAGTTACATACAGTTATATTCTGAATATTAAACCTGTCTTGTTGAAATGCTATGCAATATTATGCTCATATTCAGATTCATACTTATATTTTGGGTTTCCACTAGAACATGTTTACATGCTTTAATGTCTGTCTGCCTGAATATACCTTTTGGATATGCCCTCAGTCTATCTTCATGGGCCATTTCACTGGAATTACATCACTAGGCAACAGCATTAGTCCATGTTTACTTCTTGTCACCTGATGTCTCTCCATCCATTTTCTAACCACTTATCCTCTTGAGGGTCACGGGGGGCTGGAGCCTATCCCAGCTGACATTGAGTGAGAGGCGGGGTACACCCTGGACAGGTCGCCAGACTATCACAGGGCTGACACACAGAGACCAATTAACCACCAATTAACCTATCCCCAACCTGCATGTCTTTGGACTGTGGGAGGAAGCCGGAGCACCCGGAGAAAACCCACGCTGACACGGGGAGAACATGCAGACTCTGCACAGAAGGGCTCCCGCACCTGGGAACAAACCAGGAACCCTCTTGCTGTGAGGCGACAGTGCTAACCACCACACCACCGTGCCACCCTCACCTGATGTCACACACTGCAAAATATTCCAGCAAGAAATACAAAATCTGTGTGTCATATGTATGACTGTCATGACTCTTGTACATGTTAAATCAAAAACTGAATAATAAAGCTCTATAAAAAAAAAAGACATTTTTATGTTTCAGACAGCCTATATAGTATACTTGTGACATCACAAATTCACAGAATTCCTGATGGCTTGTTTACAGGCACAGTTTATGAATACCGACTGTGTGCATTTCTCTACTGTTTTGATGCGTTCACAGTAAATATACAGCACATATCCCTGCTTTATTTAGAAAAAAAAAGACATGGAAATCTGACTTTTCACAACATGGACCCTCTATATGAAGCCCTCTGAACCTTAAATTGTTTGTCTCCTATCTCTAACAGATCTGTAATGCTCTACTCCCTCCCCACATATCTACCACCCTGTTCCTCAATCTTTCTATTTTAACGCTCAGCTTCATACAGCCTGTCAACACAGGGTCAACTGCTTTCTTGCGGGTACAGGTCTCACATTTACACTGTCCTTTTCATGGTGTAGCCTTTATCAAAGACTGTCTGTGTATGCCTACATCCATGGTGTATATGCCTGAGGATGACATTACGACACAACCTTTTAAAATAAGGACAAAAAAAACTGCCAAAAAACCAAGAGAAGCTGGATTTTGGTGGTGTTTGTGAAGTGATAATATGAATATAAGGCTAACCGTTGGTACACTGTAGGTTTAGGATATAGCAGTAGTTACAGTTTAGATGAAAAAAAAAATCACCAAGACAAAAGTTAATGTCACCTGGCGGAGAGATTAGTTAATCACTTTAGGAGCCAGTTATTTAATTTGTAAAAGTAATTCCTCTCCTCACCAATAGATGGTGCTAAATGTACACTCAACACATGAATGGAGTAGTTATGCATCTGGATTGCTGCAGTCTTGAAATTTATACCAACAGAACTGCTTAAAGGAAAAATGTTATTTTTTTGTCATTTGATAGCCTTATAGTGATATATGTATTTTTATACTGTACAAAAAAATGCTCCCATTTTTCACAGGTATACATTAAAGAAATAAGACTTTTTATGCACTCAAAGTTTGGTCGCAAATTTGCTAAAATTGCAGGTTCTCCTTTTCCAAGATAATCCAGGTGTGTCATATCCAGATGCTGATTATCCAGCATCATCACTACACAGATGTGCCTTGGGATGGTCACAATATAAAGGCCACTAAAATGTGCAGTTTGATCACACAACATAACGCCACAGATGTCTCAAGTTTTGAGGAAGCTTGCCATCATGCTGAATGTCCACCAGAACTGTTGCATGTGAAATGAATTTTCATTTCCGTACCATAAGATGTCTTCAATGTCATTTACGTTAATTTGGTAGGACATACCACCGGCCTCACAAACGCAGACCACATGTAACCACAGCAGCTTAGGACCTTCAAAGCCAGTGTCCTCACCTGCAAGATCACCTGAGACCGGCCACCCAAACAGCTGATGCAATAACTGGTTTGAACAACCAAAGACTTTCTGCATAAACAATCAGAAACCGTCTCAGTGAAGCTCATCTGCATGTTTATAACCCTCAGCAGGGTCTTGACCTGACAGCAGTTTGTCATCGTAACCAGTTTGTGGAGATGTGAGGCCGGTTAGATGCACTGCCAAATTCCGGTAAATGACATTGATGACGTCTTATGGTAGTGAAATGAACATTTAGTTCATGAGCAACAACTCTGGTGGACACTCCTGCAGTCAGCATACCAGTAGCAAGCTCCCTCAAAACACAAGATATCTGTGGCATTGTGTTGTGTGAACAAACTGCATATTTTAGAGAAGTCTTTTATTGTGACCATCCCAAGGGACACCTGGGTATTAATGATGCTGTCAGCAGCAGGATTAATACCCAGCATCCAGCATCATTAATATCAGCATCTTGATATGTCACACCTGTCAGGTGGATGGATTACCTTGGAAAAGGAGCAGTGTTCACTAACACAGATTTAACAAATTGTTGACCAAAATCTGAGAGAAATATATCTACTGAGTGCTTAATGAAGTTTTAGATCTTAACTTAAACCTGTGAAAAATGGGGGCAAAAGCCAACATTTTGTTTAGTATATTAAGCTTTGATACTTGTGGAGAGAGTCAGTCAATTGATTTTGTGAAAAATCAATTGAGTTTATTTTAGTTAGTTCATTTTGAGCCCGGGGGCTTCATTCCCCAGGCAGGGGACATGTTGCCCCAAGAGTTTCGTCTTTATGCTGTTACTCTACGAGTGGTGTAGGTAGTTACAATAATCCCCAGTGCACGCTATAGTGTCACAAATGATTTCGTCACATGATCAAACACAGACCTGACACAGGAAAACGTCAACATACATATTACCCACCAATCATCACTGCATATCTGTATATGAGAAAAAATACCAAAGAAAATAAGAAATTATTCATTTAAAGTAATAATTTTGATAGTTATTTATAGTTTATGTAGAACAAGCATCTAATATTGTTATAGATGCTACTGACTATTTTACAAAAACAAAACAAGACAAAAAAAAAGTATGCCAGTTTTTCTTTGAACACAGGTATATTTCAAAGGTATGAATCACTCATTAGGGCCCATTCGTCTCAACTGCAGTGTCTGCACTGTCTATATTTTAACCTCTGCGCTCACCAATTTATTTGTTCCAACAGTGTGTTGGTTTATGCATCATCAAAAACTCATATCCAAATATATATATTTTTTAATCTTTACTGTAAATTGACTTTGTTGTCCCCCATCTTACCCTACTAATTTATCATTTTTACATATTCCAGGTGGTGAACAGAATGTGCCAGCTACATACCAGCACACTGTTGTACAAGCACTTCAGACTGAGTCATCCAGACCCAACTGTCTGTTTCCAACTAGTTGCAATTGGCAGAAATTAGCTTTCAGGCCTGTGGAATAAGGAGGAAAAAATGTTGCATCTGCAGACCATGTGAATGTGGTTGGAAGACATGATGCAGGGGAGGAAACAGATAAACCAGAAAGCTGGTAATAATAGTATTTCATTAAAGCACCGCCCCAAATCTAAATGTGATTCACACTGTAGCCACTCTACCTGCCCAGACACTTGCCCTCGTAAGGAAATGGCAAATGAATCAGTCTTGAATCAAAAAAATTTTTCTCAACAATCTTCTTGATTTATTATGTTATTATCCGCATGACCTTTGTGGATAGTGCTTTACCATCCGTCATTGTTGTCATACGGGAAGTGAAATCCACAATGAATCAGCAGGTAATCCCTGCTGCAGATCTCTCTGTCCTCAGAATAAATTCTTAACAACATATTCATGCATGACCCAGGTTTTATCGTCAACACTCAGGAAAGCAGACAGAAAAATTAAGTTAAGCAATATAAAATTCAGTGTTATAATTTCACTGTAAAACTGAGTAGAGTAATACTGCCTTAAAGCACTATCTGGCCAGAATAATCTATGTGATAATATGTACTATATTTAACAGTTGGACACAAATATCTTCCTCTTCTTTGTAAAATTGAGAAGTACATTAGTCAAAAATGAGAGCAAAACTTTAGGTCACATTTCATTGCTTTATTTACAATCAATTTAAGGTTCTTTACATATCCTCAGTAAATTGAGGGTACCATTCAAGTATTAACTTATAAAATCTTACATTATTTCACGTAAAGCACTGTATAAACAAGCATATTTAAACGTGACCATACATAAACTCCACAGTATTTGAATATTTATATTCCTTCGTAGAATACATTCAGCAGAATAACTAAAATTAGGAATACAATCTAAATATTCTTGTTTTACTCTGGAGCTCCCTCTGGTGGTTATACTGACACAGCTCATTTCTTCCACATTCATTTAATGTAAGAGCAAATCACTGTGCAATTTGTTTTTTTACTTCCAAAGCTGGTGAAAATGAACTTTTCAGAGAAATAAAACCAAATAAAACTCAGTCCCTCTTTAAGTATCACTCCTGCAAATCTTAGAGTCTCTCAGGACAGAGTGTTTTTAGTACCGCGGTCATATACTGTGGCCTACATCTCTGCCCTGTGTTACTTTGAGTTTCCAAATGAGAATACAAAAATAATAGTAAGGAATGTTCACTTATTATAAGTAAACAGTAGAAAGTTTATGTGCAAAATCATAGCATTAGCTAGCTTCCATTTGTAAGGTCAGACAATGAACTCACTTGTAAACTTTTGTGGAGTATGAAAGATATATTTTGATTGATAAGCATTTCTGAAGTGGACCAGCCGAGAAATGTCAAACTGCATGTCTAATCTGTCTAATCCACAGCCACAAAGTTAGTTCTCTCTGCATGCTTCTATGTGGGTCTCTCTTTCGTCTCTCTGTAGAGTTCTTCATATGCTCAATGACTTGGTGACACAGTACATCCACAGTAAAGTCCTTCTCTCAGCTCAAACTTGGTTGACTTCATTCTTCTCTGAGCTGGGAAAAGAGGTGGGCTCCCAGCGGCCTAAAATATTACCCCTCAGTCCCGCCTGGCACTTAACGATGAGGTAGATTTTGCGGAGAACGGTGCGGCGCAGCAGGATGTAGACCCAGGGGTCGAGAATCTGGTTCCACGTGGCCAGCCTCACACCCATCACCATCAGGGTTTTATAGCTGGACAAGTCCTCTCCAATGGATCCTGTGTAGGAGCGGATCGCTGACATCACGCCAAAGATCTGCAAGCATGAAAGATGTGATTGTTATCATTACATGATAAAGAAGCAAAAACACTGCATTGATAGACAAGCTAAAAGGACTCAGTTCTTGAAGTGATCTAGTTTATTTTGACACAATTAATAGAGGTTCCAGATGAGTGCTCTCATTTTGGTATTCTGCCATGGATACACCGATATCTCTTTTGCATTATAACATTAAAGCTACAGTTGGTGTATGACGAAAAATAAATAATAACGGTCACTATATCCTGACAGCAGTAGCCTACATGAAGCAGATAATCTCTGAAAAAATCATGCCTCTGTGCCTCCTCAAAGTGTAAAGAATCACAAAAACAACCAATCAGAGCTGAGGAGCCTCTAACGCAGCTGTCAATCATGTTTTTATTTTTATTTAACCTTTATTTAACCAGGCAAGTCATTAAGAACAAATTCTTATTTACAATAGCGGCCTGGCAAAAGGCAAGAGCCTCTTGAGGAGAAAGGGACAGGGACTAGAGGGGTATCAAACGATAAATCACAGCTCGTGAACTGCAGTCAAACTGTCAAACTAGGCAACTCTAATCAAATATGAACAAAGATTCTGTTACTGCATTGCCTATTTCTCACCTTAAATGTTCTGAGAAACATATTTTTGTGCACTGTTTGGTTGTAAAATGAGAAAGATTGCTGCGGCCAGTGGGTGTTCCTTCGTTTTCGGTTTCAACATGGTGGCCGGGTCACAAACTTTGTCATTTTATAGCTAAACAGTACACTAAAATTTGTTTTTTACATAATCACTTATCCTGTTAGGGGTTGTGGGGGGGCTGGTGCCTATCCCAGCTGTCACTGGGCGAGAGTTGAGGTACACCCTGGACAGGTTACCAGACTATCGCAGTGCGATATTTACAGTTACCAATTAACCTGCATGTCTTTGGACTGTGGGAGGAAGCCAGAGTACCCACAGAAAACCCACGCTGGCACAGGGAGAGCATGCAAACTCCGCACAGAAGGGCTCCCCCACCCTGGGTTTGAACAGGAACCCTCTTGCTGTGAGGCAATAATGCTAACCACTGCAGCACCGTACACTAAAAGATGTTTCTGAAATCATTTGAGGTGGCAAATAGGCAACGCAGTAACAGAATCTTGATTCATATTTGATCAACACTGCCTAGTTTGACAGATTTACCACAGTTCATGAGCAGTGATTGGCATGATTGACAGCTGCTCTCTCTGAAAATGGCCTGTGATTGGCCAGTCTCACAGGGTAGATTTTCTAAAGCCTAATCACAGAGATAAGTGAAGGTACAAAAGCCTAGTATCCTCTGGGAGCATTTGATTTACAATATGCTCAAAGTTTATCGTGGGATTTTTTACATCAAAGTGAAATTTTGAATGTTAGCACTGATACTGATTTTTGTAAGCATGGCAGCACAGATGCCGTTCTGAGACATGTCAGGAGAAAATAAGCTCTTCAGACCTGCCTTTAGGTAATCTAGTGTTTTGTAAAAATCTCCTCTCCTGCCTGTCATAGTTGGATGTGACTGTAACTTTACCTGACAAGCCACACACCTGAACTGATGAGAGGTCAGGCTCAGCTTTTCCTTTCATTAAAAAGGACTAAAACTGGCTGGACTGAATTACCCTCACTACCTGGTATTAGTTGATTCCAATTTAGCTTTGATAGAGTAATAATATGGCTGAATCACCAATATCGATATCAATACTTAGATTATTAAAAGCTGTAACATGCTATCATGTAAAGGAGGGCAACATGTCATGTGAATTCTTCAGTCACATGCAAGATGGTTTTATAAGTGACAGCTGCAGAGACGCAAATAGTGCATGCACCACGAGGAGTGTTCATGTACCCTGAAGGTGATCTGATGTGAGATGGATCAAGTTTTTTTGAAGTGACCGTACTGACACTGGAGCGGATACTGAGAAGAAGACTGTGTGTATTATTACTGGAAGTATTGATCTGCTCTCACTGCAGGAGAATCTGCCATCAGTGTTTGTCAGAAGACCCTATCTTCCTGTTGATAGTACAGTTTACTGGATGCATCATTTGTCAAAGTTATCAGTATTGATTATCATCTTTACAGTTTTCCCATTTTCTTGCCATTGATTTCTAGTTCTGTATGAGTTCCTCTCTTTGATTATTGTTTCCACAACATAATGAAAAGTGAAAATTCTTTAGAAAGAAAACAAAACCCTGAGTCTCCCTCTGATCCTCACCCATGTGGGAATGAAGGGGCTGCTCTATCCAGCTACAAACCGCACTGTCTGATGTTTTGTTTTTAAAAACAACAACAATACTTTAATCTGTTGCTAATACTGCACTCGTAGTAAGTGACATAATCCTGGTAGATAATCCTCTCCACAAATGTGGGCAGTAAAAATACTTGAAGTCCCAGCACATCCACACAGGTGGTTTCAGTTACCCTGCTTAATTAGAATTCTGGTCAGGGCCACGTTCAGTCTCAAAATGGTGTGCACAGTTTTGCTACGGTTTCCGCGTTGAACTGCATGTTTTTTTGAAACTGTGCAACTGGCCTTGAGGTACCTGTTTTCTCTCGTTTGGTGGGAGTGTCAGAGGGGTTACCCAATCAGAGATCTTCACTTAGTGTACTGACATTATTTGTTAATATGTGACACTTTCTTCGGCGATGTGAATGTATGTTTCACATGCCAATAAACCCCATTTCAATTGAATTAAATGAAACCCCACCATACTAAAAGGCAATGTGCTTTCATAACACAAGAGGTTTTTTGTCGGAGCTGAACACAGTCAAGCTTGAAGTGGAGTGGAGCTATGTTGGAATTACATGGTATCAGCACACTAGGCACCACTGTAAATTGTGTAAATTGTCCCATTCTAACAGCTGCAACAAAACCCACAAGACAGTGAAGGAGCTGTTAATCAAGCACAGTCTGCACACTCAGCACAGTCCTGAGGTGAGCTCCAATCAGGTAACAATAAGTGGCAACCTTGCTTGCTTTCTAAAGCTGATACTGGCCTGTTCAGGTAACAACCAGGCCACACCACTTCCTTTTATATTGCTTTTAGTTACGCAAACTGAATTATAGGTGATGTGATCTCATTATGGCCTGCTTGTATGCTATCCTCTCATTGTACTTCCTAATACTCACCAGCAGAGGACTCCAGCAGATACATGAGGTGACCATGATGCCGACCAGCTGCACCACCATCTCTATGTCATGGGACTTGGATGAATGAAGGGAGCCCGGCTGCCTCCTGAGCCGAGCGAGCACCAGCGTCAGTCCGCTGATGGTGTTACACACCAGCGCCACAGCTAGCGAGGTCAAACCCAGTCCAGAGAAGAGCACCACAAACGCCACATCCACCTCCTGAGTGTCACTGAGCACTTTAATGAAACACCAGGTCCCTGGGTCCTGATAGGAGTAAGAGCCCAGCTGAAAGCACGGCAGCAAGGCCACACACAGAGCCACCAGCCAGATGATGGACAGGCAGATCTTTGCTCGGGTTTTGGTGACCAGGGATGAGTGCAGCAGCGGTTTGGTAACACCGAGACAGCGCTCAGCAGCCATGGCGCAGCCCATGAAGAGCGGGCACAGGCCAAAGAACACCATGCTGCCACCCAGGAACTGACACATCCCATCAGAGGAGTTAAAGTCCTCAGGGTGCACACCTCCAGAGAGGTAGAGTCGGAGAACCAGGGCACCAGGGATCACGTGGCCGATGAAGTCTGTGACCACCAGTGAAGTGGCAAACAGAAGGAACGTGGCTTTGGTGCGTCGGGGCTGACGGGAGTAGGCATTGGCCAGGATGAAGAGAGCCACGATGTTGGAGATGATGCCAAGAGTCATGGACAATACAACGACAATAACGCCACTGGTGGTGGGCTGCACCAAGGTGAGGTTTCCCTGCTGCAACAGCCCTTCGACAGCCACCCTGGCCTCCACTCTCCCTCCACTGTCATTAGAGAAACGAGGGAGGAGCGGGGGGGCTGAGGAGTTGTAGTGGCTCAAAGCTAACATCACTAAACTCTGAAGGTCAGGAGGTCCATAGTTGAAGGAGGCTGCAAGAGAGAGAAGATCAGATTTATATAGAGCAAATGAGATCAACACAAGAGTTTAGGTTTTGTTTCAATGTTGGGACGCACACACACATATATGAAAAATGGGGTCTGAAGCTTGTGTGCCAGAAAATTTGAGCGTCAAACACTTACTTTACTCTATTGTGGTGAATTATTATGCACCATTTTGTTCCGTTTCTGCATCAGTTAATGATGTAATGTCTTAATTTTGTCAAAACAAAAGTCCTCTGCCACTTTTACGTGTTCATGCACATGTACGTTCTTAATATTGAGGGGGACGTGTCCCCTGCAACCCCCCAGAAATCTACACAAACGGATCAACACATAAGTGCAATACTGTTGTTTTGATGATATCTAAAGAATAATCTTTAAAAACTGCAAACTGCACACTCTTAAAGGGGAAAATAAACATGAACATGAACATCTATTGGAGATTTTAGTGCAACATGTTAGTCAAAACACCTAATCAGGGATTTCATTTTGAATGAATGGTGTTTAATCTCTCAGGTTGAAGACACACACTTGGAGAATCTATAACACGGAGCACTGAAGCTGCTCTGACAGCTCATGGCAGCCCAACACCAAGCTATGACACTTTATGTTATCTTTTCATTTTCTGTTTAAACCATGTGGGCTGTATTTTCTTCACACCTTTAAATTCAGATTAAGGTTAAGGGACTTCTAACTTAAACAGTTAAATGCAGACTTCCACAAATTCCTCAAAGATGACTGAGGATCTAACCACTCCTAAAATCCCCTGTGAACCTGCTTGACAGCTGTTCACTCTGCGTATGGTGTCCAGCCTGACACATTAGAACAAAGCACAACTGTCAGAGCTGCAGTTACATGACGGAGAGCGGACTCCGATCACTCAGGTGTGGTGTGGTGTGGATGGAGGTCAAACACAGGTCATAAACAGGACACTGCTCCCAGCAACACACCAACAGAAATCAATATATTAAACACACTACAGCTGAGCATTGGATTGAGCCAGGGATACTCAGCTTGCTCTGCCCAGGGGCCACTTCTGCAGAATGACAGTCAAGCAGGTGCCAGTTAATACACAAACATTAATACTGTTTATCAGTAAATATAATAAATGAACTGTTTCAGCCTTTCTGTGTTTGCTGTCGTCACTCATCTTTGCGAAGAGGAAAATCCAGTTGCAGTGGCTTCAGAGAGGTCAAGTGTATGCAGGTGTGTGCATTTCTAGGAATTGGGGGCTTAGCCCAGACTCCTGTCAGGGGGGCTGGGAGGATTCTCCCCAGCACTGATTTTAAAAAATAAACAAGCTCTTTTTTGAGGCCTTTTTAATGCACTATGGTATCTTATTTTCATTTAAGGTGATAAACAAAATCAGTGTGATAGCACTTCTGTTTTTTCATTTTGAATTAGAAAATGGTCGGTGGGCCACCCGGCATCCTATTGCGGGCCAGATTTGGCCCATGGGCTGTAGGTTGAGCCACTATGCATTACTCTATACTGTGACTTTACAAGGCAGTTACTGGGATTTCTTACAGAATTAGTTTTAATACTAATAAAATCTGATTGTTTTCTAAATTCCCCTCAGGATAAATAAAGTTTTGGAGTCCAGGGTGACGTAAAGAAAATCTAATAACTCGTTTTTGGACTTGAGCAGGTCATGTTATGGGTAGACATTAGATAATTTAAACAAACAAACAAACAAACAAACAAACAAACAAACAAAACCTTAATACAATTTCCCACAGAGCAATCTGTCAGTTGTGGAAGAAATGCCTTAAGATGGTGGATTTGCATTAGCTTGCACTCATTGCAGAATATTGTGCACTTTTGCAGAGTGCAAGGAGTATGAACAGGAAAATTATGATCACATAAATAAAACAATATAAATGTTATTTAAATGATTGTCAGATATTTACCAAAGATGCAAACTTTACTCTTTATATCTTAGGCTATTTTTCTCTTAGCAAAAGAAACTTAATTTTATTAGGCTGCTAGATTTAAAAAGAAGAAATGACTTACCACTACATAGTTCAGATATCTTGCCCAGCCCAGTTGAACAACAGTACTTTCACTTGTCAGATATCCACAGATGAAAAAAAAAGTCCACAAACAGAAGCAAACAGTCTTTTCCCTGAGATCGACAATCACGTCTGTCTCTGATAAAGTCCAATGCATCGATGTCTGCAGTATTTCCCATGGCTGAATGTGTCCGGCTGCTTCATGGTGGCTTGAAGGTTGTAAATGATCCCCACTGACACTGAAATACCGTGGCACGTTTTTATGTGCCTTCAGTTTGTGTGGGCGTCTCTGCAGCTGAGCTGTTTCCCCCCTCCCGGCTCAAGTTCACGTCTCTTCCCTCCGCTGCTCCTCTGTGTCGCTCCTCTGTTTACATGAACTGTGCGGACAGTAAGCGCGCTTTAATGCTGTTACTCACTTTATGTGTGTCACATACATTTCCAAGAAATTATCTCAGATTGGCCTGTCTTATCATCTTTGTGTACACTAAAGCTACTGTACAGCCTCTGTCACCTTTTAACAGTGGCGATCCTAAAGGGGGGGGCATGTACAGTTGCTGCCCCCACCTCCATTTATTATGACAAGGGGACAAGTGGCTGCTGTTTTCACAGGGTCCTTTGAGCTCTCTGCTCAAGATATCTGAATGAAAATGGGTCAATTGACTCCAGATATTTCAGCTGGTAAGATGATGTAAAACCTCTCAAAAAAATAGAGCAGACCGAAAGCAGGTGATGATGATGATGATGATAGCTACCAGAGCAACCCGGTCTCACTCTGAAGTCGTCGAAATGCGGAGCTTGGGCAGTGACTTGCGGCCTCAGACACTGATGAAAAAACCATGAAATGATACACGGCCGGTTGTCGTTATAGTTTAATGGCACCCGTCAGCGTCAGGGGGAAATGCAGCAACAACGAAAGTTAAGGCGGCAAAAGTCCGAGTGGGGTGGGTGGGAGGGGTGGTGAATGGGCCCAGCAAACACCGACCTTCACCTGGGAGAGCAGTGTTTGCATCCCATAAGATTATAAAGCCAAACCCTGTTCTTTTTTCCTGAACCTAACCACATGTTTTTGTTTCCTAAACCCAACCATGTATGTTGAAGGAAAAAGACATATAACAGGAACAACTTGACACGGTGTCCCAGAACGACAACAACCAACACACCCAGGGCACCTTGCACATCGTATCTGGATGTGGAAAGTCCTTGACGCTGATACGTGACGGGATCGGAGTGAGAATGTGTTTACCAATGGTGTGGTGATCAGGATGACAACACAAGCACCCAACACACTAACCACAGAGCCCATGGTTATCTTGATAATGCTGGGGATCAGGGGGATCACTGAGTAAGTGGCATCCCATATCAGTTCTGTGCAAGAAATCTTGATGACATGTTTAATAGTAATTTATGTTTTGATAAAATCAAAGCACACAGATCACAAAGCTTATCCATTCATGTTTTTATCACCCCATTGCAAAAATAAGATTAATTTTAACTTTTAGAGATGCAGAGACTGCTGTACATGCTTTAACTCTTCATGCCTCGATTATTTCAACAGCCTCAATCCTTTTTTAACCAAAACCCTTTAAAACAATTACAGATTGTGCAGAACTCAGGTGCTATGCTTTGAACAAGAACCAAGAAGTGATCACATCGCACCAGTTTTAACCTCTTTACATTGGCTTCCTGTCTGTCTTAGGTTTGATTTTAAGAACTTATTGATTACTTTTAGGGCTCTTCATGGCCCAGCTCCAAATTACATTTCAGACCTTTTAATCCCTTATGAACCTTTGTGTAGTTTGAGATCCTCAGGCAGAGGTCTTTGGTCTGTACCAGAGTCCATGCTGAAGACTAAAGGGAGCAGAGCTTGTGAAATCAGGGCCTCGAGGCTCTGGTACAACCTTCTGGATAAAGGCTGTCTGAGTCCCTGTCTTTGTTTAAAGTCTTTCCTAAAAATGTACTGTTATTGAAAAGCAAATCCTGATTTTATTTGGGCTGTCTGTTTATTTTATTGTTATCTTGTTAATTTTAATTCTTGTTTATTATTATCTCAGTTTTATCCTTCTTTTATTTCCTTTACTTTGGAGACATTTTAGTTGGTTTCATTCTGCTTATGTTTTACACCTGTTGAGTTTTATTGCAAAGCACTTTGTTACTGTGTTTTGAAATGTGCTGTATAAATAAAGCAGAGTCCTCCCTAAATCTGAGAAGGCTCTCACTTAGTAAATTTTTTGTTCCCTACAATCAGTGTACTCCCTCAAACTAAAGCTATTTTTCTTTTTAGGTAAAAGGACAACCAGCCCAGCCGAAGAACAATGAATTGTTTAACATGAATAGATATATAACTCATTAAAACAGGATTGTTGTGGAACTAAAAATGTAAACTATACCATGCACATAAGATAATTAGTAATATTAACTGAAACCAAAGTATATCAGCATGCATTTCCTTAACTCTACATATTGACACAGTGTTTAACCAGCCTGTAGCCTCCTTCAGCAGCATAATAGAATTCCTAATATTCAGTTATGGCTTTTGGCTTTGGTGTGCCATCCCAAGATTTTAATGTGGCCCCATTGGCAACACCTACGAAAAATTTTTGGGGCGCCACTGCCATTTAAACTTCACCAAAATATTAAAATATGCAGACTTGCTCATGATCAAAAAAGTCTGCACACTACTGGCACATCCACAAGCTCGAAGAAGAGCATTAAGCCTGAAATGTCACTTGTGGGTGTGCCAATAAATTGCACTTAAGGGAGCAACAGTTGTTTATGGCTATTCTTTTTTGTCCAGCACCTGCCTTAAATGGTTTCTGGATGGCTCACAAGGCTAGGCCTGGATTTTCCTCATGACCAATTGTAGACATTGTTCAGCTTTTTTTGTGGAGCCTAGATCGATGTGAACAGATTCAGTTTCATAGACTGCATTCTTTTTTTTTTTTGCTGTTTGATGCACAATCTGTGCTCAAAATAGCCTCTGAGGTATCGGTTTTCCAGAAAGATCTAGTACATGCTGTTTATCAGTGAGCTGTTAGAGGGGTTTTCTATTTCAGTTCTGCGAATAAATGACCTCAGTACAAAGGAGGCAGGCCTATTATTTAGAGTTCAGTCAAGCTGTTAGATGTGGTCGAATTATGAGGTATTTTGTTTTGCATTTGTATTTTTGATCCAAATACCTACATGTTGTGGAAAAATATGGAGAAATCATACTCACCCTCATGGAAGCTCCAGATGTTCCTCAAGGACTGTGATGTTTGTCCTGAAAGTTTTTGCAGCTGCATTACGGAAAACATGTCAAAATTTTCTTCCGTTTGATTGACAGGGAAAACCACAAGGAGCCATAATGTATTTCTGATTCTGGTCCTCTCGCTGCATACTGGGGACAGGTGGTCATGTTTGCTTTCATTTTACGGGGACCTGGCAGCCAGCTGGACACATTCTTGCACACTTTGTGGTTTGGAAACAGGGTTAAAGCAACATCTCACACTGGCAGCTTGTTTACAGGACGGAGGGCCGAGGTGGGCACTGACATAAAAATTGGTTTATTGAAAGAGAGGCACCTGCAGGAGAAGTACTACTGGTTGGCAACAGTGTGACAAGTCAAATCAAAAATGTCTAATAGAGAAATATTGTTCATGAGGTGAGGTGAGGTGAGGTGAGGTGAGGTGAGGTGAGAGCTCGCCTGTTGAAGATGTTTAAAGGGTGAAAAATACAAACACATTTCACAGCAACAAAAAGAGAACAGAGATTCACTGACACTAGGTGTCATGTTTATCATATTTACCATTGGTTAACATTTCAGCATGCCAATGTTTGCTAATTAGCTCTAAACACAAGCAGCTTACAGTCGACAGTAGGCTCTCATTGCCACGCCCCCTTTTAAGGGTGAAACAATCCAACATTTAGTATGGACTGAAACAGCGTACAATGAGGAGGGTGACATGTCTCCAAATTTCTACTTTAGACAAAAAAGTTCAAATGAATGACGTAATGCTGAAGAGTTGCTGTGTAGTTGGGTGCACCAACGATAAATCCAAAAACGCCAATCTCTGATTTGTTCCCCTCTCATGTTGTATACAATATAAGAGATAGCAGCTTGGGCTTTGGCTCCAGGCTTTAGACCAGACCGGCACTGCTTTATCACCAACTCACTGTCCCCAGTGGGGGGAAAGAAATGTGCTGTCGGAAAGAAATTGGAAAATGCTGAAAAGCTGCTGTGTCGCAGATTGACTGAAGCTTTCAAACTGTGATTTGAGAAACATAATATAGGCCCTGCATGAATATTCAGTCAGTTTGGTAAATGATGCTGGTGACAGTAACTAATGAAGCTCAGCGTAAGTTCAATCAGGCGGACTTTCTTTGTGCTCATCCATTCACAATTCTCTCCATCCCACTCCCACTGCTTCCTCTGATCAGCTGACTATGAGTGTTCACTCCTCTTGTTATCCAATCAAACTTCGCCACGATCTCTCTCAGCCAATCAGGATGCCACTGAAAAATGTTAAATCTGCTCTCACCTCTGCTGCTGTCAGCTGTCATTTTAGGCAGACTTGTCGCGCCCCCCTCCACTCCGTTCACCTCCAGCCATCGAATCCAGAATCCAGAATCCAGGACGAGCTCAACAAAGGCTCATTCCTCTACTCATCCTGATCATCAGCACTTCTCCATCCTCGTCTCATCTTCCCACCTCTACCACCACCAGCGTCTAGACCCCGGGCACCTTATGTCTACCAGAGAGGAGAAGTTACACTGACAAACTTAATATTGTTGGTCTGTCTCATTCAACTATGGGTTAAATCACACCATCTCTACGGGGTCTAATCGCCAAAGACTTTCCACATTTTTTATCCTTATGTGCACATGTTGATAAATATTCTTTTTCTACAAAAAACGAGGCTTGTGCAGTAACGTTACAATCTTACATTATAGATTGCTCCAAGGATGATGTTTTTCTGTAGGCAGACACAGATGTTTACATCACACTGGTTCCTTCATCACAACAAGGTAACCCAGCGTGGTATAGTGCTCACTCATTTCCATGTTTTAGCACTCATTCCTGGGGCACTCTACAGAGACAGAGCACAATGTGTCGTACTACCCACATACCCACCGAAGAGGAAAACAATCGGTACCACAACATGCAAGTAAGGGCTTAAACGCAAACAACATGCCTGCAGGTTGCTAAAAATAGTAAATATCTGCATGTCAAATTATCATTTTAGCACCTTATGTCTATCAGAGAGGAAAAGTAACATTGACAAACTCAGTATTATTGGGCTGTCTCAGTGTCCTCTCTCCTTACCTTCCTTATCTTGGAGAAATTATCCCACTGAGCGAAACACTTTATTCGAACAAGTCACCAAGTAATATCATTAAACCTAACAAAGATCAAAATCATGCATTTCGTAGTTGTGTGAGCTCCCCACTCCAAAGTTTTTCTGACCAAACTAGTAAAATGCTTGCTGCATGTAGACACACTGAGAGTCAGGGTCACACACATCCTCCTGCTGATGCCTCATGTTTTGTTGCTTAAAAGCTCATTATTTTGGTTAGGCAGCTTGTAAAAACTTAATTATGGATTCTTTATATATATATTCTTTCATATTGGCAGTGCACCCCACCACAAAGCAGCTTTTTGGCATTTTTCTGGTGTTTGCTAGCAGATGTAAATGACAAGGAGCGATCCTCACGCAACACAAAGTCAGTGGAGAGCAATGAATTGTTTACTCCTCCAGACTTAAATGTGCTCATGACTGTTGTCTCCAGCTAAATCTCAGCCTCGCTCAAACAGCTGGCCCCTTAACAGGTTGCTTATTTACAGACAACACTTAACCTAATGATACCCAGTGATTCAATCAAATATAGTTGTCCAGAAAAGCAATATCTGTCCCTCTTGTTGCCTCATCCATTTGGACGAGGAGAGGACTGATGGGACATGACAGCAATTAACCTTAATTTATTAAGGTATCGTGAAAGCTTAGGTTCAGGCAAGATCGCAAAACATTTCCTAGACATGTCCATAAAACAACTGTTTAACGAGAAATAAATACAGTTGTGCCAGTCTGATGTGAAAAGTTTAGGGACCATTGAATTTATTACAGTTCATCCTGAGGAAAATAAAGGTTATTTATTGACTTATTTTTACCAAAATTCATGGCAATCAGGCCAATAGTTTGTCAAAACATTTAACTCGGAAATGTCAACCATGGTGCTAAAGGAAACGTCAGGGGGTCATAGAAGTCAGCTGTATTCTTCCTCTGGGAACCATGAATGTCAGTTTAAGGCTATCTCACAGTTTTTTCATGTCCACATGTATCTCTTCCCTCATTTTGCTGTCTACTCCCCGTGAAGACATAAAATGCCATAAAATACTGTGAAAAAAAAACCTGGTGATGCTAGAGGAAAGTCAGAGGATCACAGAGGTCATTATGATTCATTCTGTGGCGACCATGAATGTCTGTACTACATTTCAAGGCAATCCATCCAATAGTTGTTCAGATATTTTAGCCTGGCGAAAAATGTTTTGCTTTTATTTTTCTACAGACACATCACAGTAAAATAACACAGCAACGGTCAGAAACAGAAGCAGCTGAATGTGAATTCATGCGCATTCAGTTTTGGCCAGACCACTGTTGATTTCAAAGCCCACAGAAGGAATTCAGATAGAATAAACACGGCATACTGAAAAGTCAATGCTGAACTACATTGCTTTGTCTTGTATTGGCTTATCAGCACATCCAAATAGCCATGTTTCACTGTGTGCTGTACTTGGACTAAAGGGCCAATTATTTATGTCTGATTGTCTTCCTTTTCTGGTGCCCATTTAGACACTAAGTGCAACAATCAAGTACTTGGCCGCCATGTGTGTTTTCCCTCCGGCTGTGAAAGGAGACCCTGTTGCCCCCATTTTCCTCATCAATTGCTCTTGCAAATGGTGCCATTTGGCCTCTGCAGCCCACTGGTTCTTCCAATACTAAGTCTGGGGTTTATGGGTTTGAGGCTCCTTCTACGCCCTTTCCCCTTCCACTGACCACAAAGTAAAAAAAAAAAAAACCCAGACTGCATACCTGGTGATCTTTGAAGCACTCTGAGATGGAGCAGCTCCTCATACTGGAAAAGTTTAGAGTAAGATCTCTATCTTTTAGTGAAGTTTGAAATGTAATATTGGAGAAAAAGCTTTTCTTGTTGCATGTGCACACAAGTATTCGATCTTGGCTTCGAGACTCAGCACTCCCCCACCACAACTGTTGAACTGTTCTTCTCATCGCCCATTTTGCCAAAACCTTCTGCAGAGCACATGCCTGTATGTCAGAGAGATTGAGTACCTCTTACCATTTGAATGGCTTTGAAGCTGACAGGGGTTTGGTTTGCTCTCTAATAGGTGAAATATTTTTTTTCTAGAGCAAGGAAATTGAAGCCCATGACAGTAATTTTCACAACTGCGAGGTGCTAGTTTCAATCAAGCAATGGGACATCATGTAAATGTATTCAGGTGGTCATGTGCTTGTGCATTCCTCGCTGACATTTTGAGGAGATGCTGGCTATCATGAGTGGAAAGCCACACGCTATCTGTCTGGGCGTCTCAGAAACTACCGGCCAAAAATGAAACAGTGGAATGTTTGCATGAGAATATTCAGCAGAGAGAAGAGGAGACAAACATGCTGTCAGAGACTGAAACAAGTTCAGCTACTTTTCTCTGATGAAACACACACTCCTCGCAGTGCAAATTGTTTAAAAACTGCTGTCAGACTGTCTGGCTGGAACCCAGAGATCATTTCTAATATTCAGTTACTGTTTTGCCTACTGTATGTCTCAAACTCTGCAAAGATTGGAGAGAGAGAAAAATAATCAGAATACGGTGAAATCCAGAAATACTTCCAGCTGTCATTCATTCTGTGCAAAGCAAAACTAGAGCTTAAATTAATAAATCATCTTGGTGGTCCTGCAAAATTCACCTTGATTCACTTATGATGCCTATCCAAGGCATATCCAAAGTAAATTAAAAGCTTTTCTTGTTTAATTTTTAGTACATGGGCATGCATGGTCTTATTTTAAAGTTAATGCTCTAAAGTTTTCCCCCAGTTGTCAGAATCACTGTGTTATATGAGTTTCAACACAATGTAATAAAAACTTTTTTTGTCTTTGCCTGAATATTGTTTTGAAAGAAGATGCTACAGAGATGACTACAGCTGGGAGGTACTGGCTGGAAAACATAATGAAATCAAAATATGAAGCCTCATCTTGTCCAGATTCACAGTAGATAACAATATTGCAAGCAAGTCCAGTTGCCTACGATATAGCACTTAGTATTACCATGACCTGGATGACTCAGAACCTTCACCAACATAACAATATCACAGAAAATTTACATTTTCCACATGTTTTTTTTCTGAGGTTTTGTCCTGGAGCTTTTTTAAAAAAAAGATGGTAAAACAATGTGCTATATATGTGAATATGAGTGAAAAATAAAACAGACAGAAACGTCTATTTATGAGCTGACTGAATATGAAAACACTTATGGAAAACCTAAATTGATTAAGACAACAGAGCAGCCATTTCATTATCATTTATATACATTTATAGCCGTCTGTGATGCCTGTATGAGCTCAAAACTCTTGCGGAGCTCTGGAGTGTTATTGACGACAAGACCCATAAGCCAGTTGCTGGTTATTGATTGGCTACAAACCAGGAAATGTGAGAAATCCACGCTGTTTCAACACAGGCCCTTGTTAGCTATCGAGGCCTATCGCAACAGAACTGGAAGCTCCCATTGGCTCAAGTGAGGTGTCAATGAAAAGCTCAGGAGTTTGCCTCAATTTTGTCGGCTGTTTACATGCAGGACAGAAGAAATTATGGATAATATTTGGAAAAATATGAATGTTTGAAATGATGCAACGGCAGTTTGTGGATATTTTTGGATGTAATAATGTGTTTGGAACAAATATTTCACTTGACGAGATTGTCTGGACCAATGGGAGTGTGTGAGAACATCCATCTAGATAATATTGACCTGTGGACTAAAATTAAGCTTTATAGGTGAGTTGTATCTTGAAATGATTCACATCAGTGGAGCCGTCGCTTTCAAACAAGAGATTATGAGTAAACCACTTAAACACATTATTTACAAATAATTTATCATGTATCCTAACCCATAGAATGGTTCGTATGATATCCTACAAATTAACACCCCATTAATGACATTACGTCCTTACCGTACAGTTACGTAATTAATGTAAAATTATGAAGGGCTGGTCTAGCTAAATAAGGTTACTGTGGTTAGGTTCAGGAAAAGAAACATGGTGAGGATGAAGTTCACATGCTTTCCAAACACACGTCTCCAGGAGAAAGTCCTGGGGAAGGTCTTGGGGATTGCTTCCTTGTTCTCTCCTGTCAGCACATTGGTCATGTGATTGCAGCCCTTCAAAGTGTATGACTTTGGGTGTATGTCTTTTCATAGGAAAACATAAACATTTTATGAGAACAGCCAGATCACGGAATAAAATCTAACGAGGGCCTGCAGACTATTCGTCAGATTTCTGTACTTGTGTTAGCAAAAGTTAGCATCCTAACATGCTTAACTAAGATGTGTAATATGGTGGAACCAATCTGCCAAACATCAGCACATCAGCAATATCATTGTAAGCATGCTCAAAGCACCACTGTGCCCACTTACAGCCTCTCAAGCTGCTGCTGTGGCTGCAGACATTTAATCTTGTTGTTCACTGTCCAGATTGATCCAAAGCATTTTGTCTTCTTTTCTGCATGATGTCAACGGCGTCCATTGTACTCCATCACCAGTATCAGGTGTAAACAAGAGATAGATGTGTGATATCTGTTTCTATTGATCACTTCCTGCAACGTAACGGCACAAAATAGAATTGAACTGCATCGCTCTTAGGTTACTGCCATCTCTGTGTTTATTCAGTCATGCTCAGATATTATTACAGGCATACAATAGGTAAATGGAGAATGGCTCAATATTCACAACTGCTGGACATATTCCTCACAACAAGCCAGTGTAATTTCTCTTCTGTTATCAGTATTCAGCTGTCAAATGACGTCACGTGAAATGTCTTTCTGAATGACGTCTGAATGACGTATATTCTGGAGGACAGCATTCTCCCTTTGTTATAAATCTATCACCATATTGGGTCTACTCCGTGTCCTTGCAGATATTTAAAGCAATGACAGTCATGGAGCTGACACTGCTGCGCTCAGTAATATGTATGTGTGTGGTGGTGTTTGTCTTTCTCTCAGGCGATCTTTATCTTTGTTTGTTCTGGTTTGGCCAGTAAAGTAAAACAGGATAGCAAACACAATAACTGAACATAAAGCATCAGCATTATCAGCCTCCAGAGCAGATGACACTAATAAAAGGGTTTCTGAAATGGAGCAGTGTGTCGCAGTAACTGGAGACGACCAAAGCCAACACATAACAGCCTGTTTTGTAGAAATTTATGGTCTGTGTCAAGATTTAATTGTTGGGGTTTAGGGAGTTGGAGGGAGAACACTTGGGACGGCAGAACAAAGTGGGGTCATGAAATATACACAGCAAAAATCAGAAAAAAAATAAAATGAAATGAAAGCCACAACAGTGAGTGGGACGCCAGCCTCTGTGGCTGCCCATTCACACACATGCACGCTGGTTTAGCACTGACCAATCTGTCATGCCAAGTACAGGCACTGTCTCTGCTGCTGCTGCTGCTGCTTGGCTCGCTTCGTGCATTCATTTTCTCATGCAATTTTTTTTCCCATTCACTTTTCTTGTCATGAACTATCTCCTAAAACGTCCTCAAACACCACTTAGTCCAAAAGCAGTTCCCTTTGCTCAGAGAAAGCCTTTGTGCTACTAGAACTCTGGATATGATTATGCTTCATTTCACAGCTTCAGGAATTAGTCTCCTACTTTATGCACAGTAGCAACAGTCTAACTTTTTGGATTCTAACTTTGGTAAATGTTTTTATTTGGAGTCCAATCACTTGCTACTGGAGCCCTTTTTTTGTTTTTGCTTTAATTATTCTTTCTTTCTTTGTTTTGTCTTACTTTTCTCCTCTAAAAGTGTTTGTGCAGCAAAAACCATGAGATGAAAAACTCACCAAAACTGGCAGGTTGCAAATTCCACCCACTACTCAGGAGCAAAAAATGACACTCATTGTTTGTGTTGTTGCAATTATCTCAAAAACAGCTTTAGAGTCAAAATTATTTCACCATTTTAAACTCTTAATTAATCTCCATCTGTGCTCCAATGGTCCTCTGCTCTAAAATTTCAAATTTCGCAACTTTTTCTCAACTTTTCTCTAAATCTTTTTTTTCCTGATGGACAGTTTCTGTCCATGTGTTGTGAACTCTTGTGGTTTCAAATGAACATGCCTTATCCTGTGCTACTTATTTCCAAACTACAATTCTCAGTCTCTTGTGACAAATCTCAAATATTCAATATATTCAACTCAAGTAAAAAGAACTTCAGTTCATAATTCATCCTGTCAAATCCTGCTAGGCATGTCTCTAGTTGTTTTTTATGATTGTGGACACACAGCAATCAGCTGGTTTGCTCTGTAGTTGAGTGATAAGGTGAGTTGTAAAGATGAGGAGTTCAAAACTTTTCCTGGAAAATGCAAACATTCAGATCACCTGCAGGATGGCAAAAACAGGATCTGAACTCTAAGTATCTCAGGATCTTGTTTACAAGTGTGGGTAGAATGGAGCATGAGATGGACTGGTTGTTTTGGTATGGCTTCTGCAGTCATGCGGGCACTGTGCAAGACCATTGTGGTGAAGATGGAGCTGAGTCAGAAGGGCAAAGCTTTCAATTTACTGGTACATCTATGTTCTAACCCCCACCTATGGCCACGAGCTCCAGGTAGTGACCGAAAGAATGAGATCGCAGACACAAGTGGCCAAAATGAGTTTCCTCTGTGGGGTGGCTGGGCTCAGCCTTGGAGATAGGGTGAGGAGCTCGGACATCCAGATGGAGCTGCTGCTCCTTTGCGTCGAAAGGAGTCCGTTGAGGCGGTTCAGGCATCTGATCAGGATGCCTCCTGGGCACCTCCCTTTAGAGGTGTTCTTGGCATGTCCCACTGGTAGGAGGCCCTGGGGCAGACCCAAAACATGCTGGAGGGATTACATGTTTCATCTGGCCTGGGAACGCCATGGGATCCCCCAGGAGGAGCTGGAAAGCGTTGCTGGAGAGAGGGATGTCTGGGGTGCTTTGCTTGGCCTGCTGTCCCTACTGACCCAGCCACGGATAAGTGGATAAAAATGGATGGATGGATGGATGGAGATGCATTCAAGATCTTGAACAAAATAAAAATTCAATACAAATGTAGACAAGGGAAACACGTTTTCATAGAAGATCATAAGCCACATCAAGTGTTTCTTAAAGTAGTAGATCTATATACCACAGCAGAGCATCGGTATGTGGTGACGATGATGATGAATAGTTTTAAAGAACATTGAGAGTTTTGCTTCTTGTCCATCACAAAAGAAACAAGCATTCAAATGCTTGCAACTTGCTCGGACCCGTGATTAGTGCTGCTTGTGTCTTTGATTTCTTTATTTTTTATTTGCACACACGTAAAACTACATAAAATCCAGGTAGTACAAAAAAAGGAAATGCTTTAGGAGAAATCATGAAGCCATACACAAACATACCTCCCCTCTACTTAAGGAGAAAAACAAACAATAACATCAAACAGGCGAAAAAGTACATTCATGCAATATATTCTCAAAGATCACAAGAACAAGTGACCTTTTTTTGTAAAGACAGAAAAGATGATTTCATTTTACAGTCATTATTATGTAACTCAGCAGCTCAAACGTCTGCCGGGAAACACATCCAGCACAGGATCTCAACCAAATGTAGTTCTGAGAAGTGAAATTCCCTAAACTTCCTTCCTGTTGTCTTTGCAAACAGTAAAACCGTCACATTTCTGTGGCTTTTTTTCTCATAACTCTTTTTTTTCAGAGTGAAAACCAGCAACAGTTTTCCATATCAGTGTTTAATGGTCTACATCAGACCAAATTCTCTCTACAATGCCTCGTCCAAACTAAACCTGTGTTTAGTCAATATCTAAATAAATCTATAAGAGGACTCTGGCTGTCTCCAGCTGAGTTGGCTGATGTGCTTGACTTGTGCTGTGGTTTAAATTGGATGGGTTTTTTTTCCTGGACATAGAATTTAAATGTATGAATGCCAATGAAAAACATAAATCCTGAGGTGAAGGATTTTTTTTTGCCACTCCATGAATAGGACTTCCGCATTCCCATTCCAGGACCTTAAAATAAAAAATAAAAAAAACACATTCCCAATTTAATTAAGCAGATAAATAATCAGAAACTCTGCAGGGAGGCTCAACATATCTGAGCATGGTAAACAATCTGATCCACCATCATACCACATGGGCCGTGTGCTTTGTTGCTTTGCTGATGTGAGCGGTAATAAAAGTGAAGGCCTCGCCTCTGCGTAGTGATTAATGAGAGGTCCTGTCAGTGTGAATAAAAGAGGGGCAGTGGTAATTAAAGTGGGTCTGCAGCAGAGTAAGATTTAAGAATGACAGCCTGCTAATCAACTCAGCCAAGATGCTATTAATAGTAAATGGTGACACAAGCACCCAACCACCTATCACCTCCCCTGCACACACACCCACAAACAATTACACCATCACATATTCAGTCAGGCACAGATATTAATGTCTTATCTGGAGCCACCAGGAAGATGCTTCGGACAATACTTTAATCAGCTCTGATCGAATTTGAGATTTAAATTCCATTGGCAAAAGCATTACTCAGCCTACTTAGCACTGTTAGGTATTGCATGAGAATGCTTTCAGTTTAATTGAATTTGGATGAAACTGCTGCTCTTTTCTGGAGCGCAACATGCAGTATTTCTCAGATATGTTTAGTTTCTTTAAATGTGACTGTTAGACAAGAAGATTAATGTCATATCCGTACAGTAAATATTTTCTACAGCTAGCAAACTGTTAGTTTAGCATAAAGACTGGAAACAGAGGGAAATCCCCAGCCTGGCCCAGTTTGGTAACAAAATTCCCCGTCTCGCACCTCTGAAACTCACTAGTGCACAATCTACAATCTACAGTTCTTTGTTTTACAATGGGCTATGTGCTGGAGGCCTTATTATTGATTTCTTAGTCTACGTAGCACTACTAGGTGTTTGCATGAGAATGTTGTGAGTTTAACTGAATTTGGATGAAATTGCTGCTCTTATCTGGAGCTCATGATCCAGATGACAGTGAGAGTAATGTACTGTATGTCTCAGATATGTGTGTTTTTTCAATTTTAAAGGAATAGCTGGATATTTTTTGAAATACACTTGTTCGCTTTCTTGCTGAGAGTTAGACAAGAAGATTAATGCCACTCTCATATCCGTACAGTAAATATTTTCTACAGCGACTTTCAACTGTTAGTTTAGCATAAAAACTGGAAACCAGGGGAAATCCCCAGCCTGGCCCAGTTAGGTAACAAAATTCCCCTTCCAGCGCATCTGAAGCTCACTACTGAAAACCTGAGGTCTAATTTGTGTAATACCTAAAAAAGAATTTTAAAGTGTACTATCGACAGTTCTTTGTTTTATAATGGGTTATGTGCTGGAGGTGTATTTGTGGATCCTACAGCTTTTTTTGGCAAGTCCCGCCTTACTGCCCTTACCATGGTCATCTCCAACACACTGACACATCGACATGGTTTGCACTAGCCAATTAGCCTGGCACCGCGTCAATCTCATTTGAGATTGAACTTTGGTCTGAGAAGCACACACTCATTTCCTTGTTCTTGAGGCGGGACAAATGGCCATCGATCCAAACACTATGTGCACTATTGGACAAACATCCAATCAGACCAATGATCCCTGATGACACATGCAGAGCGATGGAAAGCTTCATGGGACGTGTAGTCAGTTTATTGTCTAGGAGTCAGATAGAGAAGTGGCAGTTGTTTTGAAATGCTTCTGGTGAAATGGTGAAATGGGGTAATAAGGCAAATATATCCTTTCATTGGAGGAAGTAATGGAGTGCTATTTCTTGTTCGGTTTTCAAGGCAAACCAACCACCAAATCCACTCAATACACTACAGACAGCTGCATCGAAAGTTTGATGCACCTCCGTAGATGTAATCAAAACATGCTCGAAAGTCGCTCCAGCTGTCGTCATCGTCTTAAGCCCACCTCCTGTTTTCGACTGGAGCCCTACCTCAGGAGAATCAGAATCAGAATCAGAAAGAACTTTATTGTCCATTGCAGAGCAGTGGAAATTCGTCTTCGAGGTGGCTCACAGAATAAAAAACACATGTTAAAAGATCGATAAAAGACATAAAAAGACATAAGAGACATAACAATACAGCAGCAGGAGAATTTGAAAAAAAATATGTCTACCTTTCCATGCGGACCTGCAAAGCGAAATCCAAATCGCTCGCAGGGCAGCATGGGTTTACCCAGGCTACCAGCCAATCACAACACAGTAGGGCAGGACTTGCCAAGAAAAGCAGTGGGATCTATATAGCCACGCCTCCAGGAAGTGTGTCAGGCTTTAAAGTCATTTTTCTAGTGGCCAGACAGCAGAATAACAACTTCCGAGCCCCTCACCTGATGCCATCAGGCCCAGAAAGACTTTCCCCCGTTTGGAGAGAGATGTCTTTAAATCAGTGGAGAATTTTTTTTGAGAGTCACAGCCCCACAAAATGACTCATGTCACTATCAGGATTTGATCCATTCTGTCTGATAACCTTTGGAAATTCCACAAGAGCCACAAGATGAATTCATTTTGTCCCCATTCAAGCTGGCGGAGTGCAAGACTCAGTGAGCTGAGGTCTCTAGTGTGCTTGCTCTATAGGCCCAATGACGTGGAAGCACTGCAGATCATCTGAGTAATTGTATATGTGGAAAGTTTTTTACTGATGACAGTTACCTCCTCGAATCTCTGCTGGCTGCCTGGCAACTGCCCAGAGCTAAGATGTAGTTTGGCACATACATCCATAAAACTGAAAATTTTTTTTTCTTCACTTTAGGTTTTGTATAGATTAGAAAAATGAGATATAGCCAGGCACCCAGGAAGTGAACTGGGCTTGAGGACAATTGTACAGGCACTCGGCCCAAAAAGACTTCTTCCGTTAATCAGTGGATACATTTTTCTAAGACTCACAACCCCCGCAAAATGAATTCCTTCACTGTTCACTCGTTTTCACCGAAGAAATCAAACGTTTATGGCTTCATGTGACACTGAGGAACTTTCATACTAATGAACAGGCACCACCTCCAACACTGTATCCAGCTCTCTTTATACATCCATTGATATAAGATATTAATTGGTGTTTTGGGACATTATTATTTATCTTTTTTTGTGTGCTTGCTGTTATTGGGAGAGTCGGGTCACATGGATATAGGTGGTGACGTTCATAATCTATATGAGCATCTCAGGTTCACCTTTCCTTTTTTTTGGTTGGAGAAAGAGGGTGAGACGGTCGCCATACTTTTTGTTAACCTGCACTTTTCTTCGTTCACTGTGATCATCTTAAGTATTAGTTTGCACACGTTACACTAAGTAGATTCCTTTTCACAAATACATTTATTTAACACCTTTTCTGGATCTCAGTGAATCTTTTGTTGGTGTATCAGACAAGTCAAGCAGGCCTGGCCTCTCAGAGAATTTTAGTTTGTTTCTTGCAGTCGCCTACACTGGTAGTTGGATTTTGTTACGCTCAGACAGAGCCTGTCTCGCTTTCCTCTTTATGCTAAACTAAGCTAACTTGCTGTAGCTTCATATTAACCTGTAGACGTACAAGTGGAATAAATCTTCTTGTAACTCTCTGCAAGTGAGTGAATAAGCATAACTCCAAAAATATTGAACTGTTCCTTTAAATGCCAGATTGTTTTTTTGCTCAGTGGAGGTTATTATTGATCACAGACATGTTTTCATGTTATTCATCAGCTGATGACTCAAATGTACTGTATTAAAACAATAATCAGAGGATATAAACACCACCTAATAAAGACAAACTGAACGTAGACTGAAACCATTATCTGATCACAGAGCCGTATGGTCGTGAGCCATGCCAGGAAATGACACAAGGGCCATTAGTCTGTTATTTCTTCGGTTTTTTTTTTTTCTATTTTTGTCTTGTGCCACTGAATCAAGTGCGAAACATTTAACTCCCATCAGCCTTGCAATAAAAATACTGGTTGGCTTTAAATAGCACACAAATTTTAATCCCTGTCTTTCTTAAAGGCGATTTATGCTCTCACACATCATATGTTTCATCTGTCAAAACCAAACCGTGGAAAATATGTGACCACACTCATACAGAAATTATTTTCCACCATCTCCCTTTAATTTGGAGCAAGAGTGTGGTCATTTACACCACACATTTTTCATTATTGTTCTTGTTGCTAAATATAAATTCAGCTGTTTGTGTGTTTGCTGTGATTTTATGTGGTATAGTAATGTCATTTTTTTCTGATTATATAGGCATCAAATAGTTTTATATGAGTAACATGCTCATTACATTCAGGCATTCACTGCCCCCATCTCAACAGACCTCTTAACCTCAGGTTAGATTGACGTTAATGTCAGGTCACTGTTTATGTAGATGAAAGCGACCAGGTTGGAGATGGGTAAAGGGTTATTGATCATGTAGCAATTAACCCAAGACCACAAATGTATGTCGATGTCACTCCTCTACAGCCAGACGCTCTGCACACAGAGAGATTTACAGTACCAACAATAACGGGAACAGTTCTAGCTGTGGGGTGGGTGGGAGTTTTGAAGCCATCCATCTCCCTCCATTTCATTTCCATTTCATCATCAGTCTCACAGCCATGATGAAATGTCAGTGGCGGTACACTGAGGCTCGAGGGATTCATTTGGACTCAAGTATTGTTGGCTCTCACCATAGATCAAAATGTCCTTGTCATATAAAGCACAGACCTCAAACACTAACGGTAAAACGTTAAAATTTTCCTCATATGCAATGATGAATGACGCAGGAAGTTGCCTGATTGGAAGAGGTTTCCATAAGAAGCATGTTTCCAGTGACTTCCCCTGTATTCGTCTGGAGTCTAAACGGTTATGCAGAGATGAGTGTGCACTGTACAGTGCTGTATGATAGATAGAGTGCAGGCCGCACACAGCTGTGTGACGCTACAGGAGCCAGTGTAAGCAGACGGACAGATATAACTCACACTCTCGACCTTAAAACTTCTGGTGCGCTTGCCGCAACAAACTTGCTCAGCGTAGTTCTCCCCAAGGTACATACTGTACTGTGGTGACACAGCGAAAGTAACGTGCCAGCTCACTAATTTTGGTAACACAGCTGATAGTAATCATACTGTGTTTACCTCCAGTCTGGCCTTCTCTTCTTACGCACAGACTAATAGACATTTTTTTCTTCTAGTGTGTCAGAGGGGTTTCAAACTATTATGACTCTAATAAACTTCAAATTGATCCTGTGAATCAGTGGTTCCTGCTGGTCGTGGTCCAAAAGTGGGTTGCGGGTCCATTCTGAATGGACCACAAGTGACTTTGAAACATGTCAAGTGTGTAAAAAACACACCTTATTTTTAAGTACAGTGAATTTCTGGTACAGAGCTTTTATTTCAAAGTGCTGTTTCCTGCTGTAGAGTGACTCATGGACAGATATTCAACAGAGACGGCAAACTAGCTCAACGACAGGGCCAAACTCATATATGTGAGACTAAATGTATCAAACTGTGTGGACCTTGAACTAATGACTACTGAGAAACCAGTTCAGAACCACCGCTCTAAATTGTCATCAGACAAATCAACCCAAATAGTAAGACATTTATTTTTAATAGTGTAAATAATACCTTGGACACTCCTATTTAGCATTTATAAGCACTACATAATGATTCAATAAACTGTATAATTAACCAATGCTTTGTCATCTCCCTCAGGTTCTCATAGTGACACACAGGGCACCCTTTAGCGTCTCGATGTGATGCACAGCTGAAACACATTGTGACACATGCTAATTGTTGTGAAATGGTTGCAGTAAGGTTTAGACAACACAACAAGGCTACGTGGTGAAGCGTAGAAAAAACAAAAACGACCCGTCTACCCTATGCTGACTTACTTGCTCTTTACACTGCATCAGTTTCTCTCATGGACTGTATAAAATAATGGACGTAGCCACCAAGACGTCACCCACTGGTTTGCAGACTCCCCTTTTTAAGCCTCAAGTCTGGCATTTTGGCCGTCGCCATCTTGACTTTTTTGAAGGCAGGAGTGACCATATTTGGATGAAAGGGTGAAGCTGTGGATAAGCGAGGGATAAATCCGACTCATTGCCTGCGGTGACTCAAAGCGTCTTTGCACTTAAATATGCATAACTTTAATTCCTAATAACGTTTAAACAAGTGGTTTTGAGAGAAACTGCAGTTCAGGTTGAGGTTCAGGTTACTTTAATAGTACCCGTAGGTAGATTTGTTCTGCAGTAAGAGCATTTAACATAGAACAGAAGACATCAGACTGCACAAAAACAGGACATAAAAACATAAAAGACAAGTACTCAGAAGGCTTACTGAGTTGGATTTGCAAACGCCATAAGGGAAACCAGAAATAAAAACCATGAAGGTTATTAAAAAACAAACTACTGGAGTGCCACGATAAAAGACCTGATTAAGAACATGGTGCAAGGGACAATGAATAGTTAAGACAAATCAAAACTTCCAAAGATGGTTAGGAATAATAAATAAATAAGAAGGAAGTGCAAAATAAATGACTAAGACTTGTTTAAAAGAGCAGTTGCAGCAGGAATGAAACTGTTCCTGTAGCGCTTAGTCTTAGACCTCGGGACCTTAAGTGACCAGATGGAAGGGGTTGAAACTCACAGAACAGAGGATGGGAGTCATCATTACAGATGGAGCTGGCTATTCGCTGTAAGTGACCGGTATACAGTGACTCTGGGCTCTGCTGTGACTCTCCCAATCAGCCGACTGGACCGTTTAACAATCTGGTTCAGTGAGTTTCTGTCTTTCAGAGGCAGATTTCCAAACTATGACACAAGAGAAAAGGCTAGAACAGATTCAATAAAAGCACAGTGTCATCATGGTTTTGTCAGTGTGGAAACGAGACAGCTTCCGCAGACAGAGCAGACACTGGTGCCCTCTCTCGCACACAGCTTCACATTTTCTTTAAATTCAGTGTGGAGTCAATGATAGTCCTGAGGTATTTACATGAGTGCACATCTTCAACAGTTTGTCCTTGATGATAATGGTTTCATTTTCTTCTGTTACGGCAGTGCTGTAACTTGTGTTTTTCCTTGTGTTTCCCCTTCCCTGCATTCCTGTCTTCCCTCCTCCCCCTGTTTAGTTTTGTCTGTGTGCTGGCATGTGCTCAGTCCCCCTTCCTTGTTTCCCTGTTTTCTGGCATCAGCCTCATCAGCTCATCAGCATGCAGTAGCTCTACTCCAGCTCTCCAACCACTCACTGCCAGATTGTTGTTCAACCTTAGTGGGAGATTAAGATATAATTATATATATATTATAAAATTGTAACTATTTTCCTTGTGTGTTATTCCATGCACCTACCCTGTTTTTTCCGTGTTTAAGGTCATCACCCACCTGCCAACCAGCTTCACATGCACACCACGCTTTCTTTGACGTCTGCAAATGCCAGCTTCATCTCAGCCTCCTCTACTCCTTCCCACTAACCCTGGACCCCCAGTCATTCCTATTCCTTGTGACATAAACCTTTTTGTCATCATCCCCATCCTGTGTCCTGAGCTTGGGTCTCCCTAGTGATTGTAACATTTTCCACTTTTGCGTTGGCTTCATTTTTCAGCCTCAGAGTCTGCAGCTTGGTTGCTCTCAGTGTCAAGTTGAGTTTACATTGGAGTTAGTTGAAAGTCCGCTGTATCTCATAAAGATGCTAAAAGATGGCTTCAGTGTTGACGACACACACTAAGGAGCGTGACAAAGCGTATAACACACTTCTAACGCAGTTTTAAATAGATGTTTATATATGTATTTGTCATTAATCATAACATCTATGAAGCATCTGTTACTGCTGTAAAAGCTAGCTGTAAGAATCTGTCTCTGCATACCTGCAGTATAACCTCACTGAAATCATTGTAAACAATATCAGTATCAGTGTGTGGTATCTATATGGAGCACTACTTGACCCCAGCTTTGTGTGGTGATTTGTCTAACCAATATGCAAGATGGAAACACAAAACTGAAATGATGACTGTCCTACAGCTGGATCCCAAATTAATTTTCACTTAATCAAATTACCACTAGCAGTGAACTGGAGCATTCAGAGCTCCTGATGTTCTGGAGCCTGGAGACGATGCTTTCCAGTAATCCTGCCTGAGTAAAACCCCAAATAAAGACATACCTAACTGACTCACCTAGAGGTGGTGGTACAGTTAATCTGAAACAGTGAATGCAGGACATTACAAACTGAATCAGCTCTTAACTCAGACCGGGGATTTGTACAGAAAGTCATGTTTTATGAGGGTTTATGATAATGGGTGATGATGCTGTTTCTCCACTGCTGCTGGTGCCTGTTTTGAGCCGGTGTGTGTTCTCCCTGTTTCAGTCTCTCATCGATGATGAAACACAAACAGCTGGGGTTGGACCCAGGAGCAGCGCAATCAGTCAGTGCGCTGCCCTTATTTCAGGAATCTGTTGAGGCTCCATGAAAGGATCAAAGGCTCATCACTGAGCCGTGTTTCCACATCATCTTCACAGTGCAGGCTCAAACTGACATGATGGCATCTCACGCTCACTGTCAAATTATTGTAACAAAGATAAACATGGTCTGAAGTGTGATTTGAGGAACACGGTTGAACTGCGACTCGTGTTTCCAGGAACTGCACAGTGGTTAGTGCTCCATGCTCCCTGTATTTTATGATTAATTGTATCCCTTTAGGCAGCACAGTGGTGCAGTAGTTAGCATTGTCATCTCAAAGCAAGAGGGTTCCTGGTTCAAACACAGGGTGGGAGGCTCGAACCCAGGGTGGGGGAGCCCTTCTGTCCAGAGGTTGCATGTTCTCCCCGTGTCAGCGTGGGTTTTCTCCGGGTACTCCTTCTTCCTCCCACAGTCCAAAGACATGTAGGCTAGGTTAACTGGTGACTTTCAATAATAATAATAGGTGTGAATGTGAGTGAATGGTTGTCTGTCTCTATGTGTCAGCCCTGTGATAGTCTGGCGACCTGTCCAGGGTGTACCCTGCCTCTCGCCCCATGTCAGCTGGGATAGGCTCCAGCCCTCTGCAACCCCCAGCACAGATAAACGGCTACGGAAAATGAATGAATGTATCCTTCAGTAATTTACTTTAATTTGTCTTTGTTGTTACATTTTTTGGTCTCATTTACCTATAAAACTATCTAAAGCCCCTTTTACACCTGCAGCCTATCCCTGAAATATTGAGGAGCATATCTTGCACAAGGTCATGAGTGAACGGGAGCAGGGGTCAATATGCGGGCAAATCTGTACCGCCAGTTTTCTACCTCAAGCCCATGTACCATGTCAGGGAAAATGCTGGTATGGCTGTGTTGTGAGTGAAAACAGCAACATTGCAGGGATAAACACATGAAGTGTTGTGGCCGTCTGATGAGAGACGCTTTCACATGGAATGAGCAAACTAGTCACGAGACTTTGCTGATGGCAAAATAGGTGTGAATGTGAGTGTGAATGGTTGTCTGTCTCTGTGTGTCAGCCCTGTGATAGTCTGGCGACCTGTCCAGAGTGTACCCTGCCTCTCACCTGATGTCACCTGGGATAGGCTCCAGCCCCCCTGTGACCCCCAGCACAGATAAACAGCAACGAAAAATGAATGAATGCATCCTTCAGTAATTTACTTTAATTCTTATTTGTTGTTTCTGTCATTACTTAAATGTTTTTGTCTCATTTATGTTTGATGATATGCCTTTAAATTACATCTTCATTACATGAGGTACAATGTGATTAGACTCTTATGTTGCTGTTATTTATTTTATACCCTGTTTATTGCCCATCACATTTAAGTTTGTTATGTTTATTGTAATCCAGAGCCATTAAAGTAAAATGCAGAGCCACTTCGGTTCCAAAAACACATTTTTTTTATTAAAAAGGAAGAAATTAAAAAAAAAAAAAAAAATGCAGTTATTGGTATGTTTTTATTTCTGCTTTTAACGGTGTGTCCTTTAGATTTCTGACATTTAGGTTCTAATTTCATAGGCACGTACGCTTGTTTACCTTATTCAACCCCTGAGTTCTTCATCAGTTTGTTTCTACAGGGTAAAAAACTAAGAACAGTATGAAATGAGGTTTTATGAGCCTAATAGAAGACACTTCAGCTGATGATAAACAATGTGGTTTGAAGTTTCTGTAAAAGGTTTTAAAGCAGGAACATTATGTCATGGAGGGAATTAGGAATGATGATGAGAGCATTAATATTTAACCTGTAAATAGATCCAGGAGTCATAAAAAGCTGTTGACTCTAAATGCCAATTTACATCTCATTGTTTTTAACATAATCCTCTTTTATCGTCCACTGGTTTTTATGAAGCATCAAAAACACACAAAGACACATACATCAACACAATCTTTAATTGAATGGCGTGGCTCAAAAAAACATTTGTTCCATTCCTTCATCTGATGGAGACAATGATGTAAATTTGCTGCAGTGTGTAATGTTCACTTTGGCAAAGTGCAGCCAGTTCTGTGTAGGTGGCCCGAAGCAGCTTCTGCCAAATTACTATAATGCCTTTTGTAATTGTTTTAGGGCCTGATCTTGATGGAAAATTAATATGAAATGTGTGCCATTGAGTGCATGAGTGGGCGTGCACATCCCACTCTCATATCTGTCCGTTAAACAAGCAGCTACACCACCAAAATCGCACCTCTACAGCTCACTCATCACCATGTTGTATCTTGTGGAGTCTCCACTTGTTGCCTAGCTACTTCACAGTAGGGACAAGAAGTCACTGCAATGTGCCAAGAAATAGAGAGCCGAGGTGGAACCAGAACATCCAGGACCTCCATTGTTTATGTGTCTAAATAAGAACAGTATGTTTGTATGAAAAACGATCAATCTAAAGCCCCTTTTACACCTGCAGTCTGTCCCTGAAATATTCAGGAGCATATCTTACACAAGGTCATGAGTGAATGGGAGCAGGGGTCAATATGTGGGCAAATCTGTACCACCAGTTTTCCACCTCAAGTCCATGTACCATCTCAGGGAAAATGCTGGTATGGCTGTGTTGTGAGTGAAAACAGCAGCGTTGCAGGGATAAACACATGAAGTGTTGCAACCGTCTGTTGAGAGATGCTTTCACATGGAATGAGCAAACTGATCACAAGACTTTGCTGATGACAATTTGGATAGGCAACTTGTTTTTCTGATCAAATAGATCACACAAAACATTACTTATCTTGCAAACTTACTGAAAATGAAATACATTATATAAACACTGGCAGCAGAAGAAAGGTCTCACTCCAAAGTCATCGAAATCTGGCACTTGGGCAGTGACTTGCAGCGTCAGACACTGACAAAAAAGCCGTCCTTTAATGTTGGTATGATACGTGGCTGGTCGCTGTTATAGTAAATGGTGCTTGGCGGCGCCAGGGGAAAACATGATGGGATAAGAACGAAACTTAAGGCGGCAAGGTCTGAGAGGGGCAAGTGGGAGGGGTAGTGGATGGGTCCAACAAACACCTGACCTTCACCTGGGACCTGCGACCTTCACATCCTGTAAGATAATGAAGCCAAACCCTCCATCACATGCGTTAGTTGTTGAAGGAAAAAAATATATAATTCGCATTCTTGTATTGATGTAGAGCTTTGTTTTGAAAGAGACTGTATTTAAACAGTAAATTTCCTGTGAAAATGGAAGTGTATTTGGAAAGAAGACAATGCATGTAACAGGCATAAGTTGACACGGCGTCCCAGAACGTCAGCAACCAATACAGAGTATCTCTCATGTTGTATCTGGATGTGGAAGGTCCACGTGACGAGGTGGGAGTGAGGATGTGATGCCGTACTTCATTACACATAAATTCACTTTCACTGCAGAATAAAAAGATCATTGCACCTTTTGCAATTGAAACTCAACAGCTGTGAACTGGCTAGACCACTGGGAATAAAAACTTAGACAGCAGAGAGAAGAACCTCTTTAAAATATCAATGATGACATACTTCAGTGGGGCACTGAAGTGCTCCACGTCTCCTGACTGTTTGTGTGTCTGTGTTAAGTTACAGGGCGACGCCTGGCATTCTCACACACTAAACCTAAACCACATGTTTGGCCCATGATGCCACTCACCACAACCAGACTCTTATAATAATATAATCCTATAATCTCTTTATTCATCAATCATCACAGGGCAGTTTTACACAAGGCAGATGCCCACAAGGCCGTTGAAACTTATTTTTAATTGAAATTTGCATCAGCCCTCCTCTTTTTACACACACATGCATTTCAGAGGGGTCACAGCACAGGGTCAGCCAGAGTACAGCACCCCTTGAGCAGTTTGGGGGTTCAGTGCCTTGCTCAAAGGGCAACTTGGCAGTGCCCAGGAGGCTGGACTGAAACCTCTCCAGCTGCCAGTTCACATTCCATATTTGGTCCTTTCAGGGACTTGAACTGGTGACCCTTTGGTGCCTAAGCCAAGACCCCACAGACTGAGCTACTGCCAAAAATAAAGAGCCTCAGGTCAGAGTTGAACCTGCACCAGTGCAGAAGCCTCAGCCTATATGGGGTACACACTCTGCCAGGTGAGTTAGAGGTTGCCCAGGTCATTTAACCAACCAATCACTGCAATATCAGCACAAAGGAAGAGCAACACACATTTGATGTGGTTAAAAAGTTGTTTAATCTCTGGTGTAACAAGAAACAGATGAGAAAAAATGTAAGTCTTACATATATACCTTTCCTCATAGGACAGGATAAATACAATGTTTGAGTGGACCGACAGGTGTGTGAGGTTTTTTTTTAAACACACAAAGATCCGATGGTTGATTAAAGCACACAGTGGTGATCTAGACTTCAAAACATCTGGAACAAATAATACTTGCGTGTTCCTACAAGATCTGGGCAACATTCGAGATTTTTCACATTTCACAAATACTGTGAGCAGGTGTCAGTGATAAATATGTGAATTTCTGAGTCATAGTTCAAACACAGTCAGAACGACCTTAAATTTCAAAAGTCGAAATATGAACTTTGGGTTCGCAGATGCTGATGAAGATACATGATGTATCAGATGACTGTGTGAGTGTCACACCACCAGAAACTGGCCTCCATTTGTCTTTGCAGAGAGCAAGTGATCAAATGGCCCACGTCTTTTAGGATTTCACTGCAGCAGACCCATTACTCATGCCCATCTTACGTTCATATTGATGCTATAATTCAGGCAAAATATCATCTTTGGTTCCAAACCCTGTCTGTTCTTCCACTTACACATTCATTCAAGTTATATCATGTGTATCCTCCACATTTTTGCAAAAGGATATTAAGATGGTCAGTTTTAGCAATATTTTATTATACAAACTGGTAGATTTGAATGCTGATGTTTAAGTTTATAGTATATAACTATATTTTGCTCCATGGTATCCCAGATTATTGGATGCCTCATACCTAGTTGAAATGTTTCCTGCTAACAAATGTATATTGCAGATTACATACATCTGAAATCGCATATGATGCACTACATACCCAATATGTGTTCTATCGTTCAAGATACTTTTGTGTACATAAACAGTACATAAAAAGTAGTATGTCATTACCATGCCACTTTCTGAGAGCCTCTACACCAGTTCAAGTCCCGTAACCATGGTAACCCGTGCCAGCCTCAGCTCTGCCGGCATCTGCAAACACGTTGAACCACTTTTGTTTTCGTTTTCTCTTCACATCTCTAGGAGTAACATTACTTTGACTGTTAGAAAATTCAGATGCAGGGATCTTTGCTGCCAGATAATCCTAACATTAGCATGCTAAGAAGCTGATGTTAAGCAGGGTATAATGTTTATGCGTTTATTCATGGCATGCTTTGCCCCAGGAAGTGCTTTGAAGCCAATTTTCGTTGTGGCCAAATAGAGGAATTACAACTCCCAAGTCCATCACGTGATGCTATTAGGCACAAAAAGACTATTTTCCATAGACTTATATTTTGAAAGACATGTCTGTAAATCACTGGATACATTTTCTTGAGCGCCACAACCCCCATAGAACGACTTTTTTCACTAGTGGGATTTAATCCATTTGGTCCGATAACATTTGGGAAGCCCAGAAGAGCTGCAAGACTAAATCTTTTCATGCACATTCAAGTTAGTGGAGTGCTAAACAGGAAGTAGCTATAGTCATGAGCTCTGGGTAGTGACCAAAAGAATGAGATCGCAGCCAAAATGAGTTTCCTCCATGTGATCGCTGGGCTCAGCCCTAGAGATAGGGTAAGGAACTTGGACATCCGGAGGGAGCTCGGCGTAGAGCTGGTCACATCAAAAGGGGTCAGTTGAGGTGGTTCGGGCATCTGATCAGGATGCCTCCTGTGCACCACCCACTAGAGGTGTTCTGGTACATCCCACTGATATGAGGCCTCAGGGCAGACCCAGAACATGCTGGAGGGATTACATATTTCATCTGGCCTGGCAACACTTTGGGGTCCTCTAGGAGGAGCTGGGAAGTGTTGCTGGGGAGAGGGACGTCTGGGGTGCTCTGCTTGACCTGCTGCCCCATGACCCAGCCCTGGATAAGCAGATGAAAATGGATGGATGGATTTTTTTGAGCGCCACAGCCCCCATGAATTGACTTTTTTTTCACTATCAGGATTTAATACATTCAGTCCGATAACATTTGGAAAGTCTAGAAGAGCTGCGAGAATCTTTTTATCCCCATTCAAGTTAGCGGAGCGCTAAATTGGAAGTATCTGGCTTGTCTAAAGTCTCTAATATGCTTGCGCTACGGGCCAAATAATCTGGAAGAAAGACTTAAAAAAACAAATCAAACCAAACAGTTCACGAGCCAACAGATGTAAAACTTCTAATCAGAAATGTTCTCACAAAAAATGGAAAACTACAAAGCAAAAGAACAAAGGCGCAAAGGAAAATAACAGATTTGCACATCCCACTCAGATGTCATAGTCCAAATCAGATGCAGCCAGTGACTCAGATTAAGATAATAAATAGCCCTGTTATCATCTCTGCTGTTGAATTAGCACCTGTAATGAATCTGGCCATGTTGAAATGTGTTCATGCTGAAGGCCAAATGGTTTTTGCAAAGAAAATATTTGCAACAACAAACCTCATAGGAAAAACATGCAGCTCAAATCATCTGGGCTTTAACTTTTCTCCACGTACAGAGGCACTGAGCGCTCAGGGGGAAGTATATGACCGTTATTGTACAACATCAAACCTGCAGTCCTAAAGAAGTCCTGGTTATGATGATCCTTTAAGCATCAAGGTCCAACCGATCAGTCAAACAGTGACGGCTCAATTTTCAAACAAAAACCTGAAAATACTTTGTGTAATTACATTAAGGAGTATTTTTGTAAGAGCACTTAGATGAGTTTTGGTGGTGTGATGTTTATTAGGTTCTGTGTGCCAGCTGTCAGTCTGTATTTCTCTGTGATGTTCAAGCCAGTCTGAAGTAGGTCAAGCTGGTTTATTCTCCTTTCAACACAGGTGAGCCAAACCAGTCTGAGTTCCCATTAAATGAACAATGTGTTGGCATGGTAAGTCTTCACTGTGGCAGATTGAATGCAGCTGGATAGAGTAGGCTATGGCTGAAGGCTGGTTGGAGATCAGTGCAGTAGAGGAGGTCAACATGCAGCAGACTGGTGACGTCTTTCATCCAAATTTCACTCAACTCTGCCCTTTTACAGTAGTTTCTCTTAAAACCTAACGAAACAACAAATGGCTTTCATGGTTGCTGTTTTTTGGACGGTATCAGAATAAATACCAAACAAACCCAAAATATAACTCTCAGGAACTGGAAGTGAAGAGTGACACTGAGCAGACTTTTGAACTGTGTGATATGCATCTGTACACAATTACAGCATTTTCCTGCCAGACACGATCTTTTCCCTTTGAACTCAGGTCCATCTTGGTGCTCTGGTGTTCAGCTTTGGAAATGCAGTGTGAAAAAAACAGGCATTAAATGGCAAACCAATCACCTCCTAGTAACCAGCCAACCATTAACCATTAGAGCAGGAAATGACCGCTGTGTGCTAATTTTATAAGTTCTTGTCTCTGGCTGGTTTTATTAAAAAATCTGGAATCTAAGTGAAGCCGGTGTTGAGCAATGAATGAACCAACTGTTTGGGCTTTACAGTTGTAACAAATCAGGAAATGGAGGTAGTTTCTGGCCCACGTTTACTGGATATCCACACTATTGCAAAAGCCCTTGAAAACCCATTAGTTATTTATATGATGAGTCTGTCAGATGCAAAATTCCTGTGGGTATAATTGTCACTTGTTTCCCCATATGTGAGTGTGTTTACAACCTTTGAGGCTGAGCTTTAAGTTAAAGACCATAACAGATGTGTCCTTCAGCATTTAAGCCATCGTTGTTATGCAGTTGACCGGTTCAGGAGGCCTCCTCTATAAACAGTGATTATCCAATCCTAACTTGGAAACTGTGACTATAGTAGACATGTCAAGCTTTGCATTTCTTCATTGTGTGAAAGTGGCGCCCATGGGGCTGTAGTAAGAGCAGTGCTCTGAATTTAAAGAGTTTTGAGGATGGAGGAAAGGAATAGATTCAATGTGTTTATCTGCTCTAAGAGACGTATAGCATGTTGGGTTAACTAGCTTACTACTATCTTTAGTAGTGGCCCACTATTACTACCAAGGCCATTGCTGTTAATTTCACTAATAAAGAGATTAAAAGGATAAGGATGGAGGGATGCTAGGATGTACAATGAAGGGATAAGGGTTAGAGATGAAGGAAAAAGGGACAAGGGTTGAGGGATGAAGGGTGTGGGATTAAAGGATGAGGATGGAGGGATGAGGGGGTGAAGGTTGAGGGATGAATGGATAAGTGTCGACAGTCGAATGCAAGAGGGATAAAGGGATGAGAATTGAAGGGATGAAGAGTGAGGAATGAAGGGATGTGGGATAAGGGATGAAGGTTAGGTTTCTGGGTTGTGTGTGAGTGCCAGGATGGATGGATGTGTTGGTCGAAGGCAGGAACGCAGGAGGGATCCCAGGAGTGAGACTGAGAAGGCAAGTTGTCTCTTTGTGAACTTCGGATAGAGCCCCACTGGTTCCTGTATGCAGAAAGGAGCAGAGAAAAAGATGTAAGGGGAGAGAAGGGATTGGGTGGGTGGGATGTGAGAAATGCGTCAAAGAGAAAGAGAATGCATCAGGTGTGCTTAAATACTTTTGGGCAGAAATGGGGTGTGTTCAAGGCGGGGTCTTTGTTCCCGAACCTTGTTTATAAAACTACATTTAAAGGTATACCATGCAGGATTGTCGGCCATTGTGTTTAAGGTCAGGTAAGGTAAGGTAAACTTAATGTCCCTGAGGGGCAATTTGAGATACAGACAGAGACAAAACAGGCATTACAATACAAACACAGAGAACACACTGTCAGGGGTAAATCATGGACAATTAGTGGTCACTGCTGACAATGATAAGTGATAGCAGACGGAACAAAGGACGATCTGTAACACTTAGTGCTGCATTCAGGAGGGCAAAACCTCCGCCCTGATGGAAGCGTCTGAAACTCAATATGGAGGGAACGTTGAGAGTCTAAAACAATAGAACGAGCTTTAGAGGTGACCCTCTCTTCATACAGATGCTGGAGGTTATTTTAAGTAACACCAGTGATCTTACAGCATAACTTGACCACTTTTTCCAACTTGCTCTTGTTTTTAAGGCTCAGATTATCAAACCAACAGACAATGCTAAAAGAAAGCACTGACTTAATAAAAGCAGAATACAACAATGTCATGATGGTCCTATCTACAGGGAAACTCCCCAGCATCCTTAAAAAGAACAGATGTTGGTTTGCCTTCTTACAGATGCTGTCAGTGTTCACGTCAAAATATAATTTGTTGTCTAAGACAGTGCCCAAATACTTGTACTGTTGCACTGCTGCCACTGCCCCCCCCCCCCCCCCCCCCCCCTTGATCAAACATGAGCAGGAAGGCAGGGCTTCTGAAAATCAGTAAACATCTCACTGGTCTTAGACACATCATTGTGAAGAAAAGACAGCTCACATCAATTGACATATTCATCCAGCACTGGGCTATGATCCTCTTCTGATCCATGAATAAGTCTTACAAAAACAAAGTCATCCATGTAGTTGAGACAATCAAGCTCGCCAACGAAAGCAAAAGTGAAAACCAACCCCAGATTCACTCTCGTTCTGCATTTCTCCTCACCATGTTTGCATTTTTTTTTGGATGCTTTGTCCCTTTGATGCCTGTTGCTTACAGTCTGGCACCTGGTCGCTATCTTTTTCTTAAGCCCTCGCCTCAGCACTGTGGGGATACACATGTGTAAACATCCCAAACACAGAAAATAAGAAGAAAATGAGAAAGACAGAGGGCAGAGTCTCTGCAGACAAATTAAGGGTCAAAAGTAATGAAAACTCCTTGTTGTCCCATTAAACAACAGTCCACTTCGTTGTTTTGGGACAGTTGGTATTTACACCTGATACATAACGTACAGTACACTGCGTTCACACTAATCAAGCGGACTGGAATTTCGGGTTAAGTGTACTCGGATCCAGGCCCTGGTCCCTGATGTGAAAGCCTTCTAAGCCTCAGTCTTTAAGCATGGTATATTTTATCATTACTTGCACATTTAAGACCCCTTACAAGATTCTTGTTTTAAAATTAGTCAAGTTGAAACATGTCAGCTGGACATGGTGAGATAAGTTACGACAGATATTGTTTACCTCTGTGTTAAACCAAAGACCCCTTGTTTAAAAAATTACCATGGATTTTGATGTTATCTTTCATAGTTTTCATTGTAAATTTTATGCCTTGTGAGAACAGAAAGCTTGACAGGTATAGCAAGGTAAACTGAGGCTAACTGAATCATGGATGTATAAAGAGAACTTGATAAAGTGTTGGAGGCAAAGCGCCATTCATTCCTGTAAATGTGGCTTAGTGGTGCATGAAGCCAAAAAAAGCTCAAATCATGGTATGAAATAATCCAGATCTTCCACATCGTGGGGCCCACAGAACAAGAGCACTAGAGACTTCTGCCAACCACGCTGCTAACTTCCATTTTAGCCCTTCGCCAAGCTGAATGGGAATAAAAACAATTTCATTGTGTGGCTCGTCTAGACTTCCAGTGGGTCAAATCTAGATAGTGAAATGACTCATTTGACACTGGTCACAATGTAAAATTGGCTACAAAGCTCTGTGCTGTCCCTGAAGGCTTGAGCTAAACAGTCAAGCCGGGGGAACATGAAAGCAGGCAGCAGGTGCACCAGAAAGAGAATGCACAGTTTTCTCTCTTTGTTCTGTCTGACTGGGAATTTTCTGTCCTCTGTAATCAAAGGAGCATTTCACACCCGAGGCAGCAGAACTGCTGTGTATTTCTCAACTGCACTGATGGCTGCCTTTACCCTCGACCTCAGCTCTCCACGGGCTTCTGAAATGTTCAACCCATGAATCACAGATCCCACTGGAAAGGAGGAGAGGAGAAAAGGATCAGAGAGGTGAAAGAGGTGATGAAAATCAAGAAACTACACGGAGGGTTGATCCAATGGGTGTGAAGCTGAAAATCTGGAAGTTTCATGGATGTTAGTACAGTACATTCATGCTGGCTGTTTGTCCAACACACTGGCTGCACTCTCTATTCTGTTTCTAAACAACCCACATGAGATCTGCAATAGCTCAAGTTCACATCATGTTTTCTCTCTTTTATAGCAGGTTCTTGCTGGAATTACTCTGGGTGGGTCCATTTTTATAAATCATTACACATTCATATTTTCAGTCTGTGCAGGCTGGGAGGTGCAGCGTGTCATGAAGTGGCCATTGTGTGAAATTATGGAAGTTTCACGGGCAAATTTAGGTCCTGTCTACACATGTACAGATATTTTTAAAAAGAGATATTTTCCCCCTCTGTTTTAAAAACAAAGTTCTACCTACACGACCTTCTTTCCAAACTATAACACAAAAATGACTCCAAACGCCGGCGTTTATTCGCCTTTGATGGAAGGACTGAGGAACTCACTCAGTGATATGAGTGATGCTCTGGACATGCCATCCTCATTGACAACAATCCCACTATCAAAATTGTTCCACCATCTGTTGGCTCGACCAGGCCTGATCCAAAACTTTAGTTTGTGGCAGACCAGATAACACTGGCTGGATGACAGAGCAAAAAAAGTAGAAATGCGGGACACATTTTCTTGATTTTTAAAATGTTATTTTTTAGTTGATGTTATTTTAATTCATTTATTTATTAAAACTAACATCATAAAGTATGATCTTTTTTGACTTTGAACAATGATGGAGCTATACCTGAGTGACCTTTCTTGGTGTTTTCTTAGCAACATATAACACAAAAAAAGCTCCTTATAAAATATAAAATTTCGTACTGTACGTTTAAACAAATACAAACAAAAGAATCAATTCTGTTTCTGAAATGCCAGAGAAATATCCTTGTTTATTTAATTTTCAAATGTTTTAAAACTAACATCATAATTTGGGGTTTTGCTTTTTTCATAAAAAGCAAGAATTACAGTCTGGTGAAATGACCTCATGAAGGAATGCTTGAATATACTGAAGGGAAACACCACCTAGATTAAGAATTCCAATATGTTATTTCCACGGCCTCCAAAAGTTCAACATTTGTGAACATGAGATACTCTCTCAAAGCCAGAACGTATGATGTCATAGAGTATATAGTCTGGAGCTGCTCCACAGACAGTGAATGGGAGGCTGATTTTGTGGACCCACAGAGTGTTTGTTTTCTTTTGTTCCCACATGATCTTTATTCTATTGTCAAATTCTTGGTTCTGACACAGAAAGTGTTCCCCTGGGTGCTCTCAGTGTCATCTTGAACATCTTTCCCAGTTCACTGAGTTTGGTTACATGACCATGAATAATCCGGTTATGAAGCTTATCTCAGTCATGATTATATTCTGGATACAATGTTTACATGAGCACAGAGAAATTGGGTTATATATATTCCCTGTTTACATTCCAGATTCTTTCACTACACTCCAGCTAGCACATTCAGGTTTCTCATAAACAGAATAAGGTGTTTACGTGCTCAAACACATAAACGGGACACTCCAAAAACCTCATCATAAACGGGTTAATGATATCCATGTAAATATACTCATTATCTGTGGAGCAGCTCCAGACTTTACACCCTATGATGTTGTCACAAATTTGAGTTTTAGCACCCTAGTTTTTGGATTTGGGAGAGTGTTGTTCATGTTAACTAATATTTTTGGACTGTCTTAGACCAGGAATAACTTTATGAATTTTGAAGATGGGTGTAGTTCCCCTTAAAGCATGTCTGTAAAGCCTATACATATTTCACTATAGCCTAGGGTCTCATATCTGTGGCTACAACTGTATTCCACATGGTGATGTCTTTTGCTCTGTTTGAATCAGATGGGAATGGCTACCTAAGTACTGCAGGGGAAAATGTTAGTTTGTAGTGTGTGTGTGTTGCTCTTTGTTTTCATGTAGTTCATCTGTGGTGAAGTCAGCATCAGTGTTTTGACATGTTTGAAGTATTTCCACTGATGTAACCTACTGTTGTGTAGCAGGTGCAACATACCGTTGTTTTTTTAATCCACCACGCTCTCTTGTCATTGTTCTAACAATTCACAGTGAAACCAAAGTGGCTCCGAATGCCAGACCTGCAGGTCGTCAAAGGATCCTCTATTATTGGTGTGGTAACGGCATCACTAACCATAGTGCAGTAAGCTAGCTAAGTGAAGCATGGCTCCTGGCGGTTCTCACTGGAGGAGTAGAATGTTTTGGTTTGGGGATGGGAGGTGCACACAGCATGGGGCCATGTGTGGGCTGCCCTCTGGAGCACAGCGGCACTGAGAACATCATATTAAACACAGTTTGAGGTCCATATTTTATTTTCCAAATGGAATAGGATAGCTCGATGAATTGTTCGGTTTATAATGCGTACCAAACCAGAAGCCTCATAGTGGCCTGGCGACATTGCTCTCATAGTAATTTTTGTGTTTTAGTGCTGTTAAGCTATATTCATATGTTCATTTTTCAGCCTAAACTTATTGTATAATATGCTAACATATTCCTGGGTCACTTAAGCCCCTTTTACACTGCCAGATCTTTGGCAAATGTTGGGCCGTTTTGCAGGCAAGCTGTGAGTGTTTAGACACACAGAGCCGGATTGGCGAGTTGATCCGAGGTTCCCAATTTCCCGCTGTGTAGGGGTAAACATATTGGCGGAACCTTCCACCACGGGAGGGGCTGTTGATGACGCTGCACATGTGACCCACTGGCAGTGGACTTAAAAACAGGAAACAACTGATAGCAGGAATGAGCAGCTCGTAGCAAGAGGGAAACGCAAACAGCGTCGACAGCAGTCTGAAAGAAACTGTATAGGTGGGGAGACTAGGAATTGCGTGCCCTCCTTACCCTCGCAAATGAAGAGGCCATTAACTGTCAAATGACGGAACGGTGAAGGACGTCACTGTTTATGTCACACGCTGAGCAACACGTTTTGTTACGTGCTCACACCCCACATTGCCCTGAAAAAGGCACATTCTGTATGAACAAAAGTAGGCAGGTGGCATTTCACTGCTCTCCCCGATTTTGTTTTTATACTGCTGGTGCTAAACGAAGTCTGCAGTGTGAAGTCAATGGCTTTCCTGCACATTTGCACAATTTCTATTTAAAAAGGGCTTTAATTTGTGTAGGGGTGCAGAGTTTCAAGGTCGTAACTGACTGAGGATTTAGCTTTTACCTCTTGCTGTCAGAGCTGTCAGGAATAAACGGAGATCGCCTCCAAAGATATCCATGGTCTGGGCCTCTTCATATCAACACAACGCAGACAACACCAGAGTCCACAGGCTACATGTGTATTGTTACACCCCTAGTCTACGCATTAATCGGAGTTCTGTAAATCTGCACCTTAGAAGGCGTTTTAATCGTGCACGTGTAGGCAGGGACTTAGGATACACCAAAAACATTGTCTATATGCAGCTGAAAAATGGGGTGGCTGTACTTTCCTGCATGAGTATGTGATATAAAAAATGTTTTGACTGACCTTCATGTGCTGTGCTTGGAGAGGACTCTGGTGTCATACAGTCACTGAAGGAGCGGGTGGAGGCCTGCTGGCTGACTTTCATGACCGTCTATAAACAGCTCATGAGAGATTTGAAGGGTAGCAGCTAAGGATGCGTCACATGGAGACACAGGCGAAGGAGTGTGGGTGACAGCAGTGACGCTGACAGAAAATTAGACTGATTAACCTGCTAGTAGCCTTATTTGTTTGCAAACACACTCTGGTTTCTTCTTCTTCCTTTCACACAAGTCCTGCCTCAAATCCAGTCCGATTGATCCGTTTCTTACCAGCCGTAAATTAACTCCACCAGCAGGCCTGCCAATATCGAGCTGACGTCAGGGAGTAAACAAGATTCATCATGAAAAGGTCATTAGTGTCCGTCTGCAAGCTCAGGGGGCTTAAAAAAAAAACAAACGATTTATCGTGTCGTTGGTAGCAGTGAGCTATCTGTGGTATGAATTAGCATGTCACTGTGTGTTGGTTTCTACTTACATGTGGATTATATGGTTTGTTTTCTCATGTAAAGGTCAGCATGACAAATAAAGCTATCAATGGAAAAATGCTTAAAATTTGAAGCTTATCTTGTGCTTTAATCTCAGGGCGTTTCAACATGTTTTTCCACTTTAACAGGATTTTTTAAAGATCTCCCTCTGAGGTCGATGTCCACAGAGAGCAGAGGTGGAACACGGTGAGACGGATCGAAGAGGAGAGTGAACTATCCGTTATGAAACAGCATGAGTCAACTGCTGTTCAGGAGCCAAACTGCTTGTTCCCTCAGCGGGATCAAGATGAGGCGCGCAGCCACATTAGTCTGCGAGGCATCAGTGTAAACATCACAGAAACAAAAATCATACAACGAGCTTTTAGGGATTTTGGTCGCTCCCCAATATTTTTGGTTCCATATTTGGAGCTTGTGCTGCCCTGCTGAGCATCACAGCACGGTGGAGGAGTCATGTGTTTATGTGACACCATGAGGAGTCACTGAATGTTATGTAAAAACTCCAAATGTATACTTTTACTGCTCTGTGTCGCAAATTATGTGCGATATGTCACACAAGGTTGTTACCATTAAACACACTGTTATCTGACGTAGTATAAATAAAGCTGTGTGTATCTTTGGTGCAGAAGGCGTGTATGGAAGATGGGATTACTGTAACACTGTGCTCATGTTATTTTGAGTTAGCTATATTTGACTTGTAAATAAATTAGCAGTTGTATTTTTGAATAATTATGAGCTCTATTAAAGTGTTTATTTTCCAACGTTCAGGCACCAATTAAACTTCAGGCTGGGTCTTAACCTCAAAATACCTCACACGAGTTGTTAACTGTCTGACTATCGGCTGGGTCTGGGCCTTCCTGACTTCTTACTCTCTCTCATGAACTAAAACAAAGTGTCAGTGAGTGAAAGAGGCAAAACTATCATGGTCACCCAGCTTTACTGTACTGTATTACTTTTCCTACCTGCATCTGAGTCAGTGTGAAGAGTTCACTGGTTTGTGGAGTAAAAGAAGCAACAGGCTGAGACCTCTCAGTGCATAACACACTCCCGTGGATCTTCAAAGTATAAATAGCAGGATGTCACACCGTATGTCAACCCAGATATAAATACTTATGAGCAGGGACAGCCTCGCGTGGAAACACCTGGAAAAACAAATCTGCGGCATTTAAAGGACCAGTGTGAAGGATTGGAGGGGGGGCTACTGGGAGAGATGGAATACATTTATAATTATGTTTTCCTTAGTGTATAATCACCTGAAACTAAGGGTCATGTTTTTATTAGCTCACAAGGAGTCGGTTATATGTACATAAGACAGGGACCTTGTCCATGTAGCCTGCCATGTTGCACCACTATGTTTCTACAGACAAACAGAAAGGGCCTGTCAGATATGAATTTGTCTGGCACCTTGACTTCCAAAGAGGCTTTATCAACACAATTAGACAGACCTACATCTAATCAGAGCAACAAAACATGACGTTGCACTGAGCGATGGACAAATGTAAACACACAACAGTGTGCAGAAATAAGCTGCAATGGTGTAGCATTGTTTTGCCCCCACGGATTGTGTTAGCCCCTCCTTGTAGTTTTCTTGTATGTAAATTGGGATGTGGGCGCCTGCGATGGATTGGTCCCTCCTTTGACAATATCAGTGTTCCTCGGGGTGAAGATTTATGATTGAAGTGACAGGCTCCTTCAATCCCCAGGGCGCAGCAGTGACTTACAGCTCTACATATGCTGGCCAGCCTGATTGTCCTGGCAACTGGACAATCTTCCGCCCACCTGCCTACTTCTCGCCATTCTCTGAAGTGACATTATTCATTGAGATTTTGTTGAGTGATAATTTTGTACATTGGGACTGGGCTAAAGCATTAGCTTTTAAAAAGAAAATTGCATTTCACATAAAGGGCCCTCACCTTATGTTTGTAACATGATCCTAATTACCTTTGTTCATAAATAACTTAACCAAAAACATCAGGTCCTAAATTGTTTCTCTTTCCCTCAGCTGCAGCCATCTTGGTTGTTTTCTAAAATGCCTTGTAAACTGAAGGTTGTAAATTTGTCTGGTTCCCAGGCTAAGTCTCTGTAAATGCTTGGAAGGACAGTGGTGAGGGAAGGGGGAATTCAGTTGATTGTAATCTGCACTCTGACCACTAAATCCTACACACTGGTCCTTAAAACAAACAGCTGTCCTAATCTTTGTGTCACTTAGCTATCTCAAGTTTAACATATTTGACTATCTCTACTTTCAACAGATTTAGATACTACCTTTTTGCATAATAAGATGTAGGCTATGTTTGAAATTGCATACTAACGTATTACACACCACACACTGAGTCAGTACCATTAAAGGTCCTGTGTGTAGGATTCAGCTGGATATAAAGGAATATAATAACGTAAGTATGTTTTCTTTGGTGTATAATCACCTAAAAAAAAGAATCTGTGTAAATCAGTGGTTCCCAACTGGTGGGTTGTGGTCCAAAAGTGGGTCTTGGGTCCATTCTGAATGGACCACAAGTGACTGGTGACTATGTCAAGTTTGTGAAAAACACATTATTTGAAGTACAGTGAATTTCCATCACAGAGCTTTTATTTTGAAGTGCTGTTCACTGCTGTACAGTGTCGTAAACTAGCTCAATGACATGGCCAAATGCAAGTATGATGCTGAATGTATTAAACTGTGTGGACTTTGAACATAGACTAAGCAGAAATCTGGTCCATTTGCTTTGGAGAGGAAGAGACCTCTGCGGATAATTCGGCTCAAAGTAGAGAGCTCCTGAACAATGACCACAAAAGGAATTCTGACCACGAGTTCATGCTTGGGACATGGGAGACGTTTCGGCTGATTGCAGTCTGCAGTCCTCGCCGCCAGATGCCACCAAATCCAACACACTGCTCCTTTAACCAGCGCAATGTCTGCACTTTGTCAATTACACAGCACAGGGTATGTCGTAGTTTTGTGAGCTGCCAATTTTTAAAATCTGGGTTGGATAGATTAAAAAAAACTGTGGTCACTACTGACAGTAACATGGTTATTTAAAAATAGTGGGTTTGTGCAGTCACGCAACTGATATGTGGTGATCCTCTCTGACCTACAGTGGTCTGCAGTGCAGGAAAAACAAAAAAGAGCAAGTCGAGCTGAGTGGAGCCGTGCTGTGCACAGTAGCCCATTGTACATTTCTGACTCTTTGAATGAAGGAAACATTGGTTGATGCACAGCTAATGTAACATATAAAACACAAATATTCACTTACATGGTGTATTAACAATGTGTTATAGTCATTGATGTATCCTGTCACCTTCATCAAATGTGTGAACCCAGTTTTGTCAAAGCAAAGAGTCACCATTTCAGCACTTCCCTTCATATTGGGTTTTTAAGGTCACGCAAAGGCATTTGCTAAATAGACCCAATGAGTTCCAGTTTTTGGGACTGGAAGTAAAATATCCATTTTGCATGGCTTACACCTGATAGCTCACTGCTTCCCACATTCCAGTAGCCACACTGGTTTGGCACGTGCTGAGTTTGGCCGAGGCGCTCCTCTGTAATGAGCAAAGCTGCAGCGTCCGCCTGTGTCCTGTCAGAGTATCTTACCAAGTTAAAAATGGTTCATGTAAGGTTATACAGTGTCAGGAGCGGAGGGCAGCCTTTTCATTGAACTATTAGTAGTCGGTGGAAATTCATGGGCTTTGATGATTTGCTTTGAATTTCAAACCTCTCAGCTCATTCATCTGAAACGCAGTATTCTCCCTGGGCCCGTTCACACTATATGCGGTTAATGTGGACGGGTGCTGTTAGAGGAGGAAAACCATGAATAAATTAGGAGTCAGAGCTGGACAGAGGGACTGGAAAACGTCAGGGATTATACAGAAGATATTTATTGTGTCAAAGCTACTTGAACCTGTTGTGAGGGGGCATGGCATTTCTGGCAACACATGTGTTTGTATGGTCAACTTGGACACCCAGAACAGTTATTACCAAGAGTGACAACTGGAGGCTACACTTAATCCACAGGCCAGGTGGGCTGGAGTCTCTATATTCCCTTAAATGTACAAAAATGGCATAAAGGAGGGAAGCAGACTCACCTGAAATCACCTACATGTAAAAAGAGTTGCTGCCTTTCTATTAGGGCTGGATATCAGTTATAAAGTACCAGTACCCTTAAAGTGATATCAATACCAATAATGCACCTAATCTGAAGTAATCCCTCTGCAGTTTATGCATTTATTTTTATCAACAAGCCAGTCCTGCTGAATTTTACAGGCTACTTTTTTTTTTTTACCAGATGCCAGTAGCGCCATACTTTCAGACATTTTGGTGTCATCTCAGCACACTGCACTGTCAACTCTGTCAAATACACAGCGCTAGACTTCACCACACCATAGGCTGTACTGGTTTTAGCTGTCATGATAGTGGGCCAGTCACAGGTCAGAATAAACTAGAGGAATGCTTGCGATGATTAGCTGCAAGCAAAACCCTACAAATAGTAGTTTATTTTCTGGATCCAGGTACAAAAAAAGGATTGAATGCAAGTATGTTGTTTGACTGAGTAGGTGTCAGTAAAACTTGATGCTGGGTCATTTTGGTGGATAGCTTAAAGGAGTCTAGTACTGATACCCAGCCTTCCCACTGTAATTTTCTATCTTCAAAGCCCTATTTGCATGGGACGAGTATTACCTAGGGAACTCTAGTAACTTGTAATAATTGCAGAGGTTGTCTCTGATCTTAATTCTGTGCAAATCTGCCATGTCTGTAATTTGTCAAATAGAAATTCCTCTGCAAATAACCTAGCACATTTCTCCAAACTGAGGTCTTGGGATATTATTAGTCCTGTTTTAATCAGCATCTCTACGATTTGGGGTCATATTTAGGTTTTCTGTTTTCTCCCCACCTCTTTTCTACTGTTACCAGCTCACCCTTTTTTTCCCTTAAAGGGCGGTGGCCTTGTGGGTAACTGTGAGTGTGTGACATGTGCTTCAATGTATATGGAGGGAGGCAGCTCTCTCGGGGTTGTCATGGTGAAGACAGTAGGTGGCAAAGAGCGATGACAGCAGCATAATTAAGTGTCAAGATAAGATCAGGGCTACATCTTAACCTCGTGAGAAGGCCATATTTACTGTTTTGTGATGAAGACTGCAGTAACGCACCCAAATGCCTCACTATCCTTCCAACTGCAGAGTGGTCCGGACTGCTAGGAGCTAGTTACTAAGCTAAAATTAATGTTAACAAACCAGCCTGTTCCCCTACAGTCTGGAGCTGATAAACTGTCACTGAGAGAGGTAACACTGCCCTTATCTGGTCAAGAATTATGGAGGCTGTGTTGGCAATTTTAAATGAAAGTTTTGAGAGCATTTTGGGTGCAGGAGGCAAACTCAAATCAATCAGAGGAGCAAAATCTCTAAATATGAAATGAATAACACATGACAATGTTAGGCAGACTGAGATTTAAAAGAAGAAAAGAAGATAACACTGCACATCACTTCTAGTGGTGCTGTGTAGTGTTTCTGTGTTGTGTAAAGAGTTACAAATGACTGTGCACATCATATCTGGAGGACAATGTCAGTAAACTCTAGTAAAATACAGAATTCGCTTATCCAGTGCAAATGCGTTGCAAACACAGAGGTGGGGGTGTAATTTCTAAATCACATTGGGCCCCCAGGTAATACAGGTCCCATTGAAGAGGGCTTTAGAGTGTTTTTTTGGCAAGCACCTATTTCCTAAAAGAGGTAATTTGGTGCGCTGCCACATCACTTTGCTCTATATTCTATATGAATATGAACGTGAGTCATTTTGTATCTGTCTATCTGTGTCAGCACTGTGATGGACTGGCAGTCTGCCTCGACTCTGTCTCTGGCTTCTAATTTAATGCCCCAGAATGTTCTCTTGCCTTTGCACAGTAAAAATGTCAACATCGACCCTGGCCAGGTCTGACAGAGAGGAAACATACTTTAGGCCAAATAATGTCGCTGGCACCTTCATGCGCTGGTACAAAAGTTCATGTTCTCAAATCAAAGCAGGAAAGCAGCCATGAGCTGTTTAGGCATGACAGCTAATTTAAGAAATTTTGGTATCCTGTTGTTAGCTCGGTATTATCCTCCCTCCACCCAGTCAAATAAAGCAACCAAAGCCTTCCCATGTGCACCTGAGAAATAACCTACAACAACTGCAACTGCCTACATGGTTTTTTCCTCGATGAAAATGGGCTATGGGATTGATTTTGTTCGTCAGATTCCTCTCTGCAGTTAACAGTTATTGGACTACAGTCAATACAAATCAAATGCAGTTGTGGAGAGAAAAAAGCTTGATCTGCACTTTTGAGCCAATTCATCTGTGGAACCGATAACCACTCCCTGAAAGAAAATATGCATTGATTAAAATGGTCCAGGGATGAAAATAGCCCACTATGGCAACGCTAAATAGTTTTATAAATAGCATATGGTGCTATTAAGAGTATTATGTGACAAGCTGATGAAAATTACAGCCCTGTCTTTATCCTTCTCTTCTTACCGCTGTAGAGTACAAACCAACTAGTCCTTCATCATTTCCACAGTCAGTTCTTACAAGATGCTAGTTAAAGTAAAATCTTTGCTCTAAGATAGAATGGACAGTCAATACCATCTACACTCAATTGTCACTTTATTAGGTCCACCCTGCTAGTGCCAGGTTGTTGGACCCCCTTTTGCCTTCAGACCTGCCTTAAGTCTTTGTTGTAAAGATTCAACAAGGTGCTGCTCACATTCCTCAGAGACTTTGGTCCATATTGACATGATGACATCACACAGTTGCTGCAGATTTGCCGGCTGCACATCCATGATAAGAATCTCCCGTTCCACCTCATCCCAAAGGTGCTCTATTGGACTGAGATCTGGTGACTGTGGAGGCCATTGGAGTACAGTGAACTCATCGTCATGTTTGAGATGATCTGAGCTTTGTGACATGGTGCGTTATCCTGCAGGAAGTAGCCATCAGAAGATGGGTACACTGTGGTCATAAAGGGATGGACACGGTCAGCAACAATACTCAGGTAGGCTGTGGTGTTTAAACCATGCTCAGTTGGTACTAAGAAAATCTCCCCCACACCATTACACCAGCAGCAGTAGCTTGAACTGTTGATACAAGGCAGGATGGATCCATGCTTTCATGTTGTTTACGCTAAGCTCTGACCCTACCATCTGAATGTCGCAGCAGAAATCAAGACTCATCAGACCGGGCAACATCTTTCCAGTCTTCTACTGTCCAATTTTGCGAAAGTCGTCTTGACCATCTCTACATGCCACGTGATTGGCTGATTAGCTTTTAGGGTTAACAAGCATCTGAACGGCTGTACCTAATTAAGTGGCCAGTGAGTGTATTTATGTGACATTTGGCCTTCGTTTAGCCTCATTTATCTGTGCTTATTTTTCTAAATACTGACGAATACAGTTGTGGTGAGTGCTAAGTTCCAACCTACTGAATGTCCAGTGCCTTGTTACGGAAAGAATTTCACTTACTGTATTTTACCCAGTTGCAGCACACAGACCATTGCAGAATCTTTTCATCTCCAGCTTGATTTGTTCTTATCTGGCATTCATGCGTGATTCATCCCCTAGAGGAAATACAGGAAGCAAAACTCTTCCAGCGAACTTCCCCGCTGAGAGTGTTGTGTGTTTTTTTTTCTTACATTATTGTTTTTAAGGACACTGAGTCTATTTCATTTGGGCTGATCCCTGAGGTTCAGAGTTGAATGATTTGATGGGATTTACTGACATGTTGCAGGACTGACTTTCAGTAAACCTGCGAGGGGAAACTTGTGGACCTGCAGTAATCTTATTACAGAGGAAATTCTCCTTTCATCCTTAAAGTGGCTTTAATATTTTTACACTAACAGTGCATCACATGACCATGTGTAAGTGAAAGAACTGGCATCTTCCAGTTGGCTATCTGTTCTGGTTTTCAAGCTTGCAACTTTACTGTTGTGCTTTACTTACACAACTGCAGGAGATAGCTGCTTTGAGATAAAATATGCTTAAAAAAACTGATCCACCAGCTGGTGAACATATTGAGGCATTTTATAAATATTGGTAAATACTGGACATAATTATTCCTTGAGATCATAAGCATAACTCAAACTGAATGCTAATGTTTGTCCTGGTCATGTCTGGACGAGTAAATAAATGTAAATAAATGCAGCCCATTCTCATTCAGGGTGTCTAATATTGTCAATTTGTCACGCCACTCAGCATCTGATATCAACGCCAAAGGCAGCCTTTAGCATCTTTAAGAGATGCACCAGGCTTTCAACATCGAAACCCATCCACTGCAATATTGATACTGAGAACAAATGATGTAAAGAACAATAAAATCCACTTAGGGTGGAACAGAAGAAGGAGAGGTGACAGGGTCAAACAAAAGACAGTGCTGTTTTAATGTAACCTTACAAAATTCACGTACAGTTCTTGCACATCACTGTCACTCATGACATATTTTTCACATTTTGTTAAGTAGCAAACTTACTTATTTTAACCCAAAACATGATTTTTTTTTCTAAACCTAACCCTCACTGTTTCCCTACACTAATCACATGTCATAATGTGTTTCAGCTGTGTGGCCAGTGTGGTGCTATGAGACACCGAGGGGCAGGGATGCCAATACTGATATTGGCACTGCAACCTTGAGTATTTGCCGATACCAAGACCAATCAGTCTTTTTCCCTCTCTTAAACAACTAAGCTGTTAATAATACATTTGTACTGCTGAACTGGTTTGGGATTGCCTGCACATGGACTTTCATCCAGGAGACATTCCTGACATTCCGTACCTCATGGCTCAGCTGGCGGCTAGCAGCTAATGGTGCTAACAGCATGAACAGTGCTAACAACAGCATCAATGCAGACATAGCTAACGGTGTTAACTTTGGGGGAACCCTGGGTTAGGGGTTCGGGGTATTAAACTTTCATGATCAAGTGACCAAGCAGTGCAAAAAACTGCAGTTCTTTGAGCGGCCGCTTGAGGCTGGCTCCAGAGGCCAGTCAATCCCCATAGCCCCCATGTTAAGATGCCCAACTTTACAGCAGAAATAAAAGTTTACAGCATGGTACAAAAAAATGTTTTTTGTCTCTAAAGCTAATCTCCCCCATCATGACAACTGTGCAGAGGTTAAATTTTTCTTTAACTCACCTGTTTATATTTTATTAAGGTTTAAAGTCATGCATAATTAAGGGGCGGGACTGCTTTAGGTGATGGGCGGTCTGTTGATACTCAGATCCACCGCTTGCTCCTCCACAGCGCAAACTTGCCCAAATAAGCCAAGATGGCAACAGTCAAAATGCTTGAGGCTTCAAAACTGGAGACCATATACCAACAGGTTACATCACAGTGGCTACATCAATTATTTTACACAGTCTATGGTTGGGACGATGTTATTGGCGGCAACTGCCGTATGAGCGTGGTGCAGAGCAGCAGCAATCGGTGAGCAAGTGGGATACTCACAGGGACTTTCATATATTCATACACAGCTGGACCATCTACTGTGACAAAGAACAGAGAAGCTTGGACTACAACACACACAGAGGGAGTGTGACCTCATTCTCATGTCAGGACGCTGTTACTCCACTTTATCTTTACAAAGCAAATATTGTTTTCCACTATATTAATGTTCCGCTTGTGATATAGAGCTTCTTCAATCGCTTTTAATCCCTGACAAGTTAGTGTGTAATGAATATTTGTCTGTCTAAATTGAATTGTCAAGTGAAACCACATTATTACAAAACAGACTGATGGAACTCTGGAGCATAATTAAAGACACTGCTTTTTTCTGTCCTCTCTGGGGTCCCATACATGTTGTCATAACACTGTTTACTTAATGTGATAATACTGAGTTATTAGCACATCTGTTTGTGTGTGTTCAATTAAAAAAAAAAAAAGACTCCGACTGACTGTGATTCATGTTAATGTACCCATTGGTATTGATGTTTGTAGGGCTTGTTGTCCACACACGTTGCTGGTCACATGACAGGTAAGATCGATTCAAGGTTTACACTTGGTCTGACACACATCCACACAAATATACTTCTACCACTACTAAACACCCAAAGACATGTTGGCCAGATGTGAGCTTCTCGCTGTATCCACCTGGGCAAACACAGGGCTCAAAGCTGCTGCTGGTTATCATAAAGCAGTGTGATGTTAGGCTGTTCTGAATCTCTACAGCGGTCGTATTTTCATGGTCAAATCTGTCTGAGGGAGAAATAATCATCTAAATACTGAAAGCAGTTGTTATCTCACATACATCTCTGTAAAAAATAAAAGCATGGCTGAAATGAATTAGCTCTGTATCGAATTTGAGACTTTGGAATATTACATCTGATGAAAAACAGAGGTTGAAACAACATGAGAACATTTCGTTTCCTGCCTTAAATTGAATTCTAGATTGACAGTTTTATCGATGAGGTATAAAAAAATTGTAACGCTCAACATCTCTGTTATGTTTGCAGATGCAGTGACTTTAAACACACACTTTTTGTTGTTCTGCTCTGTACTGAGGGTCAGAAGTAGAGTTGCGGTCTCTCTGTCACACATCTGGTGCTGCTGCATCATCCAATCAGTTGGCGAGCTGGTGTCTTGTTTTGTTCTCCGGCCTTGCACAACTTTCGCTTGTTAACTTCTCGACTAGCTGAGTTGTGATACACAAGTATGAGTCTGGGCTGGATTTCCAAAAAGCATCTTGGCAGGAAGTCATGCCTGTGTTACACTGTAAATCACTGGAGTAATTAGCTGCTTAAATAGAAGTCAGATTCTGTCTGACTGATCCAGGATCTGTAATGACCTCAACACAGGGGTTATGCAAGGTCATCTGAGCACTCTCAAGCAAAGTGGTATGATGAAACCATCAGCAGCATGGCCCCCTGGGAAAGATTTGTCTCCGCCGTGCTGTGTCATTTGAGTCCGGCTGCTGTAAAACTGGCAACCTGAGCAGCCATGTGAACTTTGATGACATCATCATAACCTCAGCACCTGACAGCGCAGCAAAATGCTGAATCACACTGTGTGAGCAAAGGGACTGATGGCTTCACTGCTGCTGTAAAAATACAAGAAGGAGGTTGTTTGTTTCATTAGTAAAGCAAAAATGCAGTTATAACTGCACTGATTGTGTGTGCGCAAATCAGTGCTGAATAAAAATCACCTTTGTGTCTGATCTGTTGTAGTTTCTATCATGAGCCATGGTGCAGCAGTGCAGTACACGTGCAGAACAAACACCAGCTATTTAGAAAAAGCAAAATCAAACTAAAAAACAATTTCAAAACAGAGAGAGGAAAGTGCAAATACACTGCTAGAGTTGCAGTCTTGGGGAATCTGTCCTCTCTTAAGGGATGATTGCGAAGCCACAAGTTGTGTGATAAAACTCCATCCTCTGCCAAAGCCCTAAAACATACCATAAATCATACTGGAGTTGTTGGATGAATTTACTTCCAGACACTGAGTCATAGACAAACTCAAGAAAGGAGAGAAATCCTTATTCCCTCTTGATCCGCTGCTTTGCCTCTGCCAAAATAACAAAACAACAGTTACGAACTTCTACCTTCACCTCTCTTTCAAGAGAAGAATTAAAAAAAAAAAAAAAAGAATTAATAGACTTACTAGGATACATATTAGGATGAATTTTAATATGTTTAAAATAGCTGAGTGTTATCAGGTGTTTCTACCAGCACATTTTCACTCTGATCTCGTCACATATCGACGTTTGGTCATGGACCTTCCATGTTCAGATATAAAGTGAAAGGTACCCTGGGTGTGTTTGTTGACGCTCTGGGACGCCATGTCAATTTATGCCTGTTACATGCAGTGTCTTGTTTCAAAATACACTTCTGTTTTCACAGGAAATATAGTGTTTACATACAGTCTCTTTCAAAACAAATGGACTACGTCAGTACAACAATGGCAATTGACTTTTTTTTTTTTGCCGTGGGTGGTTGGGTTTAGGAAAAAAAAAACAGGGTTTGGCTTTAGAATCTTACTGGAGGTGAACACCACTCTCCCACCCGCCCTACTCAAACTTTCGCCACCTTAACTTTTGTTCTTCTCCCACCCTGTTTCCCCCTGACGCCGCCAATCACCTTTGAACTATAAGGGCGACTAGCCGTGTATCACACCGACATTGAAGAACGGCGTTTTAAGTCAGTGTCTAACGCTGCAAGTCACTGCCCAAGCACCGGGTTTCAACGACTTCTGAGTGAGACTGATTTGTTTCTACATATTAATGTTACTGTATCTTCAGCAGACTTCCAGATCATCTGGTCAATGCACAATTGCACTGCAGCCATCTTTCTTGAAGGTTTGATCAAAGCACAGTACAGCAAGCCTTGATCAAAGTGCCTCAAACTTGATTTAAATGTTAGTGTGAAGGACAATCGTGTGACTAATCAGAGCTCTGACCTCCCGTCTCAAAGATAGTTTTTACCCCCAGGCAGTCAGACTATTAACCAATAGCACTTAAGGACGCAAGTACAGTTTTATATGATGGTAGGGTTAGCTAGTCAACCCCCTGATTCACATATGATTGGATGAATGTATGTCATTGCCTCTGGCTTCAAGCTGAGTCTTCCAAAAATTGATAATATTTTACAGAAATAGAAGACAGGAATTTTAATCTAAAAGTAGTCAAAAAGGATTCAGCATTTAACAAGCAACAGATAGATAAATAAATATACATATATATATATACATATACATATATATATATAGGCAAAGAAAGTAAAGGTCTTTACACACTGAGCCTGTTTTTTTTCTCAGATGCATTTTTTTAATCTGTCATCCGAAAAAAAAAAAAAATCGTTACACACAGAATCCTTGCAATCCATTCACAATCCATGACAAAATTAAAAGATGCATTTCCTCCTTTGTCTCTCCACTGGAGTCACCTATCTGGCTGTCACCTCTCCCTCCCTGTCTTTCATTTGGCAGTCCACATCCCCCTCTTTGTCATCATCATCCACCTGAATATTACTATCTCACCTGCTAAACATGAGCTATCTGAGTTATGAAATGATTCTGTGCACCCCGCTCCTCTGTCTTTTTTTTTTTACAGCTAAGGGTATTTTTTTTTTCAACTCGTAATTCAAGGGTCTAGCTATTGTTGGCAACTTAAAACTGAGCCAGTAATAATAAGCTTAGAGTTTATTATTGGATTTTTGTCCAATGACATCAAAATAAAACTGCCTACTGCAGCTTTATTTTGGCTGTTTTCTATATGTGTCTTTTAATGTTTCATGTTTAACTCCTGGACAAACTGTTTCCTAAAATAAAATCATTAATATATTAGGAATATTATGGTTTTAAACTAACCTCTAGTGGACAGCTTTAATTGATTTCCAGATCACTTGGGGACAAAGGAGCAAAGGAACAAGCTGGTGAATCTACGGTTTGTCCTCAACTTGTAAAGTTTATGTCAAATTTAAGTTGAATCCTTTTAGTTCTGATTTGGTACGTAATATTCGGATCTTGAGGCTGTCTGCAGTTTGGTGCTGAGCAGAAAGATTATAGATCCTTTTAACAGAGGATGTTTTTGACTTGTCAGAGGAGCAAATGCACAGCTGGAACTAATAACCCTAACGAGGGTTCTGCTAGAGCAATGAACGCAATGCATCAGTTAGGACTGTTATTATTCACACCTCTGTTTGACAAGTCTTAATAGCTGCTGTGCTCTTTAGTTTTAGTTTTAATCCATGTTTTCCCTCACTTCCATGACCCTTGTGAGGTGAAAATTTAGAGATTTAACATAATGAATTTTATTTGGCTCCTCTGTTAAAAATGCCGCAGGCAATTATAATACATTTGCTTCATTAACTGTCCTTCAAAAACCCATAAATGTCACTTTAATGAAATCATAATTAATGTGAGCGTTAATGACATTTTCAAGTTATTAAGTTTCCTGATGACACGTAGAACTCCTGTTATTCCTAAAGTCCGCATTCATGCGTGCAGTCTTGTCAAGAGTCGGCTAACAAGGATTGTTCTTGACTACAAAAACTGAATGATGTGCTAGACTGTCCAGCTTCCAGGTTTAAAGCCCATGGACCACAGTCAGGAACTCAGAGTTATTGTACCAGATCTTCCAAATCCCACAGCTCTGGAAGACTGATGTGCTCCTAATTTGGGCTCTCACATGAATGAGTGCTTTGAAATCGTTGCTTTGAGTTCCTTGTGTCTGCGATTAAACCGTTTGGTGCTGATAGCTGTGAGCAACTGCTCGCTCAGACGCTGTCAGGTGGGATCAGGCGTTCACTAAATGCCTCAAAGCTGGCGTAGCAGCAGAGAGGCGGACATCAGTATTATCCATCAGTGGCTGAAGGCAGACTGAAACACTGCCTGCAGTAGTAAATTACCAAAAAATGAGACTCCTGAGATCATCACTGTGACGTGAATATGAAGCAGAGACAGAGGAGAGAGAAGACCATATAGGACTGTCTACGGTGGAGACACAGCAGAAAATGGTATTATGCTGCAAGGAAAGCTCCAAGGCTTCCTCACAGCCTCTCATGTGAGGTGTTGTAACTTCACTGCAGAACAGAGGGTCCAATTCAATATACTTAGGACTACAAATGCACAAAAGTGTCCCTTTTTTGAATAAAATAAACCTTATAGATTTTAATCTCATCTCATGCCATATTTGTGGACATGCATAGCAATGAATAACGATGCTTTTTGCAATGTATTTCACAGCTTTTGAGAATCTGAGCAGAAACCAGAGGCAGATTATTCTTTATATGTTTGTGTGCAGACTTAATCAATTTAAACCTTTCCAATTCCTCTAGCTGAGGAATTCACGCTCCATCTAAGAGCGATAAAAGATGGAGGACCTGCAGCAGGAGCCATACAGATAGTAAGATGAATGACACCCTGTCGAGACGGGGGCGGCTATAGACCTGGAAAGTGAAGGGAAATCAAATCAAGAGCCACACTATGAACATTATGAACACTCGGCTTGATAGCTCAGAGATGTGTTTCTCTAAGTCAGATATATTAAACTAGACTTTAAAGTTGCTGCTGGCAGCAGGACGTCACCAACATGATGTCTATAATATCTTTTTAGGACTGAGAAGTACAGAAACGTACGTGTGTTGGTGAGGTGAAAAGCTGCACACTCATTACTCTGATGCAGAATGTGCAGGTTTTGTTTTCACGATTTCCATTTTTATGCGTCCGCGCCGGCAAAAGGCTGAAGGCATTGTGTTTTTGGGTGTCCGTCAGTGTCATTCTTGAAACCTCAAATTTGGCACAAACATCCACTTGGACTCAGGGATGAATTGATTAGAATTTACTGGTCACTGTGACCTCACTGAACATATATTTGGCCGTATGTCAAGAATTCTTACTCTAATTAGGACGTAATTTCACTCACATTTCTAATAGGATGAAATCATGAAGTGATAGCATTTTATATTCAAAAGGTCAAAGGTTAACTTCACTGTGACATCATAATGCTCTGCAAAACCACTTCTCTGACCATTATTCCACGACATAACTCAGGAATGGTCAGACACTGAACTGGGGACACTAATCTCGGGTGTCCACCTTGAAGCTGTGCTGCTGGGGGAAGATGTGTGTGATGAATATGTAGCTTCTTTGCAGCAGCATTTGAAGCATTGTCTACTATCATGGCTACATAGAAATCTAGACAGACATGGATTTAATCTGCAACCCAACTGGTTTTTGGTAGCATACAGTGGCAAGGCAGTAATTTGAGTTGAGCAAATGATGCAGTGTGAAACTGAAATCTCTCTATGACTGTGAGCAATTTCTTAAACAAAGCGAGAGAACATTAAGCCTTGATGTTTCAAGCAATGTGTAAACAGAGGAATCTTTTTGTAAGAACCACAGGTCCCACCAAAAATAAGCAATCTGCACTGACGTCAGTGAAAAAATACAAACTCATTTTCCGTTATTTAACACAGAGCTGTTCACACGTCCTTTCATGAGACAGAATTAAATCCTGGTGGGCTGAAGCGAGAAAGCTTAGGTAGCATCTATCTGACACAGACAGTTTTATGACTAAACAAGTTAATGTATTTTATAAATTCTAATTATTAAATTTATGTACATATCCAGTGGTGGGATTTTTAGTGATTATTGTGGGAGACTGCACATCTCCAGCACAGTGACTCTAATATAACTGCTGTCAGGACATCAAAGCTGAACATTAATATAGTATTAAAGGGTGCTCTTGTGGCCTTCGGTTTAAGGCAGCGACCATGAACTGCAACATCATAGGTTTGTGCCGAACTGGAGACCTTCATCCCATCTCTCCTCTCACCTTCCAATACCCATATTACCGTACTATATAGAAAGCCAGAAAAACATTAGTATGTCCCAATACATAGTCTGTCAAATGCAGTATGCCAAAAACACAAGCCAGCATGCTTTTCTGGCTATTCTGACCCACAATCCTTTGCATAGCAGACGATACGTCACATCGACTGACCCCCAAACAGATGACAGCTTGGCAACTCGTTGAAATCTGACAGATGACAGGGGATTCAAGTAAGTGACGACCAGTCAAATAGTAATGACGGTTACGCAGTTAAAACTACATGCAATGCAAAGTAACAACAGCAAAGCTCTCAGGGTTGATCTTTGTCTCTGGCAAACTCGTTGAGTGGCGTTTTGTTTTATATCCAAGGAAATGGATATAAAAGCAAAAGGGTCAAAGCTCAGGGTGTAACGTTATGAATAAGAAGTCTGTCCCGATTGTGTGCATACTGCTGTGCAATAGTACGTACTTATTAAGGGCAGCTGCAGTACCTACTATAAGTAAAAAGAAAAAGTGTGCCATTCAGAACGCACCCTGTATCTTAGTGGGTCCTTTCTGGTTAAATAAAGGATAAATAATCAACATAAATAATTGTCCATTGTATTTGTAAAATAAAACAAACACTGTGGTTACATACGAGACACAGTTTAATAACATAAGTGTTAAAAAAATGTAAAAAGACCAGAAAAACAGTACATCACACCTTAAGTAAATGTCAAAAACAGAAACGCAGTGTCTCTATGGCCACGATGGTTGATTTTCATTTCAGTACATTCCTGATAACCTTTCTGTTTACGACCAAGCTGCCACCAGCTGGATACCAACTGTGTCTAACTCTTCCTGTACCAGTGTTTAGTTATTCATAAACATTTCCACTTGAGAAAAAAATTATTGTTCTGGGTTTATCGTAAAACACTTAAAAATTAAAAATGTAACAAGACTCAAATCAAAAGCATATAAAGGAGACACAGCATATCACAGTGAAACTGCACCCACACTTACTCAGTAGGACTAAAAGAAAAAAAAAATCATCGACCCGGATCGTTCTCTCAGTGTGGGACATAAAACGTGTTCATGACAAACACTGACTCACATTTAATATCTGTACAAACAGTAGGAATTATGAGCACCAGGAGGAAAGCACTGACCATCAAAGTAAGGGATGAACCGTCTTTGGATATTTTTTTTTTAAACATCCAGTGATCATTATTGTGGTCTGTGGTGTTGCGTGGATTTTACCTGAGTGGATTACTGCTTCCTTCATATGGCTCATGTTTGCCCTCTGCAGGACAAAAAGGGAACATCTACTTTACACTTGTTTTACTTTCAATGTAGACATAATGACATCTTCCTGACTCTGCTGTTACATTTGAAAACGACAACCTTGTTTGATGTGAATTACAGAAAAGATTTCAGGGACTAGACAGCCACTGGATGGACGAGCGCTGGAGCTGCCACTGGCGCTGCCACTGGCGCAGCAGGTGGAGATTCTTTGCCTTTGTAGCCCAGTGACAGGATGTGTTTCTGCAGGTGTGTGATCCACCGCTCTTGAACAGACAGAGGTCCGTGAAACACTTCATCACAGAACCTGAACAGCAGCACAGAAAGAGGAGTGTGAGTGTATTAAATGAGGTGCAACAATTTCTCTATGATGTTATTAAACGACAGAGTGCATCCTACAATAATCTTATTCCACATATTCTAACAGCGTCATGTGTATATTCTGAATCTTCTTGTCCAAACTTGTCTCAGTGAGCATTCAAACTTCATATTGTATAAAGGAAATATTCTAAATTCTAGATGTCTTCTGCACAATTTTATACTCTCTTCCCCAAAATTCAGCCTGGCATATTTGGTATCTCTGGAAAGTTTGGGATCTCCACCACAATTTAAAATAACAGTATGCAGTTGTGAGCAATATTTGGATGCAGACATGAGTTTGTAAAGAACGACCCGTGAGCAGAGCTGCTGCTTGTTATTTGGTTAAGAGTTGGGGGTGTCCTCAACTAAAATCTGATTCGTCAAGTCTTGCCTATCGTTGACTGAGAATTATTTTTTAAGATGCAGGAGATGTAAGCGCACACCCCTGGTTTGAGTCAAGCAGGCGATTCGCTAGATGTCATCTTTATCTGCACTCATTTCCTGTGACCTGTCTACGAAATGATTTTTGATTACTTGGCGATGCAAGTTGCTGAAAATGATTCTGTAGGTTTGGTCTGACTTGGATAAATATACCATTCATTATTAAGACATAACTTGATTCATTTACTTTGTTTTATTAAATGAAACCCGACAGCCGAAGCACAGTGTTTCTTTACTATAACTTCTGGGCAGAAAACCCCTGTGTA